>JAIUCV010000028.1:0-1200000 GCA_026724425.1 Erythrophleum ivorense | reverse complement strand
AAAGGGGTATTGCTGGTTACGGCCTCCGATGCTCAAGAAGAACTTGACTTTGCTCCGGGAGTTTTTCTTGATATCCGAGATCACCTGGGGGGTGACCAGATCACTGAAATAGAGGAGGAAGCGTCCTCCTGTGGACAACCCATAGCGTGTATAATCTCTGGCGAAGGCCAGAACGACATGGATTTCCCCCGGAAGTTTCACATATTGGAGACTTTGAATTGAGTAGTAATCGCTGGCGTAAACCCGATAGGTGGCTGCGCCTGCGGCCATTTTGAAATATATACCTCAGATTTTGGGTTCGGCTTTGGTGGGAGTGTGGCTGAACTTCTCTTTATATAGATGAGTTGCACGTAACGCGTGACGTCACTGCTCTCCTCATAACCCATTACGTCATGTTTCTTTAAATTTCCTTGCCATCTGTCCAATTAACCACCTGTCAAGTGTACGCACTTGTCCTTTCAATACTTTTCAAGACTTTCTCTCTCTCTCTCTCTCTCTCTCTCTCTATATATATATATATATATATTATTTTTTATAATTTCACTTAATTTTTTTTATTTTTATAATTTATAATTAAATTTGTATATCTTATAATATGAGTTTATTTTATTTTATTATTTATGTTTTACTCCTTTTGTTAATATAAATTATATATATTTATATTTTTAAAACAATTCAAAGTTATATTAATAAAATTTAATAAAATAATAACAAAATTTTAGTAGTAAGACTAAATTAAAAATATCGTAAAATGATATATTTTTAAATTATAGAAATCAAATTAAAAATAAAATAAAATAACAGCAACAAAAATATAATTGTTCCAAAAAAATAACCTGCATCGGATTGTTAATCCCTATCCATGCTGAACTTCTCTCTTGGTATGTTTAAGGGGTTTCTAAACTCCAGGATTTTATGGATTCGTTTGAAATTGATTCACGTGTGTAATGTGAAGCTACTAAGGCGAGTGGAATATAATTTACACGTATTAATAGTGTAAAAATAATATAAAATTGATCATTTTAGTAAAATTTAACATTAGACAAAAAAAATGAAATTAATGAAATAAATTAAATTAATTTTTATTCTTTAAATTATAATAACTCAGTCATAAAATTAACCAAAAGAAAATTGAAAACTAAGTAAAATTTAGGACAAATAAAATAACTCAACCTCAAATTTGCCTCTTTTAGTTTTTGTTTTAACTACATTAATAAAATTCGGTATTTGAAAAGAAAATTTGGCAAGCAGTTTAAAAAAAAAAAGGAAAATCTTGCAAAATTCATAACAAATTTTATGATGTTAATAGAATGTGAATTCCTACAACAATAAAGCCATGTGCTTGTAGTCCTTGTTATATGACTTTTTCTTCCAACTTCTTTTCATTTTTTCCTTTGTTACACAACTTAAATTTTCTTTGTTGAAAGTTAGGTTCCCTATATGAATTCTTTTTCCACACAGACTCAAAATACTAGACTTTAGCGATCAATGTGATTTCTAATGTGAGTTGGTTAAGAGAGAGAGGGGGATATTCTCCTATAGGATATGCTTCAATTTTTCCAACAGACCAAAGGATTCTATAGATGCCTTCCTAGATGGAAAATGAGTTTAGCAAATTCTTTATTAAATGGTCTTACATATCAATATAATTGTACATAGGTTAATGATCTTATTAAAGAATTTCAATTATGTGTTTTAATAAAGTGTTTAATGAAATGGACTTACCAAAGTATCAGTGTTTAAAATACGAGACTTTTTATGTGTAGACACTTAATAACATCTTGGTTATGATTGATGGACCCATAATTAAAAGTGTTTAACCTAAGAATATATTAGGGTTATGATCTCTAAATCAAATATAATAATTGTCATAATTCTTGGCCCCATCCTAGAGAAATTCTAAGACAAAAATATCCAAGTTCAGAAGTTTCTAACCCAACTTTTGCTTTCACTATATGAATCAAGATAAGTATCTTTTACTACATTTCTTCTATTATTGTCAGATGCATTTACATGAGATCTTATGTTATTCGATTGTGGGAACCACAAATCAAAGTTTCTTCATTATGAGTTTTTCTCTGGATTAAAAGAACCTTTTTTCCAATTTCAATTTTTCCCTTTTAAGTGGTATAATGATTTATGTAGAATTAGAGTTTAATCTCCATAATTGAAGATTAATAAATTAAGGTTTTTATTTGTATAATCAAAAACTAAATTTTCTATCAAGTGTTATCAGAGCAGTGCTTGTTAAATGATTAGACACATTTTAGTTTTTCTTTTTCTTGCCATTGAAGAACATTTAGAGTAGAATTTTTAACCTATGAACTTTTTCATATTTTGGTTATAAATCTCTACAATTTTAAGCATTTTGAAATGATTTACAATGTGGTTCATAAACTTTTAAGCCTCCTTTAAAGTTATTTAAGAATTAAGGGTCATAATGTTTGGATTCATGGTGAAAAATTCTTCCATTCAGTTCTTGGGCAATTTTCACATAATAATAATTATTATTATATATTATCATTATCATCATCATTCTTCTTCTTCTTCTTCTTCTTAAAAGAAATAGGATTCAATAATTACCTATTACTTTTGCAAGAAAGCTAGTCATAAGAAGAAAATATGTTTCAAATATGCAAACTGATGTAAGGAAAAAAAAATGCCTAAGGAGCAAGTACCAATAGATGATGAAAGATAATAAAAGATACATCTATGTGTGTGTAATACCTTAACCTTTGGCCTTGTCATCCCATTTATGGTGCTAAGCTTCATACATATCTAATGGAAAATGAATATATTTAATGGTATTTAATTGTGTTACATAAGCCTTTAAAAATTCATCTTATGCTTCGTGGACCACATGAAGCCTTCATTATCATTTGATACTCATAATACATCCATATAAGTCATAAACATCATATATATTTCGGGTAGGAAGCCATACACCAGAAAAATAAAGAGTTGCTCTCGGGTTTCTACTATAGCTTTTTGGTGTGAAGTTTAAAAATTTATAACTAATTCTAGAAAAATTGAAATCAAGCAAATCATACCATTCTAGAAGGCTCTGAATGTTAACTAAAAGATAAAAATAGTTCCTAACCAATGCAATAGCCTTTAACTTATAGAAATTGATGGAATAATACCTAAGGTCAGGCTGCATTATTGATACTATCATACAACTTTAAAAATATGGCTCTATCTCTACAAAGCTCCGAATGAGGTGATCTCAGTGGCTATGAAAAGCTTAAGATGTCTAATTTATGCTTGTAAAATTTTATGAGCATTAGACTTAATTTGACTCACTTGTGATATAGAAATTAAACTAACCAGATGAACAATATTGCTACTATATCAGCAAAATTTTTTCAACTTTGAAAAATCATAATAAATTCTCTAGAACTCTAAATTAGGTGCTTTTTAGATTTGTGAAAAGCTCTAGATGTGATCTATATTCATAACAAATTTCATAGGAAAATTTTCCCATTTAGTTAGTTTGAGGTTTAGCTCACTATTTAGTCACCTTTTAAGGTTCATTATGGTTCAATAAGGTGTCAAATTACTTTCTCAACCATCCATAGCCACTTGGACACATCCAAAACCACATTCACAGCCTAGGCAGACATGCCAATTGGTTTAAAATATCATGAAGATCATTCCCACTATGTTACATGCAACTATACACATAGGAGTCATAACACATAAAGGGGTCTTTGGTGGCATAAACATATATCCTCATTCATATGACTCCAAAATCATTACATACATCATATTTACATACATTTAAGTGTACAAAAGTATCTACATCATATATGCATTCCATAGTTACATCATTTGACATCAATATGTCTACAAAATGGCCAAATAACAAAATCTTTGTCAAAGTTTTGGTTTTCAAGGTTGTTGGCCTCCATTTCTTAGCCCACTTGATTCACCTAAACATGGTTAAATAGTGGAGAGAGAGGAGTGAGATTTCAAAAATCCCAATAGCTCTTAACCCTTTCAAACATACATAATGGATACATTTTCAAGTCAAAGAATGCATGCATGAAGATTAAGCTATTAGTAACCATACATAAAAAAATTTTCATGTTTAAGAACTCATAAAAATCATACATTGGCTCTCAAGGGCATTGGTTTAGCCTCACCCATTTTTCTTAGAACTTTTGAACTTGCCTCACCTAATTCTAAGGACTTTTGGCTTCACCAAACCCATTTAAGCCAAATAACATTCATAAAACACATTTCAATAACATCACGGTACCATAGCATGAAGGAAATAGCTAGAAATATTTCTCATGGCATAAAAATACATATACATATCCAAATACAAGAAAACATCCAAAAATGCATGAAAGAAAGGTCAGACAGTTACCTTGAATGCAAAACACAAGCTTTTTCCTTAATTACCCTCTCCTTCTTTTAGCCACACACTTAAAAGTAGATGGAGCTTGATTCCTTTGGCCTAAACACATCAAATGAGATCTAATTACATTCTTGAAACAAGCCTTATCACTATACACACTCTAGGGAAGCTTACTTTGTTTTGTGGTTACATAGTGGTTCTATAAAAGACCTAAGGAAGCAACTATAGAAATTTATGATCTTGGCTCTATTTTCTCCTTTAATATAAGACTCTTGACTCTATTTAGACTCCTTGGAGCCATCACACATTCATTTTAAGGAGTCAAGCTATAAGTTACTTCTTTATGTCTCATTATGGAACCTATACCTCTATCTCACATTCTAGGCTTTTTAAATTTTTTCAAGGCTTTCTTTGATGTTCTTCCATCATATCTAGTCCCATTCTAGGCTTAGAAATATTTAAAACACTCTCTAGGTCCTCCATGCTCTCTAGGTCGAGACATATACAAGGTTTGGAGCCCATGGACTTTGCTTTGTTTTCTTGAAGGAAGAGGCATTTGGGAGGCTTCCTAGATATCTTAAGAACTCAATTAAGGTCTTACATAAGCTAGCACATCATTGGAAGAAATCAAATTTTGCTATATGTCTAAGAATCCTTGGGTTCCTGTTCTTGAATTCTAATGGTTTTCCTTAGGATTTAATTGCATAATCTTGCTTCTTACACTCTAAAACCTAGGTTCCTTACTTGTTCTTGGTCAGAAACTAATAATTGCTAATTGCTCTCTACTTGGCCAAAAATCATACCATGAAAAACAATAAGAAGAAATCAAGAAAAGCAAAGAAGTTACCTTGATTCTTTAGCCTTTTTAAGAGCTTTCTCCCTTTCTATAGCCTTTTCCTCTAAAGTCTAATCTTCTCCCTCTGAACTAGACCCAAGATAGCCCACATCACACATGAAAACGATAGAAAGAAAGAGAAAAAGGAGGAGAACAAGATTCTTAAAAGAAGAACGATGAAAACCTTGATTTTTCCTTATCTTTTCTTTGGCTTTCTCCTTCTCTTCTTCCTCCCTCTTGGTGTGTTACTCTTAGGCAGCACTCTCCTCTGTTTTGGGTAGAAATGAATCGATTAGGAGAAGGTACTAGGGTGGGACATCATGTAAGAAGCAAATTAAAAGAAATTGTTCATTAAAATTCTATTTATGTCCTATCTTCTTGGCTTTTTTGTTTTAAATTTATTTTAGTTTCTTTTTTAGAATCATATTTTCCATCATAAAATTTAGGTCCTTAAACTTATACTTTTAGAATCACTCAAATTTGATTTAAAACCTTCCCAAATGAAATAATCAAAGTTTAGGTCAATTGACATTCAAAAACATATATCGGAGAGGGTTTGAACCATTCTAAGGGTTCCTATGGTATTTAGAGCCTTTAAGAATCTTGAAAAACTTAATTTTTCTATTTAAAATCCCTTCTGTGAGTTTTCTAAAAATTGCTCAAATTTACGAAAATGATATTATGCTTTCGACAATTTTATTGAATTACTCTAGCTTTGGTTTTCGGGTATCTTAGGCCTTGGATCCTCATTTTTCATTATTTAAAATTTTATTCTAACTTTATTTGGCCTCAAATCATTCATTTCAGGGGACTTGCTTTTATAACTAGCTTATTTTGTCATTTTACGAAAAGCTGGATGTTACAATATGAAATGGCAACAAGACTGTTGCTACGGAAGCTATTGGTGTCTTAAGGATTCTATTAGGTATTAGTTTTTATTTTGATATAGAGAAAACTTTTATTGTATCGTCATTTAGATAAAATTTAATTTCTATTTTTTATTTGGACAAATTTAGATACACTTGCTTATTTGGAAATAGAGTTTGCCTTTTCAAGTTTTCTCTTTTAAATAGTATCATGATTTAATAAAATTAAATTTTAATCTAAATAATTAAAAATTATTAAATTAGGGCTTAATTTACATAATCAAATACTTAATTTTCTATCAAACAATCCCTCTCCATAACCCATTACGTACACCATACACAACATATCTTAATTGGGTTTGATTAGTTCATACTTCAAAAATTGAGATAACATAGCATGTGAGCTAATTATAATCTTTGCATTTAGCTTGAACTTCACACATACTGCAGTTTCTTGGGAATAACTAAATGTTTACATAGAAGTTCATCATACCCAATCAAGAGCGGTCATTAACACACTATATCACAATCCTCATTCAACGAAGCATAATATGAAAGCAACTCAAATAGGCAAAACATATCATCACTTACACTAGTATATACAAAAGCAATCCTATTTTTCAAAATTCAAGGGGGGAAACGGACTAACCAATTTGTATGGTACGTAAAACTCAAAGATACTTTACTCTCTATTTCATATGATACTTGACATCTTGCCATTCTTTTCCAATTTTCACATTATAAGAGAAAAACACTTTTTAAATGTCAAAAATTAAATCATATTCAACTAAATATATAGAAATTAATAGACAAAACCTCTTAGTAATTGAATATACAGTGACTTAAATGAGTGCAAGATAATGACTTTAACGATTCTTTTCATATTATTATTATCTTAAATGGAAGAGGATTCCATAATTCTCTAGGGATTAATCCTTAGTTATTTACCTTATTATTCATTGTTAGTTTCTTTAATGATCACCCATTGGTTCCCAAATTAATAAACCTCATGTATGAATTAGTCAAACAAGTCCCTTTTAACTTGATTCATGGTTTATGAAAAAATAGCTACCATAAAAGTTGCATAATTCCATTTTTTAGTAGCTTAGGGAAAGTCACATAGATTAAGTCATCAACTACACAAGTGCTTCTCCAAGGACTAGGAATTTACTCCACCCAAGTACACTTGTTGACAAGATAGGCCAGTTCAGTAGACACAGTAACGAAGGCAATAAAAAGAAGAAAAGGAAAAAGAAGAAGAACCTAGTGGTAGACAGCATTTAATATATGAATATGTGCTTTAAATTTTATGTACATGGAATACAAAGGATTTTTATGTGATACATATGGATGAACCAACACAAGAACAATTTATTGATATTTGATGGATAAATTACTATCACCTTCCTTGAGACTTGGAGATTTTTTGTCACATGGTATTCCTCTTATTTAAAAAATACTACTCTATCCTCACTTTATATATATATATATATATATATATTATATTCTGTAAACATTCCATTGTTAACGAGGGAACACAAAGTTATTTTTCAAATAAGAGTATGTTAAGTAATAAATTTCAAACTTCAAGATGAGATAATAGTAATTTATTAACATTCTATTATATTTTGTTCAAGAGAACGCAATTTTTTTTAAAAAAAAATTAATTTTAAATTATTTCAAGATCTATATTCATAATAAAAAACTATTTTACACTAATATAAAATTCAATAATAAAAAAGCTTATCATAATATTACCCTATTTTATTTTCTTATTCCCTACAATAAAAGCATTATAATTCTTGATGTAATCTCATTTAAAGATTTATTATACCTTTATAATTATTATTCAATAATAACTCTCCTTTTTTATTATTTTTTTCAAAGTATGGACACGAGTGTCATTTCATATTCCATCTATCTACTTTTTATATTTCTTTTTCCTTTAGATGCCTAACATTCATCCGACCAAATAAGCAAAAATAGTTTAGGGTGAGAACCAATAATCCACTAAAACTACATATTTACCAATAAATTTTGAAATGGTTATAAATGTAATGATGGCTTCTAACAATCTACATAATTAGAGGTACCTCTAATAATGGACCCTACCATATGGCATGAAGGGCCTTTGCTATGAGCATATGACAATGAACTAGGCAAAGTGGATGAATGGTGCTTTTACAAGAGTTAGTTGTTTGCCTATATCAAGCATAGCTAAGGCAATTTATTATAAGGGGAACTAGTACTTTGTGCGATATGCCAAGCATATCAATACTCAAATGGTTGCAGGACAAACCTACTCTCAGACCCTTATAAAAAGAATAGCAATAAATGTGTAGTGTATTTATTTGTGCATTGTATAGGCATTTGACAAGCTTGCTACATTGTTTGAGGTGGTAAAGTCATATTATCAAATGAAGTTTTAGTATGATTAGTGTTACAAGGTGAGCTCGACCAAGTATTTATGTGATAGTGGTGAATTCAAGATAGAGAAGTATCCTTACCAAAATGTTCTTATAGCCTATGCATTTGCATCACTTGACTCATTTTAGCTCATAGATCTTTTTATTGCCTAGATACCATGCATAAGACCTATAATAATGTGTTCTAGCTAATTGGAAGGCAAGAATATTAGTCTCAACATGGATGTTCAAACTTGGTCTTTATTTCATTTATGCTTTGTGAGAGAGATTAACCTCAATCTTCATACTATCAAAATGAGATGGATTTAAAGGCCTTAGGATAACTCAGTTAGGGTGGGTTATGTAGACAAACCAAACATAACCATGCCACCTGGCCATATCACAATTCTAATCATCAAGAGTAGAATAACATCTATTATAAATATATAATAGTAAGTTAAGTTATTTGCACATTATATCTGTTTCAATCCACTGTCTCCATTACACTTCATATATCACATGCAATGTCTTACTCAGTTTTCCTCGACAAGTGCATAGATCCCATGGCTGACGTTAAACAACCTATACAACTAAGTCTAGAGGATAAATCACTTATATACATAAGAGTGATATATATCCTAGGACATCTAGGATGGCAAGGTTAGATAACTTGATTAAGGTTGTTAACTATTTCATTATGTTACATCTGAAGTATAATTTAACTATTTCATTATGTATGGCACACTCAGATCATTTGCAGTACTTCTTTTCAATACATCTGTGTACATAGATCACTCCGTTGAGCCCGAAAGATTATCACAACCAAGGTTTATGACACTACATAGGTTGATTCCTCTAATTCAGCCCTCATCCTTAGATTTGAATTCTCAACCCATAGTATAGAAGTAGCAACAATCAAAAGAATTTGGTAGTAGAAATCATGACGTAAAAGGATTAAGCCTCATCGTGGCACCAAGATTCATTTGTTATAGTTATTTTTATATATTTTTTCATATTAGTGTAATCTAATATCAAATATTATATAATTTTTTCATTCATTATTACATTTTATTTTTTTATTTTGAAAAGCTTTCATGCCAAAAAAAATAATTTAGTTGGAAATTTGGTGAGTCAACTCAATAGAATTTAAAAATATATATATACTTGCTAGAATTTAGAATGATTAAATCCAAATTGTGGCAAAAATTTGCCAAATTTAGATTAAATGAATTTGAATTTAGCAAAAGTTTTACTTCATTCTTTTTTGGTCATTTGAAAATGATGTTTTGCCTTTTGGTGAAGGAGCTTGAGTCTCATGTAATATGTTGATATCACTATTCTCCTTCGTAACCCATTACATCATGTCTAAGTAACCACCTATCACGTGCGTATACTCTTCCTTTCAATACTTTTCTTACCACTTTTCAAAGAAAAAAAATGCACCAAGTGTAAGATTCTCGAGTTTGGATCTTTTTGTAATACTATATTAAGGCACTTTCAATATTATGTCACAAATAGCTTAGAGAGTTATTTTCATGAATTTCAAGCTTTTAGCAGCAGGAATGATCAAAATGTAATACTAAAATAACTCATTAATGGCCAAATAAATCATATAAGCTTGCCAAATGTAATAACCATCTTCAATACATTTGTTCAACTATAAATAACACATTTGGAAGCTCAAAAATTGGCTACAAGTCATATTCCACAAAATCACATCATAACATACATCAAACCATAGGTTTGCATATTTTCTCCTAAGCCAAGTGAGTTTAAACTTAGTCAAATAGGCCATATGAGTTTACCAACCCTTTCTTCTATTCATAATATGCTTAATCACATCAAGAACACCATAATTCATCATGCAAATCTCAGGTTTGAAGCCATTTTCCTTAAAATATATTTGCTTGCCTAAGGTTTCAGGGACAAGTTATTGATTTAAATTTTGGAAAATCATAATTAATTCTAAAAAAATCAAAATCAAGCAAATGGTCACTTCTTGAAAAGTCCTGAATGTCAACTATAGGTTAAAAATCATTTTAGACCATAAAAACATCAATTGGGCTATAAATAACAATAGAATAACACCATAGGTCTAGTTGCCCAAATTTGCTGCCATAAGTTTTTTATATAAATTTCAAAAATTCATAACTAATTCTAAAAAAATTAAAATCTAGCAAACCATGTCATTCTAAAAATATGTGGATGTCTACATTCGATAAAAATAGTTCTAAGTCAAGAAAATGGCATCTAACTTATGAAAATTGATGGAAGAGTATTGGAGGTCTGCTTGCATTATTGGTACTAACCACCAACTTCAAAAATTCATATCTCTCTCAATATAAATTCAAATGAGGTGCTTTAAAGTGCTACAAAAATCTTATCATACCTAGTTTATCTTTGTAAAATTTTATGAGTATTGGATATTATTTGGATCCTAAATGACACAAGGGAAGAAATTGACCATATGAACAGTAGATGTACCAAATCTGAAAATTTTTTCAACTTTGGAAATCATAATTTATTCTCTAGATTTTCAAATAATGTGGTTCTTAGCTCAACAAAAAGCTCTAGATGATTTCATGCCAAATTTCATGGAAAATTTTCCCTATTTGATCAGTTTAAGGTATATTATGCAAAAGTGGGGGTTTTAGGCACCCAATAGGGTTAAATTGAAACCAATTACTCTCCTACTCTATCCACAAGCATTTTGGGTACATCTCAATGGATAAAAACAACATATAAAGGCTGCCCAAAAGGTTCAAATATACATGCATCACAAATTCACTCTTTCACATTCACTTATACATAATTGTAACCAAGTATAAGGGTGGCAAAACTCTAAATACTCATTAATATAGTTCCAAAGTACATACATATAACATGTTTACATACTTTTGAACATGTTTAACAGTCTACATTACATATACAAACATGGTTACATCATTTGACATCAATATATCTTCAAAATGCTCAGTTAGCTACTCCATTGTCAAGGTCTTGCTTCCCAAGGTTATTGGCCTCTTTTTCTTTATTCTCTTAAGTCACCTAGACATGAATAAACATATGGAGGGGGAGAGTGAGATTCAAAGAATTTTAATAGCTCTTTATCCTTTCAAACAGACATAATGAATGCAAATCCAAGTTAAAGAATGCATGCATGTCTCTTAGGCTAGTCATGAACATACATAAATCATTTTCCATGTTCAAAAAACTCATATATATCATATGTAGGCTTTCAAGGGTCTTGGTTTAGCCTCACCCATTTTTCTTAGGACTTTTGGATTTGCCTCACCCTTTTTCAAGGGACTTTTGACTAAGTTTCACTCTTCTTGAGACTTTTGGCTTTGTCTCTTCCAATCCTAGGGACTTTTGGCTCATCCTCACCCTTGTTAAAAAACTTTTAGCATTATTATACCCATTCAAGCCAAAATACATTCATAAAATATATTTTAAGAACATCATGATACCATGGCATGTAGGAAATGATAAGAAACATTTCTCATGGCATAAACATACATATACTCATCCAAAGACAATAAAACACCCAAGAATGCATGAAAGAAAGATTAGAAAGCTACTTTGGAGCCAATGCTACACACTTTTTCCTTAAACTCTTCCTCACCCAAGCTCTTGGAATTGGGTGGTACTTGATTCTCTTGGCATAAACACATCAAATAAGACATGAATCACTCATGGGAACAAGCTTTAGCCTTATGCATTTACTATGAAAGCTTACTTAGTTCTAAGACACAATTATAGTTCTATAAAGGACCTAAATAAGCAACTATGGGAATCTATGGTCTTGGCTCCCATTTTCTCCTTCCATCAAAGTCCTTTGACTACATTTAGACTCTTTAGAGTAATCGCAATTTCATTTTAAGGAGTCTAGCTATAAATTGCTTCCTAATGTCACATTATGGAACTTACACCTTTATCTCACAAGATATGCTTTCTAAATTTTTTTTCTAAGGCTTTCACTAATGTTCTTCCATCATATCTAGTCTCATTCTAAGCTTAGAATAATTTAAAACACTCTCTAGGTGCTCAAAGCTCGCTTGGCCGATACTATGCATCCTTAAAGCACCCGTGGAGTTTGCTTCACTTTCTTGAAGGTGATGGCACTTATACAACTTCCTAAAGGTCTAAGGGACTCATACCAAGTCATACATGAGCTAGAATACCTTTAGGAAAAATCAAATTTCATCAATTGTTTGAAAACTCCAAGTTGTTCTAACTTAATTTCTAATGCATCTTAGTTGGAATTCTTTATATATACTTGTTTCTCCCATTCCAAAACCTAAGTTCCTCCCTTGTTAGGACTAGAATTCATTCTCCCTTGGATGGGTGCTAGATAGGATGAACCACTGACCAAAGGAACAAGGAAGAGAAAGCAACACAAGCAAGAGAGTTTACCTTGGTTCCTTAGCTTCTTTAAAAGACCTTTCCTTTGCTATAGACTTTTCCTTGAATTTCTACTCTCCTCCCTCTAAACCAAACCCAAAACAGACCCAATCAACCATTAATATCATAAGAAAAGAGGGGAGAAAGAGGAAAAAAAGGTGGAGGAAGGAAAATGCATGAGAAAAGCTTAATTTCATACCTTTTTTGCTAGGCTTCTCTTCCTCCTTTGTTCTCCTTCTTGTGCGCCTAAGAGAGCAGCTCTTAGATTTGTCTTGAAGTGTAAAAGATTCAATCAAGAGAAAGAGTAGGAGGGGGACATTTTTAAAAAGCAAAAATTCATCTTTTATAACTTTTTCATTTACAATTTTGCCACTACACTTTAACTATGCTGTTTGAGCTCGTTTTAAATTTTTTTTAAACCATCTTTTTCATCATAAAATTTAAGTTCTTTAACTTATAAAATACTTTTAAAATCACTTAATTTGGATCTAAAATCTTCCTAAACAAACTGGTCAAATTTGAGTTAACTGACGTTGTAAAACGTTAACCGAATGGGTTTGAGTTATTATAGGGATTCCTATAGTTTATAGGGCCTTTGAGAACTGGAGTGGTTTGAGCCATTCTAGAAGGCTTGAAACTTTTCTCTAATAGAAAAAATGTAATACCTTAGCTATCTTAGCCAGCTCATCCCTTTACCAAGGCTTAGTGTATATACTTTATATGGAGAGCAATATGTTAATAGCATTATTTTGTGTTATGTAAGGCCCAAAAAATTCATTTCATGATTTGTGGATTACATGAACTTATCCATATCATTTTCTACCCATATTATGTTTATACAAGTAATAAGCATCATCATTCATCTCATATATCTCGAGTTAGGAACCACACATTACATAAACCAGATTTTGGCCTTGGGTTCACTGTTCTAATTTACTGATATGAACTTTGAAAAATCACAACTAATTTTAGAAAATCCTAAATCAAGCAAACCATACCATTTTGGAAATATCTAGATGTAGAATACTAAGTAAAAATAATTCCAAACCAAAATAGAAGCATTTAACTTACAAAAATTGATGGAACAATACCAAAGGTCAGGTTGCATTATTAGTACTATCATGCAATTTTAAAATTTTGGTTCTCCCTCTACATAGCTCCAAATAAGGTGATCTTAGTGGCTATGGAAAGCTTATAGTGTCTAGTTTATCTAAACTTTCATAAGCATTGAATATCATTTGACCCATGTGTGAATATAAACTAACCATATGAACAGTACTGTTACCATATAAGTAGAATTTTTTCAACTTTGAAAAATTATAGTAAATTCTCTAGAGCTCCAAATATTTAACTCTATGAAAAGCTTTAGATGAGATCTATATTCATGACAAATTTAATGGGAAAATTCATCCATTTGGTTAGTTTGGGTTTAAGATCAATATTTGGTTACTTTTAGCACTATAGTTAGGTCAAAGTGGCACCAAATATTCTTCTTAATATACCATAGCCACTTGAGCACGTCCTATATCAGAAACACAGCCTAGGGAAATATGTCAAATGGTCTTAAACATTATGAAGCTCAAACTCATCATGGCACCAACATCCTTACACATGTACATACTAGTATATGGGTGGCAAAATCTTACATTTCCATACATATAGTTCCAAGATTCATATATGCATCACATATATATATATATATATATATTCAAACTTGTTCAAATGGTTACATATCATATACACCATATGAATACATTTCTTAACATCAATATGTCCTTAAAATAACTAGTTAGCTACTTCCTTGTCAAAGTATCAAGCTCTAAGGTATTTGGTTTCCTTTCCTTGGACTTCTTGGCTCACCTAAACATGAATAAGCATATAAAAGAGGAAGAGTGAGATTCAAATAATCTCAATAGCTCTTAACCCTTTTACACATATATAATGGAAGTATTTACAAGTCAAATAATGCATGTATGACAATTTAGCTTCTAGTAGGCATACATAAAGCATTTTTCATGTTTAAGAAGCTTATACATATCATACATAGGCTTTCAAGAGCATTGGTTTAGCCTCACCCATTTTTTTTAGGACTTTTGGACTTGTCTCACCCACTTTCAAGGGACTTTTGACTAAGTTTCACTCTTCTAGAAACTTTTAGCTTTATCTCATCCAATCCTATGGACTATTGGCTCATCTTCACATTTGCTAAAAGACTTTTGGCATCACCATACCCATTCAAGCCAAAACATATTCATGAAACACATTTTAAGAATATCATGGTACTATGGCAATATCTAAAAACATTTCTCATGGGATAAACATGCATACAAGCACTCAAAGACAAGAAAACATCCAAGCAATATATGAAAGAAAGGTTAGAGAGCTACCTTGGAGCAATGCACACACTTTTCTCTTAGAATTGTTCTTCCTCTTCTTGGACAAGTCTTGCAACTAGGTAGCCCTTGTTTCTCTTGACCTAAACACATCAAAAGAGATATGAATCACTCATGGAAATAAGCTTTGGCATCACACACACTTTATGTGAAACTACTTTGTTCTATGGCTCCATTATGCTTCCATACAAGACCTTATGAAATGACTATGGGAATTCATGATTTCGGTTCCATTCTCCCCTTTAATTTAAGTCTTTTGACTTCATTTAGACTCCTTGGAGTCATCACAATTTCATTCTAAGGAGCCTACTCATTAGTTGCTTCCTAATGTATCACGATGGAGTCTACACCTCTATCTCATAATCCATGCCTTCTAAAATTTTTCTAAGGCCTCTTTTGATATTCTTCTATCATATTTATTCCTATTTTAGCCTTAGAAAAATTTAAAACATTCCTTAGGTGCTCTGAGCCTCCTTGATCGAGACATAGCAAGTGTATGGAGCCCATGGACTTTGCTTCATTTCCTTTACGGCATGGCAACTTGTAAGACTTCCTAGGTGTCTTGAGAACTCTTAAATAACTTAAATTACTACTAGGAAGCTTAATCTTGGCTTAGATGTAACTAAATCCCTAGGTTATGTATCTTGTTGTTTATAGGCTCTTTTTGAGTTCTAATTGCTCTATATGGTTCCTCTTGCCTCAAGACCTCATTTCCTATCAAGTTTAGGTTGAGATAAGGCCTCTAATATCTCCACCCTATTCTACGAAATAGTGAAGGTGAAAGGAAGTCAAGAAGAAGCATGGAAACCATGATTTCCTTACCTTATTTACATGCTTTTCAAAGGCACCTTATTATGCTTCCAAGAGCTCTTGCAATTTCTATCCTCTCCTTATTGAACTAGCCACCAAACATGTCCAAATTAATCAACAAAACCATAGGAGAAGAGAGGAGAAGAGGTTTAGTAAAGGAAAGAGCATGAAAAACTAAGAAGATCTTACACTTTTCAAGCTTTCTCTTCTTCCTTTGACTCCTCCTCTTGGTGCACCACTCAAGCCTCCTTTGGAATCTATTTGGACTAGAAACAAAATATTCGAGAGAGCTAGAACAAAATGGGACGTGATTTATAAGCCTAGGAGTTCATTTAAGCAACTTTTAAAGTTTGTAATTTAGCCCTTATTCTTAGTTTTGTCCAATTAGGCTAATTTCAATTCCTTTTTGAGAACTATCTTCCCATCATAAAATTAGGTCCTATAAATTATAAAATAACTTTGGTTTCACCTAAATTGGATTTAAAATTATTCTGAACTGTTTGGTCAAAATTTCGATCAACGGACAGCCAAAATTGCTCACCAGAAGGGTTTCAGCTGTCCTGGGGATTCCCATACTTTTCAAGGCCTCTGAGAACCTCAAAAAACTCAAATTTCTTTTTAAAAAGCTCTCCTTTGAGTTTTCTAAATTTGCTAAAAATTACGAAAATGGCCAATTTTCTTTCATAAACTTTTTTAGCTTATCTGGCTTGGATTTCTAGGCAACTCAAATCTCAAATTCTCATTTTTTATTATTTAAAATTTTACCCTAATTTTATTTGAACTTAAATTATTTGTTTCAGGAGACTTGTTTTTTTATTTAGTGAATTTCATACATTTACAGAGAAATCGGATGTTACAAGTGAAAATAAATTAGCAACATAGTCATAATCACTGCTAAAGATTTTTAGCAATGACATATTGCTTATGAGTAAAAGATTATATTTAACGACAACAATATTGTTGCCACTAAAGACATTTAGGGACAATATCATACTTGTCACTAAATACATTTTGTAGCAAGAAATTGTGTCACAAAAGAGCAAAAGTGAAAGCATTTTTGTAGCAATTAAGCTTAATAGCAACATTTGGAATCACAATAAAGTTCTAATGACGATCATTTTGTTTTTGACACTAAAAATAGACTTTTTAGTGGCAAAATTTGTTGCCACTAAAGGTGGAAAATTGATTTTTTTAATATTTTAAAAATGAATAATGTACATTGAAATTAAATTAGCATTGAAGAAAATTAAAACAAAAATAAGAAATAAAAATCAATATATATATATATATATATATGGCAATTGATGTGTACAAGAGGCATTAATTTCCTAATATTACATATCATAATTAGCATTCTAACTATAAGTGTTCTTATGATGTCCTACATGTTAGAACATATATTGAAATATCTATTAGAACATGAAGTGATAGCATAAATTGATACACCAAAATGCCCATCAACAAAAAAATGTAAGTTCATAATTCTTAGGATATGTTAGCAAAACCTCCACCTTTTCTTCACCAAGCTTGTCCACAAGAAGAGTCATTGGTTGGAGCATTCTGTCCCTATTGATAAAGAATAACACTAATCATAGACTGTTATTGTTTAACATAACATTAAGGTAGAAGATCGTTTACAAGTACCTATTGCATGGTAGCCATAAGGCTAGCCAATTGAGCTTGAATATTTGACTAAACTCGTTGTTGCATTGTAGCAGGCTCTTCTTAAAGCTTCTTTTCCATCTCAGCTTGCACTTCCTCTTGCAACATTTCTTGATCCTCTTGTAATTTTCTTTCTATCTTATCCTACATATATTCCATCCTTGTTAACACCTTTGAATCCACTTTAGTTGAGTTCACAATTCTCTTCTTTGTTAGTTTCTTTCCATATCCTTTACCCCTAACATACCCTGACTTCTCCCCCCACACGGTGGCCAAAATTTGATCTCCTGTCAATGAATTCTCATTATCTTTTACTTCTTGCCAGTGAACTAGTTCCTAAATGCACCCTTATAGCTATAACAATAGATGAACACTATGGACAATGGGCCAATGGAATAAATAATTAAAGCTTAGTGATTTATGGCAACTTACATGAATTTCTTATGACTTGAGATCTACCCATTCCATCTCTTCATCCTTGTTCTTACAAGTGTGTTGAAGTTCCCAGATTATTGAAAGGTGCCATTTTTCTGGTGACGAGATCTCTCTACAATATTCATTGGACAATAATCCATACTTCTATAGAAGGAATGAAACAAAGAAAAATTTCTATAGACTTCGTGAGTACTGCATGTATGCTTGATTGCTTTCCTTGCCCTATTTACCTTGTTCTTACTACCTGTAGCCTACAATTAGATAATATTATAATCATGAAACCTTAAAATTATGTAAACACAAAGCAAATAATCCTTCAAATTCTTGTTAGAAACACATTACCTTGAACTCTGGTCTTTACCAATAATGCATCATCCACTCCCAATCATCACAATTGATGTTACTTGATCGAGTAACCTCCTTTGCTTCATTTGTCTCATACTTAGCATAATCTACATTTAAGTTAGCCTTTCTATATCGGTATAATCGATGCATCATCTCAACACAAGTTCTATTTAATCTCTCTTTAGGGAACCCATCATGAACATCAAATTTGTCCTAAACAAAACATATAAAATCAAACTTATTAACTAATGGAGGAACACTATGAATGCTACATAAAGAAAAATGACCCATAAATATAATGTAATACCTTTACTTTCTACAATAAAGTGTCTCTGTATTTGGTGTAAACTTTAGTCCAATCACCATCCCTAAAAGAGACTATGGTCCACACCACATGTTCATAATATTTGGCAAAGTCGGCCATGTCTCCAACAGGTTTATTTGAATTCTTAAGGATGTAAACTTTGATATTTGAACCATATTTTATCTTTATGTCCACTTACATACTCTTATATTTTCCCTTACCTTTCTTAACTATGTCGTAAGAAGCTGTTACATGTGAAAAAAAAGCAAAAAAATTAGTTATTAGTGTATATATATGGCAAGAATGTAACCAAAAAAAGCATTATTTGCATGGAGTGACACTTGAGCTACTTGGCTCCCATGATCATTGTGTAGGAGGTGAATCATTATAGGTGGTTTATCCATCCCTCTATGGTGGGAATGGTGAGAGTACATCTCCTGACTCCAAATCCCCCTGTGCATGCTTAGGTGAGAGTGCACCTCTTGGTTCCAAATCCCTCTATGTATGCTTAGGTGATATCACCTCTCCAGTGGGGTTATTTCAACCTCGACCATTACCCTACCTAATGCCTCGTCCTCCTCAACCTTTTAGCCTACCTTGTGCAAAACTTGACATTTACTAGCTTTTGTCCAAATATAGTATAAGTAACAAGATATAATGAAACAAACATCAATGGCAAACAAAAGTATAAATGCTCAAACAAGTGAGCATAATGCAAAAGGTGTGGTAGATGATTTCATTGATGACAGTGATGAGATTAGGTCCACCAACAAAGAAGGAGAATACTTGCTTGATGATGACGATATGGATGACACTTTGGACACTAAGTGTGATCAAGATTAGTATCAATCTTGTTGAACATTTGAAAAATTTGTAATTATTATACAAACATCCCCATTTTATGATCGAGTGGTTAGATTATGCATGTCCCCCTTCTATCAAAGTATTTGAAGTTTGGTATATTCTTGTGTCATATATGCTTTTTATTGTTTACTTTTATGTTATCTTATATTGTACCTTAATCATCACTTTTTTTTTGTATGCTTGTTATCTATGTATTTTATCGTCTACTTTTATTTGCCATTAATGTTTGTTTCATCATATCTTGTTACTTATACTATATTTGGACAAAAGGTAACAAATGTCAAATTTTACACAAGGTACGCTAAGAGGTTAAGGAGGACAAGACATTGGGCAGGGTAATAGTTGAGGTCAACATAACCCCACTAGAGAGGTGATATCACCTAAGCGTACATAGAGGGTTTTGGAGCCAAAAGGTGCACTCTCACCTGAGTATGCACAAGAGGATTTGGAGTCATGAAATGTACTCTTACCACTCCCACCACAAAGGAATAGACAAACCATCTATAATGATTCACCTCCTACATAACGATAATAGGTGCCGAGTAGTTCAAGTATTACTCCATGCAGATAATGCTTTTAGGTTACACTTTTACCATATATATACACCAATGACTAATTTGTTTGCCTTTTTCACATGCAGTAGCTTCTTACAACACAACTAATAAGAGTAAAGGAAAATATAAGAGTATATTAGTGCACATGAAGACAAAATATAGTTCAAAGATCAAAGTTTATAGCCCTAAGAACTCAGATAGACCTATTCAAGATAGGGCCCATGACTTTGCTAACTACCGTGGACATATGGTGGGGACCACAATCTCTCTTAGGGATGGTGATTGAACCAAAGTTTATGCCAAATATGGGGATATTTTATTGTTGAAAGTAAAGGTATTACATTATATTTATAGGTCATTTTTCTTTATGTAGCATTCATAGTGTTCCTCCATTAATTACTAAGTTTGATTTCTTATGTTTCGTTTAGGATAAATTTGATGTTCACAACTTGTGTTGAGACGATGCATCAACTTTACCAATCTTTGAAGCCTGACCTGTATGTAGATTATGCTACATGTAACACAAATTAAGAGAAGGAGACTGCTTGATTAAGTAACAACAGTCATGATGATTGAAAGTACTAATGCATTATTCAAAAAGTCTAAAATTCAAGATATATGCTTCTAACATGAACTTGAAGGATTGTTTGCTCTATGTTTACATGATTTTAAGGTTTCATAATCATAATACTATCCAATTGTAGGCTATGAGTAGCTAAAACAAGGCAAACAAGGCAAGGCAAGTAACAAAGCATACATACGGTACTTGTTCATTTACAACGGTTGAAGAGTCTATGGTAAGTACTTATGCTGTACTTGATGAGTTTATGGATATTTCTCTTTATGTCATTCCCTTTATGATAATATAGATTATCATCCATTAAATATTGTAGAGAGATCCTATCACTAGAAAAGTGGTACCCCCAACTAAGTTTAGGAACTTTAACACAACCATAAGAACAAGGACAAAGAGGTAGAATGGCTAGATCCCAAGTCACAAGAAATCTATGTAAGTTACTATAGATTACTAAGCTTTAATTATTTATTTCATTGCCTCATTGTCTATGGTGTTCATCTATTGTTATACCTCTAGGGGTGCATTTAAGAATTAATTCACCAGTAAGAAGTAGAAGATAATAAGAATCTATTAATGCGAGATCAGATTTTGGCCACAATGCTAAGGGAAAGGATAAGGAAAGAAACTGATAAAGAAAAGAATTATGGACTCAGCTGAAGTGGATTCGATGGTTTCAACAAGGATAGAACAAATGCATGCTAAGATGGAGAAAAATTATGAGAGGAGCGAGAAAGGTTGCAGGAGAAAATGCAAGCTGAGATGGAAAAGAAGCTTCAAGAAGAGCATGATACAATGCAACAATGAGTTCAGTTAAAGATTCAAGCTCAATTGGCTAGCCTTATAGCTACCATGCAACAAGTACTTGTAAATGATGTTCTACCTTAATACAATGTTCAACAATTGTAGTCTATGATTAGTGTTATTCTTCATCAATAAGGGCAAAATGCTCCAACCAATGACTCCCTCTCGTGGACAAGCTAGGTGAAGAGAAGGTGGACTTATATTTTTTTTTTTTTAGTTGATGGCCATTTTGATGTATTAATTTATGCCATCATTTCATGTTTCAATAGATATTTCAATATAGGTGCTAACATGTAGGATATTATACATGTATAGTTAGAATGCTAATTATTGTGATGACCTTAACTTCTAATCATAGTAATTAAGCTTAAAATATGGTTAAAAATAATAAATCAAGGCAAGAATCATTTTGAATCATCAAATTAGGTAAAAGTAAGGGAATTTGAACCTAAATGTTACTAGAGTCATAAACTAAATAATCACAATCATTTATGTAGATAAGTGAAACAAATCCCCAATTAAAGGCTTTTAAATCTATTAACCATTAATTTCAACTCTCAAGAACCCTTTACAAGTGTTTCTAAGTCATCCCTTGATGTTGCCATAGGGAATACCAAGGTTTTTAGGTTAATATAGGAGTTTGAGAACCTTTGCCATGGCTACATGCTTTCGAGCTGCAGTCAATTGCTCTTAGGTTCACTGTTTATATTTTCACAAATTTTTTCGCGATGAGAGGACCTCCTGAAGCCTACCTAACTTACCCCTTGCTATTGGCCGCAACTAATTCCCTTTTTCGTCGTGGCAAATTACTCTTTGGGTCACTTCCAATTTAGTCTCTCGACTTTCATAGTGATGAGTTCCACTTTGCGCCACAGTGAATTACTCTTTGTTACCTTCCCTGGGCAACTTCGTCGCTTTTCACCACTGCTTAGCCCATTTTGGCCACAGTGAAATCCCTCATGTACCTAAAACTCTTAGAATTTCATGCCATACCCTCTAACTCTCCCTTTAGAAACACTCTAGGACCACTATCCCTCAATTTATAAGACTCTAATGGCATTTATCTACTTGATTTTTCTACTTAATCTAACATTACTCATTTCAAGATTTAAGTATTGATTCCTACTCTTCAATCTATCATATATCAGTAAGTACCATTTGACATTAATAAACAACCAATATAGTCATTCAAATAGGAATCCCAATAAGATACAATACATTATCAAAGTCATCATACAAGTTAACATATGAATACATTTCTCAATAGTGAACTATATCATAGGATTAACCAAGTCTTATATCAACTATTGTAAGTTTGTACATCATAAATCAGTTTAATATGAGGTCTCACCCCTCAACAGATACATATTAAGATATCAAAATATAAGCCCTTACACTTGGCAACATAATTACATGATGATGCTATACAAAAGAATAACAAAATTAGCATTTATTCTAAGTTAGGTTAATCCAAGTGTAGCTTCACATACATGGTTTCAGCTTATGGATGCTCATTCACTTGCTTACCCTTATCCTTACCAGAAGATCCTTTACCTAAAATAGTTACCCCATAAAATAGGATGAGATGCAAATCTCAGTAACTAAAGGTAAGTTCTATTCATATATTCTAATTTAATTAATATATGCGCATGAATTAAAATGAGCATAAAAAAATATATTAGTCATATAAGCAAATGAAACAATTAGGTTATCTATAATTACTATCTCATACTAACAATCACATTTCTACATGTTAAAGGCCAATAGTACCGAGAGAGGCCAGTCAATGGTACCTACTCCCCTAATGAGCACAACCAAGGCTCACTGCATTTGGGGTCTGATCAAAACCCGATGCTTAATCGAAGTATAGTATGGGTGGCAGTCGCACCACAGCTCTACTATGGACTCTCAAGGTTCAATCGCAATATAACAGATAGCCAACCAATTCATTTAGCATTTCAAATCATTCATGTGCAGCAAATATAAATTAATGTAGATATATGCATGGAATTAGCATAATCCCTAGTTATCTCACTTATAGACAATTCTTTAAAAGCCAACAAAATGATACTTCAACCTATAGACACAAAACCAAACCATTACTATCCCTAATCATCATTTATATTAACAAACCCATTACTCAATGAGTTAAACTATAAGGGACTACTTAGAAAACACTTACCCAATTACTACAAGAACCAAATTCGGGTTTGATTGCTCCCACACTAGAAATTTCACAATATCACCTCACACTCTAGGAAAATTCATACAAAATTAATGCCCATACTATAAATCAATTATGGGGGTCTCTAACTAGCAAAAAAAGCATCAAAATAAAGAGTTTATACTTATCTAACGACACCTCTAGCTCCAACCTCTGAAATTTTACCATGGAAATATCAAATAACAAGTTTCAAATTGTGAATGTGGGTGAAATGCTCCAAACAAAAAACTAATTGAGTCAAATTGAAGAGAAAGAGAAGAAGATTAAATTATATAATAACTAACTTGGCTGATTTTGAACCTAGAAGTGAGAAATGGTGAAAATATATCAAGAACCCTAGCCTCTGTTGGGAATTCCAGGACATGCAGCAAAAAATTAAAATGTATAAACCCAAATTCTTTCCCATAGATCTATTAATGTCGTTTAAATCAAGTAGATCTAGAAATATTTACCTTTGTCACGTGATATTTCTTTCACCATCGGATCTCAAGAACTAATCTTTAGATTTGCTCCATCTATCAGTATTCACACGAATGGTTGCTCAACTTGAATAGCATGCTAGCACCTCTGAGCAATGTCCGCACACATTCTTGCTAGAGAAAACACTTTCCTCTTTCTCTCTCTAGGAGGGCGTACACTGTACAATGTCCGTACACTTTTTCTCTCTAAGGTTTCTTTTTTTATTCTAATAAACCCTAGCCTCTCTTTTTCTACTTTTTCTATATAAGTATCTTATTAGGGTTTTAGATATATTTGATTAATTTAAAATACATTATTTTAAATCAAATTAAATCTTAATTAAAATAAATTAGTTTAAATTTAAATCTATCATATAGACTTGAATTTCTTCTACTTTTTTTATATAGGTATCTCATTAGGGTTTTATATATATTTGATTAATTTAAAATGCATCTTTTAAATCAAATCAAATCTTAATTAAATAAATTAATTTAAATTTAAATCTATCATATAGACTTGAATTTAAAACTAATTCATTTAAATTAATTAAAGGATATATATATATATATATATCAAACACATAAATATATATATGTTTCGAATTTTATAAACTATATATATATATATATCTCAAATATATATATTTATTATAAAAAAATTTTCACCTTAAATTGGATGTGACATTCATTGAATTTAAAATTGTATCTAGATTTAATGAATTTGGACATTCTAGCTCGAGTTGACTCATTCTTGTGTGCGACCCTGTAAGCCCATATAACGTTGGTAGTGGGTAATGACACTATTTGACCCACAAGTTACAATCAGCCTTTAACAAGACATTGTGACTACCCAAATCATATAGGAATCAATGATCTAATGTAACCTATCATATAACCTTATCACATCCATTTTGTCACACGATATCTAGATCAAGTATGAGGCATAGAAACATCATCCTCATCTTACTTAATCGTCACTTTCTCGATCTATATGTAGATTGACATTACAAATGGAAACCCTTTTATTTGAGCACGGCTATATATTTTTCAGTTTTACTCATCTAGAGGCCCAGAGATATCTCTCTATTAATCAGAGGAACAAATTCTATGTTGACCACTCATCTTCCTCTACATGAATTCCACTATGCCCGATCATAGCCTTTATGATCACCCAGTTAAAGATAACTTTTAACTATGCCAAAACACAGTATTCCTCATGCTGAAAACTATGGTGACCTCAAGTCTAAGGGCTCGGTGACATGATTATATATGAGATACACTTATGATTTAATTCATGTAGCTACCCCTTATTAGGTTGATCCAACATCTTGTTCCCTAACGAGTGCTTATGATTTTAATTCGTATCTATATACATGATTAACACATAATTATCAATCAAAATCATACTAGTCTTAGTTCATCATTGTTCCCACAATGATGATCGACTAGGGATATTTAAGATAACCAATATGATTTATCCAAGAATATTATTATAGAGAACATGCAAACAATATAATAATGTAATTAAATATAACTCTTATTTCTTAATAAAGTATAATGTTTGCAATACAATGATTGGCTTAGAGCACAATTTCTAATAGCCTTTATCTTAAACCACCAAAAATTGCCTCATGTTTGTTATGGTTCTACAAAATAGGGGGTGGCCAAACTGATTTTAGGATTTTAAGTTGGGTCCTACATAGGTTATGGGTTGACTCATTAGCCCAAGGACCTATTGGGCTCCTACTATTTGTTGGGCTAAGGTTTTAATTTGTTGGGTCAACTACAAGAGTTCATATTTTTAGTTGGGTTGGGCCAAGTTTTAAGAGTCCATTTAGTTTGGGTTTGCATAAGGAATGTTAGGCCAATTATAAGAATTTATGTAAATTGGGTCTTAGGCCTCTATCTCCTTAAACCAAATTGGGCCATTACTAAGTGGTCTCTCTTGGGCCAAGTCTCATAATGGAAAGTTAGGTCTGCACCTAAATTCATTAGGCTTTCATTGATCTTTATCCCTAATCTACTTAAATAAATTATGGGTTTAAATGAAGCTTCTATCCCAATTGAATCTTAAACCCTTATTAATAATTTATTTCTCTACAAATTTCCATTCATATAGCTTGCCCAATTATTTCATAATCATTATTCTTAATTGCTCAAAATCCATAATTAATACCTTAATTAATTTTGAGATGTTACAATTATAATATGCAATTTTAGAAAATTAATGCCTCTTGCACATGTCAATTGGCATATATATATGTATATATATATTGCTTTTTATTTCTTATTTTTGTTTTAATTTTCTTCAATGCTAATTTATCTTCAATGTACATTATTCATTTTTAAAATATAAAAGAATAGTTCCCTTACCTTTAACTGCGACAAATTTTGCCACTAAAATTTCTATTTTCTAGTATCAAAAATAAAATAATTGCCACTAAAACTTTATTGTAATGCCAAATGTTGCTACTAAAGCTTAATTGCTACAAAAAGCGTATCACTTTTGCTTTTTTGTAACCATAATTTCTTGCTACTAAATGCCTTTGGTGACGAGTATGATATCGTCTATAAATGTGTTTAGTGGCGACTATAGCTATGTTGCTAATTTATTTTCACCCACGACAAATGTTGCTGCTAAAGATTTCCCTATAATGACAAATGACATTAATTTTTATTCACAGCAATAAGTCATTGTTAAATATATAGTAGCAATTTTAGTAGTGTTACTAATTATTTTTACCCATAACAAATTGTTGTCATTGAAGGTGTACATATAGTGACAATCTATGTCACCATTAAAAGTTCAAATTTAGTGACGACTGTCACCACTAATACCCTTTCATTTAGTGGCGGCACTTGTCTCAATTAAATTGTAATAAGCTTTAGTGGCAACCATATCTATTGCTATATATTTGTAGTATCAAATTTTAGTGGTGATACTTTGTTACAGCTAAAAAGTATTAATGTTATTGGAGTAAAGGGATGGAAAAAAGGTTGCCATTAAAACTTATTAGTGATGACATTTTGGCTAAAGTCACCGCTAAAAATCAAATTTTTTTATAATGCTTTAATATTAAGTTCAACAATACTTAACAAGTATTACTCATTAAATTTTTTAAAATTCTTATTAATTTTTAATTTTTAAGAAAATTAACCTTATTTTTCCTAGAAAATTTTATTTTTCTTAAATTATTTTATCAAGTTTAAAGGAATTGATATTTAATTTTGCTTAAATAATGGTCTTTCATTTTTTAAAAAATAATTTTATTTTTTATATTTTTATCAAATTTAAATTATTTAAAATTTAATTTTTTAAAAATACCTAGCCTTTATTTTTTAAAAAAATATTCATTTTTTATAATTTTATAAACTTTGTAATTGATATTTAAATTAATTTTTTTTAATATCTTCATTTATACAATAATTAAATTAATACAACTAAAAACTTCTATGTAAACAATAAACAATTATATATTAAAAATAAATTTTAGAAATATCTCAAAATTAAAAAAATGTAACAAAATGGGTCATGGTTCATTTTGTTAATTTTCTTTTTAGTTAAAGAATCAAGACCCCTCATATTTTTTTAAAAAAAGATTCTCCATATTGTATTTGGGGAATTGTAATGTCCGAATTTCTTAAAAATATCAGAAACGGACCAATTATGAAAAAAATTTATCTAAATAGAAAGATTTGAGGTCAAATAAAATTAAAATAATAATCTAGAAATTGAAGATAAAAGGCTTAAGATGACTAAAAGCTAGAGTCAAAATAGCTAAATAAAATCCACCATAAACTAGTGACATTTTCATAATTTTGCGCACTTTTAAAAAAACTTAAAGGACAAATATTTAAATGAAAAAATTGAGTTTCTTGAGATTTTTAGAGGTTTTAAAAACTATAGAAACCCCTAGAGTGGTTCAAACCTCTCCGGTTGACCTAAACTTTGATTGGTTTATTCGGGAAAGTTCTAAATCTAAATTAAGTAAAACCAAATGCATTTTATAAGTTAGAAGACCTAAATTTTATGATAAAAAAGACGATTCTAAAAAAAGAGTTGAAATGAACCTAAATAGCAAGAGCCAAGAAAATGGGACAAAAAGGAAAATTTTAATAAGCTTCCTTCTTATATGTACCATCCCATTTCTTCTCCTTATTCTAACTAACCTAAGTTTTGCCTAAAATAGAGAAGAGACCTATTGTGTGAGAAGCACAAAAGGAGGGGAGGAAGAAGAAGAAAAGACTTGCAAAAAGGTAAAGATTTAAAGCTTTTTCCATACTTCTTCCTTTAGCAAAGTTATTACTCTCTTTCTCCTCTCTTTCCCCATGGTTTGGATGACTAAATTGGGATTGGTTTGTGGCTGGTCCATTGGGAAGAAATCAAAACTTGAAGGAGAAGCTAAAAGCAAGTGGAAGTGCTCTTGAAAAGGCATTAAATCAAGGTAAATTTCATAGCCTTCCATGCTTCTCTTACTTGCTCTTCTCTCATGTGTGCTCAGTTAATCTTAAACCCATCCAATAGGAGATGAATTCTAACTAGGCCAAGGGAGAAATATAGGCTTTAAAGTATAGTAAACAAGAATATGCAATGAAATTCAAAAGAGAAGCATTAAAATTTAAGTTGTCAAAGTTAGGGATTTTGTTGCACCTTGATATGTATGAGACTTTCTAATGATAATTTAGGTTATTTAAGAGTGTGAATGAGTTCTCAAGATATCTAGAAAGTCTCACAAGTGCCAACTCTCTAAAGAAAATTAAGCAAAGTCCATGGATCTTCTTCCTTGCATAGGTCTTAGCTAAGACTTGTGCATGCATCTAGGAAGAGTTTTAATTACTTCTAAGGCTAGAAAGGGACTAAACATGATTAGTAAATATCAAAGAAAACATTGGAATAAATTTAGGAATCATGGTTGATGAGATGAAGGTGTAGGCTCCATTTTAAGGCTTAAAGAAGCAACTTGTATATATACTCCTTGAATTGAAATTGTAATAACTCTAAGGAGTCTAAATGGAGTCAAAAGACCTAGAATGAATGAAAAATTAGAACCAAGATCATAAATTCCAAGGTGTGCTTCATTGTGTCTTGTATGGAGATATAATAGAGTCATATGAGAAAGTAGCCTTGCATAAAGTTTGTAAGAAGCTAAAGCTTGCTCCAATGATTAAAATATGTGCTATTGATGTGTTTAGGCCGAGAGAATCAAACCCACCTAGTTACAAGTGTTTGGCTGAGAAAAGGAAGGAATAAGCAAGGGAAAGAATCGTGTTCTTGCTTCAAGGTAGCTCTCTAACCTTTCTCACATGCATTGCTTGAATGTTTACTTGTCTTTAAGTGCTTGTATATATGTTTAAACTATGAGAAATATTTCTAGCCATTGATTACTTGTTATGGTACCATTATGTTTTTTGAAATATATTTATGTATGCAATGTGGCTTGAATAGGTATGGTTATGCTAAAAGTCCCTTAACATAGGTGAGGATGAGCCAAAAGTTCCTAGGAATGGGTAAAATAAAGTCAAAAGTCTCAAGAAGAGTGAGGCTAAGTCAAAAGTTCTTTGAAAGTAGGTATGAAAAATCTAAAATTTCTAAAGAAATGGGTGAGGTTAGACCAATGCCATTAGAGCCTATATTTGGCATGTATGAGTTCATATGACAAGAAAAATGTTTTATGTATATTCATTAATAGCTTAAATGCCATGCATGTATTCTTTGACATATAAATGCATCTATTATGTATGTTTGAAAGGGTAAAGAGCTATTGAGATTTTTTGAATCTCACTCTTTCCCCACAAATGTCTAATAATGTCTAAGTGAGCCAAGTGGATTAAGAAATGGAGGCTAACCATCTTGAAGTATAGGACTTTGACAAAGGAATAGATAATTAGGAATTTTGGTGGCATTTTGATGTCAAGAATTGTAATCCTATAATATATATGTAATGTAGACCTTTAAGCATGTTTAAATATATGTACATATAATGTATGTATACATTATAAAGTCAAATGAATGAATATGTGAGTTTTTGCCATCCATGTGCCATTATGTCTATGTGTAAAATTGCAAGTGGCATAGTGATAATGAACTCCATGATAATTTGAACCATTTGACACACTTATATATGCTGTAATTATGCTTTTGGACATGCCCAAGTGGCTATAGAACCATAGTAAGGTCATTTGGTACATTGTTATCCTATTATGGATTTCAAATTTGACTATTTCTTGAGTTAAATTAAAGTCTAATCAAATGGATGAGTTTTTTCATGAAATTTGGCCAAAAAATAAGTCTCATCTAAAAATTTTCATAGAGCCAAAGATCACCTAAATTAGAGCCTTAGAGAACTTATTATAATTTTTCAAAGTTGATTAAATTATGCAGAAACTATCAGAGGTACTGTTTATATGGTCAGTTTGCATTTCTGTGTCACTTGTTAGACAAATAAAATTTAATGCTTATAAAATTTTATAAGCATAAAATAGACATGATAAGCTTTCCATATCCACCAAGAGTACCTCAGTTGGAGCTCTGTAGAGGGAGAAACAAATTTTTGAAATTTCAAGGTTTATAATTGTTCAAAAGCATGACGTAATGTATTATTCCATTATTTTCCATGGGCTAAATGCTATTGTCTTGGTCTAGAATTATTTTTAGCCATTAGTTAACCCAAAGCTTTCCAGAAAACTATTATATACATGATTTTGATTTTTCTAGAATTAGTTATGAATTTTTTAAATTTATATTAGAAATCTGGAACACCAACCCAAGAGCAAAATTCTAATATAGTGATGTATGGTCCAAAATCCGAGTTTTATGTGATGAAATGTGATGTTTCTGATATGAATGAGTATCATATGAATAGTGAATGATATTGATAGGCTCAAATGGTTCTTAAAGCCAAGAATGAATTAATTAAGCTTTCAATGACGTAAGGTTCCATTGCTAAAAATGTCATTTTCATGTAAATATGTAAGAAATAGCCTTGGTGACATGGTATAAACATTTGGAAGCTAAAGTGTTATAGGAATAAACATTTGTAGCTATGCATGGGGGAATTTATAATTTCCCCCATTGTAATATAGTCAAAAAGCCTACATTTTTCAAGCTAATACAAGCAAATTGGTTCAGCAATCAAGGAATGAAAATGTTATTGTTTTAGGCAGCCTTTGATGGTGGGTATTCGCTTGCTAACGGTGTGCATGCTGTTGAAAATAGGTGGAAAAGGATGACGGGGAGAAAGGAAAAAAAAAGCTGATAAGGTTGGAAGAGGATGGAAATTGGACTGTAAAGAAAAAAATACGTAATTGTATTTATTTTAAACTCCGTCAACATTATATTGTCAATAGGGGAGCACAAGGCTATTTTTTAAACAAGAGGAACTGAGAAATAAAATTCCAAACTCTAAAAGAAATAATAGTCATTTAACATTTTATTAGATTATGTTATAGAGAATTTAATTTTTTAAAAAAATTTAATTATTTAGGGTTAAATCATTATGCGTTCTTTATTTATAATAAGAAATTATTCTACACCGATGTAAAAAACATCCAATAACAAAAAAGGTCATCATAGCATTACCCCTATTTTATTTCCTCGTTCCATAATGAAAGCGTTAATAGTTTATGGTGACCACTACTAATCTACTACAACTAGCTATTTAGTATCATCAATATATCTATCGGTTGACGTCTCTATTACCATAATAAATACTAAAGCGGTTATAAATACTCTCTAAAAATCTGCATTATTGGCTGTAGACTGTATATAGTCACGCTATAGAAAGTTGTTGCAATGGTGTTTTCTAGTCTTTTGTTTTGTAGTTTTTTGACGTAAAATTTTTATACTTTCTTGTTAAAATTTTTTTTAATATAATCCAATCTTTTTTCTATTTTTTTAAAATTTTCTTAAAAAATTACAAAAATATTTTAATTTTTATTCTATTATGGACTACACTTAGGTCCAAACTAAGTTGGACCAAACCCCACCAAAGCTCAAGCTTAAACCCAAATATTTTTATTTGAATCCAAATAAAATTTTTTTAAACAATATAGGCTTAGACTTAATATTAACATTTCTGTTTAAACTCAAATATAAATTCTGAAAATAACCAAATTGAAACCAAAAAATACAAAAATTAGACCTAGACTAGCTTCAATGGCAAAGCCACATATATAATTGTGATAGCGGGCAGCCTCAAAATTTATAAATTTTTATGTATCATTAAAATTTTACACCTACTGAACCCATATATCAATTATACTCGCTAAACTTAATTAGGCTCGTGGCTCTGCTATTGCTTAACTTTAACCAGAAAATTTTGAATTTAGGTCAACCAAATTTTGAGTCCAGTATTGAAACTTGAAATAAGGTTGCTTTTTTTTTTTTTCCAACTCAACCCTTGTCCTATAATCAACTCCATCATGTTATTTAGATAATTAAATTCTTTGAAATTTATTTGATTATATTATTTTATAAAATTTGAAATTATATCCTTCATAATCCAAACAAAATAATAAAATAATTTAGGTTCCTCTAAAAATTATTTCATCCAAACACAACCTAATATATTTTAGATTAATTCTAGAGGAGATTTGCCATAACCTTACCCAAATATCACCTTTAGACACAATATTTCACCGTGCGTTTTAAGGACAACATAGCTGCAAAATTAACATAATTTGAGTTGAACAAGTCTCCTGATCTTGTCCTGAGTTAATATGGTTAATTTTTGATGGTTTATGTTGAAATAGCATGGATATACCCCATTTTACGCCGATATACAATTACTACGTACAAGCTGGAGAATTCCATTCCTTAGTAGCTCAACTATTTGAGTGTTTCTCCAATGGTGATGAGAAAGAAAGTGGCAGTAAACTTTTCTTCTTTACCGGCACATCTAAATCTCTTGGTCATAGCCCAAATCAGCACTAAGTGCTTTTCCAATTAATGGCGATGATATGTTATTGGATTGCATTGCGGGCATAGAATCTGAACCTATAGACCCAAAAAATAATAATTTACTTACCTATAAACAAAAAGAGCCAAAATGTAAAATCAGTTTTATTAAACTCCAAATCAAAGCAAGTTGCTAAGCACAAAATCACCATTAGTCGTTAGTCATTATTAGGGAGGGGTAACTAGCTTCAACATGTTTGATACATAGAAAATTAAGAATAGAAAAAAAAATAAAAATAATAATTTTGTGAATTGAAAATGATTTTTATTTTTTTATTTTAAAAAATTATAAAAAAAAAACATAAATACCATTGAATAATAATGAACACTATCCAAAATTTTACATATTCTCTCCCTTTCTCCTCACCTATCAAATAGGCCGATGTGATTGACATCAATCAAAGTACAGTACAGTTTAAATCTCCTCAACAGGTTTTTTTGTGTGTCTGTGCACGCGAACCATGTAATCTCATTTGAATATAGGCGATATGAACGATTTTTTGACGTTAATATAGTATAAAAAAATAATAATAATTCAAATGTTTTGTTGTCAAAAAAAAAATTTTTTTATTTAAAATTTTATTTTTTATTTTTTTTTATTAATGAGTCGTGATATTTGAGATGCTACGATTCAATTTATAAATTTATATTTATATTTAATTCATTTATATTTTTAATTTGTTTAAAAAATAAATTTAAATTTAATATATTTATTATTAAATTTAAAAAAATTTAAAAAAGTATAATTAATTTTTTTATTTTTTTAGTTTTAATTATAATTGAAATTATTTTAATTAATTTTAAAATATATAATTTATTATTATGATTATTTCTTTAACATTTTAAAATTTTTCATTTCAAATAAATTATTAGATTTATCATTTTTTTAAAAAAGTGAATTGAATTATTTTTATTTTTATTTTTATTTATCATCTAATTTTTAAATTTAAATTTTATATATTTATTTCATCCAAATTTTTTAATTTCTTCATTTCAATTAATTACATAATTTAAAATTTTTTACAAAATTTTGAATTTAAAATTTCTTTTTTTTGTTATATTTCTTTTTTTGGTTGATATGGAATTGTGGATGAATTATACAAAAGAAAGATAGTAACAGCCCACTTTTGTTATTGACAGCAAAAATGAAAGAAAAAAATTAAAAGTTTTAAATAATATCTATTTATTTTTATAATTATTACTTAATAGTATCTATCTTTTCTTATTATTTTTTAAGAGTAAGAGTATGCAAATTATTTTTTATTTACAAAATTATATCTTTTTTTTAATTTGTATTCTTAACTTTTTATATATTAAATGAGTCTTAATTGCTTGTGTTTTTTGGCTAAAGAGGCAATGGTCGGTGTATTTTTAAATTAAGTGGGTCATTCTACTATGAATCATTTAATTTTGTACAAGTTTTAGTAAATTAAAATTTTAAATTCAAAATTTTGTAAAAAAATTTTAAATTCTATAATTGATTTAAATGAAGAAATTAAAAAAATTGAATGAAATAAATAAAAAAAATTTAAATTTAAAAATTAGATGATAAATAAAAATAAAAATAAAAATAATTCAATTCAATTTTTTAAAAAAATAATAAATCTAATAATTTATTTGAAATGAAAAAATTTAAAATGTTGAAGAAATAATCATAATAATAAATTATATATTTTAAAATTAATTAAAATAATTTTAATTATAATTAAAACTAAAAAATAAAAAAATTAATTTATACTTTTATAAATAATTTCAAACTTAATAATAAATATATTAAATTTAAATTTATTTTTTAAATAAATTAAATATAAATATAAAATTATAAATTGAGATGCCACGATCCAATTAAAAAATAATAACAAAAAAATGGATCATGGCATGATGCCGCGACCCATTAATAAAAAAAATAAAAAATAAAATTTTAAATATATAAAAAAAATTTTGGTAGCTTTGGGTCTTTTTTTTTTTATATCATATTAATGTCAAAAAGCCCAATGTGAACGCATTCATTCACAGTTCTGTTTTCCAACTTTCACACCTCATTTGAATGTAGGCAATATGAATGCATTTATTCGTAGTTCTGTTTTCCAACTTTCACACCTTTGAATATAAGCAACATGAATGCATTTATTCGTAGTTCTGTTTTCCAGCTTTCACACGCGTACATCATGCATGCAGTACCCATTAATTATTATATCAGTAAATGGACTCAGAACTTACTATTAATTACTTATTTACTAGGCAATTCTAAATGTTACATCAACGATGGACCACAAGTAGACCTCTCCAATTAAACAAAACAAATTCATAGATGCTTTTAAATTATGATGTGATCTCAGAGATTGTTAGTGCCGCAAACTTAGCTTTGATTTGATAGTCACCGCCCTCTTTAATACCTGCCATTTGTGAAGAACGGAAGATAATTCCATGCAATTGGAGTTGGCTTAAATTGATTTTCAATTTGTCTTTAATTGATATATTTTGTCTCTAATGTCTAAAAATTGTAACAAAAATAAACTTATTAACCGAGGGACGGTGGTTGAGAGTGAGAGAAAGAGAGACAGCTGATCAAATAGGTAATTTTTTCACTTCTCTGTGTCTTTCTCCATCCGAAAAGCTACTATCATTTCAGTTTCATTTAATTAAAGTTCTTTAGAATAATCAAACTCAAATTGATAAAAACTGCTAATTAATTGGCATCTTTGGATTGAGTAATTCTAAACTTTTATTTGTTGCGTATGTAAAGTTTAATGATAAATATATTTTAATTGCTTAAATAGTTATAATTTTGAGATTTTAACTAATATAATTTATAGATAATCTATATCTATTTAATTGATCTTATATCTTCTCTCATGTTTATCTACAGGATCAGATAAGATGATGCTTATCTGCATGATCAGATAAGATGATGCTTATCTGCAAGATGATGTTTATCTGCAGGATCAGATAAGATGATGTTTATCGTAGAAAAACTATCAAGAGAGATTTACGCAGATTTTTTTTTAGAATAGATTTACTCAAATTCACACCAAGGAAGCCTATAAAAGGAGGGGTGAAGGACCAGAGGAGAACATACAGAGAGATCAGAGACTTCTCTTCTTTGTTATTTTCTTTGCGCTCTTTTTCTAATTTTTTTATCTTCTCAAAATTTCTAAGAAAAATTCTTTGAGTGTTTCAAAGCCATGAGTGGCTAATCTCTTTGTTTCCTAGTCAAGGTTATTGAGGTCTGACTCTGAATAATTTGTGAGAGGTTTGATTTAATTATTTCTTTTCTTGAATATTGAAATATTTTCTATTATTATGATATTATTCAGTTAATTTAATTGGTACCTTATTTTAGCTGAGTAATTATTGCTATCTGAATTCTTTTAAATCCGTAATTGTTCATTTGATTCGGTAAAGTAGCAATTCAATATCTTTGATAAATTAAAATTGTGTTTGTGTGTTGAAGAAAATATTTCTTCCGTTTTAAACATACGAGCTTATGTATTGTTGAACGGTGATTGGTTGCTTTTCTTTTTCTTAATGCTATTCAAGATTTAAATTCCAAGAGCTTATTTGGGATTGATTTATGAATAAGGTTTAATTGGAGAGTTTGTTCCTTTTAAATATTTTTAAGGAAAAGTAGAACATCAGAGTTTGTTGATGCTCATAACCAGTTTATTTTAGAAAAGAAATTATTTTTTTTACCTTTTGGGTACTCAATGATCAAATTGGTTGAGTCAGATCTGAAATAAACCTTGACTAGGAGTTATTTACATTAAATTTTTCTCTATTAAGAATATTTTTTGAATTTGTTTATTTTTCTTTATCAAGAAAAATCTCCCTCATTTTATTTTACTATCTTTTGGGTTAAATAATTTGGCTAGTCCCTGTGGAATATGACCTTACTCACCTTATTTGCAAGAAATATTAATTTGAGAGTAGGAATTTATTTTTGGTGGTTTCGACACCCATCAAATTTTGGAGCCATTGCCGAGGACTGGTGTCATTATTTAATCTTTTTTTTTTGTTTTATGCCTCGTTCTTCTCACACAGGTAACTTAATCTTTGATTCTAAGATAGAGAAGACAGCTCGAAGGCTAAGAAAGGAGACAAAGCAACGAAAGGCTTTTTCTTCATCTAATTCTAACAGTGATTTTGTAATCAATTTATTTGAATTATTCAGAGAACCCGAAATCATGGCTGAAGCAGAACAAACTCTGAGAAGGATGGCTAATCCTGATGTGAACCAACAACCCCTGTGCATACAATTTCCAAATGTAGAGGTAAGTTTTGAACTAAAATCTGGTCTAATTCACTTACTACCTACCTTTCGTGGTCTTGTAGGTGAAGATCCCCATAAGCATTTAAAAGAATTCCATGGTGTCTGCTCTAGCATGAAGCCGCAAGGAGTAAGTGAAGAGAAAATCAAATTGCGAGCTTTTCCATTTTCATTGACAGACAAAGCAAAAGATTGGCTATATTATCTTCCACCAGGGTCAATTACGACTTAGGACTAACTGAGAAAGCTGTTTCTTGAAAAAATTTTCCTAGCTTCTAGAGTCACAGCAATTAGAAAAGATATTTGTGGGATTCGTCAATATAATGGAGAGACTCTTTATGAGTACTGGGAGAGATTCAATCAGCTCTGCACAAGCTGCCCATATCATCAAATACCTAACCATTTATTGATTCAATATTTTTATGAAGGGCTATTACAGAGTGATAGAAATATGATAGATGCCTCTAGTGGTGGAGCATTAGTGGATAAGACAATGGAACAAGCCAAAGAATTGATTACTAAAGTTGTTGCCAATACTCAACAGTTTGGAACTCGTGAGGATCCTCCAACAAAAAAAGTAAATGAGGTAAGTATTAATTCTATTGAACATAGTCTTGATAAACTAACCTCTCTTGTTCAGAAAATGGTTGTAGAGAATCATCAATAGGTCAAGGCTTGCGAGGTTTGCTTAAATATTGGCCACCCTACAGATATGTGCCCAACTCCTCAAGAGGGTGAACAAGCCAATGCTGTAGGAGGATTCCAAGGTTAATTCCAAAGGAAATATGATCCTTATGCCACTACCTACAATCCGGGATGGAGGGACCACCCAAATCTTAGTTACGAACAAAAACTCAATAATTTCTAACAGCCAAACTATCAACCAAGGCAACAGGCTCCTGTATTCCAATAGCCAAATTGTCAACCTCTTCCTCCTAAGTCGGGTATGTCTTTAGACCAAATAGTTTCTGCTTTAGCTACTAACATGCAACAATTTCAACAAGAAACCAAGTCTAGTATACTCAACTTAGAGAATCAAGTAGGGCAGCTAGCCACAAATCTAGGAAAACTGGAAAGTCAGAATTCTGGTAGGTTACCATCTCAACCTCAGTTGAATCCAAAACAAAATATTAGTGCTATAACTTTGAGAAATGGCAAAGAGTTGAAAGAGCCTAAAAAGAAAGCTCCAAAGTATGTCAAAGATGAAGAGTTAGAAAAGAAAATTAAGTTGCCACAAGAAGATTTAGAGCCATCCCAAGCCAAACAACAACTAGTCATTCCTCCTCCATTCCCAAGTAGATTGGCAAATTCCAAAAAAGAGCAACAAGAGAAGGAGATTCTCGATGTTTTCAGAAAGGTGCAAATTAACATTCCTCTTCTTAATGCTATTAAGCAAGTGCCCAGGTATGCAAAATTTCTTAAAGAATTGTGCACTAATAAAAGAAAATTAAATGGTAATGAGAAAATCTGTGTGGGAGAAAATGTGTCTGCTGTAATTCAAAGGAAATTACCCAAAAAATGCAAAGACCCAGGTGTGTTTACCATCCCCTGCAAAATAGGCAATGTAAAGATTGAAAGAGCAATGATAGATTTAGGAGCTTCCATAAATATAATGCCTAATTGGATTTATCAATCTTTGAGTATGGGATCACTTACACAAAAAAGTATAATTATTCAATTAGCTAATAGGTCTATCACATACCCTGAAGGAGTCCTAGAAGATGTTTTAGTACAAGTTAATGAGTTAGTCTTTCTAGCTGACTTTTATATTTTAGATATAGAAGAGGACCACTCCTCCAAATCAGTACCAATTTTGCTAGGAAGACCATTTTTGAAAACATCAAGGACAAAAATAGATGTTGTTGAAGGTACACTATCTATGGAGTTTGATGGAGAAGTAATAAGATTTAATATGTATGATGCTATGAGATATCCTACTGATATAAATTCTATTTTTGTTATTGATGTTATTGATCCATCTACTCAACAAGTTTTTGAGCTAACATGTGCAGATAAATTGCAGCTTGTAATCACTGAAAGTTTTGATCATAAGAAGCTAGAATCTCTTGATGATAAATTTGCTATTGATGAAGAGTTGAGGGAATCTGTCTTTGGATTGGAGACATTGAAGAATTTCAGGTATAATATTTCTTATATTGATCTTCCCTCATCTTACAACAAGTTACTTCCATCTGTTTTGCAGGCACCCAAGCTAGAATTGAAGGAACTACCAAGTCATTTAACATATGCATATTTAGGCAATAACCAAACTTTACCAGTGATAATTTCCAACAAACTAACTTTCTTGGAGAATGAAAAGTTGGTTAGAGTCCTCAGGGAGTATAAAGAAGCAATTGGGTGGACGATAACAGATATAAAAGGTATAAGCCCTTTTATGCGTATGCACCGTATATTATTAGAAGAAGGCTGTAAACCTTCAAGAGAAGCTCAACATCGTCTTAACCTACTAATGGTGGAAGTAGTCAAAAAGGAGATTTTGAAGCTACTTGATGCTGGTATGATCTTTCCAATTTCTGATAGTAAATGGGTAAGCCCAATTCAAGTAGTACCTAAAAAGACTGGCTTTACAGTAGTTGAAAATGATAACGATGAATTAGTGCCAACTCGTGTGCAAAATGGATGGAGAGTCTGTATAGATTATAAGAAGCTAAATGCTTCAACTAGAAAAGATTATTTTCCATTACCTTTTATTGATCAAATGCTTGAGAGATTAGTTGGTCGTTCTCACTATTGTTGCTTAGATGGTATTTTAGGATTTAATCAAATTCCAGTGGCACCTGAAGATCAAGAGAAAACAACATTCACGTGCCCCTTCGGTACCTTTGCTTACCGTTGAATGCCGTTTGGCCTATGTAATGCTCCAGCGACGTTTCAGAGATGTATGGTCAGTATTTTTTCAGATTATGTAGAAAACATTATAGAGGTATTCATGGATGATTTTACTATCTATGGTAATTCATTTGATGATTGTTTAGAAAATTTAATTAAAGTGCTAAAACGATGTATAGAAACTAATCTGGTCCTTAATTATGAAAAATGCCATTTTATGATATATCAAGGATTAATATTAGGCCACATAGCATCTTCAAAGGGAATAGAGGTTGATAAGTCCAAAATTGATTTAATTAGATCCTTACCTTACCCCACATCAGTGTGGAAAATTCGTTCTTTCCTTGGTCATGCAGGCTTTTACAGACGATTTATAAAGGATTTTTCTAAGATCTCTCACCCTCTCTGTAAGCTGTTGCAAAAAGATGTCCCTTTTGATTTTGATGAAAGTTGCAAAAAGGCATTTGACCAATTAAAAGAGTTACTGACTTCAGCTCCTATTATTCAACTGCCAAATTGGGAGTATCCTTTTGAAATTATGTGTGATGCTAGCAATTATGCAGTAGGAGCAGTACTTGGTTAAAGGATCGGAAAGAATATCCATGCTATATATTATGCCTCGAAGACTCTTGATAATGCTCAAAGAAATTATTCTACCACAGAGAAGGAGTTATTTGCTATAGTATTTGCTTTAGAAAAATTTAGATCATATTTATTGTGTACTAAAGTTATTGTGTTTCCAGATCATGCAGCTCTAAAGTATTTACACAGTAAAAAGGAGGCTAAACCTCGCTTGATAAGGTGGATTCTATTATTACAAGAATTCGACTTAGAGATTCGAGATAAAAAGGGCACAGAAAACTCAGTTGCAGATAACCTAAGTCGATTGGTGCTCAATGAGAAGCCTGAACCAATTCAAGATGCATTTCCAGATGAACATCTTTTTGAGGTTAAAATTTCAATACCTTGGTATGCTGATATAGTAAATTATTTGGTTACTAGAACATTCCCATATAACTTGACTAAGGCTCAAAAAGATAAAATCAAAAGTTAGTCTAAATATTATGTATGGGATGATCCTTATTTATGGAAACATTGTTCTGACCAAATAATTCGAAGGTGTGTTTTTAAAAATGAAATCCCATCCATTCTAGAATTTTGTCATTCATATGCATGTGGTGGACATTTTGGCCCAAAAAGAACTGCTCGAAAAGTGTTGGAATGTGGATTTTATTGGCCAAATTTGTTTTGTGACTCATATTTGTTTTGTAAAGCATGTGATAATTGCCAAAGGAGTGGAAGTTTAAGTCATAGAGATCAAATGTCATTGAACCCAATTTTGGTTTGTGAAATTTTTGATGTATGGGGAATCGATTTTATGGGGCCTTTTCCATCTTCTTTTGGTAATTACTACATCCTTTTAACTGTGGATTATGTTTCAAAATGGATGGAAGCAAAAGCCATCAGATCTAATGATGCTAAAACTATCGTTAGTTTTGTCAAAAGTCATATTTTTACCAGGTATGGAGTACCTAGAGCTATCATTAGTGATAGAGACACCCATTTTTGCAACCATATAATTGAAAGCTTGTTAAAGAAATATAATGTGACTCATAGAATCTCAACAGCCTACCATCCTCAAACAAGTGGTCAAGCAGAGGTGTCAAATAGGGAGATTAAATTGATTCTTGAAAAAACTGTCAATCCAAATAGGAAAGATTGGAGCACACGACTAGATGACGCTATTTGGGCATACAGAACTGCACATAAAACTCCTATTGGTATGTCTCCATATCGCTTAATCTTTGGTAAGCTAATACGATATCAGTAGGCATGCCCATTAGAGCACTACAAGTTCGAGGAACCCTTATCCATCAAAAACTTCAAAGAGCTCAAGTGGCCCAAATTGTGTATTATGTCCAAAAATCTCAAGGAGCTCAAAATAATATCTATGTTGGACGTCGGTCCAAGTTTAGAACCCAAGATCCATATTTGATCAATATCTCTTTAAATATGCAAAAGTGGAAGTCCAAGTGGAAGCCCAATTTCCTAAGAAGAGTCCATGGAGATGTTAAAGGCCCAATATAGTTATACACATACAAGAGGAGTACTAAGGCCCAATTGGAGTCCAATTACAAGAGATTAAAGATCATGTGTCAACCATGTGATTTTTAATCAAGCATGTGCATCCCATGTGACTATTTAAAGAAGCTAATGAGTTTTGACTAGGACTCTAGTTTTGACTAGAACTCTTTTTGAATTTCGTTATTTTATTATTTTATTATTTTTGGATTTATTCAAGGAATTTATTTAGGAGATTAAATTAAAATTAATATCCTAATCTTGTTCTTTGATTTTAGGCATTATTTAAAATATTTTTAATAGATTTTGAGAGTTTTAGTTTTAGTAGGATTTTAAGTCTTTTAGAAACTGTGCCTATAAAAGGCTCCCTATTGTACTCTATTTTGAATCATGAATGAATGAATGAATTTAAGTATTTTCAATACTTTGTGAGGCTTTGCTTCTTTGTGTTCTCTAAGAGTTCACGTGACTTATCAAATGATTGGTCTTCCTTTGTGGCGTCTTGAGGCTAGGGTTCTAAGAGACAAGTTCTCTTAGGGTCTTTCCTTTGACCAGCATTCTTGTTTCTAGCCGATCCCGGGCAAAGTTTCGAATTGTTGAAGGTTCTCTAGGGCATGTTCCTAGTGGGTCTTGCATATGGATCTTGGGTTCTAAACTTGGGCCGACGTCCAACATAGATATTATTTTGAACTCCTTGAGATTTTTGGACATAATACACAATTTGGGCCACTTGAGCTCTTTGAATTTTTTGATGGATAAGGGTTCCTCGAACTTGTAGTGCTCTAATGGGCATGCCTACTGATATCGTATCATAAGCCCTGTCACCTTCCAGTAGAATTGGAGCATAAAGCTTATTGGGCTATTAAACAGTGTAATATGAATATGGATGAGATAAGTGAACATAGGAAATTACAATTGTAGGAACTTGATGAGATAAGAAATGAGGCTATGAAAATTCTAGAATATATAAAGAAAAGACCAAGCTCTATCATGATAAAAATATTTTTAGAAAATGTTTTGAGGTGGGTTAAAAAGTTCTCTTATTTCACTCTAAACTCAAGTTATTTCCTGGAAAATTGAGATCCCGATGGGTTGGACCCTTTGTTGTCACAAAAGTATTTTCTCATGGTGCAGTTGAAATCCAAAGCTTTTACACTAATAAAATATTTAAGGTTAATGGTCATCGTCTAAAACCTTACTATGAGGGATTTCAAGTAAGCAACTTAGATGTAATTGAGTTGCAACTCCCAACTTATAAAGATTAAGTAACGAGGAATTTTGTCTGGCCATAGACTTTAAATAAAGGCGCTTTTGGGAGGCAACCCACCTTAATAAAAATTTGAATTTTTTTTTAATTTCAATTAATTAATCTTTCTTGTAGTTTGTTTTTGTTTCACCTCAATAACCTTACACATTTTAAGTATGTTCTTATTTATTTTGCCATCCTCTCTATAAGTTACTACTCCCCCTTTAGACTTGTGGCAGGTAAGATATAAGGAGTTCGAGGACCCCCCCATTGCAATAAAGCTATTCATAAACCAGGGGAGTTTTAGTTCCTTCTTCTTTTTACATTTATATATATGCCTACAACACTGAGGACAGTGCTGATTTTAAGTGTGGGGGAGGGATTTATAGCTATACATATACATGCTACTATACTGAGTTAGAGGAATTTTTTTTCTTACTATTTCTCATTATTCTCCTATTTTAATGATTTAGTTGTTATTTATAAATTTTTAAGCTATTTAATTTTGAATTTGAGTAGTAAAACATTAACCAATAAGTTATAAATATGACCTGGGAACTTAAACTAAGCACAATTGTCTAATTATGTGATATGCAAACAAGTCGTTAAGTAAGGAAGGTAGTTTATTATATATTTATTTTTGAATTTATATACCTGAATTAATTTTTTTTTGCATGCACATCCTTAGAGTTATAATATGATTCAAAAAAAAATATAAAAAAAAGAAAGAGCCAATTCCACTCCGCTAGCTTAAACTATACTTAAATAGTGCAATAAAAGCTATGAGTGTGCAAAGCATCTTGGTGCCAGTTGAGTTATGTAAGCTTGAGTAACCGGGGGTCTTCATCACCAATGTTGACACTCGCGTCAAAAGAGACCACAACGGCCCAAGAAAGAGGCAAAAAAGCAAAAAAAAAGGAAAAAAGAGAGAGCCAATTCCACTCTGCTGGCTTAAGCTATACTTAAATAGTGCAATAAAAGCTATGAGTGTGCAAAGCATCTTGGTGCTAGTCGAGTTATGTAAGCTTGAGTAACCGGGGGTCTTCATTACCAATGTTGACACTCGTGTCAAAAGAGACCATAACGGCCCAAGAAAGAGGCAAAAATAAAATAAAATAACCCCCTTAATAAATAAAGCAAAATTAAAAGTGTGGGGGAAGCTAAATTGAAGGACTCTAATGATTTCTATCGTGTCATTTATGTGTATGTATGGTTGATTGAAGCTTAGTAAATTCTTAGATAAATATGGTAATTTTCAGCCTTCATACTTGTCAAATTGTTAGCAGTGATCATATTTTAGACATGCACACATAACTAGAGTTACCTGGTGATTGTTAGTGATGAATGGGTGAAAGTTAAACTATAATTTTTTTTGATTGAATAACTCTTGCATTTATTTATAACAGCTTTTTGTTAAAAAAATGGAGAATATAAGAAGCAGTACCATCTCATTATGCTAAGGCCTCTAATTCTGATATAGTTGCTCGAGGACAAGCAACGATTTAAGTGTGGGGGAATTTGATAAATATATTTTAATTGCTTAAATGGTTGTAATTTTGAGATTTTAACTAATATAACTTATAGATAATTTATATCTATTTAATTGATTTTATATCTTCTCTCATGTTTATCTACAGGATCAGATAAGATGATGTTTATAGGATCAAATAAGATGATGTTTATCTGCAGGATCAAATAAGATGATGTTTATCGTAGAAAAACTATTAAAAGAGATTTACGCAGATTTTTTTTTAGAATAGATTTACTCAGATTCACACCGAAGAAGCCTATAAAAGGAGGGGTGAAGGACCAGAGGAGAACATACAGAGAAATCAGAGACTTCTCTTCTTTGTTATTTTCTTTGCGCTCTTTTTCTAATTTTCTTATCTTCTCAAAATTTCTGAGAAAAATTCTTTGAGTGTTTCAAAGCCATGCGTGGCTAATCTCTTTGTTTCCTAGTCAAGGTTATTGAGGTCTGACTCTGAATAATTTGTGAGAGGTTTGATTTAATTATTTCTTTTCTTGAATATTGAAATATTTTCTATTATTATGATATTATTCAGTTAATTTAATTGATATCTTATTTTAGCTGAGTAATTATTGCTATCTGAATTCTTTTGAATCCGTAATTGTTCATTTGATTCGGTAAAGTAGTAATTCAATACCTTTGATAAATTAAAATTGTGTTTGTGTGTTGAAGAAAATATTTCTTCCATTTTAAACATACGAGCTTATATATTGTTGAACGGTGATTGGTTGCTTTTCTTTTTCTTAATGCTATTCAAAATTTAAATTCCAAGAACTTATTTGGGATTGATTTATGAATAAGGTTTAATTGGAGAGTTTGTTCCTTTTAAATATTCTTAAGGAAAAGCAGAACATCAGAGCTTGTTGATGCTCATAACCAGTTTATTTTAAAAAAGAAATTATTTTTTTTACCTTTTGGGTATTCAATGATCAAATTGGTTGAGTCAGATCTGAAATAAACCTTGGCTAGGAGTTATTTACATTAAAGTTTTCTCTATTAAGAATATTTTTTGAATTTGTTTATTTTTCTTTATCAAGAAAAATCCCCCTCATTTTATTTTACTATCTTTTGGGTTAAATAATTTGGCTAGTCCTGTAGAATACGACCTTACTCACTTTATTTACAAAAAAATATTAATTTGAGAGTACTTAAATAGGTAAAATTATCGCCCCTCAACCTCTTGATGTTTCCTTCCCCCCTCCCCCCGCAACCCTTTCCTGCCATTTCTATACTACCCCTTGCATTCATTATTATTCAAGCAATTATTTTATTTTAATTTATAGCGACAATCTCAAATGAGAAGAAGGATGATGATAATTGAAAGTTAATTTTAACAGGCATTTAATATATTTCATGCTCTATAATCCAGGTTTTTTTTTTACTATATAAGGTGGTACACAAGCTTCATTCATTTCATAACCACCTCCAAATATTTAATTACATAAGAAAATGCATTTTTTAACTATGCGTTTTTATTTTCAATGAATTAAAGAGGTCTCTTTAATCACCATAAGAATAAGGTTTTTTATATAGGGATGATAAAAGTCATCTCTAAATGTCATTGATGATGATCATGTGACAAAAAATTTGCCTCTAATATTAAAATTTTCAGCGGGGATTTTAAAATGTTACCCCAAAAAATTTACTTTCGACAATAACATTAGAAGTAGCCATTAAATTTTGTAGTGAGTCGCGGCCTGAATCTCTTTTTATGTTGAATTACAATCATTATCATGAAGTTCAATCAACAAATTAATAAATTTGATTGCCTGAACACCCATTCGAATTTCGAGTCACCTGAGATAGAAAAAACTTTCTTGAATAGCCTTGGACTTCACAAACATTCAAGGTACAACAGCACAAAATTCACCATGTCCAAAAATATTTTTAGCGGCCATTATTTTATACATTAATAGCAATAATAATTACTACAAAAAGCTTCTATCAGCAATTAATTAATGGCTAGTGCATCCACAGTCAGTAAAAAATTTCCCTACAATTGTAATAACACAAAAGCTTATAACGGCAATTCTTTGTCGATAATTGTTATAGCTACTAAAACTAATTCTATAATTAACTAGTATTAACATTTAAATTTTTTATTATAAATAAAAAAATTATAAGAACAATTATATGTCAACGATTGCTATAGTCATTAAAATTGAATTCATAATCCACTAATATTAACATTTACAACCTCTTTTACTGTCAATAAAAGTTAAAAAAAATGTTTTCCGAACCATCACAAGCACCGCCGTAAATGGTATGAAGATAGTAGATAGAAACTAAAATCATATTGCTACACTCTGGGCGAACAGGTTTTGTTTTGCTAAGGTATCGATGGGCTCTGGCTACATATCTAAGCTGTTGGAAAGTGTAAGGTTTGCAAAATTGGGAAAGTGAAAGTGAGATTGGGAAAAATTATTTGGCTCTAGATTGAAAGCAGGAAATTGCGGGAAAGTGAAATTGAGGAAAAGGGAAAGGTTTTTATTTTTGGATAATGAAATTGGGAGGGAAATGAATCTGTATTTTTTGTGAGTAATTGAGCTTATTTTTACAGGCAATTGGCTCTAATTGCCAATATGTCTATATTTATTATTGGCCAATAAATTTTTGCTGATAATATTTTAATTTTAGAAACTCATTACCAGCAATAAAATTTTAGTCATTAATTAATTGGCGCTGAAAGGATCTTGTTGGTATAGTGATGATTCATTTAGCTAGTTAGGTGCAATTCCAACGTCAAGAGTTGTTATGAATCTGTAAGGAGCTCAATCATGCATGAGCAGGACCTACTCCCATCCAAATTCATAATGATGACAGCAGTACATTTCACAGCTTAATACAAGCGCTGCCTGAATGAAATGAACAAATGATTCATGGAGTATACTTGAAGGCAACCAAATTAAGATTCAATTATAGCATCATTGATTCAGCAGATCATTTCATTCAGATAAGAGTGAACCAATTTACCCATTTTGCTTTCCAGTCAGTTTATCTACAGACAACTTCGAATTGGTGAACCATTAACAATTACTCTTCCCCGCCCAAACATCGTTTTCAACAGGTGTGTTCATGAATCACAGTTGTTTCGGGCAAGAAAACCCAGCTTAGTGAATATTATCAAGAAATAAGAGAAAAGAACGGAGGAACTCACCCAGCTCAGTGAATTTTACACATACTATCAAGATTTTGAGCAAACCTTATTGTCTATCAAATACCAACAAAGACAGAATCCTCTCCTAAATGCAAGAACTTGACTCAAGAGCTTGTTCTTTTAGCGTCTGGGGACTTTCTTCCTCTGATCAGCGGCATACACTTGGCCCATGCAGAATCATAGATTGCAAGATTGGGAGTTGGACTGATTGGTTCTTCAAATATGCTTCACCCTTCATCTAAGTGATCAATTGATAGAGAGAAGGCCGGAAGGAGATTGGCTCCTTGCACAGAGAGTGGAGGGGGCAGAGAATGAAAATTCCAATGCTAAAGTAAAAATTGACAGAGATTTTTAGGATATGTTCGGTAAAAAATAAAAGATAATAATTCTAAAAGTCAAAATAATCTTCATGCTCTTATTTTCAATAAAAATAATAAAATAAATAAATATTATTAAGTAAGAATTATAAAAACATAATATATATTTTTAAAAAAATTACCTTGCAATCGTGGGCAAACCTGCGCCAAAGGAAAAGTGGGATGCAGATTGTCTGAAATGGGGAAGCGTTGTAGTGTCTCTGAAGTGCGAAATCCAACGATCCATAATGCGCCACTGAATTGAAGATCTCTGAATTGCCTCTGAATTGTGCAAAATGTGGCCGTTAGAGGGAAAACAGACCATTTCAGGATTCAGGGAAAAGGGGGGTCGGGAAAATGAGCTGAAGTAGTCAGAGAAGAAGAAGAAGTTGGTTGGCAATTTTGAGGAGTTGGGTCTCAGCAATGAGGTAATGGGAGCCGTGAGGGAGATGGGTATTGAGGTTCCCAACGAAAGACCCCCTGGGGAGGGAGAGTTGAAAAAAACAGCAAGAAAGAGAGTAGACTGAAGAGAGGTCCGTGTGTTTTGAGTTTTTGCCAGAAATTATAGAAAGCACTCATGAGTGTTTGAGTCGGCAGTTGTCTGGAAAAGGATGGAAACCAAGCTTGGACACCATTAAGGAGAAGAAGATTGAGAGAAAAATATATGGCTGCCTGTTTCAAGAAATTTCTTTGCTTGGCTTTCTAATAATTTTGACACTTGACACTATTGGAGACCACATCTAACGTTGCTTACATGTATTCGAATTATTGATTAGCTAGATCTCTCCTTCCTCTCTTCTTTCTCACCTCTTTCTTTGCAAATTGATCTGTAATAGAGTCACCCAAATTCCTAATAGAATCACTTGAAATTGCTGATCCATGATTAAAATTTCCATGGAAGAATAAAAACACAAATAAAAACAAAACCCCCCCTTCTACAATTTTGAAAGAAATTTTTGTTTTTCGAGCAGATCGACTGTAAATCATCCCTGCTTTCCTCGAAAATATCCAATTGATATCAACCCTAATTTCCATTTTCGCATATGGGTATTCAGAAGGATTTTCAATTTGGGCATTTTCACATCCAAATTTATCAACTGTCATGCTCCTCTTATGCTTTCGAAATGAGGCATTTTTCATTTTGTCGTTTTCGCTCAACATTTTAGAAGTAAATCACAAGAACACAAACCCCATTTCAATGAAATTCTCTGATGATCTTGGGAAAGGCGGTGCTGGTTCATTAGATGCCCAGTGTAGGACTCGACGATGGCGTTCTATATGATCTTGCGTTCGGCAACGACGGTAAACAGTGCCTTTTGATGTTAAGAATCGACGTGTCTCTATCTGGACGGTCCAACAGATCTAACGGCCACGATTTGCACAATTCAGAGGCAGTTCAGAGGGCCTCAATTCAGAGGATCTACTTTCCATTTAAACACTGTCGAATGCTACTTTGATGGGCAAATATTTAAATCCTTGAAGTGGTATTGGGCATCTGATCCTTATTTTTGTGATATTTAAACACCGTCGAAGGCTCATAAATAAATAAATATAAATATATATATACACACACCCTACATTAAAGAATATTATTAAAATACTGATTTTGTGTTCAATAATAAATAAAATATAAATTAAATTAATATCTTGGCTTCTTAACTTTACATATAGTTTTAAACTAGTCACTTAATGTTAAAATACATCAAACTAGATTCTTAGCCAATGCTTCATTTGTAGCATTCTTAGATTGATATAATCGATATACAATCAGCTCATGCATTTTTTTTCCGGTTTACCAAATTTACGTTATTAATGCACCAAACATTTGGGTGGGCTGGGAATGTAGATCATATTTTATACTCTTTGGGGCTCTGATGGGCGTGGGACTTGGTGTTAGCACTTTATATTTGACATGCCCATTGGCATGCTTACAGAACTTATTATCTTTCAAATCAGGGATAAGACCATTTCGCTAGGGCTATTAATATTTTGAATGAATGAAATATTGTTTTACATTTCTTAATATTTACTGATTCTAAGTAAATAATACTATGAGTTCATAATATTATCACTCATTTATCAATCCTCAGTTTAAGCATGATAGAATGAATTCGAGAATATCAATATATTTTGATTATGATACATGTTGCTCTAATATATGAAAGTACATATACTATGAATTCAGTTAATATATAACCTAAGATATTAACAGGTTTAATATTAAATAGCTCTCAAAGGCCATTTATCGATTAAATAAATATATAGGTTTAACTAATTTAAAATTAAAAAATCAAACTACTGTTCTTTGTCAAATGAAATCTTCTCACTGTTTAACTACAAAATCCGTAGCTAAAGTTTCAAGTAACCATAGCATCTCTGTCTTTGAGTTCCACACCGAATTAATGGCTTACATTCTCTTAACCATGATACTTTGCCTGGGACGATCAAGATACGCAAATTTATTGATCACAGTCAGCATAGTTTTACTATGATCCATCTCCTTGGATTCCTAGTCCCCTTCTTGCATTATCGTTTGGGTCAATAAAATTTGCAAGAATGGTGCACCAAAGTTTTTAATTTCCAAAATATAGAAATTTCACATCCAGTTTTTCTGTTCTCAAATGCTTGTCTGCATGTTCATTTTCTAACAACTGAAAACTATTTCCTTTTGATAATTTTATTTCAAGATAAACTTAGGAAACATTTAGGTTTAATTTTGAAAATAAATTAAAATCCATATAGAACTTTTTTTTTAACAACTAAAATATCTTTAATTTTAAAATTTTGAATCATATAATATATGAAATTAGAAATATGTAACTTTTATATATTATAATTTAATTTACTAAAATGATCTTTGAACTATTTGAGGTGAGCTATTAAGCTTGTTAATATCTAAAGTATTATTTATTGTAGAAATACAGTTATTTTTTAGTAGTGTTAAACCTTTAACTTTTTTTTTTCAAATTATTATATTGATTTATATTCTATAAAAGGGGGAATACTTAAAATTGAACTAATTCTTTGTGGTAAACAATTTTAGTTCCTTTTTTTTTTGAAAAAATACAATTGCCCGTTAATCGATACTATGATTTAATATTATATTTATTTACTAGTCATTTATGTTGGCAAACATCATAATTTCCTTGTCTCTGAATTGGTTAACCAGTTATCATGTGGTTTTTCCAATGTGATTCACAAATCCCTTTCCCGGAATATATGTTGTATTGACTCACAGTGGACCATAACGGATTGTTGGGTCTTATAAGAGGGTGCAGCTTCTTTCCCATTGAGGTGGGAACTGGATGAGTGGGAAAGTACCGGACTTTAAAAATTAAAAACAAAAAAAGATGAGAAAATATTTAAAAAAAAACTTCCTCTCACAACTAGGAAGATCATGTTTGCGCTCAAACTGGAGAGAATCCTATCCCCTTATTATAAGGAAGGAAGTCATATTTACTTCTGAGGCCCCTCTCTGCTGAACCATGGTTCTAAATTGCAGTCTGTATTATGTGATGCGGCCGCAATATTACTGTTGCAGCACTGGTTGCATCCTCATCAATCAGCCGCAACGCCCACAATCCTTCTTATACTATTCGCAATATCTGCAACAACAATTGCAATATAACAGCAACCGCAATTTAAAACCATGCGTTGAACGAAAGTGATGACCGAAGTTTGATAAGCCTTGTAGTTGTGGCTGATGCAGCGTGCTATCCTCTGGGCACATACCTCATCTTAGAGCCTGCACTACAATTGGCTTTGTCGCGTTTTCTGTTCACCTGCTTCCCACACTTCTTACCTGTCCCTATCATGCACACTTGATTGACAATTTTTGAAAAAGAGAAAAAAGAGGGGGTACATGGAGCCTTTTTCTGAACCTTGGTGCACAGCAAACCTTGCTGAGCAAGTATTTGCATTGTGGGTGTGGCCTAACGTCTCCTTCTAGACATTCAAACTCCCATCCATTGTGTGGAAGCCCGCATCTTCTCCTCCACCTCCAATCAAGTGCTCAGCTAGCCTTTGAACTCATGGATTGGGAAGATGGGATAAGAGATGAATCTTTGGACGTGCCTATGAAGCAAAGAAGACGAAGGTCAGCAAAAACTTAACAAGAGAGAACAAGGTAATCCCAAACCACTGTGCTTAGTCCCACTTGCATATTTCCCTTATTCTCGGCTTACTTCCCTTTCAGCCTCTGAAGAATATCCCTATGTCCCACTGTTTGACTGTAACATTTATTTAGTTTATGGGGTTGTGATGGACTGTCCACATTCATGCATATGAGTATCAAAACATAGTACAAACATACATTTCTTTTTCTAGGTTATGATCTCTACGTGCCTAATAGGTTATGTAGAGAAGAAATGGGAAAAAAGAAACTCACCATGTTCCACCTATAGCTTCCTCATGGGGTAAACTTATTAATAACACATGGAAATATACCTAGCACTTGAAATTTAGAGAGCTTACAGGTAGATAGTTAAGTTTAAAGTACTAAGATGCTTTCATTTGGTCTTTGTTGCTGGGCATCTTTCATTATTAATGGGCATGATTACCTTGTTTGCAAGTGAAGATTTTGTTCACACATGAGGGAGTCTTCTGGTAAGGCAACGTGATTGATGGTTTTGTATGCTACATCTTGTAGGGTGGAAGTGCAAGTGTGTCCGAGCTGACATCGAAGTTCAAAGCCTAAGGACAATGGTGGAGACACTCTCTAGCATGGTCATGGCTAATGCAAAAGTATGGTGTTTACGGGCATGAGTGGAGACTAGTAACACGTACGATGCTTCCACGGGCCAATGTGATGGTCGACCAACATGGGACATATGCCTGCCCAAGCTGTTGGTCCTTCCGGGGCAACACTGACTTCATACTCTATAAGCTAATGGCAACACAACATGCATGTCCCTTCTCTATCAGTGGAGATGAAACGATTGGCAATGACGATTCAGGCCGATAAGGCAGGGCATTTGTGATATTATAGGATGATGAGACCGATGCTATGAGGACTGAGAACAAGCAAGCGAAGAAGCAAGTAAGGCGAGCCGAAACCAAAAAGGGAAGAGCATAGGTTCCTCTAAAAAATCACACCAATGCATAAATGGACCGCTTTAAAATTCAAATTTTCTAAGTTGCTTGACAAATGCAATTGTATATGCAGTGTTGGTTATGTATGAATCATTGGTTTATGATTGGTTGAATGATTCGTAAGGGAAGAGTCATTAGGGTGTGGGCCGAAGTTGTTCGTCTCCCTCAGGAGCCCTAGGTTTGGACCTCAGAGTAGTGCGGCCTGGACTCCCCAGTCAGGCAAAATTCTTGGAAGAACTTCTACCAGAAAGAGGTCGGCATGCCATGGGTGACCACAGGTATAGGTAAGATAAGGCAGTGATTTAATGAATGACTTTGCTCACACCATAACTATTTATCTCACATTTGATGTCATCCTAATGTTCGCTGTGGTGGGTACCCATGACATTTTGGCCGTAAAAGGGAATGCATCTTGACGATAGTGAGCTCGCATTGGTTGCGTATATCTTTGGTGCAAGCAAGAATGATAGGTAATGTCCAAAAAGGATTTAGAATGTTGTTTACCAATTCATGATGCAAGGTAAATCTATGTTTTTTATGTACATTGGCTTGATGCGTTGGTATTTGACAAGGAGGTCTTAGTGAAGATCAATGGATGTGAAGGGACTAGGGTAATGTTCTGATCACTTGAGCCATAGTAGATGATCGAGGCCAATATAAAGTCTTAGAACCAAACTACACAAGCGTGTTGCATTTATGATACATCCATTCATTTTTGTGACCATATTAAATATGTCGGCGTGATGGCACAGGTAATTAACATGCTTGTATGCCTCTTAAAACACGACGAAAAGAACAGGATACTATATCCTAGGAAGTGGTTTTTGTCAACATATGTTACAATAATGTCATCTATTCATTATGCTCGCCTCTACACCACACACGTGGTTAATAATGTGCACTTGATTTTGATGTAGGGGTTTGGTTGTCGGCTAGGTCACACATCTCAATACATATGGAGAGCGAACATTATATTAGGACTGTTTCATGGGGAAAGTGGAATCACTAACAAAGGTACTTCCATGCAATCTACCTATGCCTCTCAGACTCATTATTATATATGATAACCTACTAACGGGATGTATAACACGTGGGTTGCAGATTTACTTGCCCATAAACGATTACAATATGCATCGGTTTTTGTTGATGATTGATATTAGCCGTTGTGAATTGGTCTACTTAGACTCCTTACCTAGTCCGACCTATAGAGCAGAGCGAGTGAGGATGATAAAGAAAGTCATAAAAGTTGTGCCCATTGTTTGAATCACATAACTTGGACATGTTAAGCCATTGTCTTTTTAGTTTGCCCAACATGTTAGTCCACTACAAGTCCTTTGCATCAAAGATATGATGTTGCACCTCTCATTGTATGATCATGATGATACAAAACATTTGTTAATGTCCAATTTCCTCATTGTGAAACCAGTTCTAGGGGCACACTCGTAAGTAATCACACATGCGCTATAATTATTTGCCACACAGGTGATGCAATTGTGTTGTGCCTTATATTGGTTGACTTTTTTCTGTCCGTTACATGAATGGATTAAGGGGTTTAGGTGTGCAGATGGATGATGTTGTGCCATTAGCATAACCATTATGATGTAACATTGTGATAGTTGTAATATTTTGTGGATTGTGCAGGCCTCCTGTATCCAACCATATTGTTTTGCATGTACGTGGACGATGAAACCGCATGCAGCTAGCCCTGAATCTGGTGGGGAAGGCATACAACCCATCCCATCACATTGTAATCGAGTAAGCAATCACGGAGATGAAGGAGCTCAAGTCACAACGCTCGATGCTCACTTTTATGGCCAAGGACACCAGCAACGCACCTGACATGGAAGATCGAATGTCAAAATAAGAATGCTACCATTTTAGTATTCTAACCTAAATATTTTGAGCAGCATATTTTGGAACTGTAACCTAGAGTTGTTAAGGACAATTTATCATAGCTCTTGCATCTACGTAGTGTTTAAGACAATGGTGGGAAACCAGCTCTCTGTCTAAAACTTTTGGAGTTCAAATTTTTGCGTATATTAAAATGTTTTGTTACAAATAGTGCTTGTACTTCATTAACGTAATAGCCAACTGCTTTCTAATGGCTGCATGGTACAGTGATATAAAAGAGGAGGAAATATAAAAATTAAGTAGGTGAAGGGAAGTAAGGAAAAAATTATTTTTATATTTTTATTTTTTAAAAAATAATTTGATAGATAAAATAATGATGTGATAAATAAAATAATAAGTAATTTAATAGATAAAATAATGATATGATAGAAAAAATAATAATTGCAAAGATATAATAATATGTAAAAGAAATATGTCTACCTTGCACCCTATCAAACGAGCAATGTGACTGCTTCACTCGTAAATCGTGATAGGTAGTTGACTTCCTCATTGCATCAATCTATTGTTGTTCCATGGAAGTCATGCCATTACATTCTAGATCATCTCAATCAACTTATGGAATAGGGAAGTTAACTGAACGGATTAAGAGTTCATTCTCTTCTTTTGGTTCAAAGCCGTCGACTTACGAAGTGAGAAAGCCGATTGAACAGATTGACATTTACATGGTTTCATGAATGAATTTTATGTGATTTATTTGAAGTTTCTTGGAGTTAGTCTGCCTTAGTTTGTATGGCCAAAACCCATTTTTCTTGACTATGAGTTTGATTAAAATAAATAGAAGAGGTCTATGGCACTTACGGTGTAATTCAAAACAAGAGATGAATAGTAGTCTTCTTGATCTTTCTACTAAAGAAGAACAAATCTTAGTCCATTTGAATAATTTTGAGTTAACTAAAAATATATTTAGTCAACTCAAAGTTTTAAGCCACAGAATTCAATCCTTGAGGTAGATGTTTCTGAAGTGGTATTGCAGTCCTTAAAATTAAGAGGCAATGCAAGCAATGCTTTCGACCATCTCTTTTATAATCTTTTGGTCAACATGCTCGAGGACTGCAATTAGTTTTTGAATATTTGTTTACTCTTTAACAATTCTTCCTATTATTTTTATCATTTAAAAAACAATTTTTCCCAATGAAGAAATGCAAAGGACAATTCTCAAAGTTTCTCCTATTATTGTTTTTGCAATGGTTTTTTAATAACTTTAGTTACAGTTTTAACCATTGCTTGCTAAGACTTTTAGTGATAGTTATAAAATAAAATGACATATTCTATTAATTTTTGAAAGTCATGAATTCAAAGTTCAACAATTTTTTTTTTTCAAAAAACACACAATTTGGTTCCTAAAAAGTGTATATCTATTATTGTTTAAGTTTTGAAATTTATAATTCTATACAAAACTAGTCTTTTAAAATTTGTAACTTTGATTTAGAGAGTGTGTGTTAGGGGGGAGGATTCAAAATAGAATAAATATATAATTTAATCAGATGAAAGGACTAACATGTAATAAGTTATAAAATTTAAAGGATTAACTTATGTTTATAGATAAATTTAAAGGTGCTAAAGGATAGAAGGTTTAAGATATCATTCAAGATCTTGCTATACATATTTTTTTAATTTTTACATAAAATTAAACTCAAGCATGGTTATCTAATGTGAATCAATCATAAATTGAGACATCTTTAACTCCAAAAAGTTGGCTAGTGGTTATGGAGATATCCTTCCTATTTTAATTATTCAAGTTTAAACTTTTAGGTTAACATTAAGAAAAATTTATCCTTTTAAATATATTAGGCCAATAAAAGGAGTCCATGTGCCCTATTAGGTATGCTGGAATTGGGCTAATAGAAAATAATAATAATAATAATAATAATAATAATAATAATAATAATAATAATAATAATAAATGGTAATCCCACCTTAAACATGTTTTGTTGGAGTTTTGGGCATCCTATTTCATTCCTTGAGGCCTCGTTTGGTAGGCATGAAAAAAGACCAAGGAATGGGAGAAGGAAAAAGGAAAAAAAAAAATTTAAGCCATTTGGTACACTACTTTTGCCTAGCCTTGGGTGAGCGCACTCTATCAAATATGGGAAAGTTCTATCCTTTGGACTCTGGAAGGAAAGGGCTCTACATCGTGGAGAGGAAAATCTCATGAACATATTATATTGCCCCTAAAAGACCTCAAAAGATCAAGCACGACACAAACTAAAACCTTATCCAATCATTATCTCTAGTTGCTTGAGCCATTGTCTCTTGTCACGTTCTCAAACTTTGTTAGCCATCGTCTACAAGATTTGATTTGATGGAAGATTGAACATAAAACAAACTAAAACCTCCTTTTCATTCTTTCAATCTGCTTGGGCAATGAGATTTTGCAAATAAGAAAGAATGAAGTAGCAAGCAATTAGAAAGAATGAACACAAAACAATATAGAACCTTATAATATGATTGTTTTAAAAAACCAAACATGGGTTGACGATGACATCTTCTCCTTTGTTGTTGAACTCATCTTTGTGGTGAAAAAGCTAGCTTTGCCTAATGTGCAAGGCTTGAGTGTTAGTGAGAAGGAAGAAAATGAAGGGGGTGGCCTTCCTTTTTTAATTTCTACAATTTTTGGCAAGAAAGAAGATGAAAGGGATCTATAATTTTTTAATTGTAAAATGTATTATCTAAAATAAAAGGAAAAGACTTGACAAATGTTATTTTATTAATTTTATTATTTACAAGTATTTTGGTCTTTTAACAACTTTTTCCTTCCATTCTTATATTTTTTCTATATAATCTAACATTAAAAACTAATGACACTCTTATTCTTCCTTATATCATATCAAATATGATTATCGACTACAAAATTTCTTTCCATTCCTATTTTATCCTCAATTCTTATTCCATTCAAAAACCATACTTAATGCCAAATTAGACCTTAGTAGACTATATTCCCGCATTTGTGGGAGTACAAATTCCATCCCAAAGTGGATGGAATCAAGCACAATTCTTGGGAATCAATATTAAAATGACAAAAATGCCTTAACCAAACACAAAGCCCTAGTCTCATTTCATTAAATGTTCCAAGCATAGGTTGGTCTCTTTGTTTTAAAAAATGAAATATATTTAAATATTTTTTAATCTTCAATTTTTAGAAAAATGAGCTAATAAAAATATTTAAATATTTTTTAAATGCTAATTTAAAAATCTTGCGAATTCAAAATATAGAAATGAATATTTTAATCTCTTTTTATTATAGATGATTACAAAATATTTTTTTAAATTAAAAAAAATTATTTTTAACTATTTTTTTGTCATAAGGGATACATTATGGTAATTCAGTTAGCTATATTTTCTATTTCTATTTTATTGTCAACAGATCAGATACAAGTATTTTTATCTATTCTTGTTCAATAGCATGCCAAACATAACAATAAACTATATATTTCAATTCATCAAAACTCATTCTCATTTTTATTTCCTTTTTCATTCCTCATCAAAATCATTCCATTCAACTAAATAGAACCTTAAAATTATTTAGGGATTGATCCAACATCAATTGACATATAAGTTAGCTGTAAAATACACTAATCAAACAACCCATCCTTTCAGAAAAAATATGAAACAATAATATAGCTAATTTTTTGATTTTTTTTTAATTTGATAATGTTCTTTGTTCTATTACAAATTAGATTCTCTGCAATTATATAATTATACAATAAAAAAATAACATATATATATATATATATACATTCATTCTTTTTATTTTTTATATTTCTCTATATCTGTGGGATATGACTTCTGCTGAATTACTTGTTCGACAATTATTGTAAGGTAGTCAAATCCCAAACTAGTAAAACGACATCGCTTCCTTTGGATTTCTTTGGAAGAAAGATACGTGCTGCTTTTATTCAACTGCGATCTAGGAGAAAAGGAAAAAGCCGTGTGTCTTCATTAACTTCGCTCTCTTTCTAATTGGAGCTTGTCGTCTGCCATTTTCATCTGAAAATCTTAGAAAACCCCTTGAAAAATCCAAGTCCCAAAACATGAGTTGAGGAAGTGGAGGCGGATACGACTGTCACATAACTATTTTCTCGCCCGAAGGTCGTCGCTTTCAAGTGGGTATGTAAAAACTACCTCCAATCCATATTTCATACGTGTTTTGATTTGTGTTCAACGTAACGTTTCATTCTTTGATAAGTTCTATTCATGGTCTTATTGCCACTATTGTTTGCAGCCATAAAAAATAGGCATTATGATTTAGAACTCTTTTCATTAGCTCAAAAATGATTGCTTGAATTTCTTGAATTAAGATTTCTGGTTTTAGTCCGAAGGGGTGTTTAATTGTAAATTTTTGTGGGTTTTCAAATGCAAATATAGAATATGCTTTCAAGGCTGTTAGGCAGCTGGGATTACCTCAATTGGTGGCCGGGGGAAGGATTCAGTCTGTGTTGTTACCCAGAAAAAGGTTCCGGTGAGTTCATTTAGTTAGTTGTGCATGCTTTGAGTATTTGTGCAAGTTGCTAGTAGCAAGTTGCTTAAATTTAAAATTTTACTGCAGGATAAGCTCTTGGATCAGACCAGTATTACACATCTCTTTCCCATCATCGAGTACCTTGGTTTATTAGCAACTGGATTGACAGGTCAGAATTTTTTTTTAGAATTTTTACTCTCAATAATGCTTGTCTGTTGCATACATTCTAATGAATTTTTTGACATATCTGTTCAATAATTGAACTTGGCTGTTTCTCCCATGTTTCGGGTCGCTAGTTCTTGTTCATTTTATGATTGCATTCTATTCCATCTTGGCCGAAATTATGATTCTAAAATTCTAATAGCAGAGTAGCAGACAACTGCTTAGTGAGCAGAAAACATAGAGGCTATGATGAAATAGATGATATTGTTTCTTCATTCTTGTAGATTCCAACTTGTTGGGAGAGTCAAATATGATCCTTCTGAAAGTTAAGCCTCTATGAATACAGAGGCACCTTTTCTCATTTATTATTAATTTGAACCAAGTGGACTAGAGATATGATAAGTTGACCTCACCAAGATTATGGAGGAGACGCTCTTCTAATAACCACTAATTTTGCAATGGATTCAATAAGTGTATGGATCAAATATTTAGTACAGTGGATTAAGGTCATCTCACAGAAAATTAAATTAGACGAAATTGGACCTAAGAAGTTTGCTTTTGTTTAAGTCAAGAAAGATACCAAAATACTAGCATAATAAAGAAGTTGAAATTAAAAGAATAAATTGAGTATTTGGAATTCTTCTAGCAAAAATTAGTATTGAGAAGCATCTTAGGTCTCTATCCCTTTATTGTCAAAAATTGAATGTCCAATTAATTAGTTTAATTATTGACCTAAGAGTTAGGGAATTAAAGTGAGCTTAAGTGTCTTTCGAACCACTCTAGCTTCTATCTTCTTTAATTATATATCTCTCTCACAATTAATTAGGTTAATTATACTCAATTCCTTTAAAAAAACTTGATACTCACCAGAATAACGACACCGTAAGTGTACGGGCCGTAAGAATAATACATGATGAGTCAAGGTCGCTCTCTCAGAGAATCAATATGACTAATGGGTAAGTATTATATTTCTCATATTCATTTTAGTTAAACAGATCAAGTTGTGATTGAATTTTTGTGAAAATTAATTCAAGTGCAATTAACAATAATGAAAATGGTTCTAAACGAAAATAAGCAATTAAAAACACCATAGAAATTCTAATCCCCTTTTTATACAATGTCAATCATTTTCTTTTTTAATTAATTGGCTTAATGTCAATTTTAGAGTCAAAGGTTTAATTAGGTAAAAATGTCTTTCGATCCATTCAAACTCATATATCAACTCAACTCTTTAATATTTCAAATGAGTAGTTAACATATAATTAAGCTTAAACCTTATCTAGATTACCTAGGGTCCCTGAGTATATTTCTATCTCAAGTGCAAATTAGATTATATCTAATCCTAAGTTGCTCAATCAATGGTCTATAAGAAATTTCCTTCTTTCAAAGGCTAATTACAAAACCTATAATCAAATTAGAAGTGGCCAATCAATAGAATGAAACCATAATTCAAATTAAGCACTAAAATCTTTAATAATTCAACATAATCAAAAGGGAAATAATTTTTAAAACTCAAAGGTTCATAGAATCTCTAAGGGTTATAAGATTTAGCTATTCATGGTTTGAAACCCACAAACAAGCTCAGCAAACATATCAACAACTTGAAGAGAAGATGGAGTAGAAACACTTAATCAGAAGAATCTTAGATAGAATCAATGATTCCTGGATTAATATGAAGCTTTCCCAACACCTCTTGTGCATTTTCTCACTCTCCCAGTTGACTAGAACGGCTCCCCTTTGCTGAATGACTAAACCCTAGCTCCTTCTCGCGTTTTTTTATCTTGTAAATCAAAGCTATGTGTTTCAAAGGCCGATCTCACTATGACGATAGGGAGAGCTTATAGGCGCCCAAATTTCTGCTGATCTTGCTATTGCTGGTGCTATAGCTAGGAGCTCCTTAGAATTTGTATGCATCGCGACTTTGTTATAATGAAGAAACCTTTTCGCTACAGCCAAAACTCATCCTAGCTATAGTGAGTTATGTTTTAGCTGTAGCGAGAGGACTTGTTCTACTTACCTTTTTACATTTTAGCTTTTTTCTCTTTTTTGATTTCTTTCTCTAATCTTTTACCTTCTCCTAAGATAAAAATCAATCATAAAATGAGGCTCAAAATTGGTAAAGACATCACAATTGAAACATTTTCTTTATTTTGTTTGATTGAATAAAAATTTAGTCATATTAGTCAAGAGAAAAGTACTTTGCCTCCCTAATTTATTATAAAATATATCTCTTTCTCATCCAAAATTAGGGAGTCATTATTACTTAAAGTTCTTGGATATATTTTTATATTTGAGAATAAAATTAAGTCAACCAAATCCTAAATTGCTTAGTATAATGGTCCATTAAGTTTTTCCTTTTCCAAGAGCTAATCTTAAACCCCAAATTCCAAGAAAGAGATTGGCAAACTCTTAAATGAATAAAAATAATCAAATTGAGCCCTCAAATGAAAAATTAAACCAAATTAACTCCACACAATTTCAATTACATGGCAAAAGGTTCAAATAAACTTAAGATCCATAGAATTTAGCCACACATGGCTCTGAACATTACAATCCAGACAAAAGATTCAAAGAAATAGGAATTCATGGAGAAAGAAGAGAAAAAAAATCAAAAAACTCAATAATAATATGCTGATTTAGCCACCAATCTTCACTCCAAACTCCTTGTCTCCAAATCTTAGTTTCTCTATTTGTTTTGCCTTCAAAATATCTCCCAAAAGGCTCAGCTCTCGGAAACCCTTGCTACCTCTTGAGTTTTAAACCCAAAACTCGAAATTGTGTGTTTCAGTAAACCACCTCACCATACTGAAAGTTCCAAACTCCAAGCTTCCTTGCCATAGCCCATACTATTGCTAGAAATTTTTTAGATTTTGTACAAGCCATGAGTTCGCTATAGCGAATTGGTATCTTCACTATAGTGAGGGTACTTGGACAACTTGCTCTTAATTTTTTAACTTTCTCCTTCTCTTTATTCCCTCTTACCTTCCTAGCAGGTCTCTATCTCTCTCCTGAGATTAAAATCAAAATAAAATAAAATACAAAACACTAAAAATTACTATAAATGATATATTTTGTTTATTTACAGTAATTGAAAAAAAAATCTATACAAAATCTATCAACAAAGAACTAGATGACTCCTTATTTAATCATAAAATATACTGTATAATACCAAATTTAGGAAGTCATCATCTTCTAGACCCAAATTCTCTGGCAACATTACATTTGGAGCAGACTTAACATATTGTCATAGTAGAAACATTGATAAGAGCGTCTGTCAATAAAATAAACTTTAATAAAATAAGTGAGATAACTTTCACATTTCAGTGAAGATGTAAGTTTAACATATACAAATGTTAACTTTGGAAGTTCATTTTTGCTTTATAATACTTCTTTCCGGCTGATGCAAGGACATTGGTTCAGCAAACAAGGAATGAAGCAGCTGAGTTTCGCTTTTCATATAGATATGAGATGCCTGTGGATGTGTTTGCTAAATGGTAAGTTATTAATTGTTAAACAAGAAAGCAAATGTTGTTTGGGACTCATCAGTTTGTGTCATTTCTGTAACGCATATTGGTATATATTTATGGTGAAAAATGTTAGCTGCACCCTTATAATGCAGTTTTTATACATTAATAATACATCAAACAATGAAACATTATGTAAACATTTTTCCTATACCCTTCAAATGTGTGGTGTCTTAAAAGCCAAATTGGGTGCTTCTGCAATTGAGGGACTCTTTGAAAACTCTCTCTCTCTTATGTAGCTTCTACAATATGCAAAATGTCGTTTTCACACATCTAATGAAGTAATTGACATCTTATATGCTAGAATATTGTAGAAAAAATTGTTGTTCCCCCTCCAAACTGAGAGTGAGACAAACCCTCATCAGGGGCCATATGTCAATTAAAATTATGAGCTTACTTCTAACTTTTTTCTACATGATGTGATTCTCTCTAGCTTTATTTATTATATTATATGATTAAGAAGTCTTTCAAAATTTCATCCAGTCACTAGGAATTCAATATTTTTGGAGTTCAAGGCATTTGGAAACCAAAGGGTACTGTATTATCTTTTATTTGACACGAGTTGAATTTGAGGATTTCTGCTTTCTAGACTACTTTGGTAGTTTGGTTTGCTTAAGAACTTCCAGGAAAAGAATGTCAGAAGCTTTTATAGCAGTGCACTGTTTGATAACATGAGAGAATTGTTGGTAGCAGAATTATGTTGTAGAATAGTATAAGTTTGTTGCCTTTTGCTTTGGACCCTAGAAAATGAATTTATCTCATTATGTATGGGTAGGTAGTGTCCTGATCAGGATTCATTCTGTACTTTTTTCTCTCCTCTAATGAAATTTTCATCTTTAATACAAAAAAGGCAAATAGGGTTCATTTCCATTAATCCTGGAGCAGAGTATGAGACTGTTGGCAGCACTCAGTCTATGGTCACACATTGTCATGATTTCTTCTTTTGTTTAGGATCCTTTGAGAGCCTTTTGGAAAAGAGAAGTCAGTAACTTAAAATGTCTGTCAGGTACTCAGGTTCATTTCTCTGATGCACTAGAGAATATTGTTAGTTGCAATGGTTCTGCCATTTCTTGTTATATTTTGCTTTGGAACTTGTAGTTAAAAGGCAGTTAGAATGGAATCATAATGTCTGTTTGGGTAAGGTTTTGAGGACAACTCATCCCTACAGACTTGGAAGAAAGTTTTTAAGAATGAGCAGTAGCTACATAGTACAAGGTCGTAATCATTTTTTTCATAGATCACAGATTATTTTAATCTGTCCAATGAATCTAATTATAATTTAACATTATCCAAGGGTTACTTCTTTTAAGTTGTCATACACATTTCCAGTATCGTCCTATGTACTGACGGTTGTTGGAAACCTTTGATTGCCCAGGATTGCAGACAAGTCACAAATCTATACTCAACATGCTTACACGAGACCACTTGGTGTAGGTTTGTATTTGACACTTCTCTCTGCTAAAAGTTTTCTTATTTTGTTAAATATCAAATCATCCCCTCATGCATGTTCATTTTTCTTCTATTTTAATTCATTTTCCGTTATTGATTTCATTTCTACTTTCCTTGTTTTCCAATCTGTTGCCTTTGGAAGTTGCTATGGTCTTGGGAATTGATGAAGAATATAGGCCTCAACTTTATAAATGTGACCCAGCTGGTCATTACTTTGGTCATAAGGTACATTTGAGATTATAAATGGGCCAGTTTAGCAAGCAAAGTAACCAAGGCAACAAAAAGAAGAAGAACAACGTGGTTGTTGGTAGCATTTAATGTATGAATATGTACTTTCAATTTTATGTACGTGGAATACAAAGGATTTCCCTCTGATAGAGATGGAAGAACCAATACAAGATTAATTTGTTAGTATTTTATGGGTAAATTATTATTACCTTCTTTGAGGTTTGGGATTTTTCCCTCGTTACCCCTCTTATTTGAAGAATAATATTGCTCTGTCCTCACTTAATGTCTTATGCAGCTTTTGATGGTGGCTATTCGCTTGCTAACAGCGTGCAACCTGTTGAAAATGGGCGGAAAAGGATGACAGGGAAAGAAATATAAAAAAGGGCTGATGAGGTTGTAAGAGGATTGAAGTTGAATTGTAAAGAAAAAATACATAATTGTATTTGTTTTAAAATACGTTAAGATTCTATTGTTAATAGAGGAGCACAAAGTTATTTTTCAAATAAGAAGATACGGAGAAATAAAATTCCAAGCTTAAAATGAGATAACAGAAATTTATTAACATTTTATTAGATTTTGTTATAGAGAATTGAATTTAAAAAAAAAATTATTTTTTTACAATTAAATTATTTTGAGATCTATATTTATAATAAGAAATTATTGTAAGCCGATATTAAAAATAAAAATCCTGTAATAAAAAAGGTCACGAGAGCATTATCCCATTTTATTTCTTCGTTCTACAATGGAAGTATTAATAGTTGATGACAACCATTACCAATCCACCATAACTAGCTATTTAGTACTATCTAATATCCACCAGTCGATGTATCTATTACTATAATAAGTACTGAAATGGTTATAAATGCAATGGTGGCCTCTAACAATATCCATAATTGGAGGTAGACCCTTTACAGTCACGCTGCAAAAAGTTGTTGTAATATTATTTAGTCTTTTTGTTTTGTAGTTATCTGACATAAATTTTTTTGTTTGTTTTTGTTTTTGTTAAAATTTTTTTAATAATCTAATATTTTTTTTATTTTTAAAAAATTCTTCAAAAAAATACAAAAATATTTTAATTTTCTATTCTATCGTAAATCACACTTAAATTCAAACTAAGTCGAACTAAGACCCACCTAAATCTAAATTTAGACTCATTTTTTTATTTGGATCCCAATAAAAATTTTGAAGTGAGATAAGCTTAGACTTAATATTAACTTTTTTTTATTTAAACTCAATACAAATTGCAAAATTAAACATATTCATATCCAAAAAATACAAAAATTAGATCTAGAACCCATTTGGTTAGGTGATATAAAAAGAGGAGGAATGTAAAAGGTGAGTAGATATAATAAGAAATTATTTTTGTACTCCAACTTTTAAAAAAGTGATTTGATAATTAAAATAGTGATTTAATAGATAAAATAATAATTAAAAAAATATGATATAACCGTTACACATATTATATAAATGCATTACGTCTATTTCACGCACAACCAATAAACAGCCCCCAGTCTAGCTTCAATTGCAGAGCCACATATATACTATTATATACTTATGAAAGTAGGCAAATGCCCTATTAAGTTTTTTAAATTTTAAGTATTTTTGAAATTTTAAACTTACTAAACTCTTATCACTTGCTCTCCCTAACCTTAGGGTCTTGGTTTCGTCATTGCTTAGCTTTCACTCGAAAAATTTGAATTTGGGTTGAGCAAGTTTTGAGTCCAGTTTTGAAACTTGAAGTAGGATTGCTTTTATAAAAAAAATAAAAAAAAAAACTCAACCCTTGCCCTATAATCAAGTCCATCATGTTATTTAGATGATTAATTTCTTTCAAACTTACTTGATTAAATTATTTAAGAAATTTAAAAATTCTATCCTTCATAATCCAAACCCAAAAAAAATTAATAAAACAATTCAGATTCCTCTAAAAATTATTTCATCCAAACACAACCTAATATATTTTAGATTAATTCTAAAGGAAATTTGCCATAGCCTTACCCAAATATCACCTTTAAGCACAATATGTTCACCGCACGTTTTAAGGACAACATGGCTCCAAAATTAACATAATATGAGTCGAACAAGTCCCCGCATCTTGTCCAATAGTTAACATGGTTAGTTTTGCATGGTTTATGATGAAATAGCATGGAGATGCCATTTTACGCCAATATGTATTTACTGCCATACAAGCTGTAGAATTCCATATTTCCATTCCATTGTAGCTCAACTACTCAAGGGCTTCTCCAATGGTGATGAGGAGAAAGTACCATTATCCTTTTCTTCTTCCGCGGCAGATCTAGTCTCAATTAATGGCGATGAGATCTCTCTCTCTCTTAATGGATTGCATTGTGGGCAGAGCAGCTGTACTGTAATGACATGAAAAACATTTCAATGCGCACTAGAAATTTGTAACTTCCGTACGTTGCCTTATATGCCACATGATCGAATTTTACTCTACATAACCTTTAACTTTTTTAATTAATATAAATCATATATATTTAAAGAGTTAAGATATCACGTAATTCATCAGTTCAAAGCATATTAACAAAAGTTTAATAACAATAATTAAATTGGGCTTATTGTCCATTTTGAATACCAAAATAATAATAATAATAATAATAATAATAATAATAACAGGATTATAATTTTTAAATTATAAGATCTCAATTATCTGAACTATAAGAATTAAATTAACAATTAAGTAGAATTCTAAAAACCACCAGAATATATATATATATATATATATATATATATATATTCCAAAAAAGGCACTAGTTGGCGCAAACTTATGATCTCTGATGTGGATCGCAAATTCTTGTTCGTGAAGAAGGGGAAGAACAACATGGCAGTTGACAGGATTTACTATATAAAAATGTGCTTTCAATTTTATGGATATGAGCACAGAGGATTACTACGTGATGTAGATTGAAGAACCAATAGAAGAACAGTTTGTTGATACTTTATCATGGAAGAAGCAATAGAATCAGAAAACTCTATTAATGAGACAAATAATAACATAAAATTATTTTATGAAATCGTTATTTTATGAATTTTTTTAAAAGATGTAAAATATTTTCTACTTACCAATAAACAAACAGAGCTTAATAATTGTAAAATCAATCTTATTAAGCTCCAAATTAAAACAAGTTGCTAAGCATAAAATCATTATTAGTCATATGAATGGTATGTCTTAAATGTGGCTAGCAGTGTCTTAGTCACAGTTTTATCAACGGTTACTAAAAACTGCAATCAAATCTTTCTCTACGAACATTTTAATTACGGATTGTAGAACCGTAGTCATAGGACTTTACCACAGTTATAACCATAAGTAAAGTCACCAAAAAACCGTGACTAAACCTATGTATTTTTTGTAGTGCGTCAGTCATTATTAAGGATGCATAATTAGCTTTGATCTTAGGAATATATATACATATATGTATATATATCTATATATGGGATTCATATCGATCAAAGAATAGTATAACTCTAAATCACTTTGATAGATCCATTTTCTTTTGTGTGTGTTTGTGTCTATATATATATATATATATATATATATATATGCGGTGTATTCTCTTTTGAATATATAGGCAATATGAATGCATTCATTTGTAATTTTGTTTTCTATAACCTTCACAAATGTGATGCATGCGGCATTTAAATTATTATATCACTGATGGACCGCAAGTAGACCTCACCAATTAAACAAAACAGATTAGTACAGATGCTTTTAATTCTGATGTCACCTCAGAGACTGCTAGATAGGCAATATGAATGCATTCATTTGTAGTTTTGTTTTCTAACTTTCGCAAACGTGATGCACGCAGTACTCATAAATTATTATATCAATGACGGACCACAAGTAGACCTCACCAATTAAACAAAAACAGATTACTATAGATGCTTTTAAATTCTGATATGATCTCAGAGACTGTTGGTGCCCCAAACTTAGCTTCGATTTGACAGACACCCCTTAGCTCTAATATCTGCCATCTGTGAGGATAATGCCACGCAATTTGGACTTAGGGTAAATTTGATTTTATATTTGTATTTGGCTGATATTTCATCTCTAACGTCAAAACTATAACAAAGATAAAATTATTAACCTAGGAATGGTGGTTCAGAGAGGGCGAAAGATTTGAGAAACAACTACTTCTAAAATCTTTTTTATAAAACTTTATGAAATCAAATCTCTCTTATAAAATTTTATTAAGTTTCAAAATAAAATTGAAAGGAGAATGGATACCTTGTAAGCTATTAGTTAGTTATTTTTTAATCGGTAGAATTCTTATTTATAATGAGAATTTGAGGCATCATAGCCCTTATTTCAAGTGTTGTATCTAGTTCTCAAAATAATTATAATATTTAAAGTATTTAAATTTGAGTCATTTAAAAATAACCAAATTAAAAAAAAAAGTGAGTCATTAGATTTCTTCAATCCAACACACTCATGCATAACTTGATTCTTTCAAGCTAGTTATTCCTAACAATCCCCTATTTCATTTGAAAAACTAAGTGTTTTTTCTAATTTATAAGACTATGCATGAAGATGTGTTTTTTGACTTGAATCTTCTCTTAATGCAAGTTCTTCATAGTATTAACAAATTGATGTCCTTTGCAGCATCAAACCACAATTCTTACATTACTTCCAAAAATACTACACACAAAGTCAGACAAAGAAGTTCATAGAAAATTCATCATACTTTATATGATCATGTGCTTCACCCTAGATTTTTCATGATCATTTTTGAGATTCAACTCCAAATTCTTGCAAGAAGCAACATCACTTCTTAAATTCTTATAGATAGAATTCCTTTAAGTAATTTTCTTAGGCTTTTCTAGATCAATTAAAAGTTTTACTCACTTTAAACATTTAAGTTCTTATAATACGTACTAGACATAGCACAACTAGATATTCTCTAGTGTCTACAAGCTTTTATCAATAATTTGTTTTTATCTATCAAACCTTTAAACTAGATTTAATCTAGTTCAAAGTTGGATTCACATTACTGCTCACTCTAGTTAAGGGGTTTTAATCCCATTATTTTCAAAATTCTCTCACTATTTCTTTTTTGTGAGTCTTTTTGTAAGCATATCTACTAAGTTATTACATGGCCTTTGATGTTGAATTGTAATTATACTATCAAATATTATCAATATATATTTCAAGCTATTATGTCTAAATGTTTATTGCAATCTTCAATACACTAGACATATACTGCTTCAAACACCCAATATAAAGAAAATGTTTGGCTTTGGTTATAATCACAATTCTTCGCTCATTCTTCAACCATTATTCTCTTTATCCACCATTTTGCATTCTACTAACTCATATTCTATGGTATGGGATGAGTTATGTCTTTCTATCTATGAGTAAAAGTTCTCCTTTAAACATGGATAAACATAAAATAAGACATAATCTAATTAATTTCATGTACATTAGTTGTCCAACTGATAAAAGTTTATCCATTACTACATGAAATTATTTAAAATTTTAGTCCTAGATTCAAATTCCTTTCAAGTGATCTTGGAACAATTCTTAACTTTTAATAACCATTATTTGTATATTTCCTTTTTGTCTCATAGATTATAAATTATGAAACATATTTATTTTCAATACAACTTAAACGTATACATACTACAAGATTCTAGTGGTATCAATAGAATCGATCACACAATTAATTAACAATTTGATTTGTCTGTGTGAAACACCATAGGGGATCTTTATTATCTCTTCAAAACCAAGTTTTTAAGGTTTGATAAGCTTTCAATAACTTCAAGGATAAACTCCTATTAATTAAGCTATCTACTTTAAATATAAGATAAACATTGATCTCAATTTTTTGAACTCTATTTGTGATAATAGATATTTCTTAGTTTATTCATATCAATCAATTTGTCTCAATATGAAATTTATTAAAATTAAAATAGTAATAAAATTTATCATCAAGATACATAAAATTAATTCATGAAGAAATAAATTTTATTAAATTAGAAAATAGAGACACACAATAATAGAATAAATTAGAGAAATATAATGATATAAAAATAAATATAATTGCCTTAATACAAAAAAAAAGTATATATTAGAAGTGATACAATATATATTATTAGCCATAAATCATACCTAATTTTTAATTGAATAAAATTTATCTATCATCTCCTTTATAGTGAAATTCTTAGCAACCTCCTCAATCTAAATAGCTAAATTAAATGTAAGAAAGTCACCTCCTATTTGAATACGAAACCCTATTTTTATAATGAGTAAAAAGTAGGATAAAAAAATTAAAAAGAAATTTGTGAAAGAATCAGAATTGGAGAGTAAAGTATATATTACTAGTTATTTTTGGAACATGGAGATAAGAAATTTTTAAGATAAGTTTTAATATATTTTATTATGTTTTATTTATTTTATAAGATTTACTTATATTACTAAGGCAAAAGTAATTATATCTTTAAAAATATGTGTTTAGAACTTTAAAATATTAAATGAGATAGATAAAAAATTTTAAGAGAGGCAAATTCAAAATTTTTTTTTAAAAAATTAATATATATATATATATATATATATGTATGTATAATACATACAAAATTACTTTTGAGGAAAGCAGCCGCCCCTAAAACGCGATACCTTGGTCCCTCCCCATACATACATAAATTAATTAACACCATCAGATGGGATGTAATTCATCTTATTTAACATAATAGTTACATATAGTGGACTGGACTAACTGCCTTGGCAATGAACCCTAGAGCGATAGTCCCAGTTATATTTCAGTATAAGGACAAGAGCTCAGGGAGCCACTTAAACAGTAAAATACCGGGTTCTGAGATCGAAGATCCACGCGGCTTTGTAGGCAAGTGAAAAGGGATATTTTTTTGTCAGGTTCACCGGTGCGTTGCAATAGATGAGTTTGATGCTGATGTCATTGCCCTCGTTAATACCAAATTTCGTGAGTCATCCTCTTGCCAACTGTCGAAGTGAAAAAATAAACCTCTTGCAAAAAACATGACAAGTTTTGTGATGCCTATAGATCGTGAATTCCCACAACGATAAAGCCTGTCATGGGTCATCCACGTTATATGACTTTTTCTTCCGACGTAACTTCTTCCAATTTTTTTTTTTCTCCTTAGATACAATACATTGAATTTCTTTGTTGGAAGCTATGTTCACATAGGTACATTTAAGAGTGAATGAAACGTGAACAATTCATAAAGTCCGCAACCTGTCGTTGCATTGCAGTTAATGATACCCTTTGCCCACTGCATATCAAAAAATTTATTCCTCCAGTTGAACTGAGTTATCAGTCCCACTGACTTAAACAATAAACTGATTTATTCCTCTAGTTCCTAATCCTTGATTATTTAATCTCGATATTGTTAGCAACTTGGATACAACATTCCAAAGCTAAAGTCACAAAATGGACCCCTTTTAATCCAATAATTTAATATAATGCCCTGACTTAGATGCATTTCTAAAGATAATTTACTGTCAAGTTAATAAGTAATAATATATAATTTTTTAACTCAACAACAAAATATTAGTCATTTAAAAAATACTCTTTAATCTTTATATATATCATAATTTTATTAAGAAATTTAATAACAAACACTTACAAAAAAAATGTATATAAATTTTTGTCATAATATAATGCCTTCCCATGTAAGGCCATAATATAAGATTTGGCTTTTGCTTTTTTTGTTTTCTTTTTTGTGGATGTTTAATTGACATGCAATTGGTTGATTTTTTATTTTCATGTGGATGTTTAATTGAGATGCTATTGGTGACTAAGTTGAAGGCCACAGATTCCTCATGGATTGGAACGAGCTTATCTAGCCAATTAGAGGGGTAAGTGGCTTGTTTTCTTTTTGTGGATGTTCAATTGAGATGCAACTGGTTGAATTTTTTCTTCTTTTTTTTTGTGGATGTTTAATTGAGATGCTATTGGTGACTAAGTTGAAGGCTACAGAGTTTTCATGGATTGAAATGACTAGCCAATTAGAGAGGGAGATGGCCTGTTAGATGTGATCTTAGGGTAGGTTGTGATAGACTTTGTAAATTTTCTCAATAGCTACTTGGCTTAGAGGTTAAATTGTAGGGCTTAACTATAATTATACTTCCTTCGGTCTCCAATATAAATCACCAATACCTATCTTACACATATTAAAAAAATTGGTTAAAGATAGTTTAACCAATTAAATTTGTATCAAAACACAATTTTTTTTTCATATTTGCCCTTAATTAAAGAGCTTACCTCCATCCTTAATAAATTGTATTAGTTTTAATGACTCTCTATTTAATTAGGGATATTTAAAAAAAAAGTTATTTAATGATCAAGACAACTTGCAGAAATGACTTATATTTTGAATCAAGACAATCCTCTAATAAGTGACTTCTATTAAAGACCAAAAGGAGTAAAACTATGTTCAAACCTTTTGTTTAACTATAGTTTTCTAACCATAGTTAGACTAAATGGTCTAATGGCCTAATTGCAGTTTTTGAACTGTGATTAGTCCTTAGGATAATTGTGATTTGTAAAAACCTCTGATAAATTAGTTGTGACGACTATCTCTATCACGATTTTGTAAACCATGATCAAACCTATTAGTTGTTGTTCAAATTGCAATTAACCAAAAAGAATAGCAACTAGGATGATTTTTTTTGTAGTGATTAGAAAAAATTGCGGCTAGGGTGGCTAAGAAAAATTAATCTTTTGCTTTTTATAATTTAGATAAATTTTCTATTTGATTCCTATAATTTATATTTTCAATTGATCCCTACAATTTTTAAACTTTAAAAGTTAGTTCCTACTGTTTAGAATGTCATAACACCGTCAGTGTTTAGTTGATTAGGCTAACAGTATATAATTATGTGCTCAGAAAACCACATTGGCAAGGCTAAGGTGGATTAAAACTGGCTACATGTACACTAACTGGGCTTCACGTGAGATGCACTTGGGCTTCAAACAAGAAGCAGTAGACACCAAGGAGGAGGCAAGTTAAGGAGGCCCTTTTGTGGGGAGTGGCATTTAAAAATAGAGAATGCTGAATACATGTGCCCCAAAAGAAAGACAAAGATGTTAGATGGTGTCTTTGCAAATACTGACATTGGAGGTTTAATGGCTTCTGAGAATTGAGGGTGTAGAGTGAGTTGCCACTAGACAATTCTGTGCGCTGTACAAGGTTTTGGTAGGGTTTTGTTGCTTTCCCAAAAATGGAAACCTGCCTTCACTTTCTTGTATGACCATATATATGATAATGCACATGACATATATGAGAATCAATGACAGCATCTCATGCTTCTCCATTGCTTCCTCTTGCCACTCACCACTACTACTAATTAAGTAAGTAATCAAAATACATGCTAAGGGGGTGGAAACACGATTTTATTTAAGAGACTAGTCATTGCATCCTCCAAACACTCAAATTACGACCCATACGTGTTTTTGTTTGAGGGCTTATTCTCGGAAGAATCTTTGAGTTTAGATACTTCACAACCTTGTATGAACAATATAGAATAAGTGTTTATACTTCATAAGTAGAAATGAAGACAAAAGTGATAACTAGAAATATATATATATATATATATATATATGTCAGAATGAACCGGTTCCTTATATTAATCATCATGAAAAACATAGGGAAGCTACGAAAGCTTTAACACTTAAACAGCTTCCTTAATCTGTGTTCACACGGCATTTATGCTCTTACTCATTTTTGCAGTACTATCCAACACCTCATTTTTAGTGTTACTTACGTAGGAGATTGTTTAATAACTTAAATGAATATGTAAGAGTGGTGTCTATCAAAGTCTCTTGTACACAAAAGACTTTTGAGTCTTTAAAAATAAGCACACTCCTAATATATGAAAAATATTTACCTCACTATTCATTTTTATTTGATCTAACAGTCATTGATCACATTATGATTTTAATTAAGAATGATCATGGTACTCTAGTTTTAATTTTCATTTTAACCTTGGACTCGAAGAAATATATATTTTTTTTTTTCTTAAATTGGATTCTATAAAAATCAATAGACAAAACCTCTTAGTAATTGAATATACAGTGATTTAAATGAGTGCAAAACTTCTTTCCCGAAGCTCTTATATATATATGGTTCTTGTTTTTTCGTTTTTTTTTTCCTTTTATTAAATGGGAGAGGATTGCATAATTCTCTAGGGATTAATCCTGGGTTTACCTTATATGTTATTCATTGTTATTTCCTCTAACGGCCGCCCACTTCAAGATTCCCAAATTAAGAAACCACATGTGTGAATTAGTCAAACAAGTCTCTCCTAGCTTGGATCACGGTTTATGATGAAATAGCTACCATACAAGCTGCAGAATTCCAGTTTTTAGTGGCTCAGTTAAAAAAAAAAAAAAAAAAAGAAGGCAACAAAGTAAAGAAGAAGAACAACATGGTAATTGACAGCTTTTAATATATGCATATGTACTTTCAATTTTACGTACGTGGAATACAAGGATTTCTATGTGATGGAGATGGAAGAACCAATACAAGAATATTTTGTTGATATTTTATGGGTAAATTATTATTATCTCTGAAGATTGGGATTTTTCACTCATGGTACCCCTCTCTAACACGTCAGCAGCAGCACGTGGAGGTGAAGGCCATGCATGGGGCGTTGGGTACTGAAGCTTCGGATGAGAATGTGGATCTGTGACGTAGCTCACACTAGAAATGCCAAGTTGAGAGAGGCATGTGAGAGCTAAAGACTATGTATAGCCTGGAGAGGAGAGCGGAGGGGGAGGGAGATGTGATTTGTCTCTTCATTCTGTTATACTTCTCTCTATACTGACTTCGTTTTGTTATCTGTGACTTTGTGATTCCTTTCTGCTGTAAGCCGCGTGACTTTTCCCCTTCAATTCAATAATATTTGTAGCCTATATCGTGCTAAATAGTCCCTGTTAATTCCTTGAGTTGTTACACCCTCTTATATGAAGAATAATAGTGCTCTGTCCTCACTTAATGTTTTATGCAGCTTTTGATCGTGGGCATTCGCTTGCTAACACCGTGCAAGTTGTTGAAAATGGGTGGAAAAGGATGATAGGGAGAGAGAAAAAAAGTGGCCAATAAGGTTGGAAGAGAATGGAAATTGGACTGTACAGAAAAAATATGTAATTTTTTTTGTTTCAAATTTAACATTCTATTGTTAATGGGAGTACAAAGTTATTTTTTAAATAAGAGGATGCCAAGTAATAAAATTTCAAACTTTTAAAAAGAAACAATAGTAATTTATTCATATTTTATTATATTTTGTTATTACCTTTTGAGAGATAGAATTTTTCATTATTAGATCATCTGAAAATTTACATTATAATAATAATAAATTATGTTGTACTATTATAACAAAAACCAATAATAAAAGAGTTCTTTGTAGCATTACCCCGTTCTAATTTGTTTCCTCAATCCACAATGAAAGCATTAATGGTTTGTGGTGACTATACCACGGTTTAAATCTTTTAGAATTTTTTGTTAATTTCTTACAGAGTTTAAAAAGAGACGATAAAAAAGAGAATGAATAAGAAGAAAGAAAGTGTGTCCTATATGCCTTTTTATTTTGTGTCACTTTTTTTCTGAACTTTAAAAGAATTTTATAATAAATAATTTTAGAAAGTTCTTATAACCAAACTAATCTACTACAAATAGCTATTTAGGACCACCTCTATCTACCAGTCCATGTATTAATTATTACCATAGTAAATTCTAAAATGGTTATAAATGTAATGGTGGCCTCTAACAATGTGCATAATTGGAGGTACACTGTTTACAGTCATGGTATAAAAAATTAAAGTAATATTATTTCCTAATCTGTTTGTTTTGTAGTTTTCTGACATATTTTTTTTTTAAAAAAATTAATAATCCAAAATGTTCTTACTTTATTTTTTAAAATTTTCTTTAAAATTTTACAAAAGTTTTCACTTTCTATTCTATTATAGACTACATTTGGGTCCAAATTAAGTTTGGCCAAAGTCCACCAAAGTTCAAAGTTAGACCTAGATATTTATATTTTGATTCAAATAAAAATTTTTGAAGTGAGATTATTTTTTTTATTGTTAGATCATCTTCAAATCCATATTTACAATAATAAAAAATTATTTTACAAGAATATACAAAACCGAATAATAAAAGAGTTATTTATAGTGTTACTCTATTTTATTTCCTCGTTCCATGATGAGAGCATTTGAGCATTATTCCTGACACTATGCTTTATAGCCACGTGCTCTAATCCTTTAAGCTATTGGCCCCACCTAGTCTCTACTAGATTTGTTTACCAAAAGTACCCTAAAAAAATAAAGAAACGGTTAACTCATAATTATTTTTATTATTTTGTATTTTTTTGAAAATAAGTATTTAAATTATTAATTCAGTCATTTTGTACATCGAAAGATGAAGGTTTCACATGTACATTACTAATGTTGTAACCATAGTAGTAAAAGTAGAATTCTGAATCACCAAGAAAGATGCATATAGGGATAGAAATTTAAATTAAGGGTCTATAAAAATAGAAAATCAAATTAAGAGTATGTAAGAAAAGAAAATGCTTTCATCTTCGAGTTTGAATTATTGTCCGATTTTGTACTAGATTTTTTTTTGTTAACTCCATATTTAAGTTTTGACAGGATAAATAATATATTTTGGCTTAATTTTGCTATGAATAAGGATTAATAATATTTTGATCACTTTTGTAGGTGAAAAATACAAAGAATTATAAGTTAAAAGTTATATTGGAGCTAAAACTATGAAAATTCAAATATAAGATGTTGAAAATAAGGCATACCCCCTAAAAAAAAAAAAGGTGGCACTTAAAGTGCTACTATAAGAAATGCAACACTGCGACTCTTCTTATCGTTGTAAGAAAAAAATTTAGTGGTATCACACCATTTTTTAGCCCCGCCATTGTGCTTATCACAAAAAATATGAAACACAACTTTTTTTGGCTGTGATTTTTTAGGGTTTGAAAGGGGGCTTTAGCATTTTCTATTAGAGGTTGCCACTTTGAAGTCATCGGGGGAAAAAGAGGAACGGTTTGGAGCTTTATTTGTTATTGGAGAAGTTTAGACTATTAGAGAAGTTTAGAGTCGGGAAAGATTCATGAATTAAATTTATTTATTTTTGGCTTTTTTTCATATTTTTTTTATCTATTTAGTTTATACTTTGTTCTTAATGTTATTAGTTGTTGTGATTATGAGCTAAACTTGTTGATTTAGAATCATAATAAACTCTAATTTATAATATGTTACAATTAATCTATTTATTAATTTGTAATTAATGGTGTGATTTATTTGCTAAGTCTTTATACTTCATATAGAGTGGAACTTGACCATAAATTAAATAGAGTGAGTTCATAAAATTTACAGTATTAAATGAATTGATTCATTTGGAGGATAAAAATATACTTATTAACTTTTATAGTCATATTAAAATCTATTCTTAATTAAATATCTTAATCAATCTTATAAGTAATTATGAATTGATTAGGAGAATACTTATAAATAATTCAAAAAATACTTATAAAAAAATTATAAATATAAATCAATAAATATTAACATTAAAAGTAAAATAAAAATAATTAATTTTATACAATACGTTAAGAGGAATCATAATTTTTATTTTTTAATTTAATTTAAAATGTTGTCTCATTTTTATTTTGCTAATTTTTATATCTTTAACATTATTATTATTATTATTATTATTATTATTATTGTTATTGGTTTGATTTAAATTAAAATATGTTTAACAATATTACTAAAAAAAACAAATAATTTGAGCCACTTGCAGCTCGTCCAAGTAGTTAGGGTATAATAGATATATTAGTAGTATCAAGGTTTGATCCTTTTAATATATGATAAAAAAAAAGAATTTGTAGTTATTATTTGTAGACTATTTTAAATAATTGTCGGCACTGGCAGTCCCACAGTGGTAACTGTCAGAAAACAAAGGTGTTGGTGTTTCTTTTCGGCGGTTAAGAACTGCCAATAATCCACCGCCCCCCCTCCCCAAAAAAAAAAGAACACAGCTTTCCTTTTCCCTATTCTCTCTCGTGCCCCAGGACTCTTCTTTCCCGTTTCATCCATACGACCCTTATTTCTGCCCTGTTCCCAATCACTCTCGCGTTCTCTCCATTCTCCATCACTCTCACCTTCTCTACGTTTTCCATCTCCACCCAAACCCTCATTTTTGCTCTCAGTTCACCCTGTTCCCCAAATCCTCCATCTCCCTTCTCCTTTCTCTCGGTTCTCTCTATTCACTGATTTCGCCCAAACCCTTCATCTCCCTTCTCCGTTCTCTCGGTTCTCTCTATTAACTGATTTCGCCCAAACCCTTCATCTCTATTCGTCCAAGTCCAGAACATCCTTATTCTTTCATTTCTATGCTTTATTTGGCCAAATCCATTCGGAGAAACGAGGCTTTTGGGCTTCGTAGCATAGAAAAAATGGCCTGGTAAAATTTTTTGACTCTTTCTCTGTTTCTTTTTTTTTTTTAATAATAATGAGATCAACTTCTTTAGGGGTTGGGATATTATTGTATTGTATATTGTTTTTTGTTAACTTGATTGTTTGTATTTATTGTTAAGTTTTCAGCGACCCGTTGCTCTGTAAGTAGTTAGGATCCCATGATAGATCTTGAATATGTAAAGAGCTTTACTGTCTTGATTTGATATTTTTTGTCATTGGTTCTTTCCTTGTTCTTGATAATTTATAAGTATATTATCTTCTGTTTGTGCAAGTTTTCTCTTTATTTTTAGTAAATTCTTCTTACAATGCTTGTTATTTTGTTTGACCCATAGGTCGCTTTTCTTGTTTTTTTTTTTCACAAATGTTGCTTTTATGGTTCTCTTTACTTGTATTTGTAGATAATAGTGTGTTCAATGGATTGCTAGATTTTGAAATATGAGGATTCTTTTTTTAAATATTCATGTATGTTCCAGATTGTTGAGACTTCTAGATCAGCGTTACAAGGGGATTGCTCATGGAGTTGGCCAATCAGAGATATTGGGTCAAATACATGTAGCTCCAATCAAGGTAACTTGCAATCAGAGATATTGGGTCAAATACAGATCGTTGAGACTTCTTATCTTCCCTTTGAATTTTTTTGTCCACTCCCTATTACCTCCTTTTCATTTTAATTTGCACACGGTTCCTTAAATAATTGGATATGCCATGTCTTCTCTAATGCACTCTATATGATTAACTTATAGTTCCATGCTTTTGACTTCTACACTACAATGAGAAACAAACCTTTTTTTGCAACTTTTTCACTGTATATGTGTATCCATTGACTGTAAGTTTTGGTAGGAAGAGAAATTCGTTCATACGGGTTGAACTTGAAGAGGATGATGGTGATCTTTGTAGACAGCTATTGGAGGTAGTATTGTTCATCTTTACTTTCTTTCATTTACTTTCTTACATGTTTATCTGCAAACAAATTAGAAGCTCTGAAACCAGTAAGTTTTGTTTATGTATCTCAATTTACTGCTTACTTGTTTTATTCATGACCTTTGTGGCTTAATTGTGTGGGGCTACTTATTAATTGTGACACTTTAATTGATTATTGTGGTGAATCTTTTCTAGGTAATGCTTGGATATGCAGCACTAGCTAGCCTGTGATTTAACAGAGTGTGCATTCTGATATTTTTTTTGTTGCCTTTTTCTATTGGAAAATTGAATGATTTGTGTCCCCATTATATTAGTCAATTATATGGTCTGATGCTGATTACTGTGAATTAAGTTTCAGTTTTACAGATTGAGAGCCCTAATCCAACTCATTCCTCAAATATGTTCTCATAAGCAATGTATATTCAGATAAAAATAAAATTGTTTAATTTATAGTGAACTATTAGTTCACAATAGACCAGATCTCTCTCCCCTTTCTGGATAGATTAATTATTTAATTGCTCTGGATAAGCTTTATATGGTTTTTGATATTGCACTTAGACTACCAATAAGACTTTGGAAATGTGACTAATGGTGCTCTGTGTAATCTTATAATTCTATATATGCACTAATTCAAACAACTCATTGTGATTGGAAAGAAAATTGATTTCTTCATATAAAAGGTATAAATTTGAATTGTCAACTTGTAGGTTAGTTATTTTGCTTAAATTTTGAATTGTTTATGGGATTCATATGAAAATCTTTAAGCATTGACTTTATATGATCTTTGATTCTGTGTTTGTTGTTTTCTTGTTTATTGTGTTTTCATTATGATACATTAATATAAACTTTTTGATGCGTATGTTCTTTTGGCATGATTCAGGTGTAACAGCGACATAAATATGCTCATTTACTCAGCTATCCAAACTATGTTGAATTTGCCACTGATCTTAGGATGGCAAGGACACCTATGAAGGTTTGTAAAATTGTAATAGATATGCTGTAATCTATTACAGTTAAAGGGTTATAAGCTGGGTTTCTATTGGAAAATGCTTGTCTAATTAAATTCAAAATATTTTTCCATCAGAATCTCTAGTCAAGTGACTACATGATAACTTGTATTGCGTCTTATTGTAGGATGCCTGGTCAGTGAAACGGGGAAGGATAAAGTATAGTGTGGATATGGGGAGATTGTGATATGAGCAGTTTGTCTTTCTAATCTGATTTAGCTTTTGTCTTCTTCAATTTTATCTGTGCTTGCATTTTTTTAAAGTTTTGTTAAGTAGATGTAAATTTGGTGGGAAAAGGAGGGAGTAAATATCAACAATGCATCTATCAAGTATCAAGTTTGTCCAAATGCATTTCTTGTTCTTATTTCTGCTCTCTTTCTTTCTTCTATTTCGTTTCTACCTACTATCTCGGTTTATGCTCCAATATCAAGTAAAACTGTAAAGATTGAAGAACGCCTTTTCATTTTAGGTTATCTTACAACAAAATGTGGAAGGGCTTCGAAAGGGTAATTTTTTTATTTCTCCTTGTTATCTTTAGCATTTAAATGATAAGCATTTTTATTTTTATTTTTATTGCAAATATTGTTTCATGCACTGAATTTTCTCCTTTAACACTTGTGTTAATTATGTGAACTTAATTAGTTAATAATATACATGTTAATGTACATGAAAATAGGAAATATGTTAGAAAATATTTGTTGTTAGAATATGGAAAAATGTAAGTAAATTTTAGTTGAAAGAAGACCAACAGTAAAATAACTTGGTTAAGGAATTGAAGATTGTGGTTGTTGATTCCAACTTTTCTCTAAGACATAAACAGTTCACATCTCTTAATGTGAAATATTTTGATATTTGGAAAACTGTTCTTGAGTAAGTTTTGTGAATTTTGCTTTTTATATGTTTTTTGATATGGATATGGAGTTGCGAGGGAGGAAGTCTAGGACCCTATGGTTGTTTGCGATGGATTATCATTATCCTAACTTTTCTTTTATTATAGAAACATTTAACTGAGGAACATTATTGTTTATTACTAACTTACCAAAATGAAGTATGAGATACTATGATGCTTTGGCTGTAGCTGCATTACCCTATGTTGAACCTTTCACTGTTAAAACTTACATTAGCAACGCTAATTTACCATCTGATGTATAGAGAGAGAGAGAGAGAGAGAGAGAGAGAGAGAGTGTGTGTGTGTGTGTTTTAAGACTTAGGAAATAGTGGGAAGGAGTCTAATAATGGAGGCACAAGGCCATATACTGTAAAGGTTTTACTCTTCTCATTTTCTATCTCACAGACATTGTTTCTCTTGATTTATCAAATCAAACTTTTAGTTTTTAGATTCCCCTTTTTGAACTTTCATAGGTAGGTTATTTAAAAAGAAGCTTTCTGGATTTGGTGGCAATATTCCTCAAAAATTGAAAGTTCCATTTATCTTAAGGTATAAAGTTATTTGTTCAGCCACTCTGTTGTTGATTTTGTACATCATCAATTGAACTTGGCCTACATTGTTTTCAAATCTTTGTCCCCTCATGGGCCCTGTGCTTGGGCCAACACATGGATTTTGCCGGTCCACAATAATATCCAATGAGGTTTCTCTTGAACCATGCTTAAAAAAAAATTGTTTATTGTGAAGGTTCCTTTGGACTTTGGACTACTCTCTTCCCAAATAATTTTAAAAGTGCACTTTGCCCACATCAACTTGGTACAATTAGGATTTGACTAATAACATATCTTCTAAAGAATTGAACTGGAATTATTTAAAAAACAAAATCTTTTCTTAATTCTTACCAGTTAAACCATACCCTTTAGGTAGAGAAAAAGATAATAATAATTTGGCCAAACCTCATTTATGGCTTCCTTCATATTATACTCCATGATTATCAAATTTTAAATTGGTGCACATGCTCTTTCATATTATTTAGTAGACTGGGCTAAAGGGCTGACTTAGGCTAGAGCCTCTCAACAAATTAGCTTTTATATGGCTGACCCAACTCATTCATTAAACCAAGCTTGTAGATTGAGATGGGACAAGCCCAAAGGCTCTTTTTAGTTTAGACTACTGATATGTCATGCTAGTATTGGGCCCTTTCCATTAACCAATCTCATTTTGAAAACTCATGTTAACATTTACGGTGGATTAATGATATAGACTCTATTGTCTCCTTGAATGCCTTGGCATCTTTGGTTTACTTACTTTGGTGCCACTGGTTTGACTGTTGCTGCTTTCAAATTTTGAATAATTTGAAATAAATTTTTGTTTTATTTTCAAATATGAATATATTTTGTTAATTTTGCCTAGTGGGTGAGTCCTCTTGAATATTTCAACTATAAACAAAATTACTTAGAAAATATCATGTTTAAATTACTTCCTCTCAATCCCTCATAGATAGGCGGAAATTTATGATAGTTTCATTTCCAACCTTAGTCCTAATTAAGTTTAGAAAAAAGTTTGCGCGCGCGTGTGTATATTATATATATAGAGAGAGAGAGAGATCAGGTTGATTTTAATCATTTCTCCTAGTCTAAAGATGTAGAATATGTATTCTCAATTATCAGCATAATGTTCAGAAAATAACGTTTGTTTGTTTGTTTTTTTTTTTGGGATCTATGAAGTTCTGATTTCTTAGTTATATATCTTTGATTTATTTGATTATGTTTTATAAATTCATCTAAGAATCTGTTGACCATCTTTGTTGAAACCTCCTTTTCTCATTTGTGGTTGATATCCCTTTTCTAGATGGGTCTGTTCATTTGTGGTTGTTATTAGATTATGTGAAATGAAAAATTGTAAATTGGGAACAGAGAAAATTCTTTCTGATTCACTTCCCCCACGATGACTTTTCCTCGGGAAATTGTGCAGTTAAATGGGTATTTACAGAAGCAACCAAATAGAGGATGAACTCAAGGCAAATATGGGAGTTGGAAAGATCAAATGGTTGCCTTGTGGACTGTGCGGTATGTTGCTTCTTCCATCCACTGTCAAATGATATATACATATGTAAGTGAAAAGGATTTCATCAAATTAGACTAATAGTTAAGTCTATCTTATGAAATATAAAACCTACAGGGGCATGTTTCTTTTGGTACATATGGAAATCTTTTCTGCTATTTGATCCTAGGACCACTACCCGGATACAAAGTCTGACATTTATGATTTAACTGTTTTAAACAGCAGTTTTGAACTAGTTTTTAATGAATAATAATAGATTAGGCTTTTTAGAGAGTCTGACGCATGTTAGCGAATTGCAAAATGAAATAATCGATGGTAATTATGTAAGGAAGTGATGCTTAGCTTATGCATAATGCAAATTATTGGTTTATTTCTTGTGCTTCACTTGTGTTTTGCATTGGGTAATGCGTATCCTAGAAAATTTGGGATAACTAATGGATGTATTTTCTTCAGCCTTTCATGAGTTGAAATGCTTTCTATCCATCAAAATCTTAGTATATTTTCTCATTGTATTTTCTTTCCTGTTGTAGTTTATCCGTCGGTACACTGGTAAAGTTGATGAAATGGTAAGGACAAAATTGAAGCACAAAACGAAGTGAAGGCTAAAGAGAACGGGTAAAAAGGGAATGGGAAGAAGAGGATGCTCTTGGAACTAAAGGGAATTTGCACATCAAGATACAACAGAGGAATCCGAAGAACAGTCTAACTATATCAAAAAAATTTGTAATTTTTTATATTTTGAATATTATTAAAATTTTGTATCACTAACATTTTTTATTTTAATGAATGTATGAATTGTTGCTTCTTACAACTATATTATAAAAATATTTTGATATTTTAACAATGGATAATAATTTTAAAGAATATTTTAAAAATGTATAATTAGGTTTATAATTAATATAAATATAAATAGATATCAATATTTTTTCAAAAAAAAATTGCAACTAGCAGCGGTTTTGTAACCACCGCGAAAAACAAAGATCAAAATCCAATGTCAACAAGAATATTCAATTAGCACGGTTTTTATCAATAAACCATTTATCCACTAGCATCAATATACAGTGGTCATAAAAATTAACAGCAATTAGCAATGATTATTCTTCATAGTTGAATGAAACCATCGCTACTTGAGTACTCATGATTGATGCGCTTGCAGTCAGCCAACCGTTGCTGATTTATTTAGTTGCTATTAAAAACTGTTGTTAAATCATAAAAATATTGCTGCTGAATGTTAATTTTCTTGTACTGCAATTATTTTAACAACAAATTCTTGTAAGAGCAATACTATATATTTTTTACTTTATTATTTGTGCCATATATATATATACATATGTATATATATTTGCATGTATATTTTTGAAGTGTAATATGAATCTTTTCTCTCCCTAGCCATTTTGATTTAAGAAGATTTGGTAGTGTCTCTCTCTAGCCATTTCGACTTAAAAAAGATGTATCTATACTTTCGAAGCGCAACAGGACCTCTCTCTAGCCATTTCGATTTAAGAAGATGTAGTAGTGCCTCTTTCTATAAGAATAGTGTGCTTTGAGGTGTGAAGTAGGAGAAAAATAATTTTATAATTAGGATTTTAAATAAGATAGTCATTCATTTTTCATTTTTGATACCTTTTCAATACGAAAAAGTAATAAAAATGAGAAGTGTAAAACTTCTTGTTATCTTGGTGGCGAATTATTTTTCTGTAGACCTCCCTTTTACTATCATCACTGCAACAGAGAGTTTAACCAAGAAAGTTTATGGTGATCGCTACCGATCCACTACAACTAGCTATTTAGTACCATATATGTACCGGTCCATATATCCATTATCATAATAAATTGTGAAATGGTTATAAAAGCAGCGGTGGCCTCTAACAATCCGTATTAGATATACACTATTTATAGTCAAGTTGTAATATTGTATTCTAGTATGTCTGTTTTGTAGTTTTCTGACATGAAATTTTTTTTGTATTTTGTTGAAACAAATTTTAATAATCCAAATTTTTTGTATATTGTTAACAACTTTTTTTAATTACAAAAGTATTTTTATTTTTTGTTTTATCATATGAACTATATTTCGGTCCAAAATAAGTCAAACCAAGGTCTACCTAAGCTTAGACTCAAATATTTTTTTATAGATCAAAATAAAAATTTTTGAAGTGAGATAGGGTTATACTTGATATTAACATTTCTATTAAGACTCAAATACAAATTGTACAAATAAACAGATTTAGGTCAAAAAACACAATTTTGACCCACTCCTTAGCTTTAATGTTAGAGCCACATACTAATGAAAGTAAATACCCCCTCAAATTTTATAAATTTTTATGGCAAAAGTTTACAAAATTCCTTTGAATTTTGGCTTATATGCAAAAAATCTTTTTGGCTTTCAAAATTTGACCATAAACCCCTCAAAACTTCTTTTTTTGTGAAGATAACCCTCTTTACTAATGAATTTGTTAAATAACTAATGGAGAGGTGACACATCAAACTAAGCATGACTATGTGGCATATGACCTAGCCTGAAGGGTAAATAAATCATTTTACCAAGCCGACAAAACGCACAACAACATACAGATGGGCCAAAATGCATAGCTCAATCCCCTTCTTTATCTCCTTCGTTCTCTAAGCTTCAGTCCTTCCTACATTCAACGAAGAACTAGCTTTGTAACGTTCTCCCTGAATTCTTCCCATTGTAATCTTGGAACTCCACGACCAGCTTCGATCTCTACCTCGCAATTCGCACTCAATCTCCATTGCTAAGGCATGCTTTCGCTTTAGAGGGCCAAACTCCACTTCGCCCATCTCTCTGGAATAGGGAACAATTTCATTGATGTACCTGTCAATACCAAATTTTTTATGGCATTTGATTATCTTTCTTTCATATCATCAAACTAGCACTAAGTATAATGGTTATATTCTTTTTTGGAATTTGTCGAGAGCTTGCATGTTTATCTTAGTATGGTTTCACATTTTAGCCCAGATGATCATTGGGATTCTACCTTAAATACATGGTCATGGGACCTGACCAATTTAAGTTGTTAAATGGCGAGAAATTTCTTCTGTGCATCTTCAATGTGAAATATTAAAATATATCATGAGATACTAGTGCTAATTGTGTAGTAAATAAGATGATTCTGGTGGTAAAAGTTAATTGAAACTAAGGAGACAAAATCACGTGATGCAAATCCTACATTAAAAAAATTTTCAAGTTTTATATTGATCTAGACATTATCTCGCCCAACTAAAAAAAGAAAAATACTACTTTTTTCTGATACTTCTATCTTAATATATACTCTAAGAAGTTGAAGTCTTAAATATAATTTGGGCAAGCTTGTATCCTTAGAAAAGGAAACTTGTTTAAAAAAACAAAAGTTGTATCATATAGAACAAGGTTCTGTGCATGCATCCATTAGACTATGCCACTGATTTGAACAATAGTAGGACCCTAAGTTTTGAAATGTTAACAACACATCAATGGTTCAAAGAAAAGGGAAGCAAATATGTCTTTTCATAGTTTCAGAAACTACCCATTTTACCAGTTACAAAGGCCAAATCATCAAAGAGAAGTATTTAATTCTCTTTTAGCATTTCAAATTTTGTAGTGCATTGTCTTCTCGCTCGAAACACTGCTTTCGAAACATTCAAATTCAATGGGTGCTGTAAACATTCAAATTCTATGCTTATTTTGAATGGAATAAACCTTATAAATAGATAGACAACATACTGAATCATCTTTAGAATATTTCATAATTCCATGCTCTTCCCATTTATTGTTGGTTGTGATGGCTACCTCCAATGTGGTTGAAATTAATGGCACTATCAATCCAAGGCTGAGGAATAAGCTCTACTATTGTGGTAAGAGAGCATGCATCAAAATTTTGGAGTATCTGACAAGAATCCCAACAGATTGTAAGCTAAATGCGAAGATAAGGTATGCAAATTTTGAGTGGTTGATGCATACTACGGCCTATGAAAAGAGAGTACGCTCATTGATAATGCCAAGTACAGAGGATGAAAATTATAAATCATAGAGCCAAAATCCCGAATTACAATTACATGATAAATTAATCTGTATATCACAATGTATATCCTTTTTTGCTGCATCAAATATATATAAACAAAGACAATGATGGTCCAGTCAAAGAAAAAGATGAAAAAACTCATCTATTTCATAAGATTCTGAAGATCTATTGTGTTGTTAACTCCTAAATTAAATACATTTGTAATATATAAATTTTAAATACGAACTCATTTAATAAAAAAATATTATTTGTTTGGATATTTACAATATCCTATTATAAATTATTTAGTAAAATTTATTATTGGGAATTACTTGACACTCTTTTCACGTGACTAGAGACGAATCTGAACACATAGGACTGATTAACTGCGTTTCAGAGTGCTCTTGGCTGCATGACTGCTTGCTGGTTGTTGGATCAACTGAACGGCCATAACCTTTCCAAAATAAAGTTGTGATTTGGCACCCAAAATTGAGGTAATCTAAACGTTAAAAAAGTATATTATTCATGACTTACTAATAGTATAACTCTTTAAATTTTTTGTGAGAAAGAGGGAGAGATGGCATTTGAGTCAAAATAAAATATAAATAAATTCTAAGAAATCGGTTTAGTAATTAAGAAAGTATGTCTTCTACCTTAAATACTCGTGTTCAAATTATAAAACTAACATTTATCAGAATTTATATTCATAATTAGATTAGATGTACTAAGCTAATGTAGAGAGCACACATTTTATAGTGTACGAGGAAGAATTTGCTCTCGATAGATGTGCAACCCGTCCAGAAAATGTTTTTATTGTAAGAAAAAAGGGAAACTAATAATAATCTCACAATCTTATTCAATGTCAATTTAATTATTAGGATTTACTGATATATATCTCTGTAGGGGTGGTCTTCGATAAACATGAAAAGTGTCAAGTTCCATGAATTGAGTTCAAGATGTCAAAATAGTTGTCGAAGAATTGCAGCTTGGATCATGTACATATGGGCCACTTCTGTTGTCCAGACGAATGACATAATCGAAAAGGTAGCCCAACTACTGAAACCCCCATTCCAGGCCTTGCCTTTCAATGTTTTCCTGGTTGTTTTGTTTTGTAATCTCTTGCGTTTAGGGAAACTTAATATCCCCCCTTCAAAAAAAAACAAGTCATTATACATTTTAATATTTTTAAACTAGAATAAATTATTGAATTAGTCAAGACATTGATTCATAATTTATTATTTTAATCATTAATAATTAAATATATTTTTTTAAAATTTTATATATTAAAATTTTAATATAACAAACAAATATTAATAAATTTTAAATATTTGATTGTTAATTTAATATTTTTCAAGATGTTTGAAAGGTTATTTTTTCATTGAAAAAAATTATTGATGATTAAAAGTCAAGTGTATTTAACATTGACCCTTTAAAGTTTTCAAATTATATTAAAATTTTATTTATCATTAAAAAATAAAAAATAAAAAATAAATTATAATTTTGATTAAATACCTTGATATTTGAGAGAAATGCTATTAAAAAATATGTATAATTGAGAGCAAACACAAAAAATAACCAAATATGCACATTTTGTTTCTTTTATATTCTCTCTCTTTTTTTAAAAAAATTATGTTTTAACTTCCTCTTTCTTTTAAAGTCTTTTATTTTTAATTTTTTATATTTATTCAAGATGAATTATCTTTTATATAAAAAATATTTAAAAAAATTCAATGACTAATTTAATTAAATTTTGATGGGTCTGATTTTAACATGTCCAATGAATTTTTTATTAATTCTTTGATTGATCAATTTTTTAAATTAACCAAATTGAATTAAGAACTAATTTCTGATCTAACTATTCAAATTGGCTGAATGCGATTTTAATAACAGTGATATATTACCAACAAATTCATTATACTAATTCAAGAAAAAGAATTATACTCACACAACCATCCATTAAACCATTCTAGTAGTACTTTTTGTTGGTGGCCAATATATCTTACCGTACACAAATCACAGAAGAGTTGTCAAATAACCTTATTGAAGACATATGGAATGAAATTGGAAGGTATGGAGATGAGTCACTTCTTGCGGATACGAATCTTTTTTGAAGTGAGGATTCATGAATTATTTTTTAAGTGTTAGGCTGCAAAAACTGTTTTATTGTTAAAAAATTAATGTTAAAAAATATAAATAAATAAAATAAAAAATATATGTGATACTTCAGAGATACTTTATCTTTTTGCATTTGAGAGCATCCAAACTGCACTTTTTGCTATGTGTGGGAGAGCTGTTAGGTTGAAAAGCCTGGGCATGCAATCGCTTTTCTTTCCCCCAAATGATGGCTCTATTGGATTTGCTTGACCAAAGCTCACCTACCACAAAAGCCACAGAGAGGACAAACAACCAGATGATACTAAATAGGATGCTGACTTCAATATTATCTTCTTATTTTATGTTGTCTTTATCTTTTGATCTTATTTCCCTGCGCCTTAAATTTTATGGACTTAATAAGTCATATGATATCACTTTTAACCATATGAAGTGAAATTTTTGGTTCCTTCATCTTCAATAATTATGTATTTCTTTTTATAAAATGATTTAAATTTTGTTCAATTTAGAGAACTATGTGATTATTTTATATATGAGATACTAAGATTTTTAGTGGGAGATATATATCTTGGTGTTTCTATATGTATATAGTTATCATATTGTCCTAAAAGGATGTTTAATATTTTGCATTGATTTTAAAAATAGTTTCATTCTAACTAAATTTATAAAATTTTAAAATTAATATAAAATATTAAACATATTTTTTAAGACTCAAATAAAAGTTTGACCTGTATAAATTTGTTTGTGCATATTTTAATAATTGAAAAAAAATGGATGAAACCAAATCATCTGATATTGGTAAATGAGCAAGAATTGGAGAAGTTATCGTCATCATGGTGCTCCTGTTATAACGAGGCACAACAAAATCGAAAAGGCGGCCCAACCACTGAAACCTCGTTCCAAGCCTTGCCCAATGTGTGTTTTTTTGGATTGTTTTCCTTGGAGTTAACAGATATTTTTGTTCCATATCTGGCAATTAATGTTCAATGTCCAAAAGAGTAAAGCTCTCCAAACTAAAGTAGGCCTAAAAGATGTCCTAGGTCTTGAAGCAACTTAAACAATATTTCACGAACATAAAGTTATTGTTTGTCCAAGTCCACAATATATAAATAAGACCACCTTGTCACTTGGGCTTTTGTTGAGTGTATCACTTCCTCTCTTACAACTTGTTGGGAATAGAAATAGAAATGGAAATAAAAGATTAAAAAAATAATTTTAAAAATAAAAAATAAATTTTTAATCCTTATTTTAAAAGATTTATAAAATGAAATATTATTAAATAATAATTATATACATATAATAAATATTATGTAAAATTTTCATTTCTTTTTTTTTCTTTCTTTCTATCTACCAAACAAAGCCTTAAGACTTACGTTACTTTATGATATACATCCATCTCCCTCTCTCTCTCTTTTATAAAAAGAAGAAAAGCTTTATTTTTTTCCCAAAATATTCAAATAGTCAAAATTCGGTATGCCTTGATGAAACCCAAATGTCAACCAGGTCACACAGATCTTACATGTTATCAGGCTAGGACCGATTCTCAATTCGAGACCCAGTTTACAATCGGCCCAGTCCAGTAAAATTTAGCACGTCTAATTGTTAATTTTTATTCTTCTTAACTCATTGACGCCAAGTAAAAAAGAAATATGAAAGAGAGTCATACAATTTTGTATATCAATTATTTACGTTGATAAATAGAAGTCAGAATAAAGAAACATGAAAAAAAGCCCAAGAGCAACGGCAAGGATGTTGTGACAAAGAACAAAGCCATACATAGAATGGACAGATCAAAGTTGACAATTAATTAAATGTCATGATTAAATTGGTAAAAATATTCCAGTTCATTTGCTCGCTTAATTAATTTCTTACATTTGGTAAAGGGTGCATGCATGACTCATTTTTCTTTTATGAAAGTTTTTATATCTGTTCAATTTTTTGTGCTAACAATATCATATTCTAGTCTGCTAAGAATTTTGTAGCCCAGTATAACTAATGCAACGCTAGATTCCTGTGCCATAATAAATTGAATTTAAGTCCATAATAGAAACATCTTCAGGTTATAAAGTTTTTAATTACATCTATTTTATCTTAGTTATCTCATTTTTCTTTTACATACTACTAACACACTAAGAATATGTCATTTTTCTTGTAAAAATCACTTGATATGTTGACTTCTAAGATTCTAAAATTGTTGAATTAGTTGCATGAAAACATATGATTTCACCCCATGATACTAAGGGATTGGCACATTTTTTAATCCTTTGATTTGACTTATGAACAGTGACTTATTTTATTGCCATTTGATATAATTATAAGGAAGGGAGGATTAGTTTTTGCTCTAGTGGAGGGAAAGCAATGCTGTTGATAAATATATTGCTTTTCTTAATACAATAAGACAAGGATTAGTAGAATGAGAAATTTAATCTTAGCTATGATAATGGAACTCTTAGGTTGGCTTGGTTTAATGACTAGACTCCTTACGTTCTTGTCAATTCTGGGAAGAATTCATTATTCTTTTCATTCATATCACAGGAATATATATACAGAAATTAGTTGCTGAGTATCCTGAGTATATCTCCCTAATCTATATATGATTTGATACATTATCTAATTAAAGATTTATATACATAAATATAAGAATGTATCTTAACGATTTCGAATCCAATTTGTTAACACTCTCCCTCAAGTTGGTGTGTGAATATCCAACATGCCTAACTTGCTGATGATGTCTTCGAAATGCCATGTGGAGATTGCCTTCATCATAACGTCTGCTAGCTGATCCCTTGACTTCACATGTGGAAATCGAATAACATAGTTGTCCAAGTTCTCTCTAATAAAATGTCTATCTACTTCTACATGCTTTGTACGATCATGCTGGACCGGGTTATGGGCTATTTCAATTGCTGCCTTGTTATCACAATGCAAGTCCATTAGAACATCATACTCAATTCCCAAGTCCCTTAAAATTCGTTTGATCCATAGCAATGCACAGACCCCATGTGCCATACCTCTGAATTTGGCTTTTGCACTTGACCGAGCTACTACTTTTTATTTCTTACTTCTCCAAGTCACTAGATTTCCACCTACAAACATTAGATAGCCCGAGGTAGACTTCCTAGTAGTTTGGTCTCCAGCCCAATCGGAATACGTGTACCCTTCAACGTTGATGGTTCCATTTTTTGCAAAGAATATTCCTTTACCTGGGGCACCCTTCAAGTACCTTACGACCCGAATAGCTGCTCTTAAATGATCTCCACTCGGAGCATGCATAAACTGACTAAGTACTCTTACTGCATAAGCTAAGTCAGGACGGGTATATGTCAAATAAATTAATCGCCCGACTAGTCGTTGATACAGGCCTTTATTTGTTGGGACTTGATTTGGGTAGATCCCAAGTCTATGATTCATTTCAATGGGAGTATCGATAGGTTTGCAATCGATCATGCCAGTTTCTGCCAGCAAATCCAACACATATTTCTGTTGTGATAGTGAGATCCCATGATTTGTTCTAGTGACTTCGATGCCCAAAAAATATTTGAGTTCTCCGAGATCCTTCATTTCGAACTTGGTAGTTAATTTTTTTTTCAAGTTGTTGATTTCTTGCTGGTTATTTCCAGTTATTATCATATCATCCACGTAAACCAGTAAGATGGTGATCGTCTCATTTTTTCGCTGCACAAATAAGGTATGATCTGCATTACTCTGTCTGTACCCAAATTCTTTCATGGTGGAAGTCAACTTGCCAAACCATGCACGGGGTGATTGCTTCAATTCGTATAGAGATCGTTTTAATTTGCATACTTTATTCCTGTGTGAATTCGGGCATTTCACTCCAGGCGGAATTTCCATATATACATCCTCCTCCAGCTCCCCATTCAAGAATGCATTTTTAACGTCTAGTTGTTGCAACGACCATTCTCTATTGGCTTCTAGTGACAGTAGGATTCGAATGGTGTTCATTTTAGCCACTGGAGCAAATGTTTCATCATAGTCTACACCGTATTTCTGTGTGTATCCTTTTGCCAGTAGCCATGCTTTGTAACGATCTAAGCTCCCATCTGCCTTGAGCTTGAGCGTATAGACCCATTTACATCCCACTGTCTTCTTTCCTGTGGGTAAGGGTATAAGGTCCCACGTGTGGTTTTTCTGGAGTGCACCCAGTTCTTCATTCATGGCTTCCCTCCATTTCGAATCATCTAGTGCCTCTTGAACAGATGTTGGAATGGGAATATTATACAGTTTATCCTTCACTTCCGCACCTGGTGGGGCCAATGTATAGTTGCACATTGGGTATTTACTTTTTGCCTTCAAGTCTAGTTCATAATGTTTCTTGGGTACCCCTTTAGTTACTCTCTGAGACCTGTGTTCACCATTCTTGACATCATCGTCATTAGTAGCAAATTCTTGAGTTATAGGGATCTCATCAACATATTGTTCATCAACACGTGGTTCAATACTAGAAGTAAGTTCAAATTGTGAAAAGTCATTTTGTTGTTCAAAAATATTCAAGTCTGAGTTACTTACCCGAGGTGACGTATTCTGACCGTTTAGGACATCCATGGAAGGTTCCTTGGCTAATGGTGTAGGTGTGGGTAACTCAAGAGTGTTCGAGTTAGAATCAGATGCATCGCCAACATCAAATTCTTGGCCTTCTACACTTTGAGATACTGCTTCAAGTTGGATCTGTAAGTCTTCAAGTTTCTTAAGTTTCGTCTCCACTTCCATTTCACTAATGCTAAACTTCTCTTCCCCTGAGCCGTTCTCCCCCTGAAGATAAGTATAGGGTCTAGAGTAAAAAGGTTCAGTTTCAACAAAGGTGACATCAAGTGTGGTATATAACTTTTGTACATATGGATCATAGCAGCGATAGCCTTTTTTGAAATTAGAGTAGCCAATGAACACACACTTTTGGGCACAAGGATCCAATTTTCCACGAAGTGCTTTTGGTACGTGGACGTATGCCTTACAGCCAAAGATTTGTGGCTCGAGGTTGGGAAGATGAGGTACAGACAACAATGACTGAAGCTTACTAAGTGGAGTTTGGAAGTCAATAGCACTTGATGGAGTTCGATTAATCAAATAAGTAGCTGACTTGACAGCCTCTCCCCAATATGTTCGAGACATATTCATTCCAAATAGCGAAGCACAAACCACCTCAAGTTGTTGCCTATTCTTCCTCTCGGCGAGGCCATTTTGCTGGGGTGTATAGGCACATGAAGTTGAGTGTCGAATACCTCTCTTGACCATGAACTCACAAAGTTGAGAATTCACAAATTCTGTTCCATTGTCTGTTTGCCATACACTAACATTGTGGTTAAATTGTGTTTGTACCATTTTATAGAATTCTTGAAATGATTGATAGACTTCATTCTTGTGTTTAAGCAAGGATACCCAGATCATCTGTGTGCACTCATCGATAAATGTTACAAAATAACGTGCATTTGAAAAAGTTGGAACTTTAGTCGGCCCCCAAACATCTGAATGAATTACCATAAAAGGTTCAGTACATTTATGTGGACTAGGAACATAAGAGACATGATGACTCTTAGCATATTCACAAATTTCGCAGTGGAAATCTGTATTATTCAATTTGGAAAATAAGCTAGGCTTCAACCTTTTTAAATATCCAAATGATAAATGACCCAAGTGTTTATGCCATAACCACACATTTGCTTCGGCCTTATGTGCAGAACTGGCTTTATTCACAACCGGTGGTTCTTGGGGGTCCAACTCCAAATAATATAAATTACCTCGCCTAACACCATAGCCAATAATCTTCCTGGTAAGGATGTCCTGAAACACACAGAAAAAAGGCCAAAACGTCACTGTACAGGAAAGTGATATAGTAATTTGACTAACAAACATTAAATTATAATTAAGTGAGGGAACAAGAAGAACGATGTCCATAGAAAGTTCACTGGAGAGATGACACTGTCCCTGTCCTTCAATTCGTGCTTCATCACCAGTGGCCGTGGTCACTAATGGTTTCGAATATGGTAATATATTCTCTAGGTTCTAAGCATCCTTGGTCATGTGATTTGAGGCACCTGAATTAATAATCCATGATCCATTTGAAACAATAACATTATTTTTACCATTTCCACTCTGACTTTGGAGTGCTACATTGGCCATTGGCTTTACAGAGTCAGACTCAGTAGGCGAAAATTCTTGCATATCATTTGTTGTCACATGCATGGCTTTGGCACCAACTTTTCTTCGTGGTTTCTTAGTGAAATCCCACCATTCAGGATATCCAATGATCTCATAGCATCTTTGCTTCGAATGACCTGTTTCCTTACAGTGTGAGCATACAAGAGAATCAGATTTGCGTGGTTTCTGCCTATGTGTATTCAAGGTCAACCCTTGTTGCATTTGTTTCGTTAGAAGTATAGTACTTTCATTAGGAGTTCGATTGGCATTCATAATTTGACGTTGTCGTGCTTCCCTTCGTACATAGGGCTCTCCAGGTCGAGCTTTATCTCCTTACGAAGTATTTCTCCTCGTACCTGGTCAAATTCATGATCAAGTCTTGTAAGAAAAATGTGGGCCCGTAAACGAGTCATTGCCGTATGTACTTGCATGACGCCTGCCACTGTTTCAGCTTGTTCCTTTGAGCGATGATCAATCTCTTGAAAAAGGGCAATCAATTCATTATAGTAAACAGATAAGGGACATTCGTTTTGTCTAACGGTGAATGTCTTCTGATTTAGTTTGAAGAGCACAGTTTCGTCTGATGCATCATAGAAAGTTCGAGTCAAAGCATTCCAAATCTCTTTTGCAGTAGGGAGACGTATAAACCTTTGCATAAATGTTGGGTTCATTGCTTCAATAAGCCAGCTGCGGACTCGTTGGTTTTCTGTCATCCAAGTAGCTAAGGCTGGATCCTCGGGGTCAGGCTTCTTCGTTTCTCTAGTCAAGTATCCACCCTTGTTACGAGCTGTGATACGCATCTCCATTAGCTGAGACCACAGGGCATAATTCGTTTCATCGAGAATGATAGTGATTGGAAAAGGAGCATTGTCCTGATTAACAATGATAGAATTCGATACACCAGAGGCGCTAGAGTAGACACTTAGACTGGTGGTCATAGTCCTAATATTCAAAAGTTTCGGTTGCTGGTTCGTATGTAATACGGGAATGGAAATTCAAAAATACACTCAGGAGTGGAATTCGAAAATACGAGAAGGATTATGCTCTGATACCATGTCAATTCTGGGAAGAATTCATTATTCTTTTCATTCATATCACAGGAATATATATACAGAAATTAGTTGCTGAGTATCCTAAGTATATCTCCCTAATCTATATATGATTTGATACATTATCTAATTAAAGATTTATATACATAAATATCAGAAAGTATCTTAACGATTTCGAATCCAATTTGCTAACAGTTCTATTGTGCAAGTAAATGACAATATAAACTTCAATACTTCAATTAGTATATATAGAGCAGCTTATTTACACTATATATATATATATAGGAATTAGTGGGATAAAAACTTAATTTTGGAGCTTATATCTTGTTTATGACAAAGTTTACTTCTAGACTGTCTTAATTTGAATAATTATTTAAATTACTTTTGTAAGTCTACTTATCCCTAACAGAGAAAGAGATGGGCAAGATGTCATCTAGTTTTTTGTTCTTACTTTTTGGACTAAATTAATGTGTATCTCTCTCTCTCTTTCTCTTCTGAAATAGTTCAGAATTTTTATGTCAGGTTTGTGAATGAATTGAGTGAAAAATTACCGTCATTACCAATATATGAATCTATGCTTATCTAATGTATAATTTAGAGTACTTTAAAATATCATTGAAACTTTACAGGTTATTATACTTTTTGGCAGTTGTATGATTCAATGGTTTTATGATTAATAGGGAATAGATATAACATTTGTTAGTCTCTTGAACTTCATAGTAAGAAATTTTACATAGTGCATTGATTTCTTTTAATTACTTTTTATAATGTCATTCAATTTCTTTTCCTTAAATTTTTTTTAATAGGACTAACCTTGATGATTTAAGGCCATGGTATCCAATTCTAGTTTTTTTTGTATGTTTTTTAGCAATTAATGGAAGTGATTTAACTTCCCTGGTTGATGGAATTTTGTGTTCTAGGTATGAACTGTTAGTTATTTCTTTTTAATAACATTTTTCCTTTTTTGGAATGGATTTTTTATTGGGCTCTCAACATTTTATAGTAGTTTTAAATGCATGTCTTTACTGATACAAGTTGGCATCCTTCCTTTATATTGTCATTGTTATAGCCTATCAATTATTAATGATAATAGCTTAAATCTTCTATAGGTATGCTTGAAATGAAAACACATGAACTTTTAAAAATTCAATAGCGTCTATTGGTTTTTGTAAATATATTTTTTAAACATATCAATCTATCAACTTACTCACTTAATATTCTTGTGAGTTTTCAAAATCTTACAGATGGGTGGATTTGTACCAGTATTAAGTTGTCATGTGAAGTCATTTGTCATATGTTAGGCATAGTCGCAAATGTGTTGGGTGTCACTTTGGAGTTTCTTAATTGACACCATATGCATTTATCTCTGCATTTGTCAAGTTTGAAGTCTAATTGGATATCAGGTTTGAAGATCAAAAGATATAGGTACCAATCTTCTTCCCATTAAGCAATGATTTTTTGATAGTAAAATATTAAAATAGAAAGTTTGTTTGGAGAAACTAAATATAATTTTTCTTTAAATTATATGCATGAATGATGTAATATGCATATCCAACAGTGGTGGGATCTGGAAACATTTTTTACAATCCAGCAAAATCAAAAGTACATAGCAAATACAAGAAAGTACTACTAAGTTCCTTTTAAGAGGGGACTAACCATTATTTAAAATGATAAATATGTGTATACCTACTGGGGCATCTGAGCTACCGCGAAATGAAAAATAAGATTATGAGTGAAGCATATTTAGCGAGGGGGTAGGGAAATGCATTGGACTTGCTGTGAAAAATGCTCAATCTTTCCGTCTTGATGTTTAGAAGTTAAAACCCAGTAATCTCCTACTCTAGAGCTGAAGAGTTTTACCCTTGTTGTGATGTAAAAAAGAGGCAAATCCTTGATGAATGTAATTCCAATTATTTTAGGGTAGAAAGTTACAAACAGAAGTACATGTGTTAATTTCTCACGAATTGTCTAAGAAAGTACAGTTTGTGGGTTTTCCAAGCAGTTGGTTCAAATGTGTCAAGTCACAGGCATTGTAAAGTTTCAGATTTTGGTATAACTTATGTCAGAGAAGTTTTATTTTACAGAATATTAAATATATATATCAGCACGCATTCTCTTATTCTGAAATATTCAGGTTCCAATATTTTCTATCATTAAACTGCCCCGTGACTCCTATCAAACATGCTTTTCTTTTTCTCTTTTATTGATGTACCTCTTACCGGGCTTGGAAACCAAATCATATATCTAGCTAGACTTATGTAAAAGGTGTTCGAAGAAGTTCAGACCCACTGGCCATGTATTCAACTATCAGAAGTGACACAAAAATAGTGAATGCTAAATAGAGAATGGTGTTCGCTTTTTTTTTTTTTCTTTTGGGTAATGAAAATAATGCAAATACAAGGAATGAGATCCTCTATAGTGAGAATCCCATCAAGTGTCCTTATAGTGAGATTTTGTGAGATGTGATCAAATAAAAAAAATAGAAAGTAGAAAAATAAAAAAAAGCCTAAGAGACATTGTAGACGTACTTCACGGTTTTATCACTGTTCCAAATACAACAAAATCAAGCTGGGGTATCATGACTCTCAATGGTTAAAAAACATGGGTTATAAGGACTGTGGATGTTGTTCCACTTTCCATTGCAAGAAAGATCATCAATAATTTAAATAATTCTAAGTTAGTGAATATGGCCATGAACTACACACACACAAATATGTGATGATTAATCCCAAGTCCTCTAGTTAGCATGATATTGCCTTTGTCGTTCTTATTTATTATCTATGTTCATAAGATTTTTATATAAAATTGTTGTATTATTTTACATTTAAAATTTGTGAAAGTAATTATTTTGCTAAAGCATCCAATACATTAAGTTCAATTGAATTTAATGTGATCAAATTGATTCTATCAAAAACAAATAATTATTAAATAATTATTTATATGTTTTTTATATCAAATATTTAATAATTAAAATATACATTTCTAATGGTGCAGTTTTCCCATTGAAATTTACGATGTTTACATACTTTAGATCCAAACCTTGACTTCTACTCCATCCATATGTTCATCAAATGTTGGACAATTATCAACTGCTTTGAGCTGAACAAAAAATTCTTCTGGTTTGAGTCTACAACACCCTTTATCGTGTCAACCTAATGTTCCAAAATATTTGTTCACTTTTGTGTAAATTCGTAGTGGGTTTTGTCTCTTAGACCCTATTTGGTTCCATAAAAAAAAAATGGAAAGTAAACAAGAATCTATGACAAAAGATGTTTGGTTGCAGGATTTGAGAACAAAAACAAAAAGCTATATATTATACACTTTCTTTACTTCTATGCATGGTGCATTTTTCAAACACATTTATTTAGATATTTTTATTCTTTCCATTCATACTACTATTAATTATCGTCATACACACACACATATATATAATATATTTATTTATATTTTATTATTATTTATTATATGAAATAAAAATTTCTTAAAAAAATTATGTAACAAATAAGAATAATGAATTTTCAAAATAAAAATAAACTTATAAAAATCACATTTTAATTTTTTAAAATTTAATCAAATAATGAAATAAAAAATTCAAATAATATAAAAAATTATTTTCGAATAAAGTTTAAAAAATTTTTTTATTTGAAGAAAACACACCTTTAAAATTATAAAAATTAATTCAAATATATTTTTTTAAAATTAGAACATTTTTTGACTGTAACATAGTAAAAAATTCCAACATTTGGAGCTCATTTTCTTTCCTTAAATGAAGGTATTTTTGCTCTTTAACTTTTATTACTTTCTATTCCATTTTTATTTCATCCAACCAAATAAACAAATTCATATATAATGTCTTTTTTTTTTCATTCATATCAAATATAATTTATTATTATTTTTTATTCATCTTTTTATTTTTATTTTCAACGTTTAAGAATCTGTCATCCAAATGAGGTACTCCTCTGCTTGGGATTTTTTTTTTTTCATTTCTGTTAACTGTGCTTGTAAACAACAATTGTTTGATTGACCGACAGTACTGTACCATCTAATTATAATCATTTGATGTCTTCTGTCTTCAATTTTGTTTATATTAATACTCACAATATCATATTTTTCAACTTCGCCAGCGATACAAACAACATTATCGAAAGAATATACATATCCTAATTAATATACATACATACATACATACATACATACATATATATATATATATATATATATCTAAATGCCTTGTTCGATATACAAATCTTTTAACTAATATTATATATTTTAAAATTAATTTTTTAAACAAATTTGATATGATTTTATATAATTGTCAAACCTTGACAACACACCACCCTATTTGTCTACAAATCAGAAAAAAAAGACCCATTCTTTTCCTTCTTCCTCAATTTAATATGAACTTTTCACCCTACACGTGTTCATCTCATTTAAATTATTTAAATCTAATCTAAATAATTATTATAAAATTGGGATAATAAAATGTAGGTTGCATGCAACATTATATATATATACTACAAATAACTAAATCATGAGAATTAAAAAAATTAATTAAAATTAATTATTATTTTTTAATTTTGTCTTAAATAAATATTTTTTAAAAATATCTTTATTTAATGTGTGCATTCCTTTCGTAAAATTAATGACAATTACTATCCATAATTTAATTGACTCTTTTAATAGAGAATATAATTAGAATACTATAATTAATATACTAAATATTAATAATTTATTTTTTATATTTTAGATCAAATTAACCATCAAAGAAGGTTGTATAATTATAAAAAAAATTTAAATATAGATCATCTAACTTGAATCTGAATGGCCTGTATGAAATAAACATGATTGAGTAGAAAAAATGCTGGCAAAGATCCCACATTGGGATTCCGTTCATTGCTGCACCCCTACCTTCAATTTGCTAGTTCTGCTGCTCTTCCTCAAGGAAATTCGAGACTTTGGTGTCCCTCTATGGAACTTTGTTGCTCTCTGTTTCTCCGAGAGATCAAATTCTTGAAAAATGGAATTATATTTAATTGCACTGATAGTGATGAGAGGGAGGTTAATTCCTTTTCCTAAGTAGTTTAGTTGGATTTTGATGCTATTGCAGAGTGTTGGGGAAATCAATCTCAAGACCATCGCATCATCACCCGCAACCATAATGATTTCTATAATATACTCCCAGTTTTCGTGAGTCATCTAAATCTTCGATCAATTTCTTCTTTCATTTTATTCATAATTCTCGGTTTGAATTGTTTGGCTTTAAGGCATTGATAGAACTCCGAAAATATAAGAGAAAGCTAGCAGGGAATAACATAATGAAGAGAAAGAATGAAGAAAGAGAAAGAGAAAAGAGAGAGAAGAAGAAGAATTGAGGGAGGTTGAAAGGAAAGCAGATTCACGAAATGCCTGCCTCCATCCTACGCCCTGCTTCACATTTTATTTGAATAATGGGACACTGATGGCCATTAGGCCATTACACAGAAATTACAAGATTACCCTTACTAATTACTATAAAAGTCCTAAATACCCTCAGCTTCTCAAAATGCTCGTATCAACCATGCCCCGTCAACATTATCCTTGTCCGTAAGGATACTGAGCTTGAGCAAAGTCCGAGAGTTGGCATTGCAGATCATACTAGTACTCCCACGTGGCTTCTGCAAGCATTTCTCCCTTCCATTTTACTAACACCTGAGTGGCTACCTCGTTGGACCATCCTGCGATCTAAGATTAATTTAGGTTCTCGTTGAGTAATAAAAGGATCCTAGTCGAGAGGTAATGGTTGTTGATGAACATAAGGGTTCAAACATTTTTTAAAAAGAGATACATGGAAGGTAGGGTGGATTTTTGAACCGATCGAGAGTTGTAATGTGTAAGCTACTTGTCCTACCCGATGCAGAATCTAATAAGGCCCATAATACTTAGGAGCCAGCTTTTCTAATCCTTTTCTTTCCACCATAAACTATCAAAATGGTTGAAGTTTGAGAAAGGCTCAGTCACCCTCCTTAAATTCTCATTCAGACCGATGTTTATCTGCTTGCTGTTTCATTTTGTGAGCCATAAAGGTCAAGTTCTACTTCATTTTGGCTAGCATGGTTTCTCTAGCAATAAATCTTTGATCGATCGTGGCTATAAAGGATTCCTAAGGTAGATACGTTAAATGCAAGGCGGAGGTTGGCCATACATGACCTCATAAGGAGTGTATCCTGTAGAAGTATGAAACGTAGTGTTATATCACCACTTAGCCAGTGATAGCCATTGCACCCATTCCTTCGGTGTCTGTCACGTGAAGCTTCTCAAATAGTATTCCATACAGCAATTTAGAACTTCACTCTGCCTATCACTCTAAGGATGATATGCCATGGATAAACTCTATGAAACTCTTAATTTGGATAAATTTTTTTGCCAAAATTGGCTGGTAAAGATTGGATCTCAGTCACTTACTATGTTGCTAGGGGCTCCATGAAGCTTGTAAATACTATCCAAAAAGACTTAAGCTAAATTTGCTGCCAAGAAAGGATGTGACAGTGGAATGAAGTGCGCGTATTTACTAAGCCGATCGATTATCACCCAGATGGTATCTTTGCCATGCGATGGAGGAAGCTTTTCAATGAAATCCATGGCTACAGTATATCATACACCTTCAGGTACTGGTAGAGGTAGCAATAAACCCAGACAAGCTGCTATTTCATACTTGCATCTACGACAAGTTTCGCAATTAGCCAAGAAAGTTTTGATGTCTGTATGCATTCCTTTCCAATAAAAAGAGATTTGATATGTTGTAGAGTAGCTTTAATCCCATAATGGCCTCCTAACAGGGAGGAATGCAACCAAGACAGGAGGTTCTGCTTCAGAGTAGGTTGATCATTGCCAAAAACTAATTTGTTTTTTTGGGTTAGAATGCCTTTCTTCCATGTGTAGTGAGGATAGGAAGTAGGATTAGTTTCTAAATCCTCAATGATTTGTTTGAGAGTACCATCCATCTGCCATTAAGCTTTGATAATTTCCCAAAGATCCGTTGAAACAGAGGACGAGCACATTTTTAGCAATTTACCATGTGAAACTCAAGAAAGGGAATTTACGGCTTTGTTATCCTTGCCTTTCTTATAAACAATCTTATACTATAGCCCCATCAACTTAGTGAACCAGCTGAATTGAGATGGAGTTGATAACCATTGTTCGAGAAGATATTGTGAGCTTTTTTGGTCTGTAAGTATGATGAATGGTTTGATGCTCAGGTATTGGTACCATTTTTTGACAGCATAAACGATGGCAAGCATTTCCCTGTCATACATAGATAGCAACCTATTCTTTAGGGATAATACCTTGTTGATGTACACTATGGGATGATTCCTCTGCATGAGAATAGCTCCAATGCCGAAATTAGAAGCATCAGTTTCTTCGAAGTTAGGTAAGGTCAGTATTGGAGCTATTACTAGAGCTATCTTGAGGTTATTAAAAGCTTCTTTCCCTTCTGTACTCCATATGAAATTGTTTTTCTTGAGAAGATCCATGAATGGTCGCGCCAGCACCCCATATCCACAAATAAATCATCTGTAGTATCTCGAGAGACCTAAAAAACCTCTTAATTCTTTAAGGGTCTTTGAAACCGGCCATTCTTTTACTTTAGTAAGCTTGGCAGGATTCGCAGTCACCCCTTTATTTGATATGATATGTCCCAAATATTTAATTTGATTTGTGGCAAATACACATTTGCTCTTCTGAACCGAAAATTGATGTGCACGAAGGGTAGTCAGAACTTCCTCTAGATGTTCTATGTGAGAGTTCAAATCCTCACTATATATTAAAATATCATTGAAGAAGACCAATACAAATTTCCTGAGTAGCTTTTAGAACACTACATTTATAATGGCTTGGAAGGTCGAGGGAGCATTTGTTAGACCTAAAGGCATTACTAGTTATTCATAATGCCCAAAATGAGTTTGAAAAGCCATTTTGGGAATATCTTCCTCATGCATTCGAATTTGATGATAACTCAATCTAAGGTCGAGCTTAGTGAATACTTTTTCCTTTCCTAATTTGTCCAGCAAGTCTTCTATAAAAGGAATAGGGAATTTGTTCTTAATAGTGGATTTATTGAAGGAACAGTAATAAATGCACATCTTCCAACTGCTATCCTTTTTCTTCACCAACACCACGAGAGAAGCAAACAATGATGTACTTGGTTGAATCATTCCCGCCTCAAGCATCTCCCGTACTAACTTTTCTATTACATCTTTTTGGAATACTAGGTATCGGTATGGCCGAATGTTGACTAGATTGGAGCCTTCCTGCAGCATAATTTTGTGATCATATTGGCCTTTGCTAGGGGGCAGCCCTTGAGGCTCTTCGAAAACATCATCAAATTGGCACAATAGTCATTGAAAATTAGGAGGTATTTCGGTAGTAGTCATGGACCACACTTTATAGTTGCTTTTGTCTAGTATATGGGGGACTAACTGTAACATGTAGAGATCTTTTTGTTCAGGAATCAATTGCAGGAGTTTCTTATCTCCTATGATTATGTTTTTAGCCTTTGCTATTGCTGATAGCTGTACCAATTTTCCTTTCCAAGTAAATTCCATAATCAAGTTCTTGGCATCAAATTTGATGGTGTTTAATTCTCTCATCCACTGCATTCCTAGAACCATGTCATAACCATTGAGGGGGGATGAAAATTATATTAGCTTCCAGCTTTAAGCCTTGAGACACCTACCTGAAGCCCTGGCAAGTGTGAGTTCCTTTTAATTGGTTCCCATTAGCTATTGTAATAGCTACCATATCTATGGGGTAGGCATTGCATTCACTAATTAAGGAAGCATTTAAAAAATTATGAGAACTTCTCGTATCAATTAGAATTTGTATAATCCTGTTTCCACATTTTCCTTTCACTCTTATCGTAGGATATGAAGCATTTCCTAACATAGCATTTGAAGAAAGTGTGGGGTTTTCTTGAGTTCCTGCTTCTGTCGATTCTATCCCCTCTTTTAACGACACCTCATCTGGATCAATATTCTCCTCATCATAAACTTCCATTAGGTATACTTGCATTTTCCTGCGTTGGGGACAGTCATGACCTGGAGTATATTTGTCATGGCAAAAATAAAATAAGTTTTTAGCTTTAAGGCCTTCTAATTCAACAGGAGAGAGTCTCTATTTGAACTGTACCAAAGGTCACCCTAAGATTCCCTTCTATTTGCGATCCATTAGAGTGGGGTTTAACTCCATTTTAGTATCCCATCCTTGATTTTTTCCCTTGACTATTTTGCTTGTGCCCCCTGAATTCATCATGCCAATGATCCTTCTCGAGGCTCCCATTCTAGCCATAACCCCCTTCTGTAGCAACGCATAATTCATCTCTACCATCTTTGCCAACCTAGATGCCTCTAGCAAGGACTGAGGTCGCAATAACTTAACTCCCATTGATAGTTCAGGTTTAAGGGCACTTAGAAAACAGCTTAACTTTTGCTGCACACTCAAGTCTACTTTACAGACCAAATCATCGAATTTAGCTAAAAGTTTTGAAAGAGATTTAGATTGTCATAATTGTATCAGTTTTTCCATGGAATCATCATACAATGGCCCAAATCTAATTTTCACAGCCTCCACAAAGGCAGCCCATGAGATCCTCCCATTCCTACTTTTCTCAAAGTGTTGATACCATTTATACTAGGCCTTATCCAGAGCAAGGCTCGCTAACACAACTTTATTCCCTTCAGGCGTTCCATCCAACAAGAAAAAAAATTCACATTGGAAATCCATCTAAAGACATCACTGCTGGTAAATTTAGGAAAATCTACCTTGGTGAAGGGGGTGGGAATTTGATAATTTTCTATCGTGGAATGAGAATCGCCCGAAGTAGTTCGATTGTCTTCTCTAATGCATTGCCCAACCAAATCAGCCAACTGTAGGGAAATTTCATGCATCATTTCTTGCATCCCAGCCATTCGCGTTTCCAGCTCCCCAATTTTCTGGTTGGACTTTGTACGTAAGCGGTCCTCCATATCATGTAAACTGCTTTAAACTCTTGTTCTTTCTGCCATTGTATCATCAACTTTGATACCAAACTAATAGAACTCTAGAAATATAGGAGAAATTTAGGGAGAAATAACATAATTAAGAGAAAGAACGAAGGAAGAGAAAGAGAAAAGAGAGAGAAGAAGGAGAATTGAGGGAGGTTGAGAGGAAAGCATATTCACAAAATGCCTACCTCCATCTTATGCCCCGCTTCACATTTTATTCAAATAATTGGACACTGATGGCCGTTAGGCTGTTACACAGAAATTACAAGATTACCCCTACTAATTACTACAAAAGTCCTAAATACCCCTCAGCTTATCAAAACGCTCGTATAAGGGACGAATAGTTATGCTTGGATCGATTTAATTGCCGAAAAAATTGAGATGAATTTAATGGAAGTAGTGACGAGGGCAAATAATTATACTTGGACTGATCTTAAAGACTCTAAAATCTGAAAGTCTCTACCTTCGTCGAAGCGAATGGGTCGTATCTAAGAGAATATGAAAAATCCACAAAAAACTGCATTGCCATAGTATTTCTGAAACCCAGATACCCAAATATAATCATCTTCTTGTATTGCCATGGTCTTTCATGTGTCCTATTCGTTTCAGATCCGATGCCCAGTTGTGTTGAAGGGAGAGAAATAGAGAGGGGAGATTCTTTAGATACAACGCTTTCATTTTAATGCTTTGCGTCTATGGGTTCTGAAATTCTTCATTTTATTCCTTATGGATTAAGGTGTCTGAGCATTAGTTTACCACCACAGAATGCACGCTTCTTGTTTGCTTGCAAGGTCTGGTATTTTTTCAGCAAAGCATGTCTGATTGAAGTTGGAACAGATTATTTAGCAATGAACAGATATCGAGGACAACGGAAAAGAATGGGTCCTTTTTTTGTGGTTTTTCTTATGCGTAGATGGGTGGCATGTTATGGATGATTTGGCATAATGCTACATCAGAATTTTGTTCGTCATGTAGGATCAGACTTAAAGGCGTTATGGCGATGTCCGACGGTGACTCTTACAAAAATGTTTGGAGGTTATATGGATTGAATTATAAACAAACCAAACATAAGACATTAAATTATTATACTATAATAAATATCATATTATATAATATAAAATTAATTTAAAGAAGACTAAACTTAAGTATAATTTCTTATATTTTTATTATTATATTTTTCAATCAAAATATGATAAGTGTATAAAAATATAATTTAATTAAAATTATATAGTTGTCTATAAATATTATATATGTATCATATTTTAATTGAAGAATTATATATTTATTATATTTTAATAAAAGAATCTAGCAATACAAATATAATAAATTACATAAATCTGTTCTTCTCTTAAACAAATGAATAGGTGTTCTTTGTATTTTCTGTTACACAGCATAGGAATCATTGATTTTAAAAAGAAAGCAAAAAAATGTCAAAGGGGACAACCTAGAGGCCGCTCAAGCTCAGCAATAGACATTTCTGGTCGTGAAAAAATCGTCTGATGCACATTTTGAGTCCAGATCCCTTGGAATAAGGAGTCCTACTGCGGGGATGCAGCAACACTATTTTGGTATTTTTTTGATTTTTTTTCAGTTTGGGTTTAAAATTTAATAGAAAAAATAAAAATATATAACTATGATGACAACAATTTTAATTGTTAAAAGATTACATTTTAAAAATTTTAATTATACAATACAATTCAAATTTTCAAAGTGTAATTTTTTTTTTGCAATTAAATTTTGTCTTCATAATGAAAATTTTCATCTTTTTCATTACACCTTGAATCCAAAATAAAAAATATCAAAATTGCATATCTCATTGCTGAGGGTATTGCTGTGCACATTTCCTTGTGTATGGAGCAACCTTGGAGAATGGAGAGATCAAAGTTGATAATTAATCAATGTTTTTAAAATTAGACTAGATATTGAACTAATAGAGATATTAATTTATGATTTAATAGTTTGATCATAGTTAAATTTAGGTTGAATTGATAATAATTAAATATATATATATTTAAAATTTTATATATCAAAATTTTAATATACAAATAAATATTAATAAATTTTAAATTTTAATAATCTTTGAGCAGTTATTATTTAATTAAAAAATAAAAATTATCCATGATTAAAGTAGAAAAGTAATTAATATTGAATTTTTAGAATTTTCAAATTATATTAAAATTTTACCTATTATTAAAAAAAAAGGCAAATGAGGGAAGAAAGAGTAATTTTTGCTAAATATCTTGATATTTGAAGAGAGATGCTATAGAGTGTGATAGAGAGCACATATTGAAAATAGTTAAGTATATACCTTTTAGTTTCTCTTTTATTATCTTTAAATTTCTTTTTGTTTGAATTCATTTTTTCTTCTACTACCTTGTATTTTCAATTTTTAAATCTAGCCATAAATTATGTTATTTTATAGAAAAGAATCTTAAAAAAAGAAATTTCAATAACCAATTTAACTAATTTTTTTACCAATTCGGTTTTGACCGATTTAGTAGATTTTTGACTAGTTTAATTGGTTTTTATTGGTTCTTTGCCTGATTGATTTTTTAGGCCAATTGAACTAAACCAGAGATCGGTTCATCAATTTTTTGGTCCAATTATCGAATCCGCTCCAATTTTAATTTAATTTTTTTGGATAATTAGAAAGAAATTAATTTTGAGAAAATTATATAAGAAAGTTTAAAGTAGGGACAATAATTTATGGAATAAATAAAGAAAATTTTAAATAAAATTTCATGAAAAAAGGTATATAACTTATTAGAAGTTTTATCACCATCTAGTCCATGCTTGCACATATGAGAATATCACTACTTTTATTTAGCACATACACAAATTTCGCTAGTATTTACGATATATATTTTTTGCAATTGAAAATTTTTAAAAATTTAAGATTTATTTTCTCATAATGTAGCAAAATTAACTAAATTAAAACTTGGCATCTTTAATTCTCTTTGCAACATGCCCTACTTTGAAAGTATAAGCATTTTATTACTATTTCAAGAATATAATTGCCACACCAGTCAATCTCGTCAATGATTATGAATCCAACTAAAGTATAAAATCCATTGTATGCCCATGTATAAAATTAACACACAAATACAATTACAGCAACAAGAAGTAGTTACATCAGCAACAGCTACAAAGATGACTAATAAAATATTTACAAGTTAGATAAATGATGACCTTATCCTTAATAGGATTTAGGGAATGCTTAACCTATTAAGTTGTATAAGCCCTAAGTCAACAAGTACACAAAATAGTCTACAAACAACGTCTTAGCTTACCAATTTCCTGTTCACTAGATCAAGGGTAACAGTAGTATCAGTATAAGTTAAAACACTTATCCAAACGGCAATTTACCAAACCATTACACTACAGAGTAAATTGTATACAACCACACTCAATTTTATGCATTTTAGCATGGAAATTACAGAGTGAAATGCATAAACAACAACAACCACTCAAAGTTAAGAACCACGCATTTTATCCTGACCGAATGCTATGTGCTCGAAACTAACCTAGTTTTGCAACCTCTTTTAGAAGAAGTTATGTAATAATGTCATTATGGATGATAGAAAAGACTAGCAATTATATAGAAATGATGGGGGATCCATATCCTATGTACTAGTGATGCAATCATCACGTACTTGGCTTGCAATTAAGTGACACAGCTCATCACAACAACAATAACAAAATATTTTTTTTATTAAGTAAGGTCAGTTATATAGATCAAATGACGTCATAAAATTCTATAAATCATATTTTTAGATAAACTATTTAAATTTAAATATTTTTAAATAATTTCACTTATAATTTTTCATAGTCTCCCTTTATCTTTAATTATTGGGCTACTCTTTATCTAATATACCTTTCTTACTAGGACTTTTATACGTCTTTTTCGCATATGTCTAAACCATTTGAGACGCAATTTTATCTTTTTTCTTACAATAAGTGCGATTCAAACTTTCTCTCTAATATATTCATTTCTAATTCTATTTTATTTAGTATATCTATTTATCCAATGTAACATTTTTATCTCTGCAATATTGAATTTATTTTTTTGTTGGCTTTTTATTGCTCAACACTTTGTCTCATACAACATTTTTGGTTTTATAGCTATGTGATAAAATTTACCTTTAAATTTGAATGATACTCTTTTATCTGTTATAACACCCAAAACATTCCTCCATTTCATCCACCTCACTTGAATCCTATGGTTTACATCTTTTTTTATTTCCCCATCTTATTATATAATGGATCCAAAATATTTAAATCGAATGACTTATGATATGATGTATTCTCCAATTTTCATTTCTACGTTAAAATTAGTGTCTTTTACTAAACTTACATTCCATATACTGCTTATCATAATACCCAAAAAAAAATTTTAGAATATATTTACAATTTAAAATATTCATCCACTTTTTTTCAAGGGAAGTGGGGGAGAATAATAAGCTTGTGATCCCGAGCAAAAATGCTTTCTTTTCCATTTTATATAGTTTCTTATTTCATATTAAAGAAAAAATCCATTCCAACAAAATTAGAGGACTCCTCAAATTCAAATTTAAATGCTTTACAATTATTTCAAATAAATGAACCATGAATATAATACTATAGTATTATAACTCTCTACATTTGCACAATTAAAGGAGATAGAACAGCCAAATAGTCATTTCTCAACAAACCAAACCACAAGCTGACTTAAGGAGGAAGGTTGTCAATTTCAATAATATGACTTCCACGCAGGTATCACACATGTGATGCTAAGCTTCAGTCGACCATGCATGACTGAAGCAAGGAGTTAACTGACTATAATCAATTATCATAGTAAAAATGCATGCATGTAGTACCACAAAAAAACACAAGCATGCATATATACTTTGTAAGATGAACGTGAATTACAATGTAAATTTTGAAGCCTAATATGCCCTTATCAGTAAATCATCTTAGCAAAAGTTTTGTATACCGAATGATTAATTCTTGAGACAAAAGTATGTCTAATGCACATTGAGAAGTTATTCTAGTGTGAAATGGACTCTATTTCAAACATGACATAAGAGATTTTTGAACAGTAGGTCATCACTATTGCAAGTGTACAGGGTCGGTGTGGTAAAAAAATTCCTAGAGTATTTTGGGATTGAATCCACTGAGAAGTTGCGCTTTTACTAATCCAAATAATTAATAGTTGAGAAAATGAGATAAAATAAATTAATTGATAAGAGTATATAAAAATTATAAAAATAAAAGCAATCGTGAATTAATTATGAGAAGAACACAATCACTAGAAGTATTGGGGTTCAGGATTTATCCTATAAGTTATTAGTTTCCACTTGTTGGATTGACTCTTAAGCAATTATAGTAATAACTATTTCTAAAGTGTCATAATATTTATTCGAATTACTAGTTCATATTTAATTAAAGTTAAATTTTTTTCTACGATACCCAAATAACTAATTAAATCATGAAATAATAATTTTAAGTCACCACAAATCTTTAGACTAATTCTTGACCTAAATATTTGTGTTTATTTCTCTATATCTAGGTTCTCTCTTTACCTCTCAGTGCATCAAGATCACCTATATATTTGATTTAATGGTGGCCAACCATAAAATCCACATTAAACATGAGAGAAATAGATATAATTGAAAGTTGAAAGATATTCATAAATAAAAATCTATTGAGAGTCTAAACAAATAGTAAAAATTAGTTCCCAATTGGGATACATCCCTACCCCCAATTGAAAAATTTAGAAACACATAATTGAAGAATTTACAAATAACATCATTCTAAAATCTCTAATCCTGAAAAATCAATCACAAGAAAAAAAAATAGAGAAGAGAAATTGATTTAGCCTTAATACTTCCAAATATTCTTGCGCTCAACTTCAGGATGTTTTCACAGGCTCTAAATATCTCAAAATTTTTTTTGAGGTATTTAAAATAGTGATTGGATGCCTCTTTCTTTTTTTTTTAAATCTGAAAATACTTTTTATTCTTTAATCAATGGTAAGATACATAATCCTAATTCTTATGAATTATATATAGAGTTCATAAGATAACTATTAATAACAAATTTTAATTCTGATAAAAGGTAATTTCTAATAATAAAAGATAATATTAAATTTTAATCCTAACAAAAAGATAATTATTAAAACCTAACAAAAAAATAACTAAAAATAACAAAATAAAGTGATTTAAATATTAGTTTCTAATATTAATCTTAATGAAATATTATTTCTTATATTTATCTTTAATCCATAATTTATAAATAATTAATTATATATTTTTATTTTCCCATTCTCTATCATTCTTTTAAAAACTCCAACTTTGTTCTTGCAAACAAAACGTCATCTCTTTCTCTTTTTTTGTCTTCACTTATTATTTTTCTTGCACACAAAAAAAATACAAGTAGATTTTTTATCCAAATTCTATTTTTTTCTAAGAATTAAATTTAAAAAATATATATAATAAATTAAATAAGTATAAAATATTTATAAATTTAATCCAATACATTCTAAAATCTACACCTATTTAATTATAAAATATACAAACATTCACGATAACAAATGATCACAAAGTTTGCCACCAAATAAATAATTAGAACCTATTGATCACAGAACACCCGCAATTAAAAATATAGATATATGTACATATTAAACAAAGCAGAGTAACACCAAAAACTTTTTATCTTTTTCAAAATAGCCTGTAGAGATGAAGGTGGAAGATTAATTCCAATGCAATCGTGAAAAAGAATCAAAGGAACCAAATCACACTCGCCAAGTTAAAGCGAATACTTCCCAGGAAAAACTAAGAGAAGCAAATATTAGTCAAGCTAAAAAAGGGAAAATTTAGGTCGCACGAACTCTGAAGTATAGGACTGCGGATTTGATCACCAAAATTTAAATAAAAATAGTTTAGATCTCTCAAATCTAAGAACGGCCTAAAATTAGGGGTGTTTATCGACCCGATTGGCCATAGGGGCCCGGCCTAATCCTGTCTAATCGGGCCGGGCAAGGCCGGGCTAAAAATATAAATGGACATAACTTTAAATAAAACTATTTTGGGCTGGGCCAGGCCATGGGCGAAGTATGTTTTGTAACAACCAAGAAAAAGAAAAAAGAAGAAAAAAAAAGAGAAAAGAAAAAGGAAAGGGAAAAGCTGAAATTTTCAAAGGGCTGAAAATTCTAAGTCTTCTCGCCACAGCCCAGCTATAGTGAAGTCACCTGTTCGCTATAGCGAGAAATGGCCTAGCTATAGCGAGAATGCCTTCTCGCTATAGCGAAAATGCTTCTAGCTATAGCAAGTGCGGGCATTCCATACAAAATCCAGGGAGTTGCTCGCCGTAGTGACGCCATAGCGAAGGCAGAGGTCTAGAACAGACACGAGCTCGCTGTAGCGAGGGCGATGGCTCGCTATAGCGAGTGAAGTCCGGAAAAGCGAGAAAAAGAGAATTTGACTTTTTAAAAGCCTCCAAATCTTCTTTTTCTTCTTCTAACCGACTCAAGCTCACTTTAAGAGAGAGAAAAAGGCGGAGGAGAGAGAGATAAGCTTAGAAAAAGAAGGAAGAACAAGAAAGGTAAGGATTTCCATGGCTTTTCTCTTAGCATGTTACTCTTCTCCCCTTCCCCTCTCTTTCTACAGTTTTGATAGTTAAAATAGTTAGGTCTTGAGCTTGGTTCAGAAGAGGGAGAATGGGAAACCACTCTTGAGGAAGGTTAAAAGTTATGTAGTCTTCTCTTCCTTGCTTTCCCTTCTTAAGAGCTTGAGAGTTTGAGAAAAGAGAGAGGATAGTTAATAAATTCTAGTGAGAGAAAGAACCCTAGCTTGAGATGCTTAGTAGGGTTGATAAGAAGAGATCCCTAACTAAGAATCAAGTGTTAAGGAATTAATTCCATGCTTCTTGTGTGGTTAGGCTCAAGAGAAGCTCTCCCATCTAGAAATGGTTATGAAATCCACAAGGGAGGAGACAAGTTGAAAGAGAAAGTTGTGACTAGCTAATAAGGTAGCTCTCTCCACCTTCTTTCATGCATAATTGTGTGTTTACATTGTCTTACTTGTATGTATGTATGATATGAGCTATGAGAAGTGTGTTAGCATGATGATACATTATGAATTGAAATGATGATTTATATGATTGTTTTGGTTTGCTTGAGGAATGGGAAAAGCCAATAACCCTTTAGCCATGGTGAGGATGAGCCAATCCCTTAAGTTGGTTGAGATAAAGTAAAAAGTCTCCCAAAAGTGAGGTTGACTCCCAAAGAGTAAGGGTTGAGTCCAAGAACCTCTTAAGAATGGGTGAGGCAAGTCAAAATCCACAAGTGAGTGGGTGAGGCTAATCCATGTACTTGGCAAGCTTCTAAATGTTATGTATGGCCTACTCACATGTTGAGAACGTCTTTCTTTTATGCATGGCCAATTTACATGCTGTATATGCTTTCATTATGATTTTATATGCTAACATGTTGCATGCTATATATGTATGATTGAATGAGAGATGAACTATTGAGATTCTTTGAATCTTACCCTCCCTCTCCACCATCTAAACATGTCAGGTAGACCAAGTGAGACTAGAGATGGGAGCCACCAAGCATGAAACTAGGGAGACTCATGAAGACTTGCAAAGAGCTTCTTGTAAATATGTTGTATATGAGACATGAGATGTAAATTAATAATGTAGATGATGTAGCCTTTATGAATAGTTGCAAGTCAATGTATGTATGATGTATGTATGAGAATGAGACCCATTTTGAATGAAGAAGCAAATTTTGGTTATGAAAAGTACAATGTTAGCATAGGCCATGTGAGTGCATAAGTGGGCATGAGGTAGTGAGTTTCTCCAATCCAGGTTACTAGACACTTGAGCCATGATTGATGGCCCCTATAGATGCTTTCTCATATGCTCAAAGAGTCTTAAAGGTAGAAGAACCAAGATTGGACCCCATGAGTCCCATTTTTAGCCAAGAAAGTGGGTTTTTGCACATGATGTCAAAGGTTGACCATATGACCTCTTCTTGCTTTGAAATTTGACATGTGACTAGATCATGTTTAGAGATTTTTGGGAAGCTCAAGATCATGTCATTTCGAGGTCTGTAGCATATTCTATGGTTTCTCAAAATTGACACCAGAAATTCAGATTTTTGAAAACACTGTTCATTTGGTCAGTTTGAAAATTGTGTCATCCAAGGAGCAAACGTAGTCCAATGGCTACGAAATTTTGTACACAGAAACTAGATGGTCACAGTGACTTGTAGGAACTGGAAGCACCTCATTTGGAGGTCTAGAGAGGACGATATGCAATTTCGAAGTTCCTGCCCAGCATCAGTCACCCAGCCAGACCCGAGGTACTGTTTCATCGATTTCCGGGAGTTTGACTTGATGAACTGATTTGAAAATATTTTTTCTCTCTAGCTAACATCCACATCTTTCCATATTGATCTTGTTTGTAAGCATTGGATTTTTTTGGAATTAGTTAGACATTTTCAAAGTCCATATCAGTAAATTGTGACAGTAAAAGAATCCCCTCTGACCAGTGGACGATTTCGGATGTCAAACGCATGATATGTGAGATATTGAGACTTCTACATATTTTTATCATTAAGTAGACGTCTTAAGATTTCTAGGATGACCAAGATCATGTGTTTTCAATTTTTCTATATTTAGTTCCGAATTTTTAAACTCAGCCCAGAAATGAAGCCAAATCTGCCGAAAACGAAAATGCATGTCTCAAATCCCTTTTTGCTTTCCATGAGTTTAAAGCATATTTTTGGGATTGAAATAAGTCTTAATAGTGCAACTAAGCATGAGGATGCATAGAACGAGCTCACCCGGTCCACGTGACTTCTAAGTGGATATCTACCTATGCATAATGCCATGTAGAAGAAACATCAAAGTAGAGTAAATAGTCTTCCTTGTATGCTTAGCATGTATATATGAGTATGTAAGGCATGATGGGTATGAGCTAGAAGTTAAGGTGTTACATATTCTGCCCAACTCGCCCTAATAGTTACTTTTTTTTAGTTATTAATATCTTATCATCTTATTTTTTTAAAATTTTTATTTCATTTAATTATCTCTACATACTGCAATTTTTATTATTTATGCAAATATTCTTTACTTCTTAATTATTTTTATCATTGATGTGAATGCTTACTGACATTTCTTTTGTTGAATAATGAAAAAATATATATTTACTTAAGATTAATTATGTTAGCATATCTTATATTTTACTTGATAATACTAGACTATTTTTTTATTACTGATACAAATATAAGAGTTCTAAAAGTCCTTTATTTTCAAATATATGCCTATAAGTTTGTAAAAAAATATTTTTATATTATAAGTATCAATTCATAAAATAAAAATTAGTTTGGGCGGTCCTAACCCGCCATATCCCAACATAAATTAGACTTATTAGGGTCGGGTAAGGCCACGGGTATAAAAACAAACCCGATGTCTTAATCGGGTCAGGCATTAGACATATTAGATGTTCGGTTTGGCCCTACCCATATACAGTTCTACTTATTAGGGCCGTCTTGACCCGCCCTAACTCGTCCTAAAATCGGGCTTCTCCTAACAAAATCGGACCACGGGCATAAAAATACACTCAAGACCCTAATTGGGCAGGGTTTCGGGCCAACCATCACCCTGACCCGGCCCTGCCCATGTACACCTCTACTTAAAACATAAGTATGGATCACACTTTTGAATACTCTATAAGTCAACAAATTTTAATTTAACTAATACTATTAGCATTTTGAATAGCTAAACCAGTACGTAACATTCCACATAACGCAATTCAAAAAGCAAAATCTCACAAAACAAGAACAATACAGATCAACAATTTGAAAGCCAAGTTAAGCAGATTCATCTGATTGTGCAAAGTAAGAATACAAACAACTTGATAACTAGCAATGGAAGGCGCTCAAGGGAAAGTAGAATTAACATCCTATAAGGTCTCAAGGAGTAGGAGTGGTGTCAAGACGGAAGTTAGAATTCTCGTTTAGGATTATCCTCCCTATTGTATTTCTTTTCCTTAGTGACCTTTTTACTTAGGACAAGAGCCAAGTGCACACATGTGATAATTTCCAAAAGAAATAAAGTTATACATAGGATCAACACACAGACTACGACATACGATTGCTGTGACATGGATTACACTGTAAGAGAGGCTCATTTTAGCAACTAACCTTTTGTACAAATCATTTATTATATAAAGTTTGGATAGACTGCATTGTAGATAAATCATTTATCGTGCGGCCTTACACAGGACTGCATGTCAATCATTAATTTTGTATTTGTATATATACGGACATATATTGTTTATATATATTTTTTTTCTTTTGACTCTGTAATTTACAAGAGAAAGCAGCTAGTTTTAAAAAATGCGAGAAAACTACTTTTTCCCAGTAGTTTTCTCTCGGCGGTTTTAACCCGCCAGTAATTCCAAACATTTGCCGGTGATTTTACTTCAACTTTTTAGCGATTTTTGAATTGCTTGAAAATTTCAGACCCTATACACTCCTTCCCTCTTCGTTTTTCACTCGCCTTTTCAGCATCCCTCCCCTGTTGTTCATCTTCCCTCTTTCTTTGCGTTTTCCCTTTTCACAATTAATATTTCTCTACATAAGGTTAACTCTTATCTTTCTCTCTATCCCTCTCTTTTGCTAATGTAATCAAAGGAGACGCTCTCCACTGGCACAGCAGCACGCCGGTTGTCCAGCAGTGATCCGCCACCGGAAACCAACGTGAGAAGATTTTGTCCTAATTTGTCAATGGCTTTTCCCTAATAAGATGGACCCAACTGCTCGTGTTGTTCCATTCTTAATATTCTCATGAAACCGCTCTTCGGTTTTGCCCAGGTAGAATCTCCATAGATCAGACTTGTTTCTTTGTGCCGTCTTTTCCCAAATTTTCGGTTTTGCCCAGGTAGAAGTTTCCCAGGAATTCTCAGGGATAGTGAATTTTTGGGGGAAATCTGAAATCCTGAATGATTGTGTTGATAAGATCCTATAATTTAAATCACCACTTTATTTTAATGTAATTTTAAGACTTCTGAATAGAGTTTATAAAATGGATTTTTTGTAAAATGTCCTTATTTATTTTGTCAAACTACATCGGATGGACTTTTGAGTTGATGTTCTTAAACTTTGAATTACATTCTTAACTTTTAATAATTGAAGATTGATGATATTTTTTTAGAAATTATTAGACTTATTTTGGATTCATTATATGAATCACATTCAGAATGACCGGTTCGGGTCGCTTTATTTACTGAGCAACTGTATTAGTACTCTGTTTCTGGTTTTTGGTATGCAGATTTGGCTGATTTATAATTTTCTTTCTGTGGTGGTGAAGTGTACACATCGTTTTTCCTTCCAACGTGATAAAGGTCTAGTACTTTTTGAAGTTTACCTTTAGTGTGAACCTTTCTCCTAGTTACAGGTACTATTACCTTATCACATGGAAACATGTTTCCTAGTTGCAGATATTGTTTCTTAGTAAGAGCCTTCTCTTCTTGTATAGGAATAAAAGTACATAGGAATCAAACTTATCAGGACCCTGTTATGTGAATTTTTGTAGAAGAAATTATTTTACAAGATTTTATTTAAATTTCAATTTTTTTAAAATATTCAAGGGCCATATACAATTAACATTAAAATTAACTCGAGTAAACCTTGATAAATAATTAACCAATTAACATTAATATTTTAGCATTATCATATATGACTTCTCAAGCCACAGATGAATATAATATTGCTGAACTGTTTATTTATAGAGCTAATGGTTTATAGTCTCCTTATGCAAACAAGATTTTTTTTTTTAGTTTTGTTTTTTGTTTTTTAAATTTTATCTTTAACTTTGTTTATATATAACTATTAGTAACCATATGGCGTTTAGCTCCATGGCTTAGATTTACTTGGCCTCTTTTTAAGGATATCAATTTTAATTCATTTTTAGAGTTTGGTATTTAAACCAAATGTGAAATTTGAATAAGAGAAACTTGCAACCATATTGGTGGGATTTATTGGAAGTAATCATCATAATATTTATAGTTCTAAAGTGTCTTAGATGCAAGCAAATACTTCTAAAATTACTGACAGTTTCGAATTTTCAGTCTTACAGAGAAGCCTTTCTCCTATTTGTCAATTGTCTTTGGTGCTTTAATGCTTGTATTTGAGCCTTTGAGTTTAGGACTTGTAAATTTGAATTCTTGCTGTCTCATACAGACCTGTGTCTGTGTTGGATTCTGCAGACCACTGTCCTTCATTTGGCAATTCTGAGAATCACATTGAATACAAAAATATTAAAAGAAGAATATCCCCCTCTGTTTGTTTTTAGACTTCAATGTATTGGTTTCTGTGCATTGACTTCATACTATCACGACACCTATTATTGATTTCTAAACCTCTGTTATTCTCTTGCTTCCATATTTAGGTGTTATGAATCTTGGTTCAAAACTCTGATTTAAGGCAGTGTCTTAGATGCAGATTTTGCTTGTCTATTACCTTTCATCTTCTGTTTGGTTAACTTGGATATACATCCTCAAGGGCAAATGTGTTTGATTCTATTGTCGGACACTGTTTGATCTTTGTACTTATATGTCAAGTTGGGATCTTAATTTTATAGAAAATTCTCCCTAATACAAGTTGAGCAAAATAATAACCAGTTTATTTCTTCTCTTTTCTTCGCTTCTCTTTTTGTTTTGTGGTGTTGTTGAATTATTGACTCTAATTTTTCACTTATTTTTCCAGATTAGTGAAAAACAAAACTTTGTCAGTTGAAAGAAACCTTGTGTTTCATAAACAAAAGATTCGTCAGTTGATGCCTTTTGAATATGGGATTCAAGACAAACTAAAATAATTGTGTTAGGAGCTAAAGAAAACTAAATTATATGCTTCACTTTTAGGCAATAAGCTGACACATTCATTTTGGTAAGTTTCTGTGAATTTCATGCACTTGTAGCTGAGTGTGTGAAGAGTGTATCCTATTTTGATTACCCAATTTGGATTGATTAACACTCTTGGATAAGTACTTTATTAAAAAGCGTTTGAATTTTCAAACCTTATAAAAATAATCTTTGGTAAATTAAAGTGGTACAAACGTTCTATTATAGCCTTTTAGATTAGCACCGACTTAAGATACTAATTTTTCATGCATAAATTCTGGTGTATGGTGCTGGTTTTTCAAGTACAAATTCTGGTTATAGATGCATACTTTTCAAGTATAAAATGTTGGTTTGAATTCTGTTTTTTCAAGTATGAATTCTGGTTATAAACTGCCGAGTTTGGTGCTGTTTTAATGGCTTAAAATTCTCCATAATATGTAGTTCTATATGCTGAAAATGTTGCACATTGTATAGTTTTAAGGGCTTAAGGAATGCTGCATATGATGCCATTTATATGCTGAGAAGTGTTGCATATGGTGATCTTTTAGAGGTGTATGAAATTCTATTTTATTGATTCAAGTTGCTTGATTAGGTAATCCTACTCTGGAGTAAACAAAAATTTGGTCTCTAAATGAATTGTGCGGTGATTCCTGTGATTTTATTTCATTGGGCTGTGGCTTGAAATAGGGTATCTGAGATTTTCACACTTCCAATTAAACCCTCGAGGTAGCATGCAATTAAATATTAGTATCTTCCATCTAGCTTTGTATCTTCCTTTTCTTTCATTTCTAACATGAGAAAAAGAAAAGGCTTGAAAAGCTACTGTCCAACAATTTTCATGCTTCAAAACAATGAGATGATCAAGCATCCATTTCATCATATTTCTTTTGCTTGCTTGCTTGCTTGGCGTATTGTCATATTCAATTTGTTATTTTACACCTTTTAATTTTTTTCATGCATGTATCTCAAATGGAGGTCGCTCTTAAGATTTTGACAGCTTGTTTAAATATTTCTAAACTTAAGGAGCAGGTGGGTGGTGAATTTTAACTTTTTTACTTTCCCTTTTGTGGTTGTTATGAGGTATTTTAAGCTTGAAGTTTTCGTCAAGTGACCTTATTGTGATATTGTCATTTTAATACGCCAGGTTCTTGAAGCATTTGCCTCTTGGCTTTGCCCAACGCGTGGGTATGACTTTCCTTTATTCATGTTTGAATCTATAATTTATACAGTACAAAATTTTTCAATTTCTCTTATTTCTATTGTTTTGTTGTTCCAAGAGGTTTTGCATTAGATCAAATTCATAATTGAGGATTTTGGAACTCCATACATAAGCACATCTTCTTCAAGCTATACTTTGAATGGTTAGGGATTGATTTACAATTATAGGTTTTGTGTTTAGGGATATTTAGTTAAACAACATTATAAACAAATAATTTGTTAATTTATTATTTAGATTTTGTAGTACTAACAATTTTTATTTCAATGAATATATAAAGTTGTATTTATTATAATTATATTAAATATGTGATTTGATAATTTAGCAATGTTTGGTTGATAATTTTGAAAAAAATCTCAATAATATATAATTAGGATTTTTAATTGATAAAAATTCTAACAAAAGGAGGCTGCCAATTTTTTTTATAAAAAAATTGTGATTTAGAGGCAGTTTGAACCGTCGCTAAATGAGAAACCAAACAACTAGCGCCAATCCATACCCACCGGTACAGACACACCAAGACCTAAATCTCATGTTAAATTACTAGCAGTCATAAACCGCCGGTTGTTAATGTTAACCATTGCTTAGCGATTAGAGGCGGTTGTTATAAAATGCCTCTAGACAAGTGCAACAGTAATATTAAGTCAACCATCATTGGATTCATTCAACCATGGTTAAAATCACTGGTAAAAACAAAAAGACCAACAAATGACTTTTTTTTTTTTTTTTGTAGTGTTAGGTGATAGTAGTTTTTTGTATGTCAGTTATGCTAATCAAAGATATAACTATATATATAATTCTACTACCTTCTCATCTTGTGATTATTGTAACCTAGGCAAACAAACTTTGATGCTAACTTTGTCTTTACTTAAATCCCTTAGCTGAAACTAGCATATAAACTAAACCAATTTAGGCTAGTTTAATTTAACAAGTCTACAGAGACATAATTATTTAACCACAATAAAGACTTCATAAATTTAAGATTCATACCATATTTTCAAAATGCATGTTTTATTCCACAACAAAATCATTTAAGGATTGCCAAAAATCCAACAAAACCTCTCTTAAAGTATGAATGTTTCTCCATTCATATAAGTAATCTTAATCTTATAGTTAATATTTTTTTCAAATAAAAAAAGAAAAAAATAAAGAAAATAAATAAGCCACTCAAATTAACTATGGCTTATGAGGCGTTTACAGAACATCTCAACTCCCACATTATATTATTTGACCTAATACTTAATAGTCAACGTTATGGAATTATACACAATGTGTATCAAAATATGCTCTAGTATATTGAGGGATAAGTCAATTGACTTAATGAATACATATAAGTAACAAAGTGTGTAAAAGAAAAAATAAGGCGTGCACATAAGTTTCTTGCAAATGATTAAAATTAAACAAGAGTAAATAAAATAAAATAATATATGTACAAACTTATAAATATTCTAAAAATTAAATAAATTAGTTGAAGTAATATATCAACTGTAGGAAATAATATTAAAAAAAATCATTTGATGGATATCATTTGAAAAGATAATATCACGTTACTTTTCATTATACTATTGCATCTCGCTTATTTTATATCTTAGCATTATTGCACTTTACTTCACAAATTTATCTATTAAAGCCATTGCACTTTATTTTATAAATTTATCTTTTAGTGCCATTGCATTTTATTTCATAATATTATAGTATTACTATACTGTTTGTCACATCTTATATAACAACTCCACACTTTGTTTAAACACATCATATAGCATCACTACGTTTTTTGTCAAATTTCAATCTAGCTAAGTGCACCTAAACTATGGGCTTGGCTAATAACTATCGCATCCATTATTTTTTAAATAATGTAAATAAATATTATGTCACAAAAAAAAATAAAAAAATGAAATTAAAAATAAAGATAATTTAAATGTATAATTTTTTTGACAATTAGCAATTAATTAGAAAGAAATTAATTTTAAGAAAATTATATAAAAAAGTCTAAAATAGGGATGATATTTTATTGAATAAATAAAAAAAAATTTAAATAAATTTTTATGGAAAAAGAAGAAGGGGTATAACATATTAGGAGTTTTGTGGCTATTTATGCTTATACATGTGAGAACATCATATTCTCATCTAGCACATATGAATTCCACCATTATTTATAATATATTTTGCAATTGAATATTTTTAAAAATCTAAAATTTGTTTCCTTGTATTATAATAAAATAAAAGTTATTAGGACAATATTTGAGAAAAGAAAAATATAATCAAAGTATACCAAAAAAAAAAAAAGAGAACCATACACTTACCAAAAAGAATTAATAGTAGAAATCCTTTTCATTGACTTAAGACATAACCTTAGTTGTTGATTGTATCCTCACTGTTGCTTAAAATCACATTGGCATAAAATTAACAATTAAATAACTAATCAATTGATATCCTATAATATCAATTTAACTAAACACAACGTATAATAATTAAAGCCTTATTTTAATCTAAATTTCTATGATTACTAATTCTAAATTTAAAATTTTCAAATAAAACTTCTTAAATTCCAATTGAACTCAGAAATTATCTCAAAAAAAGTCTATCTTGGGATCCCTCCATCATCAACCTTTCCTTCAATGGCGTTTTCATAGCAAGCAATGAAGGGAACTCAAGACGGTGGCACAGCTGGCTGCTAAAGCAGACATTGGCGAAGGAAGGCACCATTGGCGGAAGAGAAAGGACGTTGCACGATGAAGGAGGAAGGACGCGGTGAAGAAGAAAGACATTGCACTGTCTGTGAATAGTGGAGAAAAAGGTTTCCCTGCAAGGTGAGGGAGAGAGGACAGAAAATCGTAAAAGGGAAAAAAAAAAAAGAAAAAAATATATTTTTAATTATTGAGCTCAAAAGAAAATGCCAAATAAATATTTAAGTTTAATAAAAATAATTTATCTATCCTTAAAATATAAAAGTCCTATTATTTACAATACATATATTAAGTAGTTTTATAAGATAATTTTTAGGTTTAAAAATTTTATTAAAATTAACTAATTATTGTTTTCTTTCACCCCACAAACAATTTGTTTTGCATAAATGAGTCATTTCTAATTTTTTCTGATTAATTTTTAAAATTTTAGGGACTTAATTATAAAAATTATGGTTATTACAATTATAGTTATATATATAATACGATAACCCAAATTCCTTTAATATATATAATATTGGCCATTGATCCAAGAAAGTTAAAAGTAATAATAAAAATTGACGTAATTAATTAACAAGCACAACTTACTAAGCATACACAAAATGTGATTAATAAATTATTTGGGTTGTTTACATATAAATTTTATATTTTTATTATTATTCTTTTCGAATTTGTAATTAATAAATTATTTTTAAAAATAAATTAAATTATTAAATCATTTAAATTAAATTTAATTCAAATTCTTTCCTATACAAAATCTAAACTTGGTGCGCAATAGAAGTAATGAGCACACCATGCTGCTGAGAGACCGCCAGAGACGATTTTAATTCTAGACGAGTCCTATGTAATACGCTGACGTCACTGCTCTCCTTCATAACCATTACGTCATGTTTCAATCTCCTTGCCAACTGTCCAATTAACCAGCTGTCACGTGTACCCCTCCTTTCGGTACTTATTCTCTTGCCAACTGTCGTAGCAAAACCCATGAAACCCTGTACCACTCGTAAGTAGGGTATTATAGTTCCCCATTCATATAAAATTTGATTATATAAAATGACAACAAAAAATAAATTTTTTTAAATAATTATTAATATAATTTAAAATTCATATAATATTATTTGAAAATATTATTTTACTTTTTTGATAATATGTTGTATTGATTAATTATATAATAATGTATGTGTGTGTATATATATATATATATGAGACTAGGTAAATATCATATTTTTCAGTTTCTAACTCATCCTTAAAATATCCATAAAAATTCTTATAACCAGACCCAAGCACATAAATTTCATGGGTGTTCATGGGGTTTGAATATTTTGCTCATTTATTCCCAAAATAGACAGAACACGCCATCACCAACGTTGACACTAGTATGAAAGCAATTCTTTTCTTCAATATGCAAGTGGGAAACGGACCAACCAATTTTTGGCACATAAAATTCGGGGATACTTCAATGTACTCTCTATTTCATATGATACCTCACATCCTGCCTTTCTTTTCCAGTTTTCACATTACAGGAGAAAGACATTTTTAAATGTCAAACATCAAATCATATTAAACTCGGTCTATAAAAATTAATAGACAAAACCTCTTGTTTAATGAGTGCAAAATATCTTTCCCCAAACTTATATATGGTTCTTGTTTAATTTTTTCTTTCCTTAAATGGTAGAAAATTCTATATTTCTCTATGGACTAATCCTGGGTTATTTACCTTATTATTCATTGTTATTTTCTCTATCAGCCGCCCACTCATGGTTCCCAAATTAAGAAAACTCATGTATGAATTAGCCAAACAAGTTTCTCTAAGCTTGAATCATGGTTTATGATGAAATAATTACCATACAAGAGGAATTTACTCCACCCAATTACACTCGGGAGTTATGATTGGCCAGTTCAGCAAGCAAAGTAACCAAGGCAACAAAAAGAAGAAGAACAACATGGTTGTTGGCAGCATTTAACATATGCATATGTACTTTCAATTTTATGTATGTGGAATACGAAGGATTTCCCTCTGATAGAGATGGAAGAACCAATACAAGACTAGTTTGTTAATATTTTATGGGTAAATTATTATTACCTTCTTTGAGGTTTGGGATTTTTCCCTCGGTACCCGTCTTGTTTGAAGAATAATAGTGCTCTGTCCTCCCTTAATGTTTTATGCAGCTTTTAATGGTGGCTATTCGCTTGCTAACCGTGTGCAAGCTGTTGAAAATGAGTGGAAAAGGATGACGGGGAAAGAAATATAAAAAAGGGCTGATGAGGTTGTAAGAGGATTGAAATTGAATTGTAAAGAAAAAATACATAATTGTATTTGTTTTAAAATCGGTTAACATTCTATTGTTAATAGAGGAGCACAAAGTTATTTTTCAAATAAGAGGATACGGAGAAATAAAATTCCAAGCTTAAAATGAGATAACAATAATATATCAACATTTTATTAGATTTTGTTATAGAGAATTGAATTTTTAAAAATAAAATTGATTTCTTACGATTTAATTATTTTAAGATCTATATTTATAATAAGAAATTATTGTAAACCGATATTAAAAATAAAAATCCTATAATAAAAAAGATAAAACGAGAGCATTATTCCATTTTATTTTTTCATTCTACGATGGAAGTATTAATAGTTGATGACAACCATTATCAATCTGCCACAACTAGCTATTTAGTGCCATCTAATATCCACCAGTCGATGTATCTATTACTATAATTAAGTATTGAAATGGTTATAAATGCAATGGTGGCCTCTAACAATATCCATAATTGGAGTTAGGCGGTTTATAGTCACGCTACAAAAAGTTATTGGAATATTATTTAGTCTTTGCCTGTGGCCATCTGCCACAAGCGCATTTTCTGTATGCAGGAGGGAATTCGGGAGTTGTTGTAATATTATTTAGTCTTTGCCTGTGGCTGTTTGCCGCAATGGCATCTTCCGTACATAGGAGGGAATTCAGAGGTTCGAACCCCCACTTCCCCATCCCCAAAAAGTGGACTCTTACTTCAACAAATAAAAATAAAAATTATTTAGTCTTTTTGTTTTGTAGTTATTTGACATAAATTTTTTTGTTAAAATTTTTTTAATAATTCAATCTTTTTTTTTTCATTTTTAAAAAATTGTTCAAAAAAAATACAAAAATATTTTAACTTTTTGTTCTGTGGTAAACTGCACATTCAAACTAAGTTGGACTAAGGCCCACCTAAATCTAAACTTAGACCCAAATATTTTTATTTGGATCCCAATAAAAATTTTGAAGTGAGATAAGCTTAGACTTAATATTAACCTTTTTAAAAAATTTAAACTCAATACAAATTGTGAAATTAAACATATTTATACCCAGAAAATACAAAATTAGATTTAGGACTCGTTTGGTTAGATAACATAAAAGAAGAGAAAATATAAAAAGTATGTAGGTATGATAAGAAATTATTTTTGTACCTCTACTTTTAAAAAATGATTTGATGGTTGAAATAATGATTTGATAAATAAATAATAATTCAAAAAATATGATATAACCATTACACAAACTATATAAATTATATAAATGCATTATGTCTACTTTTCGTACAACCAAATGGTCCCCTAATCTAGCTTCAGTTGCGGAGCCACATATACACTATTATATACTTATGAAAGTAGGCAAATGCCCTATTATGTTTTATAAATTTTAAGTATTGTTGAAATTTTAAACTTACTAGACTCATATCACTTACCCTTACTAACCTTAGGCCTCATTTGGTATAGAGGATTGGCATTTGATAGAATAGGAATGAGAAATGGAATGGGAATGAAAAAAAATCTTGTACCTCATAGTTATGTTTGGTATAATGGAAGAAGAAATATGAATATTTTTACTTTTTTTATACTTAGTTAGATAAAAATAAAATGAGAAGAGAATTAAAAAATTAAAATACTTTAATAATTATAAAATATAATAAAAATATTTATTTTTAATTACCAATAATAATAATAAATAATAATAAAATATATTTAATTTAAAATTTTTATTTTTAATTTACCTTTAATAGAAAAAAAATTATTTGAAGAAGAACAAAATAGTCTCAATTTTTATTCTCTTACTTAATAAAGTTCTCTCCCACTATAAAGTAATGAAATGAACTGTCCTATGTTAATAGGAAACAACTCATCTAGGAAAAGAAGTGTTTTATCTACCAAACATGCCTTTCTCTCAATCCTACTCCTTTTCCTTCTCCATCTCCATCACTCAACTTTCCTACCAACCAAATGAGGCCATTGCTTAGCTTTCACTTGAAAATTTGAATTTGGGTTGAGCAAGTTTTGAAACTTGAAGTAGGATTGCTTTTATAAAATAAAATAAAAACTCAACCCTTGCCCTATAATCAAGTCCATCATGTTATTTAAATGATTAATTTCTTTCAAACTTACTTGATTAAATTATTTAAGAAATTTAAAAATTCTCTCCTTCATACTCCAAAAAGAAAAAAAAGATTATTAATAAAACAATTTAGATTCCTCTAAAAATTATTTCATCCAAACACAACCTAATATATTTTAGATTAATTCTAAAGGAAATTTGCCATAACCTTACCCAAATATCACCTTTAAGCACAATATGTTCACCGCACGTTTTAAGGACAACATGGCTCCAAAATTAACATAATATGAGTCGAACAAGTCCCCGCATCTTGTCCAATAGCTAACATGGTTAGTTTTTCGTGGTGTATGATGAAATAGCATGGATATACCCATTTAACGCCAATATGCATTTACTGCCATACAAGCTGTAGAATTCCATATTTCCATTCCATGTTAGTTCAACTACTCAAGGGCTTCTCCAATGGTGATGAGAAGAAAGTACCAGTATCCTTTTCTTCTTCCGCGGCGCATCTAAGTCTCAATTAATGGCGATGAGATCTCTCTCTCTCTTAATGGGTTGCATTGTGGGCATAGAATTTGTACTGTAATGACATGAAAAACATTTCAATGCGCACTAGAAATTTGTAACTTCCGTTGCCTTATATGCCACATGATCGAATTTTACTCTACATAACATTTATTTATTTAATTAATATAAATCATATATACTTAAAGAGTTAAGATATCACGTAATTCATCAATTCAAAGCACATTAACAAAAGTTCAATAACAATAATTAAATTGGGCTTGTTGTCCATTTTGAATACCAAAATAATAATAATAATAATAATAATAGGATTAAAATTTTTAAATTATAAGATCTCAATTATCTGAACTATAAGAATTAAATTAACAATGAAGTAGAATTCTAAAAATTAGCAGAATATATATATATATATATATATATATATATATATTTCAAAGAAGGTACTAGTTGGTGCAAACTTCTGATCTCTGATGTGGATTGCAAATTCTTGTTGGTGAAGAAGAGGAAGAAGAACATGGTAGTTGACAGGATTTACCACATAAAAGTGTGCTTTCAATTTTATGGATGTGAGCACAGAGGATTACTACGTGATTTAGATTGAAGAACCAATAGAAGAACAGTTTGTTGATACTTTATTATGGAAGAACCAATCGAATCAAAGAAAACTCTATTAATGAGACAAATAACATAAAATTATTTTATGAAATCATTATTTATGAATTTTTTAAAAAGATGTTCAAATATTTTCTACTTACCAATAAACAAACAGAGTCTAATAAATGTAAAATCAGTCTTATTAAGCTCCAAATTAAAGCAAGTCGCTATCATCATTAGTCATAAAAATAATATATCTTAACTGTGACTAAACTGTGTCATAATTACGGTTTTATTAACGGTTATTAAAAATCATAGTTAAATCTTTTTCTACAAATGATTTAACTACGAATTGTATAACCGTGGTCATGGGACTTTATTGCAGTTATAACCATGGTAAAAGCCATAAAAAAAATTGTGACTAAACTTAGGTTTTTTTGTAGTGCATCAGTCATTACTACGGATGCATAATTAGCTTTGATCTTATATATATATATATATATATATATATATATGCGATTCATATCAATCAAAGTATAGTATAACTATAAATCACTTTGATAGATGCATTTTCTTGTGTGTGTGTCTATATATATATATATATATATATGTGGTGTATTCTCTTTTGAATATATAGGGAATATGAATGCATTCATTTGTAATTTTGTTTTCTAATTTTCACAAATGTGATGCACGCAGTACTCATAAATTATTATATCAATGATGGACCGCAAGTAGACCTTACTAATTAAACAAAACAGACTAGTATAGATGCTTTTAAATTCTGATGTCACCTTAGAGATAGTTAGATGGGCAATTTGAATGCATTCATTTGTAGTTTTGTTTTCTAACTTTCGCAAACGTGATGCACGTAGTACTCATAAATTATTATGTCAATGATGGATCACAAGTAGACCTCACCAATTAAACAAAAACAGATTAGTATAGATGCTTATAAATTCTGATATAATCTCAGAGGCTGTTAGTGCCCCAAACTTAGCTTCAATTTGACAGACACCCCTTAGCTCTAATATCTGCCATCTGTGAAGATAATTCCATGCAATTTGGAGTTGGGGTAAATTTGATTTTATATTTGTATTTGGCTGATATTTCGTCTCTAACGTCAAAACTGTAACAAAGATAAAATTATATTAACCTAGGAATGGTGGTTTAGAGAGGGCGAAAGAATTGAGAAACAACAACTTCTAAAATATTTTTTATAGAACTTTATGAAATTGAATCTCTCTTATAAAATTTTATTAAGTTTTAAAATAAAATTGAAAGGAGAAGGGATACCTTGTCAGCTATTAGTTAGTTAATTTTTAATCAGGTAGAATTCTTATTTATAATGAGAATTTGAGGCATCATAACCCTTATTTGAAGTGTTGTATCTAGTTCTCAAAATAATTATAATATTTAAAGTATTTAAATTTGAGTCATTTAAAATAAACCAAATTAAAAAATAAAATTAGAAAATGTGAATCCACTACAAGAAAAATAGAAATTAGCAACGAAATTTTTCGCTAAATGTAGATAATTCTGTTGCTAATTAGTGATGAAATATTCTGTTGCTAAGAAGAACTCCATCACTAATTGTAGATCTAGTGTATTTTGAATTTGTGACAGATTAGCGATAAAATTTTTTGTCGGTAATCAGCGATAGAATGTTCCATTAGTAATCAGCGACAAATTTTTTTGTTGATAATTAGTTGCAGATCAGCAATGAAATGTTTTGTCGATAATCAACGATAAAAAATTTCATCACTAATCTGTCATAGATGAGTGAAGGATTAGCAATGACAAATTCTGTCATTGATTAGTGACAAAATATTCATCGCTAATTAGTGAAGGATTAGCAACAGAAATTCATCACTAATTTTTTAATTATATTATTATTTTTTAAAATATAATCTCAATATTACTTTACTATCTATCTAATAAAATACAATAAAAGCACAATAAAAGAAAGCTAATTAAAAATATTGCTAATAATAAAATTAGGGTTTAAATGTTTCTCCCTATCCAATAAAGTAAAATAACACAACAATATTCAATGAAATACATAACTTAAAATGATCCTTAGTTAAATATTTCAAAAACAAATTATAACAATCTTTAATTTAAAATACATAACTTAAAATAACATGAAGAGAAATAAAATCATATTTATAAAAGAGGATACTCAAGCTTTGCAAATGCATAGGCTTTTTAGTAAAGCCTTATAGATGCAAATTGATTCTTATCATAACTCTTTTTCTTTTGTTTGGAGGAGGATGCTTGGGTTGTCTTGTCTTGCTTCTTAGGTGCCATGGAATCTACATAAAGAGTAAAAAGAAATATAAGATGGTAAAGATATAAGTTTAACAACAATAGGCACAAATAATAAAACTAGTACCTTATTCTAAATAATTTGATCCTTGAAAAATTTGCAATAAGCAGCCCAATTATTGAAAGTTCAAATCAAAGCAAACAAAAGTAAAGGCACACCAATATGGTTTCTGAAGTATAAAAGACTTTAGGGATAACCTATGTTCAAATGACTGAATCAGGCCTAAATAGAAGTAAACAAACTTATTTGAAGAAGAAGAATGAAATAAAACCAGTTAAACAATGCAGGGAAGAAAAATATGAATTTTATGCAATATGTGTTCATACTCGCTATAGAGAGTTTGAATTCACTCTCACACCTGAAAATGCGATTAAGTGGCGTCAGAAAAATAATTCCAAAAGAAATTCTATTTGCAAAGAAAGCGAAAACCGAAATCATAATTAAAAATAGTAGAGTCACCACCGAAATTTTATTTTTTAAAAGGTAAAACTTTAAAAAAACCTTTCATAGGAAAAATGGTTTGCAAATCAGATTTGGATTCAGGGGTCGATAGTGAGTGAAAAAAGTGTTAGGCATTCTACTACACTTGTTATTAAGAACGGTTACCCTAAGTTAGTTGTGTAAAATTAATATGACATTTATTCTATTTTAATTCTCCCTAATAAATCATATGCAAAATAAGAAAGAATTTAAGGAAATAAAATTAAAAGCCAAATAAAAAGGAAAGAAATTAAGGAAATAAATATTTTTTTTTAAAAAAAATATTTACAAGAGCGGGCTTGACCTATGATGATAGTCTAGAGCCTACATACCCTTCAAAGGAATTAAAGTCCACATAGTTTGACTGAAAATTGTGTTTAGTTGGTGTTTTGTTTTGTTTTTGTTTTGTTTTTGTTCTTTGTTTGTTTGTTTGTTTGTATATTATTTTTGTAAGAAGACAAAGAAAATAAAAATTATTTTTTTTATCAAATAAAATAAATTTTGAAATTAGTTAATGTGTTTTGATTTGCAAAAGGTAATTTTACTTTTCTTGCACTTTCAGTTTTTTTTTCTTTTTTTTAGCATTTTTATTTTTTTCATTTCTTTTTCTCTTTCTATGTCCTTTTTTTTTCTTTTGTATTTTGTTATGACTTTAATGATTTTTTGATGAAATTTAAAAAGGGATTTTTCTCTTTTATCTTTTTTTTTTCTTTTTGCATTTTTAAAACTTTTTATTTGATTTGATTTTACTTTCTTAATTTTTTTTGTATTTTGATTTTTGCTTTTGGTTTTGATTGATTTATTTTTTATTATTTTTGTTTTGACTTTTTTTCTTAACTTTCTTACTTTTTGGATGTTTCATTTATTTATTTTTGTTTAAGTAAAAGAACTTCTCTTTTTTTTATTTGTTTAATTTTGAAATGACAATTGCATTTAAGTATAAGGATTTTTTTTAGTATCTTATTTCTCTTTTTATTTTTATTATATATATATATATATATATTATCCTTTCAGTTTTTCATTTAGTTTTCTTTAGAATTAATGTTTGATTTTTTTCTTTCTTTTTCATTTTTTCTTGGCTCTGGTAAGATTTTGATTCTTGATCCATATAATTGATTTTTTTAATATTTTTGTTTGAAAAATATTTTTCATCTAATTTTGGTATTTTGATTTTTTTATATTTTTCCCTTTTCTTTTATATTGTTTTATTTAAAGAAAGCTTTTCATTTTTATTAAATATATTTTTTATTAGAAGAAATCTTCACTTACTTTTCTTATTTTCTTTTCGTTATTTGTTAATTTTGTCTCCTTTTTTTTGTTATGTTTTTTTTCTATTTTTGTTTTTTCTTTTTTTTGGCTTTTGTTTGCCTCATTTTTTTCTTTACTTTTTATCCTTTTTTCTTTTCCAATGACCTACTCCAGAGAGGAATAATTAATTTTGAATTTTCCTTTTAAAATACTAATTCTTTTATTTTTAGAGAAAGTCCTTTAAGAAAAGAAAGGAAAAAGGTTCTTTTTCTTTTTAATTAGTAATTCATTACAAAAAAAGGTTTTTCTTTTTTCTCTTTTTTTTTTTGGTTTTAAAACATACTTTATTTTGTCTAAAAGAAAGAAAAAAAACTATATCTATATGTATATATATTTGAAGAATTTCACTTAGCTCCCTAAAATTTTGAATTTTGTTTTGAAGCATATTTTTCTTGAATGTTGAAGGCAAGGTTAATTAGATAGGGCCATTGAAACCCAAGCTTGCAAATAAAAACACTGAATATCAAGGGGACATTATTGTCACACATGATGCTCAGTTGGTTCCTATATGCTTGAGGGGATATAAAATCCCGCACGACTGTTCTAAAAATAAAATAAGGATAAAAAATAAAAATAAAAATAAAAATATTCGCAAGTAAATAATAATTTATAAGAGTGGGTGCTTAGTGTTCAGCCATGATTTAATGTATCATTTTTTTTCATCATATTTGCAAGATAGAAAAAAAATATATAAATATATAGATTACAAATCGATTGATCAGAAGGGGCGTCTCGTGCATTGCAAATTTGAGCTCCCCATATATTGCTCCATTGTCATATTTGAGTGCGAAACATAGATAAACAAAATAAAAGAAAAGCCAAAATAAATATATAACAGCGCCCATTATTTAGGTAAAGTATGTTGGAAAGAACATATATTTTGATTCCAAATTTCCAAAACCTACAAAAATTTGGACCAGACAATCAATGAAACAAAAATCTAAGATCCATTTTCAATTACCCATTTATTGCTAGGGCATCTTAATCAAAAATATAAGCAAGATAGCATAAGAGTCAAACCAAGTCCCTAATCATGATGGAGTAAATGACCAGACAACAACAGAGGCTATCAACCAGACTGACTGAATTCATCATACAGACACAAACAACATAATCCAACATTCATCGCAAAACCTCAATTCATGCAGACCAAAATTTCCTATTCATGTCTACATGCTAAGTAGTGACACATATAGGAGTTTTTTTTAATTAAAGACTGATTACCAAACAAGGAAATAAAATAAAATAAAACAAAGGGTGGGAACTTTAATCAATGCATTAATCTAGATCCCTAACCTGATCAAGTGGTCTAAATGAAACTAAACCTCAGCGTCTCAAAATAGGATACATCCTAAGCTTTATAGATCCAGGAAGCACAATTTCTTAGGTTAAGCTAGACAAATGCATATAGCAACTCAAATGATAAGAAAAAAATAGAAAAATAATTAAATTGGAAGTCCAAATAATCAACATCTAGTAACAATCAAATTAGGTAATATTAGAGACACATAAGCTTTAGCATTTTAGTACCCCAAAAACTAGAATACACACATAGCTTTAGAATTCCATAATAACAAGGGGAAACACAAGAAATATACCTTCAGTGTTCAGCAACTGAGTGAATTTTCTCTTTGATCAAACCTTGGTGCTACCAAACCATGAATCTGGATGCTTGAGTTAAATTGAGTTGATTATTGATCTGGATGCTTAATCTATCTACTGTGCTTCATTTAAGAGTTTGACCATCTCTTTTTGTGGAATTGGGAGGTTGAGGTTAGTCCTTGAAAGAGAAAAATCTCAATAGACCATTTTATTAAGCAACTTAGGATTAGGATTAAGTCATTCTAGTTTTGTTGTTAGGTATAGAAATATACTCAAGAGCCCTAAATAGTAAAAAGGATTGAATACAATTATCTTAATTAATTATGAAGGAGATATGTAATTAACTAGGATAGAAGTCGAGAGACTCCTGGGCTCACTTACTCTCCTTAACTTTCTGATTATTAATTAACTAGTTAATTGAGCAACTCAATTCATGGCAATTAGGGGATAGAAACCTAAGATACTCCTTAGTGATTAATCTTATCAGAATAATCCTACACTTAATACTAGTTTAAATTCATTTCCTTTTACTTCCTTACATTGGTAGTTGCTTGTCTTGACTTAAGCAAAAGCGAATTTCCTTAGGCCTGATTGAGTCTAATTTAATTCTTTGTGGGACGACTTTGATTCACTATATTACAACAACGATCTGTATACTTGTAGAATCTATTGCAAAAATAATGGCTATCAAATTTTCTGGCACCATTGTCAAGGAATTGAGCTAGATTTCTTTAGACTAAGTAGATTTTTAATAGTTTTAGTTTAAGATTTTTGTTAGTTTAGTTAATTTCTTTTTGCTATTAGGACTTAACTTTTGGATAAATTGTTTAGTAGGTACTACAGTTTATGCCACCCAAGACGGAAACTAAGATGAGAACTAAGTTAAAGACCAGAAGCATCCAATATATTATAGTAGAGAGTTCACTTATAGAACTTACATTCAGTGAAGAAAAAGAGCTGGAACAAATTGAAACTTAAGAGAAAACTCTAGTTGCACCACAAGGGGCATGCTATATTGAAGAAGAAAATTTAGTTCTAAGAGAAGGACTAAGAGAAATTCCAACCATGGCTGAAGAAGAGTATGAAAGATTGGGAGTGAATGATTTTCTTAGTTGCAACAATCAAGGATATCAGTCAAGTATCAAAGTTTTAGAATTTCAAGCTAATAACTTTGAGATTAAATAAACGATGCTGTAGATGTTGCAAATGAACAGACAATTAAGTGGTATTTACCGGGAGGATCCTAATAGACACCTCTTAGCTTTCTTGGAGGTGTGTGACTCTTTTAAGCAAAATGGTATGCCAAAAGATGTGATTTGTTTGTGGCCTTTTCCCCTTTCTTTGTAAGGGAAGGCTAAGGAGTGGCTAAATAATCTGCTTGAAGGTTCAATCGAGACATGGGAGGATTTAGAAGAAAGATTCTGGGCATGTTTTTTCCCTCATGACAAGATGGTGGATGCCAGAGTAGCAATTACTAATTTCAAACAACAGCCAAGTGAGAATTTGTATGAAGCATGGAAAAGGTTTAAACAGTTACTCAGACAATGCGTGAGCTATAATTAGGACAAATAGGTCATAGTTCGAACATTTTGTTCACAATTAACCCTAGAATCCAAGACTTTGATGGATTCTGTGACAAATAGAGGCTTTGAAAGACAACTAGTGAACAATATGATAAAATGTCTAGATGATCTAATAGCCGAGCATGCATAATGTTCTAGTGAGTGGAGACTGGTGAAAATGGTTGAGAGAAGTTCAAAGGATGCTACTTCTCAAATAGTAGCAAACAAGTGTTTTGATAAGTTGGAACTCCAAGTTTAGAAAAAAAGCAACTATACAGGAGTTAATGTAATACACATGCCAACCAATTCTTGTGACTATTATGGGGAAGCACACCTTTTTGAATTTTATCCAATAGGGGCTACCTTCGAGTCGTGCAATTATGTTGAAAATCCATAAAGAGGTCATAACAACCCATACTCCAACACATACAAACTTGGTTGGAGGAACCACTTGAACTTTTCATGGAGTTAAGGTACATCTTTGAATCAAGTATTATCCTCTGGACCTAGACCAGTAGCTCCTATGTTCCACCAGGATTTACACAACAACCAAGGTAGTAAGTCCTCATTCAAGAAAAGAAATCGGGTATGGAAGAGATGATGATGCAGTTTATGGCTGAACAAAAGGCAGCAATGAAAAACATGAAATTGCAAATTGGGCAATTGACATTAAAGTTGAATACGATGAAGCAAGGTGAATTACCAAGTGATACAGTCCCTAATCCCAGAAGAGAAGGGAAAAAGGAATGTAAAGTAATCACTTTGCATAGTGGGAAGCAATTGCCTAAAGTTCACAAATCTAGGGAGGACTTGGTAAGTGAAGGGGATTAAGTCATTCAGAAGAAAGGTGTGGAGTTAAGTGAACTAGAAAAGAAAAAGGAAGAGTTGAGAAAGGAAGAGAAAAACAAGGATGTAGAGATAGAAGATAAAAGTGAAGATAAGATAGTAGAACCTCAAAAAAGAATACCTCCTCTTCCTTTCCCGCAAAGGTTTCAAAAGAAAGCCTTAAAAGAGAAATATAAGAAATTTCTCCATATTTTCAAACAGTTTCATATTAACATCCCATTTGTGGAAGCTTTAGAACAAATGCCTTTATGCACTAAGTTTTTGAAAGAGATGTTAAGTAACAAGAAGAAGTTGAATGAGTTGGGTATAGTCATGCTTACAAAAAAATGCAACGCAATAATTCTCAATACACTTCCTTCTAAGCTATAAGACCCAGGTTCCTTCTTAGTGCCATGTATCATTGGAAACAAATTCGAAGAAGGAGCTCTTTGTGACCTTCGATCAAGTGTGAATATGATGCCACTTGCAATTTTTGAACAATTTCCACTTAGGGAAGTACATCCCGCTTCAGTTACTTTACAACTAGTGGATCGGAGCCTATCTAAGCCAAAAGGCATTATTAAAGATGTTCTAGTTAAAGTGGATAAGTTTATCTTTCTAGTTGACTTCATCATCTTAGACATACCAGTGGATAGGAAGTTACCTCTTTTGTTGGGTAGACCATTCTTGGCAACAACTTGACCCTTAATTGATGTGGAGATGGGTGAAATTAAGCTGCGAGTAGGGGATAAGGAGATTCTATTTAATATGAACAAGGCCTTGAAGTTCTTTGATCAGATAGACGACTATTTTCAGGTTGAGATTTATAAGGATTATGTATAAGGAGTACTAGAAACATATAAAGAAAGAGACTTATTAGAGGCATTGTTATATGAACTGAACATAATTAAACAACAAGAGATGAAGGAATGTAAAATGATGATACATGGAAATTCTTGATGGTTGAACTCTTTGAGGATATTTGAATCATTAGAATTGAAAGCCAGAATAACCCCATTAATGAAGTCGTCTATTGAAGAACCTCTGCAATTGGAGCTAAAACCATTGTCATCTTATTTGAAGTATGCCTATTTGGGAATAGATGATTTCTTACTAGTAATCATTTCTACATCTTTGAATGAGGAATAAGAGCAAAAGTGAATTGATGTATTTAGAACTCACAAATCAGCATGGGTTAGACAATTACGAATATTAAGGGCATCAGTCTAGTAATAGTGATGCATAAAATCCTATTGGAAGATGAGCATAAGAAATCTGTTGAAGGGCAAAGAAGACTGAACCCAATCATGAAGGAAGTGGTTAAAAAGGAGATTCTGAAGTGGTTGAATGTAGGGATTATATACCTTATCTCTGATAGTAGTTGGGTTAGCCCGATACAATGTGTACCTAAAAAAGGAGGAATGACAGTGGTAAATAATTATTAGAACAAGGTTATTTCCACCAAAATGGTTACTGGGTGGCAAATTTGTATGGATTATAGAAAGGTGAATGTAGCAACACACAAAGATCATTTTTCCTTCCCATTCATTGATCAAATGCTTGATCTCTTGGTTGGGAAGTAATATTTCTGTTTCTTAGACAGATACTCTAGATACAATCAAAGAGCAATTTCCCCAGAAGATTAAGAAAAGACAACACACTTGCCCTTAGGCACCTTTGCATTTCGTAGGATGCTGTTCGGGCTAAGTAATGCTGTGGCCACTTTTCAAAGTTATATGATGTCTATCTTCACAGATTTTATTGAATACACCATGAAAGTTTTTATGGATGATTTTTTTATTTTTAGAGAATCATTTGAGATGTGTTTAGAAAATTTAGCGTAAGTCTTGAAGTGTTATGAAGAAACAAATTTGGTGTTGAATGAGAAATGCCATTTCATAGTCACTGGAGGAATTATATTGGGTCATAAAGTTTCTAAGCATGGTCTGGAAGTGAATCATGCCAAAATAGCAGTGATTGAGCAACTTCGCCCACCCACTAATGTGAAGGGGATTTGGAGTTTCCTTGGTCATGCCGGTTTCTATCACTGGTTCATTAAAGATTTCTCAAAAATCGCAAAGCCACTTTGCAAACTTTTAGAGAAAGACATACCCTTCTAGTTTACCAATGAGTGCCTGAAAGCATTTGAAGAGCTAAAGTAGAGATTGATCACAGTGCCCATCATTGTAGCTCCTGACTAGAGTCAACCATTTGAACTTATGTACGATGCAAGTGATTATGTAGTAGGAGCTATTCTTTGTCAAAGGAAGGGCAAGGTATTTCACCCTATTTACTACGTTAGTCAAACCTTGAACAGTGCTCAGGTAAATTATACCACAACTAAGAAGGAAATGTTAGACATGGTCTTTACTTTTAGTAAATTTTGTGTTTATTTGATGGGAACTAATGTAACTGTACATATTGATCATGTGGCCATTAAATACTTATTGAGTAAAAAAGAGTCAAAACTGAGACTAATTAGATGGGTCCTTCTCCTACAAGAATTTGATGTGAAGATAGTGGATAGGAAGGGCAGTGACGATCAGGTAGCTGATCATTTATCACGTTTGGTTCAAGAGTCTGAATGTGTAAATGGAATCATGATTGATTAACATTTTCCTGATGAACAAGTATTTCATGTGGCAAGTTTATCTGACATTCTATGGTATGCCGATATTGTAAATTACCTTGTATGTAATATTTTATAGCCTGATGTCAGTCATTACCAAAAGAGGAAGTTTTTGCATGATGTAAGCATGCTTGTAATGAAACTTTTTGTCGAGTAAGAACATTTAGACTGTCTTTGCATTTGATATATATGTAAGGCTTTTTGAAAGCTTTTTACAAAACAAGTTTTCCATCCATCATAGAATCAAACATTTTATACTGCTCACATAACTTTTCAAGGGTAGCTATGGTGAGTTGGCAAATCTCCCCAAGAAAGATGTCAATCAAATCTTTTTTGAGGGATTGAATGACTCTTAAGATTTCTGGTTGTAACTCTTCTGGTAAGGAGGCAATAAATATGTGTTGGAGGTTGATATCATTGAAACCATTAAGAAGATAGTACCTTTTTACCATTCTTTTGTAATGGAAATTAAGATATTTTTTCTTCAAAGAGTAAAATTTCATTTGAAAATATTCCTGGCATTTCTGTTTATCAACAAGATGAAAGTCTCTAAGAAATTCTTTATAAATAAGACCAAGGAGGTCATTAGCATTGCCACCTATGGTGTAAAAGCATTGTCTATACTTCCCTAGGTTTTGAAAGAATTCTCAGAAAGTGCCAGTGAACCTGGTGGTAAACTCAATAAGAGTTACTTTAAGATTGACATTTGGACGAGTCATTTGAAGATCAATCTAAGCTAAAAATTCATGCAACTTATCTCTTCATTTATCAGGAGGAGTTTCATCAAAGTAAACCATAGTCCAAAAGTTGGACGAGCTTGGACTTGGGCATGGTTTGGAAAAGTTGTATAATATAATTGGTGTTCAGCATGATCATCATGTTCGATATTAGACTTATCATACTCTTCAACATCGGTGGTGTTTACCATACAAGAGGTTGGATATTTTATAGGTTCATCATCTTTAGAACTAAGGGGTTCAAGACCAATAACTTGAGATTGGTCATAATCTGTACCAGAAGGATAAGGTATTATTGTAGATGATAAGGCAATTGTTTTAGAAGGTTTAGTAGGTTTTGTTTGAGGTTATTTATTTTTCTAGGTAGGATCAAGGTGAGGAGGTTGGGTGTCCTTTGGAGAAGACGGTGGAGTATGGATATGTAAAAGTTTTATAAAAGGATGCTCTGGAGGTTTGGTCCAAAAAGGTGAAGTTTCTTGTTGTGAAGGAAAATGAGGTCGCCTTTAAGGAGGAAGGATGTTTTTGGATTGCTGAGGTTGAGGTTGAGGTGGCAGTTGTTTGGATCAAAGTTGTCTGAGTTGAGCTGGACTAAGATAGTCTTCTTTCTTCTTGAAGACTTCATAGTTTATTTTAAAGCATTTAGAATAGTCAGCTTCTTGTGGATAAGGTAAGTATGGAGGTGTAGGATATGGGTTATAGGATGGCATGAAGGGTGAAGGAAAAGGTTCATATATACTCATAGATTGATCTTTGGCTATGTCTTTTTCAATCTGATCAATTTGGGATTTTACTTGTCTGAGCTCTTGTTCCTTTTGGGAAAAGGCTGGACCCATATATCCATGAGCGATAAAGCTTATAAGTTTTGCATCTAAAGAGGTAACCTAACATTGAAGGCGATCATACAATTCTTGGACATGTATAGAAAGTCCATTAAGTTTAGAATTAGTATAAGTCATCTGGCTGGAAAGATTCTCAAGGCGAGATTCAATCCTCTAAAGAACTTTATTTTGAGCTGTAGCATTATGGGTATGTCAGTTAAGAATTTCTTCTATTTGTGAGACTGGTCTCATGGCACCACTGGGTGAAACTTCTGTAGGTATAGAATACAGCTTGTAAGTAACATTTGTTTTAGGGTTAGTTCTTCTTTCCATAGCAGAGAAGGTTTTTGATGCAGAGGAGAACATCATACAAGGAACAGGTAAAGGCTGTATCTATATGGGGATAATGGGTTCTAGTTCTGGAAGTGGAGAAGGAAGAAGGTCATCTTGACCCAATTCTTTAAGTAGATCATAAAAAGTTTCTGGCTTGGGCTTTAAAGACTTGATGCCAACCCATCTAGGTTTTGGTGGGTGGTCATCATCATCTGAACTGCTGCTAGGCTTATAGTGAGAACAATGGCTAGATTTCCAGGATGATTTGTGTGGCTATTTTTTCTAATATGTGGTGTAGGAATCACAGGGTTGCCACTCATTATCTTCTAGTCTTTCCCAATTTTCAAGGTCATAACATCCATAGTCAGGGTCACACATGAATGGATCACAATCCTAAAGGAAGTGTCCATTTACTTTTACAACAGAGGAATAAGACTCATCTGGATGAAATTTGTGAATAGGAATTAGACCTTTCTTTTGTTTATGGGTGATCACAGGAGTAATCATCATAAAGTGATTCAACAATCTTGAAGCTGAGGTAGTAGCTTTTTCAGATTCGAGTCTCTTGAAAGTAGATTTGACAGTTCCATTTAAAAGTTTTTCAAGAATAAGAGGAGCAGAGGCATGGAAAGTCTTTTGTCCACCATGGAACTCTTTTTCATAATTTGTAACCCATTCAAGAGGTATCAGTTGAAGTAGATCTTCTTTGGGAATCTGCTTAGGGATTTGTATAATGGTTGTATTGTCTAGTCTATCAGATACCATGTATAGAACATCATCAGTGGTGTTCTGAAAGTGGAGATCAACTGAATGGTTCTGCAGATGATAGATCATTTAGTGGTGAAGGGTTGCTGGGACAATATCTACAACTTGTTTGGCACTAATAATATGAACTTGTACCTTTAGCCTAGTAGAAAAAGTGGGATCAGATAGTTTTATGTTGAAATTTGGCACAATAGTCAAGATCACACTTCCACCATTTAGAGTGACAAAGGCGGCTCCAATCAAAGCATTTTCAAAGGAGGTATATGAGGTATCAAAGAGGGAAACACAGGCTGTTATCATAATCCCTTTTCTTCTATGGAGAGTGAGAACTAATTTGATGGCTCTGAGATGGAGATGGGTATATCCCTGGCGGGTCCAATGGGAAATAAAGCTAAAAAATATTTCCAAAGTAACATACTACTTAGCTTGGGTTGACTGAAGCCCACACTGATCAAATTTAGTACCTTGGACAATTTCTTTAACTTGAGGGTTTTTTAGAGAAAAGAGGTTCTAAATAGACCAGGTAAAGGACCTATTTTAGTGATAGAGTTGGTAAGGATTGAGAAGAGGAGTGATAGATTCCTCTAGGTAGGATTCTTTAGGAATATGGGTAATTTCTACAAGGTTGTTTATTCTATTATAGGCATGAGATATACAAGAGGAGGGAATAGATCTGGGCATAGAAAGGGAAGAAGAAAGACGAATAGATTCTTCTGTATTAGTAGAAGATATGGTTGACACGGTGTTTAGAATGTCTTTTTACTCTCTTTTTAAAAAAAAATTGTACATTTGCCCAAACGCCTCTTCTCTTCCCCTATTATATATACCACATCTGCCATCCTCACATTTCACCTTCAAGTTTTCATTCTTTGAGACTTCAACTCCTTCAAGTTTTCATTCTTTGAAACTTCAACTCGTTACTCTTTTATTTTCTAAGATTTATATTTCATTTTTTATACTTCTTTTTCTGCTTTTTTCTCATTTGTTATCAATTTATGCTTCTTATAAATTTTTATTATTTGTTTTCATTTAATTTTTTTAAAAAATATTGGGGTGCTCTTATTTTGTATACACACTTTCAATATATCATAGTAAGTATTAAATATAATTATTAGTTAATATTATTTTTCTTTGTTTTTGTATGACAAAGTTTATATTAACAAATTACTCTATTATAACAATTATTAACAGAGATTATGTGTGCTTGTGTTATTCAAAGGTGGATTCAAGTGACTGTAAGTGAGTACTCTTATCTATTTATTTTTGAAAAGGACAACTTTTTATGAGATTATGCTAAATTTAAAATGTTATTATTATATATATGTCAAAAAACTCGATAGAATTCATATTATTAGTGATTTATGTATTTTTATTGATTAAAAAAAATGTAATTGTTACATAATGATATATTGACAATAATAAAATATTAAGACTTTATGAAATATTAATATACTGTGTTTGATTTTTATTTGTACACAGACATTGGGATAAGATTCAAAATGAATGGAATAAAAGGGATTATATGCATTTCTACAAATAGAAGAATTTTTTATACCAATAAAAGAACAATATTTGTATGTGACAAGCCAAAATTGTTAAAAGTCGACCCTAACATTACTCTCAAATAGTTGAAGATCATAGTTGGGGAAAAGTTACAACTTCAGTCAAGATAGTTTGTGTCTAAGTTGGTATACCAATACCCACAGTTACTTAGTACTTGTCGTGTGCATTAGAGGACGATTTATAAGTCCAAACCTTGTGGTAAGCAAACCATTACTTCCCAATGCAACTGGGGGCACCAAAATTATATGCACACATCTCAACTAATGATGTAGGCCCAAATATTAAAAAGAATGATGTCATTGAGCTATTGACAAATCCATCTGTAAGTCAAATTGATAAACTTGATAAACCGATTTCTTTATTTAGCTCTTACCTCAAAGATGTCTATCCATTTAAGCTTCAACCTTTCAATACCCAACAAATGCCATTAGTTAATGACATATTCCAACTGAGTTCATCTAGACTATTAATATGTAATAGCAACTTTCCAAGTCCCCCAGATGCGACCAAAGATATAATGAACGAATTTGAGGCCAAGGATGAATATGATGCTTCACCAAATATCAATGAATATGTGGACAATAATGTCAATGGTATAAATGATGAAAAAGATCTAACCACTTAATTGAAATAGTATTCTAATTGAGAATTTGCCTTCTTGTCTCATATTAATGACAATGTTGTAAACAAATTTCAGATACTTGATATGGAAGAGGTCATTGATCTAAATGATGACTAGAAGATGTATGTCAGCATGCGATTTTTTGATAAGCAATCAATGAGCTGTGTTGTAAAGTCTTATTCAGTTTGCACGCACCACACATTCAGGGTACATCAATCATTGATAAAGTATGTCGAGTATCATTATCTAGAGCATAGTGTTCGATGTAACTAGCGAGTAAGGACTTGTCAATAGAAGGAAAAAATGACTGATGGGTAATGAAATACGTGGGCCCATATACTTACATCTCCTACATGTTATTACAAGATCACCCAAAGTTAGAATCTGACATAATAGCATCGAATATTATGTTGGTGGTCACAGAAAATTCCTCTATTTCTATCTATGATATCATTGAGAGGATACATAACATCTTTGTATATATAATGTCTTATAAAAAAGTATAGTGTTGTAAACAATGAACAATTACAATTGCATTTGGGAATTGGCAACTTATTTGTTAAGGATATCTACAAAAAAATTTCAACTAGAATTGTAAGAGCATCCACCTCATTGGTATATGGTTTTAATAGGTCTTTATAGTTCAAGGTTGAAGAGCTCTATGATCTCTTCAATAAACAATATGAATGAAATTGTAAGGTTATTCTTACAAACTGAACATGTGACTATGGTGAGTTCTAACTTCAAAAGCATCCCTATTAACATGTCTTTGTTGCATGTGCCAAAGTCTGTCTTGACCCCTTATAATTTATGCACACTGTCTTTCGTCACAAGACTATACTTAATGCTTACAAAATTGAATTTCGCCTGATAAGAGGAGAAGCTTATTGGCCTTGCACAAGTGAACCTTGGTTACTCCTTGACCTTTCGATGATTCGAGACAAAGGCCAATCTAATTCTTCACAAATATGAAATGAGATAGATTAGCAAGAAATATCTAGGGATAACAAAAAATGTGGGCTATGTACATAGATCGGACATAATCATCCACGTGCTGATAAGCATGATTTTTATGTATTTTAGTCCCCTTAACTTAAGCATTTTGAATGTTAAATAAGGCTTAATGGATTTACTTAGATGGAATTTAATTTTAGTAGCCATTTTCTGCACTTTAGGAATTTAACTGCAAAATAATTGATTTTAAAAGCATAAATCTTTTTAAATGAATTTTGTGAATTTTTCTCTGTTGCTTTTATGCAGATTTTGGGCAAATCATCTCTCATGTTGATGAAGGAATGGATGAATCATGCTACAAAATTCCCACGTTGAATCATGCTCCATGTTGCAACAACACAAACAAATATTCCACGTAGGAGCTCACTGGAACGTGGTTTCATGCATAAACACATGGTCATTCACATGCACAGCAGCACATTCCCACGTCTCAATAAGGGAAGAAACCTGAGCTGCATGATGAAGAAAAAGCGAAGAATGAGAAGCATGGGTGTTTGGAAGAAGAGAAGCTACGGGCTGTACAGTGGAATGGTGAGCACGAGAACACACACACATGCAAGGGCAGAACAACAATTCGTTTGAATAGAAGTTTGCATGGAGAAAACGAAGAGGAAGCAGCCTCTGTTTGAGAAACACGAATGAGCAGAAGAGGCTGTACATGCATGCATAAATGGAGAGCAGAACACGTGGATTAATGAAGCACTTGGCTGGAACGTGGACTGGCTGGAATTTTTGTAAGCTCCAGAACGTGAAGAAGTTCAAGAAGAAGAAGAAGCCACGTTCTGGTTTGAAAGAAAAAGAATATGGGTTCTGGTTTGAGAAGAAAGGAGCTGGCGTGGGTATATGAACGAATAGCAGTTCACGTTGAGGAATTACAGGGAGAGTTTGCGTAGAAACAACTCGTGAGAAGCAACCTCACATACCATGAGCAAAACGCATGGAACAGACGTGGAGCTGACGTGAAGATGGTGTGTTTCGCGTGAATCTGAATTGAAGAAGTTGACGAGGAGAGAGCTGGAGAAAGCGAACAAATGGAGATGAAGAAACACGTCTGGACAGCAGCAGAATGAAGGAACAGACGTGGATTATTATATTCACAAGTGGGGTCCACTCTTATGCACATGAAGTAGCTTCAGACAATTGGAATGAGGGGCTTAGCACGTGAATTGATAAATGAAGCACGTGAATAGGTTTGAAGGCTGAGGCAGGGAGGATTGACGCGAGGTTTTACATCCATATTTCCATTGGCACGCTCCCTTCGTCCAGACCATCTCACGCCCTCTCCACTCCATTCCATCCTCCATTTTCCATCTCCATCTCACCACCAAAATGAAGCTCTAATCCATCCCTTGTGATTAGCTAGGAGAAAACCTTGGAGAAGCTTGAATCTATGGAGGAAAACTCAGAATTTTGGCTAAGGATTTCAATTTTTCCTTACACTTTCTCTCTTTCATATATTGTCTTGTTTAAGTTGTATTTGATTGAGAAATTGTGTAATTATAATTAGTGGCTGTTTAGACACTGATTAGGAAGCCTTTCTATTGATTAATTGGTTGAATTAAATTCTGAATTTGTCAATTTCTTGCAATTACCCATGTATGCAATCAAGGTGTTTGATGAAATGCATGTGAGAGATTGAACCTTTAATTGTTTAATTAGAGGACTCCTTAGTGTTTAGTTGTTTAATTAGACATTTTTGGATGATAGTTCAGAGGTTAATTACTCAGTTAATTAATCGAATTGGGTGTTCATTGATCCTAAAATAAGAGTTAGCAATTTAATGCGAGGTTGAGTTCTCAATTTAATATTAAATTGTTAATTTCTTGATTCTTGAGTGTTAACTTAAGATACAATTGCCATGAACACAATTAGAGATTCTTAGGCCAGAATTAATCACAATTGGATTAGGATAAGGATAGTGGATACCAAAGGACAATTCCAAAGCTAGTCACAAGACCATTCTCCACCCATAATTCATCTAGCTAGGTAGAATTTAGGAACTTTATTTTAAATTCATTTTACTTAGTTCAATTAGATTGGAACCCCCCTAAATTAGTAAGTTTTAGGATCTTCATACACTTAGAAAATTCAATCAAACATTGCATTCCAATTCCGAGGGAGATGACCTAGGTTGTGCCACTTGCTGCATATCTTGTTAACCTAGTTTTATTTTGAGGGTCTCGCGACAGACCGCATCAAAATTTGGCGCCGTTGCCGGGGAATTGGAGTCTTAATTGTTTGAGAAAGTTTTCTAAGTGTTTTTGTTCTGTTTTAGCTCTGTTTTGGTTCTGTTCTAGCTTAGTTTTTGTTCTGTTTTGAACTTGGAATTGGATCATTTCGGTGTTATGTGTCAAGTGTCTGGTTGCTGGAATTTTTGTTTGAAGTGCCCAGAAAATTTTGAAACTTTGTTTTCTTAGGGTTTTGGGTGTTTTAAGCAAAAGTAATAGCATAGCTATTAGGTGCACCATTTTTTGGCCAAATTCCAACGTTTAAGGCACTTTTTCGAATTTTTTAGTATTTTCTCGAAATTTTTAGGAATTTTTCAATTTTTCTGGATTTATTTTCTTTATTTTTTGTGAGCTCATTTTGTGTGACTAACTTCTGTTTTAAGTGTTTTTTGATTGTTAGGAACTTCATATCTTCATTTGATTTTATTTTCTTGATTTTGAATTGATTTTAGTTAAGTTTGTTGTGATTTTTCTGGTGCTGAAATTAATTGAACTTCTCAATTTTTCTTTGCTTTAAATGGATCATTATTATTCTAATCAAGGTATCTATGATTCTTGTGCAGAGCATAGGATTTCTCAGAAGTTGGACAATGCCATGTCAATGCTTCAAGGCCTCCTTGAAAGACAAATACAAGAGCAACAAAGCCAACAATACCAACAAGTCCAACAACCATGCTACCAACCACACCATGATTCCTATGAAGTTCATCCAAGTTACCAACCATATCACAATTCATATGAAGTACACCCTAATTACCACCATCATTATGAGCCATACCACAACTACCATATGCAAGAGCCAGAATATCATCCTTCCAATTATCATGAGGGATACACACAACAAGAGGTCCAGAGGGAACCAAGTTTGGAAGAGATGATGATGCAACGATTGAAAGCCTTTGATCTTAGAATGCAACAAAGGAATGCCGACCATCTTCAATTTCAACAAGAATTTGAACGGTTGCATCTTGAAAATCAACAAAAGATTGACAACATCATGAAGGATTCGGGACTTCAAATGAATCAACCTACTTCAAGTGCTACTGAATTGACTGAAAAACAAATTGGAAGGGAATGTATAGATGAGGAAGAGTCTTATTCATTGGGTAATATCCTTCCATCTTCTAATATTTTACAATTTGTTGGAACTGATTCTAGTATACATGATAGCACTGTGACTGTTGATGTATATAATGTTGTTGATTCTGAATTGGATGATGATGATGTTGATGAGGAAATTATTCTTGAATCTCCTAATTTGATTGATTGTGGTAGTTCATTGAGTAAATTTAATACAATTTTTGATGTTCATGAGCCATTGTGTACTGATGCACTTGGTGTGTCTACACCTAGCTATGACCATAGTGAAAATTTCATTTCTGAGCCTATTAATGATGAATCTTTTGAGTCTAGGGTAGTAGATAAGTGTGGGGGTGACTTAGAATGTGATAATCATTCTATTCCTAGTCTGGAATTGGTTGATAAGCGTATTGATGATGTATCTACAGAGTTTAGGGATAGCATGCCATCTAGATCATGTGATGTAGTTGATTTAAATGATTCTGTTGATTGTGTGTGTGCTGGATCCACTATATATGATAAATGCTCACAGATTAATTCTGTCATTGAGACTAGTGAGTTCCTCACATATTCTAATCAACATGATTCCTCACTAGCATGTGATGGTATGGTTGATGAAATGGTAGATGTAGCATGTGAAAAGAATATAGATAGTGAAATTGTTGAACATCTTGTTGTTGATAATTCAGACCCCACTCTTAAATGCTTATGTGATGATATGCATACAAGTCCTGTGTGTGCTGAGATAAATGAATTTCTAGAGTCTGATAAGCCTGCTAAACCTGTAGAGTCCTTTGTCTGCACTGAAATTGCTAATGATACTGATTCTTCTGATCATACTAGTATTGATGAGAGCATGTATAGTGATACTGCTGATTTTGAAAATCTTATTGATGCTTGTGCTGTTATTGATACTAGTGAGAGACTGGATTTTGTTGATCATTGTTTCGAATCTTGTGAACCTACTGATGTCTCTTTGGTCAGGGAAGATATTGTTTCTCTTGTTGAGAGTGCTGAACAAATTCTTGAAGTTGGTGAGCTAATTCCGAATAAGCCACTACCTCTCCCAACTGAGAAAAGGCAACTATCAGATACCTTGGAGGACTTGAACTCAAAAGGCTGTGAGAAGTTACAATTAGATTTTTCTGTTGATGCAATGACTCTTACTGATGGGAGTCCAGTAGATTTCATTGGATTTGATAGATTATTAGAAATTTTTGTTTTTAAATTTTCTTTCTTTGGTTTTAAATGCCCTAAATTTCATTTTCCTTCTTTCATTGCTTCTGAAATTGCTGAATCTGACTTTCCTAAACTACTGATGGTTAAGGAAGTCCATGAGTCATCATTGAATGACCAATCCAAATGCTTTAAAGTAGTGAGACTTAAATTTGTTCAGCTAAGGAGGAATAAAGTTGTTTTGATTTTAATTTTTGATACTTATGATTAGTTAATTTTGATAGAGTTCTTTTTAGTTTAGGATGTAGTTTTCTTTTCATTTCTGCATTACAGTTTTGTTTTCTTTTTGTTTTGTAGGTAATAAAAGGTTGCTAACTAGCTACATGGGAATCTAAGCCTACCTTGAGATCTCCATTTCCAAGCTTATCCGGTTGTATTCTGTCCTTTCACTCTTTTTATATTGTGTTGTTTATTTGTTGACTGGGTTGTGTGCTGACATTGAGGACAATGCAACATTTAAGTGTGGGGGGGGGGGGAGAGCCATTTCATTCCATTCCATTTCTTCATCTCTTTGCTTTATCTTGAAAAAAAAAACATATTTTGAAAATTTTTGAGAAAATTTTTGAAAAATAGTGTGATTCTTTTCAGTTTTTCTGTGAAATTTGCAAGTTGAGATGATTATAGCTTGGATTCACTTAGACATGATAAGTAATGGATCTTGTGTCTTGATTTAAGTGAAGTGGCAATGAATTTGATTTCAATGAATTATTTGATAGCCATTAGCTGATGAGGAATTGAGCCATAATTGTTCATTTCTAGTGTGTATTCACCTATCTTTGTTTTCACTCTAGAACTTGTCTTGATTCTTTGTTGAGACCACATTTGCATTTGCATGCATGAAAATGATAAGGCATTCATTTCTTTTATAGCTAGAACCAAAAAGCCAACCATACATGCACTTTATCCATTGTTTAGCCACTTTGGACCTTGTTTTCTTTTCTTGTTTCGCCTGCAGCCATTTCAAATATTTTTCCACCTTGTTCTAAGATGCCTTAGTGATTTCAAGGAGCACTACATCTAACTAGGATGAGAATATGTATGTCTTGCATCAATTTAGGCCATTGTTACTAAAAATTGAGGAAAATATTCAAAGTTAAAAAAGAAGAAGAGAGAGATAGAAAAGCAAAAAAGAAAACAATGAATGAAAAGTTTGAGAGAAAAAAAAAAGTCATTGAAAATCAAAAGAAAGAAGCATTTCAATTGTTTTTGTAGTTCCTTATTGCTAGTGGGAAATAAGGTCTTGAATTGTACACATTCTCCCTTATCCTAAGTTTCCATTGATTGCTCTTGAGGTTCTAAGGTATCCATTTGTTTGTTTTTCCCCTTGTTTTTGTATCCATTCATTTCATTTCCCTAACCCTATTACAACCCTAAATAAAGTCCTTTTGATTTGTGTTTTGCATTTAGCATGGGTGATGGAGACTTAGAAACTTGACAAGCTTATGGTAGTAAACTTTGATAGGTGAAATTTGAGTGATACACATACCTTGACCACTTGAGATTTGAGAGTAAACACCAATCCATGTGAGGGGCTATGCATTTCAATTCATTCTTTTCAAATGAAATTGTCATAGAATTTGATTTCTTGATGCAATTGAAGTTAGTTTGGATTGTTGAAGTGTTGATAAGTTTTAATCATTCTCTATCTTGTAACTTTCTACACTCTCCTTTTACATTTTCTTTCTCCACTTGCCATTCCACTTGCTTCTCCTTAAATTTTGAGCTTTGCCCAGGAGTGCAAAAGTTTAAGTGTGGGGGAATTGATAAGCATGATTTTTATGTATTTTAGTCCCCTTAACTTAAGCATTTTGAATGTTAAATAAGGCTTAATGGATTTACTTAGATGGAATTTAATTTTAGTAGCCATTTTCTGCACTTTAGGAATTTAACTGCAAAATAATTGATTTTAAAAGCATAAATCTTTTTAAATGAATTTTGTGAATTTTTCTCTGTTGCTTTTATGCAGATTTTGGGCAAATCATCTCTCATGTTGATGAAGGAATGGATGAATCATGCTACAAAATTCCCACGTTGAATCATGCTCCATGTTGCAACAACACAAACAAATATTCCACGTAGGAGCTCACTGGAACGTGGTTTCATGCATAAACACATGGTCATTCACATGCACAGCAGCACATTCCCACGTCTCAATAAGGGAAGAAACCTGAGCTGCATGATGAAGAAAAAGCGAAGAATGAGAAGCATGGGTGTTTGGAAGAAGAGAAGCTACGGGCTGTACAGTGGAATGGTGAGCACGAGAACACACACACATGCAAGGGCAGAACAACAATTCGTTTGAATAGAAGTTTGCATGGAGAAAACGAAGAGGAAGCAGCCTCTGTTTGAGAAACACGAATGAGCAGAAGAGGCTGTACATGCATGCATAAATGGAGAGCAGAACACGTGGATTAATGAAGCACTTGGCTGGAACGTGGACTGGCTGGAATTTTTGTAAGCTCCAGAACGTGAAGAAGTTCAAGAAGAAGAAGAAGCCACGTTCTGGTTTGAAAGAAAAAGAATATGGGTTCTGGTTTGAGAAGAAAGGAGCTGGCGTGGGTATATGAACGAATAGCAGTTCACGTTGAGGAATTACAGGGAGAGTTTGCGTAGAAACAACTCGTGAGAAGCAACCTCACATACCATGAGCAAAACGCATGGAACAGACGTGGAGCTGACGTGAAGATGGTGTGTTTCGCGTGAATCTGAATTGAAGAAGTTGACGAGGAGAGAGCTGGAGAAAGCGAACAAATGGAGATGAAGAAACACGTCTGGACAGCAGCAGAATGAAGGAACAGACGTGGATTATTATATTCACAAGTGGGGTCCACTCTTATGCACATGAAGTAGCTTCAGACAATTGGAATGAGGGGCTTAGCACGTGAATTGATAAATGAAGCACGTGAATAGGTTTGAAGGCTGAGGCAGGGAGGATTGACGCGAGGTTTTACATCCATATTTCCATTGGCACGCTCCCTTCGTCCAGACCATCTCACGCCCTCTCCACTCCATTCCATCCTCCATTTTCCATCTCCATCTCACCACCAAAATGAAGCTCTAATCCATCCCTTGTGATTAGCTAGGAGAAAACCTTGGAGAAGCTTGAATCTATGGAGGAAAACTCAGAATTTTGGCTAAGGATTTCAATTTTTCCTTACACTTTCTCTCTTTCATATATTGTCTTGTTTAAGTTGTATTTGATTGAGAAATTGTGTAATTATAATTAGTGGCTGTTTAGACACTGATTAGGAAGCCTTTCTATTGATTAATTGGTTGAATTAAATTCTGAATTTGTCAATTTCTTGCAATTACCCATGTATGCAATCAAGGTGTTTGATGAAATGCATGTGAGAGATTGAACCTTTAATTGTTTAATTAGAGGACTCCTTAGTGTTTAGTTGTTTAATTAGACATTTTTGGATGATAGTTCAGAGGTTAATTACTCAGTTAATTAATCGAATTGGGTGTTCATTGATCCTAAAATAAGAGTTAGCAATTTAATGCGAGGTTGAGTTCTCAATTTAATATTAAATTGTTAATTTCTTGATTCTTGAGTGTTAACTTAAGATACAATTGCCATGAACACAATTAGAGATTCTTAGGCCAGAATTAATCACAATTGGATTAGGATAAGGATAGTGGATACCAAAGGACAATTCCAAAGCTAGTCACAAGACCATTCTCCACCCATAATTCATCTAGCTAGGTAGAATTTAGGAACTTTATTTTAAATTCATTTTACTTAGTTCAATTAGATTGGAACCCCCCTAAATTAGTAAGTTTTAGGATCTTCATACACTTAGAAAATTCAATCAAACATTGCATTCCAATTCCGAGGGAGATGACCTAGGTTGTGCCACTTGCTGCATATCTTGTTAACCTAGTTTTATTTTGAGGGTCTCGCGACAGACCGCATCACGTGCCCTCCCTCGTCAGCCACAAAGATAGTCATAGTTATAAAAGTAAATTAGATATTAATTGTTCATGTTTATTTGTATCTAAATTACCTATCACAAGTAATTTAGTTAAATTAATAGTGTATGAGTTGTTAATGATAGCTTTGTAAATTACATATCACTTTTGTATGATTTAACTTAATTATGTATGAGTTGTTAATCATAAATTTGTAAATGACATTTCATTGGTGTAAAAATACAGAATTGACTTATTAGTGTTGAATTACTGACTTATGATTTGATTTGATTTGACATATGTATCTATATTGCATTACCATTGACAAATATTTTAGTTCCTACAAACTATAATGGATCTTCACCAAAATGTTATTAATCCAAGACCAGAGGATAAGTCTCTATTGTATTTACAATCTCGTCATATGTCTTAGACTGTTTAGCAAGAAAGGATAAGTTAAAAGTTTTCTTAGTTGTCAATTATTAGTTTAATCAAATTTATGATAGTTTCTCTAATACAATAGCATATAAGATAGAATTTTGCATATACGACAAACAACGTAGAAAGATCATAAATTCGATCCCTCTTTAACTATTGTCCTATATCTTGTATAGGCTAGTTTCTACGGTGTCTCATGACTCAGTCATTTTGACTTTAATACCGCACTTGTATTGGTCATTATTGAGTGGTGGTGATCGAAAATATACACCTTCCACCTTATTAGAGATGAGTGAACAATTACACTCCTAGACGTTGTTATCCATTTAGGTGTACTTTGCATGAGGAATGCAGTATTTAGACAGACAGATTATAATTGGCTAGTTGTTTGCAATAAGGTGTTTGGTGTGACACCACCTCAGAATATTGGATAGGCAAAGGTTGAGCATTCCTTGGTTAGCACAAACATTCAAGAACTTGTTAAATGAAATAGGTGATAATACTATTCAACAATTCACATAGGCATACATTCTATAACTAATTGGGGATACTTAATACCAAATAGGATTGAATATAAAGTAATGTTGATGTACCTTCCATTACTCACTAATTTTGAGAAGGTTGGTTAGTATAGTTAGGGTTTAGCAGTGCTAACCCATTTATATAGAGAAATTTATAATGCCACCTATTATAACAAGGTTAATACATGTGGTTGTCTGACCCTGTTTCACTTATAAGCACGGGATTGATTTCCCAGCCTTGCTCCATAAAGACCCCTACAACCTAACTTACAAATGGCTATTCATCCCATTAGACCCTCACTAGGCTTCAAGTATATACCAATTTTTTTTAATGATTTTGAGCTTTTTAATGATATATAAACTAATGTGTATTTACTCATCTCCCATAAGTAGCGACATGTCTTATAGTATCCCCAGCCGATGACAGATGCTTTACGATAGTATAAGATATTATTAGATCAGATAAAGGACGATAAGGTTTTTGGTTTTGCATTTACTTGTTTTTCATTTTATGATTATAGCACGATGTAACCATTTTTTTATATGTAGGTAATTTGGCTTTCATATGACTCATTGGGTGTCCCCCAATTGATTCCCAAGTACTGCTTAACAATACCCGATATATGGCATGCATCTGTCCTTATATTGTGCTTTTGGATAGTTAAGTGGCATCATGTTAACTGCATTCTCCACCAATTTGGTAGGGTGTAGCATATCCTTGAAATACCATTCAACAAAGGATCACTGCACATCCTTCAATTAAGAGGGCAAGTTCATAAAAACTGGTGAGAATAACATGTGATATTCATTGTAGAATATAATTCATGGCCCTAAGTAGTGGCACAAAATGACCTTAACGATAAACCATTAGATTGCATGTCAAACAACCTGTATTGGTATTGGCACCATATGTGACGGTAAATCTATCCTGCTAGTGATTCTCAGGGTTTTATGGTATAACTTTTATATGGTTTTCATCCTCATATTTTCTCTCCTTATATATATATATATATATATATATATATTACTTTTAATAATTAATTTTTTATTTGATCGGTTGATGTATTGGAGGACTTATACAAGCTTACTATCACTGACCTACCAATGCTTAGTTATGAGGACTTCAAATAGAGCATAAACAGCGATATCCAAACCATGTTATGCATTCTAAGAAAGGATCAAGCTATGCTCGTCTCTTAACTAGATCCATTAACATATGATCTACCTAGACCTCTAAAGCCGTAGGCTAAACTAGGAAAAAAGGCCATAAGTTCATCTCATATAGGGAATCGATGTTTGGTGGCAAAGTTGGTAGAGTTCATGCAAATATACCATCGTCATCTTACCTAACAACCCCCATGCTAGGAGATTTTCATTATGCTAGTCCTTTTTTTTTTACCACAGACAATTGGTGGAGATTTTGGTTTTTCTTCCCTTTCACCGTTTACAATTGTTGGAGGTGCTAGTCCTTCTTCCTTTACACTTTACTATACACATTTATTGCCTTTGTCTATTTATATGGAGTCATCCTTCTCCACATTGCCACCACAACTGATGTAATCCAGGGAGATATCATTTACATTATTGTTTATAGATCTAATTATATTCAGTGCTAAGTATGGCAATATTTCTTTCGCACAATGGGCGTCATACTAATCTCAATAGGGCTTCTTCACCCCAAATAAATCGATTTCAATTGTCTAGTCCCCTCAATGGAATTTAATTTCTTAAGAAATTTGTAATTAGGTGGAAAGTAAATCTTTCGAAGAAGAGGATGAAGAATAAAAAGAATAGTTACAATAATGTCAGTCACAACAAATAAAGAGAAGGCCTAAGGGCAGGCAGCCATTTATGGCTGACGGTTAATGTTATTTTTTTTTCACCATACATTTCAAATTTTATGCTCATTTGTATTAATGAATTATATATTTAAATCCATTTTTTATAACACTTCTTTTTTTTTTAGCCAACATCAATTTATATTTTAATCAATTAATATATTTATGAAAATATACACTTACAAGTAATATATATATTATTTAATTTTAATTTGTAATATTTTTAACAAATTTAACTAACAATTTAAGAAATTACATTTACATAAACAACATTTTTAAGCAACAATATTAAATTAAATTAAATAATTATCTTATAAATAAGTAATATTAATAAATTTAATTTTATACATATTGCTATATTTCATTTACAATAATTTTATTATATACATTAACAATAAAAAATAAAAATATTTATCTTTACAAATTTTAAAAAATAAATTAATATTTCTTAAAATACAAATATTTCAAAATTACAAGATTAAAAAAATTATATATACAAATTAAAATTATATTTCTCAAAATAAAAATAAAAAATGTCACACCTACCTTTCTCATATGTTCTAACTCATAGTATTCAAGGATCTTGTATTACCTTCAGCAGACCCTATTGACAAGGTCTTGAGTTTCACAAGGCAAAACCCAAGATCTTATCGACAAGATGTTGAATTCCGTAGTGTAGAACCCAAGATCTTGTCAAAAAGATCCTAGACCGAGGAGGTCTCCCTTGACCCATTTATCTCCAAATCATAAAATCCATCACAGAGGACGTTTGACATCCGAAAAGGTCCAGAGGTGAAACTGTCATTGATGCTATCATAGATTTCTACAGCAAACTTTGAAAATGTCCAATTAATTCCACAAAAATTTAATCCATGCAAATTATACCAATATGAAAGCTATTGATGTTAGCTAGAGGGAAAAAATATTTCCAGACCAGCTCAGATAGCCTATACCTTGAAATTCAATAAAACAGTAACTCAGGTCGGGTAAACTCTTGATACTGGATAGAATGTTTAAAAATTGATATCTCTATCTCTGGACCTCCAAATAAGGTGCTTCTAGTTTGTATGAGTCACTGTGAATGTCTAGTTTCTCTGTATAAAATTTCATGCTAATTGGACATCATTTGAGCCTTATATGATAGATTTCATTTTCAGACTAAATGAATAGTGTAGTAGACCAAAATCAAAATAATTGCCAACTTTAAAAATTCATCAAATATTCTGTAGATCTCTGAAAATTTTAATCTATAGCTTCCCAAAAAGCTCTCAATGAACCCTAATTGCATGCAAAATCGCAGATTAAGAAGAGTTCATTTGGCTAAAAAGTGATATAGGTTTCCATTATGGTCAATTTTGACTCTATGTGGGGTACCAAAGTGACTAAATGGTTTCCTCTTGGTCTTGGCACCTTTTGGACAAGTCTAAAAACATAATTAGGACTTGTGTGAGCTATCCAAATGGTCCCAAACCATATGCATCTCATTTTGGCCTTTTCATCCACACATATACCCATTTACATCAAACTTCCACAAAGTATATCTTGGCATTACATCTCCAAATTACATTTTAGAGTTCACATATCATATCCATATATTTATACATAACATAATATCATAATTATACATATCCAATGGGTCATAGACCATATACATCATTGGATTACAATATTTGATACAAATATGGCCTTAAAGTGACAAAACTTAAGCACTTGGTTGTCAAACTCTTTCCTTCAAGGTGGTTACCTTCTATTACCTTGTCCACTTAGTCCACCTACCATATTAGATCATTGGAGAGGAGGGAATGTGATTCAAAGAATCCCAATAGCTCATCTTCCATTCAATCATATATAATATATGCAAAGCAAGTCTTGAAAATGTATGCATAGATATCATAGAAGTCATGAACATTCAAGAGGCAAGCTTGGCATGTGAACAAGTCATACAAGACATTCAAGAGCTCACCAAGTATTTAGATTGGTCTCACACTTTTCCTTATAGATTTTGGATTTGCCTCACCCATTCTTTAAGAGATTCTTAGACTCAACTATATTCTTGGGAGTCCACTTTGCTTTTAGGAGACTTTTTGCTTTGTTTCAACTAATCTTAAGGGTTCTTGACTCATCCTCATCATGGTTCAGAGTTCTTGGCCTTTCCATATTCAAGCAAACTCAAACGAACATCACACATTCATTTAAAAATATAATATGTCATCATGAAATCATGACATATAAAATCATGCTAGCATACTTTTCATGACTTGAAAATACACATACACACATTCTAAGACAAGCTAGACACACATCTATGCATGAAAGAAGGTAGAGAGAGCTACCTTGTATACAATCACACACTTTTTCTTTTGAAATTCCCTCCCTTGCTTTGGCCACACACCCAAAAACCTGTGGAGATGGTTTCTCTTGACCTAGATACAATTTATGGAAGCCAATTAGGTTTATAAAACAAATTCTAAGGCCATACAACTTACTTAGACACTAGGTTGTTCTATAAACCCCATTATGATCCATAAATGCACTTAATGAAGCAACACCCCTCAAATAATATCTAGACTCTATTATTTTCTTTCAAATATGATTGTTAACTCCTTTTAAGCCTCTTGGAGTCATCACACAACTAAAATAAAGGGCCTATCATCATGTTACTTCTTTAGATCATAATATGGAACTTAAAGCACCAACTCACTTTCCATGAGTTATAAATTTTTTTCCAAGGCCTCCCCTCATATTTATTCATCATATATGACATAAAAATGGGTTTGGAAAAATTTAAAACTCTCCCTAGCTACTCTATCCATGCTTGGCTGAGACATAGCCCCTTTTTGGCCTCCTTGGAATTTTTTTTATTTTCTTGAAGAAGGAAGCATGTGGGGAGCATCTTAGGGATCTTAGGAGCTCATTTAAACTCTTAATTAGACCTAGAAATCATCACACAAAATCAGAATTTAGAAGGAATACTTGAAACCCTAGAATTTGCATTTTCAAAGCTAATGGTTATTTTGTTGTTTCCTTTGCATGTTCTTGTTCTTCTCCCTCAAATACCTAAGATTCATGCTTGGTTTGGTTTAAAAATCAGATCCTCCTATGGCTTCTAGGGTTAGGTGAAATGGAAAAGAAGGGTGGGTGAAGATATCAACCACAGGAAGAGAAATGACCTAATTTCTTTACTTTTTCTTGCTTAAATCTTGCTTTTTCCAAGCTTCTCTTTTCAAACCCGAAAACTCCCTTGAGTTTCTCCCTTGAATCATATTTATAAACTCCATTTCAATCAAAGGAAACAAAGGAGAAGGGAAGAGAGGAGGTGTGGATGAAGAAAAGTATGAAAAACTACCATGGAAACATACCTTAAGCTTGGATTTTCTCTTCCTTCTCTTCTTCCCTTGGTGTGCCCAAAACCCTAGCTCTCACTTCTGAAATTAGGTAGAAATTTCTGATTCCAAATGAGGGAGAAAGTGGGGCACCACCTATGTATAATAGGAGGTTAATGGCTTTTTCAAAAATTCCCATTTTGCCTTTCATTCCTTGCATTTTCTCTTCTCCTTCATTTTAGCTCTTTTTTTAGAACTATCTTTTTCATTATAAAATTTAGGTTCCCAATTTAGTAAAATGCCTTTGGAATAACTTAAATAGGAGCTAAAACCTTTTTGAACAAATTCATCAAAGTTTGGGCACACCGACGTTGGAAAACATCCACTAGAGGGGATTTAACTGTCTTGGGGCTTCTCATGGTTTTTCAGGACCTCTGAGAACCTCAAAGAACTCAAAATTTTCATTTAAAAAGCCCTCCTGTGTGAACTCCAAAATTTACTCAAAATTACGAAAATGCCATTACGTTTCGTAGGTTTCCTGTCAAAATTTGTTTCTTCATTCTAGCTCTATTTTTCCTTCCATCTGAGGCTAAAATTATCATTTTTAGGAGTCTTGAATGTTGCAAAAGTTTTTCAGAATCTGAACTAATTCATTTCAAGGGACTTGCTTTGAAAACATATCTGTTTCCGTCATTTAACGAAAACTGGACATTACAAATTAAGTGTTCTATTAGCCTTCGAACTTATTAACTAAGAAGATGGGATAAGAGATGAATCTTTGGATGCGCTTATGAAGCAAAGAAGATGAAGGTTGATAGTACCTTAATAGGAGAGAACAAGGTAATCCCAAAACCATTATGCTTAGTCCCACTTTCATATTTCCCTTAGTCTTAACTTACTCCCCTCTCGACCTCTCAAGAATATCTTTGTGTCCCACTATTTTATAAGGTTGTGTGGACTATCTGCATTCATGCATATGAGTATCAAAACATAGTACAAACATACATTTTTTTCTTTGTTTTAGGTTCTGATCTCCACGTGCCTAATAGGTTATGTAAAGAAGAAATGGAAAAAAAGAAACTCACTTTGTTCCTACTATAGCTTCCTTATAGGGCACACTTATTAAATTTAAAGAGCTCACAGCTAGATAGTTAGTGTAAAGTACAGAGATGCTTTTGTTTGGTCTTTGTTGTTGGGCATTGGTCATTATTAATTGGCATGAATACCTTGTTCGCAAGTGAAGATTTTGCCCACACATGAGGGAGTCTTTAGTAAGGCAATGTGATTGATGGTTTTATATGCTATGTCTTGTAAAGTGGAAGTGCAAGTGTGTCTAAGCTAACATTAAAGGTTCAAAGCCTAAGGAGAATGGTGGAGACACTCTCTAGCATGGTCATGGCTAATGTAAAAGTATGGAATTTGCAAACATGAATGGAGACTATCTTTCTCCCTATAGTAGGTGAATATGATAGTCAACTAACATAGGATGTATGCCACTCCATCTACTTAAGCTATTGGTTCTTCCAAAGGCAACACTGACTTCATAATCCATAAGCTAATGATGTATGAGGGATTGTCTTTGGCAATATAGCATGCATGTCCCTTCTCTTTTAGTATAGATGAAACAATGGGTAATGATGTTTCAAGCTAACGAGGGAGAGCATTTATGATATTATTAGATTATAAGGCCAATGCTATGAGGATTGAGAACAAGCAAACGAAGAAACAAGTGGGAAATAGCCAAAACCAAAAAAGAAAGAGCACAAGCTCCTCTGGAAGATCACGCATATGCGTACATAAACCACTTTAGAATTTAAATTTTCTTAGTTGCTTAGCAAATGTAGTTGTAAACAGAGCATTGGTTATTTCCCAATGATTGCATTTTATTTTGGAATGAATATGTATCATTAGAGAAGTACCCTAATTGTAATGCCTTATGATATAAGAATAAAGAATCGAGTCTAGAAAAAGTGTTATGGTATTTTCCCATCATAGCTAGATTCAAACACATGTATATCAGTGCAAAAGATGCAAAGCACTTGACATGGCATGCAGATGAAAGGATTCAAGATGGCAAGCTTTGACATCTTGTAGATTCTTCTCAGTGGAAAAAAATTGATCATGGGTATCTTGAGTTTGGGCAAGGAGATAAAAATCTACACCTTGCATTAGCTACTGATGGAATGAACATGCATGGTGTCCAAAATAGTATCCATAGTATATAGCTGGTGATTTTGGTGATTTATAACCTACCTCTATAGCTATGCATGAAGTGCAAGTTTATGCTGTTGTCTATGCTAATTTTTGGGCCCAAGCAACCTAGAAATGATTTAGAGGTATTCTTGGCTCCTCTAATTGAAGATTTAAAGCTAATATGGGAGACAAGAGTGGAGGTATATGATGGGTATAGGGAGGAAAGATTCAACTTGTGAGTTGTGTTATTTAGGATAATCAACGACTTTCTAACGTATGGTAATTTGTTAGGATACATTATAAAAGGACGTTGCACATGCCCTATTTATGAGGAGGGCACACATTCCATGCGACTAAAACATTGTATGAAAAATATCTTTCTTGAGCATAGTAAATTTTTGCTTCCAGGACATCATTACTAGTGGTAGAGAAAAGCTTTCAATAGGAATACAGAGGAAGGTAGTGCACTTTTGCTGTTGACTAGTGAGCAGCTGTAAGAAAGGGTAAAAAATTTGTATAACAATTTTTGCAAACCTTTTGCAGGACACCTTTAGACAAGTAGGCAGAAGAAAAAGTTTTTTTTTCTTTGAACTGCCATATTGAAAGTCCTTATATATGAGGTATTACCTTAATGTGATGCATATCAAGAAAAACATATGTGACAGTGTAATTGGTATGTTACTCAATGTGCCAGGAAAGACCAAAGATGGCATCAAGGTAAGGTTGGACTTAGTTACTTTGGGAATAAGAGGAGAATTGGCACCGGTGAAGTATGAACATCGTATTTATCTAACTTTAGTAGCTCATACTCTGTCTAAGAAAGAAAAAATACTTTTTGTGAATTGCTTAATAGAGTTAAGGTTCTAGAAGAGTATTCATTAAACATTAGAAAGCTCGTATCAATGAAAGATCTAAAGTTGAAGGGTCACAAGTCTCATATTTGCCATGTTCTGATGGAGCATTTGATTTTGGTGGCTCTGCATTTCATTTTGCCTGGAAAAGTGTAAGGGACAATCATTAAACTACTTCTTCAAGTCCATTTGCAACAAAGTGACTGACCCTGTGAAATTATCGGCATTGCAAAGACAAATTGTAGTCACTTTGTGTGAACTTAAGATGTATTTCCCAACTTCACTATTTGACATGATGGTTTACCTGACTGTTCATTTAGTTAGGAAGACATAGATGTGTGACCCAACTTATTTGAGGTAGATGTATCCAATTGAGTGTTATATGAAGATATTAAATAGTATGTGAAAAATTAAAGTCGACCAAAAGGTTAAATTGTTAAATAGTACATAGTTGAAGAAGCTGTTGAATTCTGTACCAAATACCTATCCAATGTCAATAATATTAGGTTTCCGATATCTTGACACATGGGAAGAACTGTTAGGGAAAGGATTATGAGAAATGAAATAGTTAGCATCCTAAGTACACAGTGTGAGCAAGCACACCTATATGTTCTAACAACTTTGATAAGGTTGAGCCATATGTGTGGAAGCACAAGGACATACTCATAAGCTTGAATTCCAATAAGAATAAAAGTTGGATATTGAAAGAACATAACTAACTTTTTATAAATTAGCTTCTTTTTGAGTTAAATGTGAATCTTAGTGCAATTTTTGAAAAATTGAGATGGTTGGTAGGTGCAATCCTACATGTCCTTTCTTACATAGGTTATCTCATTAACGACTATACATTTTACGCAAAAGTGCAGGATGATCAGAGCATAATGCAAAATAATGGTGTAACTCTTATAACTCAGTCTATGCATATTTTTAGTGTTAAGGACAAAAACCCTATCTATGCAAACATGTCATACTTGGGATAATTGAACACATATGGGAGTTAAACTACATTTTATTTTGGATGCCAATCTTCAGTTGTAAGTGGGTTGACAACAAAAATGGCCTTCAAATTGATGAGTTAGGGGTTTTCTAAATGGATCTTAATAAGGTAGGGTACAAAGATAAACCTTTTATTTTTGCATTCCACGCTCAACAACTGTTCTATATCCCCGATCCTGGTAGTAAAAAATGGTTCATTATTCTATTGACAAACAAAATAAATGAAGACAAAGATAGGTTTTTTAGTTGACACTTCTTTGTGGTTCACTTCATTATAATTCTTTATTGACTCCAAATTAAATTGACTCACTTTCTTGCATAGTCTAAGAGTGAACACTTGAAAGTGTTGGGACTTAGCAAGGAATCAATTACTGCATCATCAAAGCCAAAGCCCAACCCTTAAGTTTCAAATAAATATAAATTGGACAGATGTTAGGAGATGATGACATAAAAGTTGTAAATTTCAATAAAGAGATTTATAATAGATAAACATAGGATGTGCTTAGAAGGTAAGGAATAAATGACATCCTCCTATGTGAAACGATAAGGGCCACTGCTATTAATTTATATTTTTAGGTACTTTATCTATTGTACATAAACTATTTTTTATCATGTTCATATCAATTTGTCATTAATCCATTTGTTTCTTTATCTCAAGTACTTATACCATACATTCTTGATCCTTACGAGGAGGTTCATGCTCATCAATCCCTATGATGTAGCTGCTTTTACTCTATAGATGCCACATAGCTAACTTACAAGTTAATCATAACAAGTAGTGGATCTGTTTGTTATAAGAGCTAATAATGAGGTGTTATTCTTGGCCTCTTACATGTAAGGGTGAGTCACTTAGTGTTAAAATTTTCAATTATATGTAATTTGAATGTTAATTATTTAATTAGAATTTACTATCACTAGTTACTCATCTTACAATACTCTAGATGTTGATTGTCATCAATCCATATGCTTTAACGATATATTACATGGATCCTTTAAATGGTGACTCGATTAGATGGTTTTCCGTGCCTTCATGTTTTCTTATATACTAAAATTTAACTATAAGATAGTATTAGTTGGTGGTGATTCGCTATTACTAGATTATTGGATTGATATTAGTATGTAATTTTCTATTATTAGCTGTAAAGAGAGGGCTTAAGACTCGAGGAATCTTTATTTTAAAACTGTTATACTGTTAATTTTTTTCAATATAAAACCTGCTTTAAAAATATACTTCTAAAATTTGATCAAATTCTAGTTATCTAACTTCAAATTGTTGTTATTCCATTTTGCAATACTTCTTAGACACATATTGCAAGGAATACTCTAATGCCTAGATAGATAAACCTAAGAAAGAGTAATCTCTATATGTGTTCCAATAATGTCTCTTCGTTTAATTGTAATTAGCTTGTGCTAATTTCCACTGGTTTTTATTTTTTAGTGCATTTGATTTCTGATTGTAATTATTCTTTAATTGATTAATAAAAAGAATAAGTGCTCTTTGATTGCTTTCTAATAGTTCTTCTTAAATGACTAGTTGTTTGAGTTGATAAATAATGACTAGCAAAATGTAGAACTAGGAATAAAAATGAACTAAAATTGCCAAAGGCACTCAAGGTGCATAAATTGGAGGTAGATCTTTAAAAAAAGAAAAAGAAAAAGACAGAAAAAATAGGTAGTTTTATTTTGAACCACCAACAAAGGCAAAATAACTGCTAACAAAAATTTAATTTTTCTTCTCTGTTAATTACAAATCACCAATGAAACCAAGTTTTTGTTATCAGTTTTAAACCACCAACAAATGTGACCTCCTTTTGCTGGCGATTGCATTGTTAATGATTGCGAGCTAACAATAAAAGTGAAAAATAATCACCAACAAAGCCTTTTCTTGGCATAGTGAAACTTTATAATAAAAAAACTAGAGATCTAGGCTCCCTACATTGCATTGTGCTCATCCATATTATCTTTTTAACTCTAGTGCTTGAAATAGTAAAACTTATCCTTCAAAAACATAGCCACCAAATTTTAAGGAACACAAATTATAAGAGTCTATGTTCTTTTTTTCATATAAAAAATGAACTTTGTAAAGTGGAATTGGTAGGATTAGAACACAGATCTAACATGATCATGCAGACCAAGACTTGTTAGGATGTCTAATCCCATAATGCCTTTTTGACTTGTTAGCTAATATTTTTTTATTGATCAACAATAATTTATTTTAACATGGCACACATTCATTGGCAATGATAGATTACATTGCCACATGAAGAAACTCAATTGGTTGAAAGCAAATAAATTTAATAAAGATTATGGCAAAAAAAAAAAATACTCATCAACTTCTATTTTTAACTGATGTTTGCATAGGTCACCATTTCGACTCTCCTATCTCGTAGCTCTTTTCTCTTCATTTTAAAACTCTCAACTCCCAAATCTTTGCTCTTAAGCCCTCCTCCTTTCTTTTTGGAAATTAATCTTTCTTCTTATTATGGTCCTAAAAGATTGTGTCTGTAGTCCAAAGAAGAAATTTTAGCAATTTTTTATGAAAATGTTTTGCTTTTTCACTTGGATTTTGTCTAGAAAGATCGTATAAGCCATTTACTTCTTCTTTAGGTCAACTTTTAACTATAGATAAGAAAAAAATTTTGTGTAAGATAAAATTTATTTTATATAGTTCTTTTCCTCTTATTGCTTTTCATCCAAAAAATGTAAGATAATTTTTTTTTGTAATATTATGACTATATTATTTAAAATAGCCTCTGTGTATGTATAACTATATTTAAGACAAAAAATTTAAATTTATAGATAATAAAATTTATTAAATAATTATACATGGAAAAATAAAAAGAAAAAATGTCCAAACAAATATATAGAGATAAAATTTTAGATAAAATGAAAGATATATTTATATCTTGAATATAAAAGACATTTATGTGTTTTTTTATGTGCCTATATGCAAATTTTATTATAAAAATCATAATATGTATAAGAAAAGAGATTATATGAATATATACAAATGGGAGGATTCATGATAGTAATGAGAGCATAAATTTGAATGCTCTAGACCAAGAATATTCGGAGTTGACCATGACATCACTTTGGAAAGGTTGATGAAGGTGGTGAGGGAAAAGTTATGGTCGGACTCACATCAATTCATGTTTGAGTTAATTTATAGGTACCACTATTCATCCATTGTGGTACTTAGCATGCACTCAAGAGGATAATTCCAATGTCTAATCAATGTGGTAACCAAACTAGCAATTCCTAAACCAATTCAATGCACTAGATCTATATGCACATAACTTAGTAGTCAACATAGGTTTGAATGTGGCACAAGATGAGGTTTATGAATCATTGACATTCCAATCCACTAATTGGTTCCATTACATCGATGAGTAGGCCTTACTATTCATTTCCTACCCATAAGATGTACACCCATTTGGTTACAAATTTGCCATTAACTACACATCCAACCAAGTTTATCTCAACCACCAATTGTTTACCCCTGGATGAGGTAGAGGATATAGCTAACAAATTTAAAGAGGATGAATATGATACTTCAACAAATATCAATGATCATTAAGATGACACCATGTGGGACAATGTTGAGAAGGATGTAGGTCCTTCTTTCTTTTATCCATACATAGATTTTACATGTCTTGGTCCTTCTTTTACACTATACACAAATTTGGAAGGTGCTAGTCCTTCTTTGTTTACAACAACTACGTAGTTCATAAACTATATAGGTGCCAGTACATCTCACTATACACCATTGGTTCCTTAGTCTCTTCCCATGGATCATCACACTTTTGCATTTAATGAAAAATATGGTAGTGCATCTTTTGGATTTATAAATAGTGTGCCATTTATAACACTATTTATAGATCCATTCGCATTTAATGAAGAGTATGGCAGTGTACCTTTTAGAAATTACGGATCATGTTGTTCAATCCCCTCAATGGGGCTTGAATTCTCAACTGATTCATAATTTCAATAATAGTGAATCATCAGAAGATTAAGAAGGAAAAAGAAGAAGAAGAACCAATGCAGCACCACCCATTATGACTTAGAAAAAAGGCCTCGATACTGGATAAGGAGTCACCATGATTGATTTAACAATTCCTTTGTTATTTTCCCTTTCTCATGTAAAATTTTACAGTTACTTTTTGTAATGAGACATGTTATAGTATTTTTATGTTAAGGAGAGGAGAAAGAAGAAGAAGAAGAAAAAGGAGAGCTAATGCAACACCGCCCACAATGACTCAGAAGAAGGCCTCAATATAGGATAAGGAGTCACCATGATTGATCTAACAATTCCCTTGTTATTTTCTTTTTCTTGTATAAAATTTTACATTTACTTTTTGTAATGAGATATATTGTAGTATTTTTATGTTTTTGCTATTTTTTATACACTTTAATAAAATAGAATTAAAAAAAAAACCGACATTGTAATTTAAAAGAAAAAAAAATTAAAGGAGAATGTAGACATGCATCATACACAACATGACTCGGCATATGAGTTAATAATCTTTGCATTTAACTCGAACTCCACACATTCCACTATTTTTTGGCGAGTAACTTAATTTTTGTATAGAAGTTGATCAAACCCAGTCAAGAGTCATCATTAGCACTACGACACAAACCTCATGTAAACATCAAATTATATTTTGAAAATAATTATTTTTAGTAGAATTTAATGGTACACACAATAAAGTAAACTAAATTAAAAAATTTTAATTATAAAGAATGAATTGCAAATTAAACATATAAACTATCAAAACAAAATTAAAAAATAAATACAATCTAGGGACAAAAAAAAATAATTCAACTTAAAATTTACCTCCTTTTAGTTTAAGTTTTGGTTTGAACTAAATTAATAAAATTTGGTTTTCAAAAAAAATATATTTGGTAAGTATGAAAAAAGAAACTTCTTGCAAAAATCACGACAAATTTTGTGATACAAATAAAACGTGAATTCCTACAATAAAAAGCCATGTCTATGTTCTCCTTGTTTTATGAAATTTTCTTCCAACTTCTGTTAATTTTTTCCTTTGTTACACAACATAAATTTTCTTTGTAGAACATTAGGTTAATTCACATGTTCAAGTGGATCCTATGTTCCCATATATGTGTACTCTTTTTCTACATGTACAGATTCAAAATACTGCACATGAACACTCACTGTAATTTCCAAAGTGAGGTGGGTAAGAGAGAATATGAGGGATATTCCTCCGAAGGATGCTTCAATTTTTTCTACTGATAAAAGGATTGCGGAGACGCCATCATAAATGGAAGATGATCCCACTCTATAACCCATTAACTTTTATACAATATATTCTTAAACAGCTTTGATCAATTCTTACTTCAAAACTTCAGATAGTTCTGCATGTGAGTTAGTAATCTTTGCATTTAACTTGAACTTCATAGACCTCAGTTTCCCGGAAAATAACTTAATTTTTGCATAGAAGTTCATCAAAACCCAATCAAGAGACTAACATTACAGCGCAAACCTCATGCAACGAAGCATTCAATTATTTTTTTGAAAACAAAAAAAATAAATAAACTAGTATGAAAGCAACCCAAAATAGACAAAAACATGCGATCACTAACAATATGAAAGCAATCCTGCCATTCTTTTCCAATTTTCACATTATAGGAGAAAAACATTTTTAAAAGTTAAACATCAAAGTCATATTAAAGTAAAATCTATCTAACAGACAAAACCTTTTAGTAATTGAATATACAATGGATATGTTTGATTCTATTCTAATTTTAATGTTTTTAAAATAGATATTTTTTAGAATAAATTTTGAAATTAAAAAAAATTAAAAAATCTATTTGAATCATTATTCTGAAAAAGTATTGTTTTATATTTTTTTTTGATTTTACAGTATAAAAGTTAATAAAACATCTAAAAAATATTTTGATTTTTTTATTTCCGAAAACACAATTCTATTTTTATGTTTTACAAAATACTTTATTAAAAACATATTATTAAACAAGTTTTCTTTTTTTTTTAAATAGAAAACTATTCTAAAAACAAAAAATCAAATAGGTTCTTAGTATCATACAAGCTGTAGAATTCCAGTTTTTAGTAGCTCAGCAGAAGTCACACAGATCAAGTCATCAAGTACCCAAGTGCTTCTCCGAGGACTAGGAATTTACTCCACTCAACTAAACTTGTTGACATGACTGGCCAGTTCAGCAGGCACACTAACGAAGGCAACAAGAAGAAGAAGAAGAAGAAGAACAACAACAAAATGGTGGTTGGCAGCACTTAGCACAAGAATATATGCTTTCTATTTTTTCTACGTGCACGGAATTTAAAGGATTTATATGCGCTGCAGATGGAAGAACCAACACAAGGACAATTTCTTTGATGTTTGATAGATAAATTACTATTACCTTCCTTGAGGTTTGGGATTTTTTCACTTGGTATCCCTCTACTTTAAAAACCAATGCTGTGTGTTATCCTTGTTATATGACTTTTCCTTCCAACTTCTTTTCATTTTTTTTTTTTGGGTTACACAACATTAATTTTCTCTGTTGTAAACCTGTATGAAAGTAACCCAAAATAGACAAAACATGCCATCCCTAGCGCTAGTATGGAAGCAATCCTATTCTTCAATATGCAAGTGGGAAATGGACCAACCAATTTTTGGTATATAAAATTCAGAGATACTTTAATTTACACTCAATTTCATATGATACTTCACATGCTGCCATTCTTTCCAGTTGTCACATTGCAGGAGAAAGACATTTTTAAATGTTAAAATCAAATCATATTAAATTAGATCTATGAAAATTAATAGACAAAACGTCTTAGTAATTTAATATACAATGACTTAAATGACTGCAAACTTCTTTCCCCAAACTTATACATGGTTCTCATTTTTTTTCTTAAATAGGAGAAAATTCCATAATTATCTATGGAATAATCCTGGGTTATTTACCTTGTTATTTGTTATTTTCTCTAACGGCCACCCACATCATGGTTCCCAAATTAAGAAACCTCATGTATGAATTTGTCAAAATGTCTCTCTTAGCTTGAATCATGGTTTATGTTGAAATAGCTACCATATGCAAGCTATAGAATTCAGGATTTTAGTCCCCTTTATGGATTCCCTGTCAACCAAAAAAAAAAAAAAGAATTCATGTTTTTAGTAGCTCAGCAATAGTCACACAAATCAAGCCATCAACTACAAATGCTTCTCCAAGGACTAGGAATTTACTCCACCCAACGACACTTATGAGAGCCCAGATTCTCTACAAATTCGGCATGTGCGCATCTCAATTTAGAACATGCAGATTTAATTTGGATAGTCCAAGTTTTATAATTTTTTTTTATTTTTTTAATGCAAAACATTATTTTTTATAGTTGTCAATTATAAAATTGTTTTCATTCTACGTTCTGCATCTTATAAAATTAAAAAAATTAAAAATTAAAAAAAAATATAATTTAGATTGTCTAAATCAAATTTAGAAACACTTGTGATTGGACAGTTCAACAGGCACAGTAATAACAAAGGCAACAAGAGGAAGAAGAAGAACAACGTGGTGGTTGACAGCATTTAATATATGCATATGTGCTTTCAATTTTATTTGTGCAGAAAACAAAGGATTTCTTTGTGATGAATATGAAAAAACCAATACAAGAATAATTTGGTGTCATTTTATGGGTAAATTATTATTACCTTCTCTGAGGTTTGGGTTCTTTCACTCGTTACCTTCTTATTTGAAGAATAATTGTGCTCTGTCCCCAGTTAATGTGTCATGCAGCTTCTGATGGTGGATATTCGCCTGCCAACAGTGTGCAAGCTGTTGAAAATGGGTTGAAAAGGATGACGGGGAGAGAGATGAAAAAAGGCTGATCAGGTTGGAAGAGGATGGAAATTGAACTGTAAAGGAAAAAAAATTGTAATTGTATTTGTTTTAAACTCTGTTAACATTCTATTGGTAATAGAGGTGCACAAAGCTATTTTCCAAATACGAGGATACGGAGAAATGAAATTCCAAATTAAAAAAGAGATAATAGTAATTTGTCAACATTTTATTAGATTTTGTTATAATGACTTTAACTTTTTAAAAATTGAATCATTTATGGTTAAATCACTCTGAGATCTATATTTATAATAAGAAATTATTGTACACCCCGCGATATAAAAAAAATCAATATAAAAAAAGGTCACTATAGCTTATCCTATTGTATTTCCTCGTTCCACAATGGAAGCATTAATAGTTTATGGTGACCACCGCTAATCCATTTCTTACATTGGTGGAGCCAGGACCCAAAGTTAGTTAGGGCAAAAAGATTTTCTTTTTTAAAAATTTTTTATATCCCATTTAAAATATATATATATATATATATCTTTACGGTATATTATTTAAATAAAATGCTTCACTTTGAATTTTTGGAATCAAATAATTAATTCACTAATAATGTCCTAACTTTTCTCCTCCTAAATGTAGAGATAAATTTAAATTTAAAATACCAATATACCAAAACTTATTCTTCATATTAATATCAATAATTTTATTACTTAAATACTTATGAGAACATAGTTCTACATTTTCTCAATACTCATTAATGTATAACAAGAATAGACTAGAAAAAATACACAATTGCTTAACAACATCATAATAGTTCAAGAAGAGCATAGAAAAGCATTGTGAAAGAAAAAAAAAAAGTTTATTTGATGAAGTATACAAATTTATAACTATTAATTTATAAAAAATCTATATCTACAAAGTATTGCAAATAATATTTTATCTAACAGTATTTCAAAAGGCTTTGCAATATTTTTAGAGAGACAATTGCTCTTAATCCAACTGAAAATAATTAATATTTGAACTTAATTATGGTCCACTAAGTTATTGTAGAACTGTTATTTGCAAAAATATATCAAAGGCATGTATAGATTAAATATATATTAAAAAGTTGAAGAAAAAATGAGCAGGGCTAATAGGGGAAGAAAGAAAAAATATTGTGTAAAACCTAACTAAAGCTAAGGACAATTAGAAAAACAGAGAGAAAAAGTGAAGAAAAATTTTGGGGGAGGGGGGGGGGGGGTAGGTCGGGAGACCATAGGAAAAGGCAAAAGAAATGAAGGAAAAGACGAAAAAAAAATAATACATGTGTAGATTTATTGAGTTTAATTTAAATTTTCAAATAATAAAAAAAATACATATGTAAGTTCAACAAATTTAAATGGATTCAGTGAATTCAAGATTTCAATAAATATGAGAATATCAAAATTTAATACTATATATATATAAATTTAAAAAAAAATTGAAGGGAGCATCTACCCACTCTCAATTGTACCTAAGTCCATCGGTGCTCATTATCGAAGACGATGGAATTGTCCTACATGAGGCTCATAATGGTTACAAATTAACTCTGGAGAGAATGGCCACAAAAAAAAGGGGCAAGAAGAAGAGCGTTACTCGTGTGACTTATCTTTATGTTAATGAGTAGTCAATTTTTTTAATATTTATAATATTAATTATTTTATCTATTTACATAAATTAAAATACTTTATATAAATATCGTATTATAGAGATAAAATTATTTTAAAAAAACGCGTGATATGCACATATCTGTACGTTTGCATATAAGCATAAAGAGGACATAGCACAAAGCAACATTGAAGAATGGAAAGATCAAATTTGACAATTAATTAAATCTGAATCTTCAATTGGTAAAAATGCTGGTCGTTTGCCCACTTAATTTCTTACATTTGTCCTAAGCAAAGGGTGAATGTAATGTAAGAGCGTGGCTCATTTATCTTTTAGGACATTTTTTATGTTATATATATACATATATATATTCTAGTCTACGAGGAATTTTGCAGCGAGCTTATGGTTATATATATATATATATATAATTATGATGGCCAAAATTCCTTTAATATAATAATGGCGGTTGGTCCAAGAGACTAAAAGGTGATAATTAAAATTCACATAATTAATAAACAAGAACAACTCTGTACACAAAAGATACTTATTATTTGACTCATATAGGCCAAATACAACGACTAAACATACAAAGCAAACACAACAACATAGCAAGTTCTTAGCTTGCAAATCAACATAGTACGTTGATGAGTATCCTCATCATCACTTTCATGCATATAATACCAGCAAAACGCTGGCAGCATGAACAACTCCAATTTAAAAAGATCACTAATACAATACAAACCACATGTATAAAACAGTAACAGCATCACACCACAGGGATCTTCATATTTTATTTAATAGTAGACTAATATATATGGCAGATCAGCATGTGGAGTGTCTTGGCGGGGTACCCTAAATCTTCTTTTCACTTCTCAGGGTCATCATCACTGGTTACAGTCCAGTTGGAAATCCCAGAAATGAGGTTTTGCGGCAGGAGCTGAGCAACGGCACCAAGGAAGATGGGCAATGGAACGGTATACCAGTCCCGGGGTAGGACGCTACTATGCCCAGCAAACAGCTTTTCTGCCGGGTAAGGCAGTCGTTGGATGAGATTTTCGAGGTCTTGAACAGTGTTAATACGCTCAACCTCATTGTGGCACTGGTAAACCACAGTGCTAATAGAAGTGCCGAATCCACGGAACAATGCCAAATAAGTGTCCCTGAGACGAGCAGAGATAGCGATGGAAGCCACAGTGACTCCATTATTCGTTAGATGCTTTATCACCTGCCCTATTGCATTCACAAACACATGAGTCTTAGAATCGATGTGTTCGTAGTAAACGTCGATGCCATCAAGGTGGTAGTCACTGATGATGGTTTCGAGGGAGGCGGTGGCTGTCGCGATCCAGCTCTGTATCTCAGCATCCGCAGGTCCGACAGAAAAGGGATATTGCTGGTTACGGCCTCCGATGCCCAAGAAGAACTTGATTTTGCTCCGGGAGTTATTCTTGATATCCGAGATCACCTGGGGGGGTGACCAGATCACTGAAATAGAGGAGGAAGCGTCCTCCTGTAGACAACCCATAGCGTGTATAATCTCTGGCGAAGGCCAGAACGACATGGATTTCCCCCGGGAGTTTCACATATTGGAGACTTTGAATTGAGTAGTAATCGCTGGCGTAAACCCGATAGGTGGGTGCGTCTGCGGCCATTTTGAAATATATGCCTCAGATTTTGGGTTCGGCTTTGGTGCGAGCGTGGCTGAACTTCTCCTTATATAGATGAGTTGCACGTAACACGTGACGTCACTGCTCTCCTCATAACCCATTACGTCATGTTTCTTTAAATTTCCTTGCCATCTGTCCAATTAACCACCTGTCAAGTGTACGAACTTGTCCTTTCAATACTTTTCTCACCTAAAACAGGCTATATATATATATATATATATATATATCTATATATATATATTTTTTTATTTTTTATAATTTCACTTAATTTTTTTATTTATATAATTTATAGTTAAATTTGTATATCTTATAATATGAGTTAATTTTATTTATTATTTATGTTTTACTCCTTTTGTTAATATAAATTATATATATTTAAATTATTAAAACAATTCAAAGTTATATTAATAAAATTTAATAAAATAATAACAAAATTTTAGTAGTAAGACTAAATTAAAAACATCGTAAAATGATATATTTTTAAATTATAGAAATCAAATTAAAAATAAAATAAATTAATAGCAACAAAAATATAATTTTTCTAAAAAAATAACCTGCATCGGATTGTTAATCCCTATCTTTGCTGAACTTCTCTCTTGGATTATGTTTAAGGGGTTTCTAGATGGATTCGTTTGAAATTGATTCACGTGTGTGATATGAAGCTACTAAGGCGAGTGGAATATAATTTACACGTATTAATAGTGTAAAAATAATATAAAATTGATCATTTTAGTAAAATTTAACATTAGACAAACAAAAATTTTAATTAATGAAATAAATTAAATTAATTTTTATTCTTTAAATTATAATAACTGTCATAAAATTAACCAAAAGAAAATTGAAAACTAAGTAAAATTTAGGACAAATAAAATAACTCAACCTCAAATTTGCCTCTTTTAGTTTTTGTTTTAACTACATTAATAAAATTCGGTATTTGAAAAGAAAATTTGGCAAGCAGTTAAAAAAAAAAAAGGAAAATCTTGCAAAATTGATAACAAATTTTATGATGTTAATAGAATGTGAATTCCTACAACAATAAAGCCATGTGCTTGTAGTCCTTGTTATATGACTTTTTCTTCCAACTTCTTTTCATTTTTTCCTTTGTTACACAACTTAAATTTTCTTTGTTGAAAGTTAGGTTCCCTATATGAATTCTTTTTCCACACAGACTCAAAATACTGGACTTTAGCGATCAATCTAATTTCTAATGTGAGTTGGTTAAGAGAGAGAGGGGGATATTCTCCTAAAGGATATGCTTCAATTTTTCCAACAGACCAAAGGATTCTATAGATGCCTTCCTAGATGGAAAATGAGTTTAGCAAATTTTTTATTAAATGGTCTTACATATCAATGTACATAGGTTAATTATCTTATTAAAGAAGTTCAATTATGTGTTTTAATAAAGTGTTTAATGAAATGGACTTACCAAAGTATCATTGTTTAAAATATGAGACTTTTTATGTGTACGCTTAATAACATCTCGGTTATGATTGATGGGCCCATAATTAAAACTGTTTAACCTAAGAATATATTAGGGTTATGATCTCTAAATCAAATATAATAATTGTCGTAATTCTTGCCCCATCCTAGAGAAATTCTAAGACAAAAGTATCCAGGTTTAGAAGTTTCTAACCCAACTTTTGCTTTCACTATATGAATCAAGATAAGTATCTTTTACTACATTTCTTCTATTACTGTTAGATGCATTTACATGAAATCTTATGTTATTCAATTGTGGGAACCACAAATCAAAGTTTCTTCATCATGAGTTTTTCTCTGGACTAAAAGAACCTTTTTCCAATTTCAATTTTTCCCTTTTAAGTGGTATAAAAGAACCACAAATCAGTTTTGCTTTCACTATATGAATCAAGATAAGTATCTTTTACTACATTTCTTCTATTACTGTCAGATGCATTTACATGAAATCTTATGTTATTCAATTGTGGGAACCACAAATCAAAGTTTCTTCATCATGAGTTTTTCTCTGGACTAAAAGAACCTTTTTCCAATTTCAATTTTTCCCTTTTAAGTGGTATAAAAGAACCACAAATCAGTTTTGCTTTCAGTATATGAATCAAGATAAGTATCTTTTACTACATTTCTTCTATTACTGTCAGATGCATTTACATGAAATCTTATGTTATTCAATTGTGGGAACCACAAATCAAAGTTTCTTCATCATGAGTTTTTCTCTGGATTAAAAGAACATTTTTCCAATTTCAATTTTTCCCTTTTAAGTGGTATAATGATTTATGTAGAATTAGAGTTTAATCTACATAATTGAAGATTAAAAAATTAAGGTTTTTATTTGTATAATCAAAAACTAAATTTTCTATCAAGTGGTATCAGTGGCTCTTGTTAAATGATTAGACACATTTTAGTTTTTCTTTTTCTTGCCATTGAAGAACATTTATAGTAGAATTTTTGACCTATGAACTTTTTCATATTTTGGTTATAAATTTCTACAATTTTAAGCATTTTGAAATGATTTACAATGTGGTTCATAAAACTTTTAAGCCTCCTTTAAAGTTATTTAAGAATTAAGGGTCATAATGTTTGGATTCATGGTGAAAAATTCTTCCATTCAATTCTTGGACAATTTTCACATAATAATAATAATTATTATTATTATTATCATTATCATCATCATTCTTCTTTTTCTTCTTCTTCTTAAAAGAAATATATTCAATAATTACCTATTACTTTTGTAAGAAAGCTATCATAAGAAGAAAATATGTTTCAAGTATGCAAACTGATGTAAGGAAAAAAAAATTGCCTAAGGAGCCAAGTACCAATAGATGATGAAAGATAATAAAAGATACATCTATGTGTGGGTAATACCTTAACCTTTGGCCTTGTCATCCCATTTATGGTGCTAAGCTTCATGCATATCTAATGGAAAATGAATATATTTAATGGTATTTAATTGTGTTACATAAACCTTTAAAAATTCATCTTATGCTTCTTGGATCACATGAACTCCTCATTATCATTTGATACTCATAATACATTCATATAAGTCATAAACATCATATATATTTCGGGTAGGAAGCCATACACCAGAAAAATAAAGAGTTGCTCTCGGGTTTCTACTAAAGCTTTTTGGTGTGAAGTTTAAAAATTCATAACTAATTTTTGAAAAATTGAAATCAAGCAAACCATACCATTTTGGAAGGCTCTAAATGTTAACTATAGGATAAAAATAGTTCCCAACCAATGCAGTAGCCTTTAATCTAGAGAAATTGATGGAATAATACCCAAGGTCAAGCTGAATTACTAATACTGTCATGCAATTTCAAAAATATGGTTCTATTTCTATAGATCTCCGAATGAGGTGATCTTGGTGGCTATGAAAAGCTTAAGATATCTAATTTATGGTTATTAAATTTTATGAGCATTAGTCTTCATTTGACTCACTTTTGATGTAGAAATATAAACTAACCATCTGAACAATATTGCTACTATATCAACAGAATTTTTTCAACTTTAAAAATTATAATATATTCTCTAGAGTTCCAAATTAGGTGCTCTTTAATTCTGTGAAAAAATCTAGATGAGGTCTATATTCATGCCAAATTTCATGAAAAAATTTGTCCATTTAGTTAGTTTGGGGTTTAGCTCACCATTTGGTCACTTTTTAAGGTTCATTATGGTTCAATAAGGTGTCAAATTGCTTTCTCAACCATCCATAGCCACTTGGACACATCCAAAACCACATTCACAGCCTAGGGAGACATGCCAATTGGTTTAAAACATCATGAAGCTCATTCTCACTATGTTACATGCAACTATACACATAGGAGTCATAACACATAAAAGGGTCTTTGGTGGCATAAACATACATCCTCATTCATATGACTCAAAAATCATTACATACATCATATTTACATACATTTAAGTGTGCTCAAGTATCTACATCATATATACATCCCATAGTTACATCATTTGACATCAATATGTCTACAAAATGGCCAAATAACAAAATCTTTGTCAAAGTTTTGGTTTTCAAGGTTGTTGGCCTCCATTTCTTAGCCCATTTGATTCACCTAAACATGGTTAGACATTGGAGAGAGAAGAGTGAGATTTCAAAAATCCCAATAGCTCTTAACTCTTTCAAACACACATAATGGACACATTTTCAAGTCAAATAATGCATGCAGGAATATTAAGCTATTACTAGCCATACATAAAAAAATTTCCATGTTTAAGAACTCATACAAATCATACATTAGCTCTCAAGGACATTGGTTTAGTCTCACTCATTTTCCTTAGAACTTTTGAACTTGCGTCACTCATTTTCAAAGGACTTTTGACTAAGCCTTACTCTTCTTGAGATTTTTGGCTTTATCTCACCCAATTCTAGGGACTTTTGGCTCATCCTCATTCTTGTTAAGAGACTTTGGGCTTCACCAAACCCATTCAAGCCAAATAACATTTATAAACACATTTCAATAACATCATGGTACCATAGCATGAAGGAAATAACTAGAAATATTTCTCATGACATAAACATATATATACATATCCAAAGACAAAAAAACATCCAAAAATGCATGAGAGAAAGGTTAAAGAGTTACCTTGAATGCAAAACACAAGCTTTTTCCTTGATTACCCTCTCCCTCTTTCAGCCACACACTTATAAGTAGATGGAGCTTGATTCCTTTAGCCTAGACACATCAAATGGGATCCAATTACATTTTGAAATAAGCCTTATCACCACACACACTCTAGGGAAGCTTACTTTGTTCTATGGCTACATAGTGGTTCTATAAAAGACCTAAGGAAGCAACTATAGAAATTTATAATCTTGGTTCCATTTTCTCCTTTAATCTAAGACTCTTGACTCTATTTAGACTCCTTGGAGCCATCACACATTCATTTTAAGGAGCTAAGCTATAAGTTGCTTCTTTATGTCTTATTATGGAACCTATACTTCTATCTCACATTCTATGCTTTTTAAATTTTTTCCAAGGCTTTCTTTGATATTCTTTCATGATATCTAGTCCCATTCTAGGCTTAGAAATATTTAAAACACTCTCTAGGTCCTCCATGCTCTCTAGGTCAAGACATATACAAGGTTTAGAGCCTATGGACTTTGCTTTGTTTTCTTGAAGGAAAAGGCATTTGGGAGACTTCCTAGATATCTTAAGAACTCAATTAAGGTCTCACATAAGCTAGCACATCCTTGGAAGAAATCAAATTTTGCTATATGTCTAAGAATGCTTGGGTTCCTATTCTTGAATTCTAATGGTTTTCCTTAGGATTTAATTGCATGATCTTGCTTCCTACACTCTAAAACCTAGGTTCCTTACTTGCTCTTGGTCAGAAACTAATAATTCCTAATTTCTCTCTACTTGGACGAAAATCATACCATGAAAAACAATAAGAAGAAAGCAAGAAAAGCAAAGAAGTTACCTTGATTCTTTAACCCTTTTAAGAGCTTTCTCCTTTTCTATAGTCTTTTCCTCTAAAGTCTAATCTTCTCCCTCTAAACTAGACCCAAGATAGCCCCACATCACACATGAAAACCATAGAAAGAAAGAGAAAAAGGAGGAGAACAAGATTCCTAAAAGAAGAACCATGAAAACCTTCATTTTTCCTTATCTTTTCTTTGGATTTTTCCTTCTCTTCTTCCTCCCTCCCTCTTGGTGTGTACCTCTTGGGCAGCACTCTCCTCTGTTTTGGGTAGAAATCAATCGGTTAGGAGAAGGTACTAGGGTGGGACATCACGTAAGAAGCAAATTAAAAGAAATTGTTCATTAAAATTCTATTTACGTCCTATCTTCTTGGCTTTTTTGTATTAGATTTATTTTAATTCCTTTTTTAGAATCATCGTTTCCATCATAAAATTTAGGTCCTTAAACTTATAAAATACTTTGAGAATCACTCAAATTAGATTTCAAACCTTTCCGAATGAAATGGTCAAAGTATAGATCAATTAACATTCAAAAACATATATTGGAAGGGGTTTGAACCATTTCAAGTATTCCTATGGTTTTTATGGCCTTTGAGAATCCTGGAAAACTTAATTTTTCTATTTAAAATCCCTTTTGTGAGTTTTCTAAGAAGTGCTCAAATTTATGAAAATGCTAGTATGCTTTTGACAATTTTATTGAATTACTCTAACTCTGGTTTTCAAGTATCTTAGGCATTGGATCCTTATTTTTCATTATTTACAATTTTATTCTAACTTTATTTGCCTCAAATCATTCATTTCAGGGGATTTGCTTTTATAATTGGCTTATTTTGTTGTTTTACAAAAGCTAGACGTTATAATGTGAAATGGCAACATGACTGTTGCTACGGAAGCTATTAGTGTCTTAAGAATTCTATTAGGTATTAATTTTTATTTTGATATAAAGAAAACTTTTATTGTATCGTCATTTGGATAAAATTTAATTTCTATTTTTTATTTGGACAAATTTAGATACACTTGCTCATTTGGAAATAGAGTTTACCTTTTCAAGTTTTCTCTTTTAAATAGTATCATGATTTTAATAGAATTAAAGTTTAATATGAATAATTAAAAATTATTAAATTAGGGATTAATTTACATAATCAAATACTTAATTTTCTATCAGACGATCCCTCTCCATAACCCATTACGTACACCATACACAACATATCTTAAATGGGTTTGATCAGTTCATACTCCAAAACTTGAGATAACATAGCGTGTGAGCTAATAATCTTTGCATTTAGCTTGAACTTCACACATACTGCAATTTCTTGGGAATAACTAAATGTTTGCATAGAAGTTCATCATACCCAATCAAGAGTGATCATTAACACACTATAGCACAATCCTCATTCAACAAAGCATAATATGAAAGCAACTCAAATAGGCAAAACATATACGCAAGCAATTTTATTTTTCAAAATGTAAGGGGGAAACGGACCAACCAATTTGTATGGTACGTAAAACTCAAAGATACTTTACTCTCTGTTTAATATGATACTTGACATCTTGCCATTCTTTTCCAATTTTCACATTATAAGAGAAAAACACTTTTTAAATGTCAAAAAATTAATTCATATTCAACTAAATATATAGAAATTAATAGACAAAACCTCTTAGTAATGGAATATACAGTGAATCAAATGAGTGCAAGACAATGACTTTAACGATTCTTTTCATATTATTATTATCTTAAATGGAAAAGGATTCCATAATTCTCTAGGGATTAATCCTTAGTTATTTACCTTATTATTCATTGTTAGTTTCTTTAACGATCACCCATTGGTTCCTAAATTAATAAAACTCATGTATGAATTAGTCAAACAAGTCCCTTTTAACTTGATTCATGGTTTATGAAAAAATAGCTACCATAAAAGTTGCAGAATTCCATTTTTTAGTAGCTTAGGGAAAGTCACATAGATTAAGTCATCAACTACACAAGTGCTTCTCCAAGGACTAGGAATTTACTCCACCCAACTACACTTGTTGACAAGATAGGCCAGTTCAGTAGACACAGTAACAAAGGCAATAAGAAGAAGAAAAGGAAGAAGAAGAAGAACCTAGTGGTTGACAACATTTAATATATGAATATGTGCTTTAAATTTTATGTACATGGAATACAAAGAATTTCTATGTGATACATATGGATGAACCAACACAAGAACAATTTATTAATATTTGATGGATAAATTATTGTCACCTTCCTTGAGACTTGGAGATTTTGTGTCAAATGGTATTCCTCTTATTTGAAAAATAGTGCTCTATCCTCACTTTATATATATATATATATATATATATATATTATATTTTGTTAACATTCCATTGTTAACGGGGGAGCATAAAGTTATTTTTCAAATAAGAGTATGTTAAGTAATAAATTTCAAACTTCAAGATGAGATAATAGTAATTTATTAACATTTTTATTATATTTTGTCCAAGAGCTCAATTTTTTTTAAAAAAATTAATTTCAAATTATTTCAAGATCTATATTCATAATAAAAAAACTATTTTACACTAATATAAAAAATTCAATAATAAAAAAGCTTATCATAATACTACCCTATTTTATTTTCTTATTCCCTACAATGAAAGCATTATAATTCTTGACGCAATCTCATTTAAGATTTATTATACCTTTATAATTATTATTCAATAATAACTCTCCTTTTTTATTATTTTTTTCAAAGTATGGACACGAGTGTCATTTCATATTCCATCTATCTAATTTTATATTTATTTTTCCTTAGATGCCTAACATTCGTCTGACCAAATACGCAAAAATAGTTTAGGGTGGGAACTAATAATCCACTAAAACTACATATTTACCAATAAATTTTGAAATGGTTATAAATGTAATGATGGCCTCTTACAATCTACATAATTGGAGGTACCTCTAATAATGGACCCTACCATATGGCATGAAGGGCCTTTGCTATGAGCATATGACAATGAACTAGGAAAAGTGTATGAATGGTGCTTTTATAAGAGTTAGTTGTTTGCCTATATCAAGCATAGCTAAGGCAACTTATTACAAGGGGAACTAGTACTTTGTGCAATGTGCCAAGCATATCAATACTCAACTGGTTGTAGGCCAAACCTACTCTCAAACCCTTATAAAAAGAATAGCAGTAAATGTGTGGTGTATTTATTTGTGCATTGTATAGGCATTTGACAAGCTTGCTACATTGTTCGAGGTGGTAAGGTCATATTATCAAATGGAGTGTTAGTATGATTGGTGTTACTAGGTAAGCTTAACCAAGTATTTATGTGATAGTGGTGAATTCAAGGTAGAGAAGTATCCTTACCAAAATGTTCTTGTAGCTGCTTATGCATTTGCATCACTTGACTCATTTTAGCTCATAGATCTTTTTATTGCCTAGATACCATGCATAAGACCTATAATAATGTGTTCTAGCTTATTAGAAGACAAGAATACTGGTCTCAACATGGGGGTTCAAACTCGGTCTTTATTCCATTGATGCTTTGTGAGAGAGATTGACCTCAATCTTCATATTATCGAAATGAGATGGATTTAAGGGCCTTAAGATAGCTTAGTGGGGATGGGTTATGTGGACAAACTAGACATAACCACGCCACCTGGCCATATCACAATTCTAATCATCAAGAGTAGAATAACATCTATTATAAATATATAATAGTAAGTTAAGTTATTTGCACATTATATCTGTTTCAATCCACTGTCTCCATTACACTTCATATATCACATGCAATGTCTTACTCAGTTTTCCTTGACAAGTGCATAGATCCCATGGTTGATGCTGAACAACCTATACAACTAAGTCTAGAGGATAAATCATTTTTATACCTAGGAGTGGCATATATCCTAGGACATCTAGGATGGCAATGTTAGATAACTTGATTAAGGTTGTTAACTATTTCATTATGTTACATCTGAAGTATAATTTAACTATTTCATTATGTATGGCATACTCAAATCATTTGCAGTACTTCTTTTTAATACATCTGTGTACATAGATCACTCCTTTGAGCTTGGAAGATTATCACAATCAAGGTTTATGAGACTACATGGGTTGATTCCTCTAATTCAGCCCACATCCTTAAATTTGAATTTTCAACCCATAGTATAGAAGCAACAACAACCAAAAGAATTTGGCAGTAGAAATCATGACGTAAAAGGAGCAAGCCTCATCGTGGCACCAAGAGTCATTTGTTATAGTTATTTTTATTTTTTTTCATATTAGTGTAATCTAATATCAAATATTATATAATTTTTTCATTCATTATTACATTTTATTTTATGTATTTATTTTGAAAAGCTTTCATGCCAAAAAGAAAATTATTTAGTTGGAAATTTGGTAAGTCAACTCAATAGAATTTAAAAAAATATATATACTTGCTAGAATTTAGATTGATTGAATCCAAATTGTGGCAAAATTTTGGCAAATTTGGATTAAATGAATTTGAATTTAGCAAAAGTTTTGCTTCATTCTTTTTTGGTCATTTGAAAATGATTTTGTTGCCTTTTGGTGAAAGAGCTTGAGTCCCATGTAATATGTTGATGTCACTATTCTCCTTTGTAACCCATTGCATCATGTCTAATTAACCACCTATCACGTGTGTATACTCTTCCTTTCAGTACTTTTCTTACCACTTTTCAAAGAAAAAATGCACCAAGTGTAAGATTCTTGAGTTTGGATCTTTTTCTAATACTATATTAAGGCACCTTCCATATTATGTCACACATATCTTAGAGAGTTATTTTCATGAATTTCAAGCTTTTGGCAGCGGGAATGATCAAAACATAACGCTAAAATAACTCATTAATGGCCAAATAAATCATATGAACTTGCCAAATGTAATAACCATCCTCAACACATTTGTTCAACTATAAATGACATAATTGGAAGCTCAAAAATTGGCTACAAGTCATATTCCCCAAAATCACATCATAACACACATCAAACGATAGGTTTGCATATTTTCTCCTAAGCCAAGTAAGTTTAAACTTAGTCAAATGGGTTATATGAGTTTACCAACCCTTTCTTCTATTCATAATATGCTTAATCACATCAAGAACACCATAATTCATCATGAAAATCTTGGGTTTAAATCCATTTTCCTTAAAATATATTTGCTTGCCTCGAGTTTTAGGGACAAGTTACTGATTTGAATTTTGAAAAATCATAATTAATTCTAGAAAAATCAAAATTAAGCAAATGGTAGCTTCTTGGAAAGCCCTGAATGTCAACTATAGGTTAAAAATCATTTTAGATCATAAAAACATCAACTAGGCCATGATTAACAATAGAATAACACTATGGGTCTAGCTGCCCAAATTTGCTGTCACAAGTTTCTTATATAAATTTCAAAAATTCATAACTAATTCTAAAAAAATCAAAATCTAGCAAACCATATCATTCTAGAAATCTGTGGATGTCTACATTCAACAAAAATAGTTCCAGGTCAAGAAAATGACATCTAACTTATGAAAATTGATGGAAGAATATTGGAGGTTTCCCTGCATTATTGGTACTAACCACCAATTTCAAAAATTCATATCTTTCTCAATATAAATCGAAATGAGGTACTCTAAAGTGCTACAAAAATCTTATCATACCTAGTTTATCCTTGTAAAATTTTATGAGTATTGGATGTCATTTGGATCCCAGATTACACAGGAGAATAAATTGACTATATGAACAGTACACATACCAAATCTAAAATTTTTTCTAACTTTGGACATTCATAATTTATTCTCTAAATCTCCAAATAATGTGGTTCTTAGCTCAGCAAAAAACTCTAGATGATTTCATGCCAAATTTCATGGAAAAATTTTCCTATTTGATTAATTTAGGATATATTATGTAAAAGTGGGGGTTTTAGGCACCCAATAGGATCAAATTGAAACCAATTACTCTCTTACTCTATCCACAAGCATTTGGGTACATCTCAATGGATAAAAACATCATATAAAGGTTTCCCAAAAGGTTCAAATACACATGCATCACAAATTCACTCTTTCATATTCACTTATACATAATTGTAACCAAGCATAAGGGTGGCAAAACTCTAAATATTCATTAATATGGTACCAAAGTACATACATATAACATGTTTACATACTTTTGAACATGTTTAACAATCTACATTACATATACAAAAATGGTTACATCATTTAACATCAATATGTCTTCAAAATGCTTAGTTAGCTATTCCATTGTCAAGGTCTTGCTTCCTAAAGTTATTGGCCTCCTTTTCTTTATTCTCTTAGATCACCTAGACATGAATAAACTTATGGAAAAGGGAGAATGAAGTTCAAAGAATTTCAATAGCTCTTTATCCTTTCAAACATACATAATGAATGCAAATCCAAGTCAAAGAATGCATGCATGTCTCTTAGACTAGTCATGAACATACATAAATCATTTTCCATATTTAAGAAACTCATATATATCATACATAGGTCTTCAAGGGTCTTGGTTTAGCCTCACCCATTTTTCTTAGGATTTTTGAATTTGCCTCACCTATTTTCAAGGGACTTTTGACTAATTTTCACTCTTATTGAGACTTTTGGCTTTGTCTCTCCCAATCTTAAGGACTTTTAGCTCATCCTCACCCTTGTTAAGGAACTTTTGGCATCATTATACCCATTCAAGCCAAAACACATTCATAAAATATATTTCAAGAACATTATGATACCATGGCATGTAGGAAATAGTTAGAAACATTTCTCATGGCATAAACATAAATATACACATCCAAAGACAATAAAACACCCAAGAATGCATGAGAGAAAGGTTAGAAAGCTACTTTGGAGCCAATGCTACACACTTTTTCCTTGAACTCTTCCTCCCCCAAGCTCTTGGAATTGGGTGGCATTTAATTCTCTTAGCCTAAACACATCAAATAAGACATGGATCACTCATGGGAACAAGATGCATTTACTATGGAAGCTTACTTGGTTCTAAGACACAATTATAGTTCCATAAAGGACCTAATGAAGCAACTATGAGAATCTATGGTCTTGGCTCTATTTTCTCTTTCCATCTAAGTCCTTTGACTCTATTTAGACTTCTTGGAGTGATCACAATTTCATTTTAAGGAGTCTAACTATAAGTTGCTTCATAATGTCACATTATGGAACTTACACCTCTATCTCACAAGATATGCTTTCTAAATTTTTTTCTAAGGCTTTCACTAATGTTCTTCCATCATATCTAGTCCCATTCTAGGTTTAGAATAATCTAAAACACTCCCTAGGTGCTCAAAGCTCTCTTGGCCGAGACTATGCATCCTTAAAGCACTCGTGGAGTTTGCTTCATTTTCTTAAAGGGGATGGCACTTGTACAACTTCCTAAAGGTCTAAGGGACTCATACCAAGTCTTACATAAGCTAGAATACCTTTAGGAAAAATCAAATTTCATCAACTGTTTGAAAACTCCAAGTTGTTCTAACTTAATTTCTAATGCATCTTAGTTGGAATTCTTTATATATACTTGTTCCTCCCAGTCCAAAACCTAAGTTCCTCCCATGTTAGGACTAGAATTCATTCTCCCTTGGATGGGCTCTAGATGGGACGAACCACTTACCAAAGGAGCAAGGAAGAGAAAGCAACATAAGCAAGAGAGTTTACCTTGGTTCCTTAGCTTCTTCAAGAGCCCTTTCCTTTGCTATAGACTTTTCCTTGAATTTCTACTCTCCTCCCTCTGAACCAAACCCAAAACAGACCCAATCAACCATTAAAATCATAAGAAAAGAGGGGAGAAAGAGGGAAAAAAGGTGGAGGACGAAAAATGCATGAAAAAAGCTTAATTTCATACCCTTTTTGCTAAGCTTCTCTTCCTCCTTTGTTCTCCTTCTTGTGCACCTAAGAGAGCAACTCTTAGATTTATCTTGAAGTGTAAAAGGGTCGGTCAAGAAGGAGAGTAGGAGGGGGACATTTTTAAGAAGCAAAAATTCATCTTTTAAAACTTTTCCATTTACAATTTTGTCACTATACTTTGACTATGCCATTTGAGCTTGTTTTAAATTCTTTTTTAAAACCATCTTTTCCATCATAAAATCCAAGTTCTTTAACTTATAAAATACTTTTGAAATTACTCAATTTGGATCTAAAATTTTTCCAAGCAAACTGGTCAAAATTTGAGTCAACTGACGTTGTAAAACGTCAACCGGATGGGTTTGAGCTATTTTAGGGATTCCTATGATTTATAAGGCCTTTGAGAATTAGAGGGGTTTGAGCCATTCTAGAAGGCTTGAAACTTTGCTCTTATACAAAAAATGTAATACCTTAGCTACCTTAGCTAGCTCTTCCCATTACCAAGTCTTAGTGTATATACTTAATATGGAGAGTAATATTTTAATAACATTATTTTGCGTTATGTAAAGCCCAAAAAATTCATTTCATGCTTTGTGGATCACATGAACTTATCCATATCATTTTCTACCCATATTATATTCATACAAGTAATAAACATTATCATTCATCTCATATATCTCAAGTTAGGAACCATACATTATATAAACTAGATTTTGGCCTCGGGTTCACTGTTCTAGTTTACTGATATGAATTTTGAAAAATTATAACTAATTTTAGAAAGTCCTTAATCAAGCAAACCATACTATTTTAGAGATATCTAGATGTAGAATACTGAGTAAAAATAATTTCAAACCAAAATAGAAGCATTTAACTTACAAAAATTGATGGAACAGTACCAAAGATCAGGTTGCATTACTAATACTATCATGCAATTTTAAAATTTTGGTTTTCCTTCTACATAGCTCCAAATAGGGTAATCTTAGTGACTATGGAAAGCTTATAGTGTCTAGTTTATCCATGTAAACTTTTATAAGCATTGAATATCATTTGACTTATGTATGACATAAAAATATAAACTAACCATATGAACAGTGCTGTTACCATATAAATAGAATTTTTTCAACTTTGAAAAATTATAATAAATTATTTAAAGCTTTAAATTAGGTGATCTTTAACTCATGAAAAGCTCTAGATGAGACTTATATTCATGCCAAATTTCATGGGAAAATTCATCCATTTGGTTAGGTTAGGTTTAAGATCAAGATTTGGTCACTTTTAGCACTATAATTAGGTCAAAGTGGCACCAAATATTCTTCTTAATATACCATAGCCACTTGAGCATGTCCTATATCAGAAACACAACCTAGGGAAATATCTCAAATGGTCCCAAACATTATAAAGCTCAAACTCATCATGGCACTTGCATCCTTACACATGTACATACTAGTATATGAGTGACAAAATCTCACATTTCCATACATATAGGTCTAAGATTCATATATACATCACATATATATATTCAAATTCTTTCAAATGGTTACATCTCATATACATCATATGAATACATTTCTTAACATCAATATGTCCTTAAAATAACTAGTTAGCTACTTCCTTGTCAAAGTATCAAGCTCTAAGGCATTTGGTTTCCTTTCCTTGGACTTATTAGCTCACCTAAATATGAATAAGTATATGGAAGGGGAAGAATGAGATTCAAAAAATCTCAATAGCTCTTAACCTTTTTATATATATATAATGGATGCATTTACAAGTCAAAGAATGCATGTATGACAATTTAGCTAATAGTAGGCATACATAAAACATTTTTCATGTTCAAGAAGCTTATACATATCATATATAGGCTTTCAAGAGCATTGGTTTAGCCTCGCCTATTTTTTTAGGACTTTTGGACTTGTCTCACCCACTTTCAAGGGACTTTTGACTAAACCTCACTCTTCTAGAGACTTTTGGCTTTGTCTCACCCAATCTTAAGGACTATTGGCGTATCTTCACATTTGCTAAGGGACTTTTGGCATCACCATACCCATTCAAGCTAAAACATATTCATGAAACACATTTTAGGAATATCATGGTACCATGGCATCTAGACAATAGCTAGAAACATTTCTCATGGCATAAACATGCATACAAGCACTCAAACATAAGAAAACATCTAAGCAATGTATGAGAGAAAGGTTAGAGAGCTACCTTGGAGCAATACACACACTTTTCTCTTATAATTCTTCTCCTTCTTCTTGGACAAGCCTTGCAACTAGGTATCCCTTGTTTCTCTTGACCTAAACACATCAAAAGAGATATGAATTACTTATGGAAACAAGCTTTGGCATCACACACACTTTATGTGAAGCTACTTTGTTCTATGGCTCCATTATGCTTCCATACAATACCTTTTGAAACGACTATGGGAATTTATGATTTTAGCTCTATTCTCCCCCTCAATCTAAGTCTTTTGACTTTATTTAGACTCCTTGGAGTCATCACAATTTCAGTCTAAGGAGCCTACTCATTAGTTGCTTCCTAATGTCTCATTATAGAGCCTACACCTCTATCTCATAATCCATGCTTTCTAAAATTTTTCTAAGGCCTCTTTTGATATTCTTCTATCATATCTATTCTTATTCTAGCCTTAGAAAAATTTAAAACACTCCTTAGGTGCTCTAAGCCTCCTTGATCGAGACATAGCAAGTGTATGGAGCACATGGACTTTGCTTCATTTCCCTTAAGGTATGGCTACTTGTAAGACTTTCTAGGTGTCTTGAGAACTCATATAAAATCTTAAATAACTTAAATTACTACTGGGAAGCTTAATCTTGGCTTAAGTGTAACTAAATCCCTAGGTTGTGTATCTTGTTGTTTATAGGTTCTTTTTTAGTTCTAATTGCTCCATGTGGTTCCTTTTACCTCAAGACCTCATTTCCTATCAAGTTTAGTTTGAGATAAGGCCTTTAATATCTCCACCCTATTCTAATCGAAATAGTAAAGGTGAAAGGAAGCCAAGAAGAAGCATGGAAACCATGATTTCCTTACCTTATTTACATGCTTTTCAAAGGCACCTTATTATGCTTCCAAGAGCTCTTGCAATTTCTATTCTCTCCTTATTGAACTAGCCACCAAACATGTCCAAATTAATCAAAAAAACCATAGGAGAAAAGAGGAGAAAAGGTTTAGTAAAGGAAAGAGCATGAAAAACTAAGAAGATCTTACATTTTTCAAGCTTTCTCTTCTTCCTTTGACTCCCCCTCTTAGAGTGCTAATAGCCTCTCTAAATTCATGCCTTTTCAGCACATTTTCCTTAAGCTGTGCATATCTTTTGATGCATTTTTGTATATAAATTATACTCAAAGTAGGAAAATGTGTATTTTTGATAGCTAAATTTAACTAACTCACTTTTTAATTTAATTATGCAGATTTTAATCTTAATTTAAGAATATTTTGGCACATTTAGCTTCACACTTTTTGCAGATATTACTAGACCTCAAAGTAATTGCTAGAATTCATATGCTGAAAATTTTGCTTTATTTGCCGCGGCCAAGTCAAACGTTAGCCGCGGCCAATTCCTGCATGGAGGAGAGAGCATTTCACCGCGGCTAATTCACATGTTCACCGCGGCCAATTGTTGAACAGAGATGCTAGTGAAAACCGGAGGGCATTTCACCGTGGCAAAGAATATGTTAGCCGCGGCAAACTATGGTTTACTGAAACACTGCGTTTTGAGGCTTGATAGACTCTAGGGCTTCATATATCCACATTTTAGACCAAGAGAAGGGGTCTTCGACTTCTGGGCAGCTTGGGGAGCTGGTGTGCTAGGGTTTGGAGTTTGGAGAAGTGGTTTAGGCCAAGGATTGAAGCTTTAAAGAGATTTGAAGCCATTTCCATCGGTTTTTCTGATCTTCTCTTTCTCTTTCTCTTGTATTCTGCTATGGCTCCGACTTTTTAGTGTTTTGTAAACTTGTGGCTGATTATGAGTAGCTAGACATTTGTTCTAGGATTATTTTGAACCCTTGTATGGATTGACACTTGATTCTCCTCCACTTCTATTGATTAATGACATATATGTGTTAATTTTACTCTATTTTTAATGCTTTTGGTTGATTGGCCACCAATTAATTGTTTGTTGGCTTGAGTGATGCTTGAGAGAGCTAGCTTAAGTACTGAACTTGAGTTAAATCATACAAGAACTTGAACTTTAGGTATTGAATGGATGGTTTTATTGGTGAGGTAGAGATACACTCACTAACCTTATGTAGTCATATTTGGGTTTGAGCTTAAAATTGAGATTTATTTGGTTGTGAGAGAGATTGAGCAGCTAATAAAATTAAACACTTGTTTTTTACTTGAGAAAGCTTTTTCAAGTAGTATTTGATCCCCAGACTAGCACATATAGTTGTTGATCATTTTTGTGAGAGGAGATTGTTCTTGTGTTATGAAATACAAGGGGGAGAAATAATCCTAGATCCCCTATATACTTGAAGTAAAAAAAGATCTCTTAATTCCCTTTATAACTTAATTCTCAAGGTTATTTTACACTCAATTTCGATAAACAATTATTCTGCTCAACCTAGTTTAAAGCATAAATTTAATGATTAACTAAACTCAACTCCAATTCTTGTGGGAACGATAATCTTTTTATACTACTTTGTCACGGCCCGTGCACTTGCGGTGTAAGCCGTTTGGCGAACAAGTGCCACTCAAGCCTCCTTTGGAATTTGTTTGGACCAGAAACAAAACAATTGAGAGAGCTAGAACAGAATGGGACGTGATTTATAAGCCTAGGAGTTCATTTAAGCAACTTTTAAAGTTTGCAACTTATTCTTAGTTTTGTCCAATTAGGCTAATTTCAATTACTTTTTGAGAACTATCTTCCCATCATAAAATTAAGTCCTATAAATTATAAAATGGCTTTGGTTTCTCCTAAATTGGATTTGAAATGATTATGAACTGTTTGGTCAAAGTTTCGATCAATGGATAGCTAAAATCACTCACTGGAAGGGTTTCAACTGTTTTGGGGATTCTCATGCTTTTCAAGGCCTCTAAAAACCTCAGAAAACTCAAATTTCTTTTTAAAAGGATCTCTTGTGAGTTTTCTAAATTTGCTAAAAATTATGAAAATGCACCATTTTCTTTGATAAACTTTTTTAGCTTATCTGGCTCAGATTTCTGGACAACTCAAATCTCAAATCTTCATTGTTTATTATTTAAAATTTTACCCTAATTTTATTTGGCCTTAAATTATTTGTTTCAGGGGACTTGCTTTTTTATTTGGTGAATTTCATATATTTACGAAGAAATCGGATGTTACAAGTAAAAATAAATTAGTAACATAGTCATGTCACTGCTAAAGATTTTTAGCAATGACATATTACTTGTGAGTAAAAGATTATATTTAACGACAACAATATTGTCGCCACTAAAGACATTTAGGGATGATATCATACTTGTCACTAAATACATTTAATAGCAAGAAATTGTGTCACAAAAGAGCAAAAGTAAAAGCATTTTTGTAGCAATTAAGCATTAGTAGCAACTTTTGGCATCACAATAAAGTTTTAATGGCAATCATTTTGTTTTTGACACTAAAAATGGACTTTTTAATGGCAAAATTTGTTGCCGCTAAGGGTGGGAAATTGATTTTTTTTAATATTTTAAAATGAATAATGTACATTGAAATTAAATTAGCATTGAAGAAAATTAAAAACAAAAATAAGAAATATAAATCAATATATATATGGCAATTGATGTGTACAAGAGGCATTAATTTCCTAATATTACATATCATAATTAGCATTCTAACTATAAGTGTTCTTATGATGTCCTACATGTCAGAACATATATTGAAATATCTATTAGAACATGAAGTGATAGCATAAATTGATACACCAAAATGCCCATCAATAAAAAATGTAAGTCCATAATTCTTGGGATATGTTAGCAAAACCTCCACCTTCTCTTCACTAAGCTTGTCCACGAGAAGAGCCATTGGTTAGAGCATTGTGTCCCTATTGATGAAGAATAATACTAATCATAGATTGTTATTGTTTAACATAACATTAAGGTAGAAGATCGTTTACAAGTACCTATTGCATGGTAGCCATAAGGCTAGCCAATTGAGCTTGAATCTCTGACTAAACTCGTTGTTGCATTGTAGCAGGCTCTTTTGAAAGCTTCTTTTCCATCTCAGCTTGCACTTCCTCTTGCAACATTTCTTGATCCTCTTGTAATTTTCTTTCTATCTTATCCTACATCTATTCCATCCTTGTTAACACCTTTGAATCCACTTTAGTTGAGTTCACAATTCTCTTCTTTGTCAGTTTCTTTCCATATCCTTTCTCCTTAACATACCTTGACTTCTCCCCCCGCACGATGGCCAAAATTTGATCTCCCGTCAATGAATTCTCATTATCTTTTACTTCTTGCTAGTGAACTAGTTCTTGAATGCACCATTAGAGGTATAACAATAAATAAACACCATGGACAATGAGCTAATGGAATAATAATTAAAGCTTAGTGATTTATGGCAACTTACATGAATTTCTTATGACTTGAGATCTACCCATTCCACCTCTTCATCCTTGTTCTTACGAGTGTGTTGAAATTCCCAAACTTGATTGGAAGGTGCCATTTTTCTGGTGACGGGATCTCTCTACAATATTTATTGGACAATAATCGATGCTTCTATAGAGGGAATGACACAGAAAAATGTCTATAGACTCCTTGAGTATTGCATGTATGTTTTGTTACTTTCCTTACCTTGTTTACCTTGTTCTTACTACTCGTAACCTACAATTAGATAGTATTATGATCATGAAACCTTAAAATCATGTAAACAAAAAGCAAAAAATCCTTCAAATTCTTGTTAGAAACACATTACATTGAACTCTGGACTTTCCCAATAATGCATCATCCACTTCCAATCATCACAATTGATGTTACTTGATCAAGCAGCCTCTTTTTCTTCATTTGTCTCACACTTAGCATAATTTGCATTTAAGTTAGCCTTCCTAGATCGATATATTCGATGCATCATCTCAACACAAGTTCTATTTAATCTCTCTTTGGGGCACCCATCATGAACATCAAATTTGTTCCAAAACATAAAAAAATCAAACTCAGTAACTAATGGAGGAACACTATGAATGCTACATAAAGAAAAATGACCCACAAATATAATGTAATACCTTTACTTTCAACAATAAAGTGTCTCCGTATTTGGTGTAAACTTTAATCCAATTACCATCCTTAAGAGAGACTATGGTCCACACCACATGTTCACAATATTTGGCAAAGTCAGCCAATGTCTCCAACAGGTTTATTTGAATTCTCAAGGATGTAAACTTTGATATTTAAACCATATTTTATCTTTATGTCCACTTATATACTCTTATATTTTCCTTTACACTTCTTAGCTGTGTCGCAAGAAGCTGTTACATGTGAAAAAAAGCAAAAAAATTAGTTATTAGTATATAGAAATATGGCCAGAATGTAACAAAAAAAAAAGCATTATCTACATGGAGTGACACTTGAACTACTCGGCACCTATGATTGTTGTGTAAAAGGTGAATCATTATAGGTGGTTTATCCATCCCTCTATGGTGGGAATGGTGAGAGTACATCTCTTAACTCCAAATCCCCTTGTGCATGCTCAGGTGAAAGTGCACCTCTTGGTTCCAAATCCCTCTATGTATGCTTAGGTGATATCACCTCTCCAGTAGGGTTATGTCGACCTTGGCCATTACCCCATCTAATGCCTCGTCCTCCTCAACCTTTTAGCCTACCTTGTGCAGAACTTGACATTTGCTAATTTTTCTCCAAATATAGTATAAGTAACAAGATACAATGAAACAAACATCAATGGCAAACAAAAGTATAAATGCTCAAACAAGTGAGCATAATGTAAAGGGCGTGGTAGATGATTTCATTGATAATAGTGATGAGATTAGGTCCACCAACAAAGAAGGAGAAGATTTGCTTGATGATGATGATGTTGATGACACTTTGGACACTAAGTGTGATCAAGATTAGTATCAATCTTGTTGAACAATTGAAAAATTTACAATTATTATACAAACATCCCCTTTTTATGATTGAGTGGTTAGATTGTGCATGTCCCCCTTCTATCAAAGTATTTAAAGTTTGGTATATACTTGTGTCATATATGCTTTTTATTGTTTACTTTTATGTTTTCTTATACTGTATGATAACCTCCCTAAATTCATGCCTTTTCAGCACATTTTTCTTTAATTAGGAATATCTTTTGATATATTTTAGTATATAAAGTATACTCAAAATAGGAAAATGTGCATTTTTTGATACCTGAGCTTAACTGACTCAATTTGAGTTAAATTATGCAAACTTTGACCTTAGTTTAGGAATATTTTGGTTTATTTATAATTTCATACTTTTTGCAGATATAGTTGGGATTCAAAGCTAATAGCTAATGGCTAAAGTTGCAATGTTCGCTGCGGCCAATTGTTGCATGGAGGAAGGAGCAAGCAGAGAGCTATTCGCCGCGGCCAATTCTGTTGTTCGCCGCGGCCAATTTTTCATTCAGAAAAGCTGTGCAAGCCCGAGAGCATTTCGCCACGGCGAATAATATGTTAGCCGCGGCAAACAAATGGTTTACTGAAACACTGCGTTTTGAGGTCTGAGGAACTCTAGGGTTGGATATATTCACAATTTCGACCAAGAGAGGCATTCTTCGACTTCTGGGCAGTACTTGGGAGCTGGTGTGCTAGGGTTTGGAGTGTGAAGAGTGGTTAGAGCCAAGGATTGAAGTTTCAAGAAGATTTGAAGCCATTTCTATCGGTTTTTCTGATCTTCTCCCTCTCCTTTGCTTGTATTCTGCTATGGGTTTGATCTCAATGGTTTTTGTAAACTTGTAGCTGAATATGAGTAGCTAAATCTTTGTTCTAGGATTATCTTAAACCCTTGTATGGAGTAACATCTGACTCTCTTCCGCCTCCATTGATTAATGATATATATGTGCTGATTTTACTTCATTTGTAATGCTTCTAGTTGATTGGCCAATAATCAGTTGTATGTTTGCTTGAGTGAAGCTTGAGAAAGCTAGCTTGAGTGTTGAACTTGAGTTAAATCATGCAAGAACTTGAAATTTAAGTATTGAATGGATGGTTTAGTTGGTGAGGTAGAAATACACTCATTAACCTTGTGTAGTCAAACTTGGGTTTGAGCTTAAAATTAGAGTTTCTTTAGTTGTAAGAGAGTTTGAACAACTAAGGGAATTAAATACTTGTTTAGGACTTGAGAGAGCTTTTACAAGTAGTAATTGATTCCCAGACTAGTGCATATAGTTGTTGATCATTGTTGGTGAGAAGAGATTATTCTTGTGCTATGAGATACAAAGGGGGAGAGATAATCCTAGATCCCTTACAAGCTTGGAGTCGAACAGGATCTCTTAACTTCATTTATACATTCATTTGCAAAGTTAACTCTTTTATTTACACCCATCTTCACTATACAATTGTTATGCTCAACCTAGTTTAAAACATAAATTTAATGATCAACCAAATTCAACTTCAGTCCTCGTGGGAACAATAATCTTTTTATACTACTTTGTCACGGCCCGTGCACTTGCAGAATAAGCTGTTTGGTGAACACTGTACCTTAATCATCACTTAATTTTTTTTGTATGCTTGTTATCTATGTATTTTATCATATACTTTTATTTGCCATTAATGTTTGTTTCATCATATCTTGTTACTTATACTATATTTGGACAAAAGGCAACAAATGTCAAATTTTACACGTGGCAGGCTAAAAGGTTAAGGAGGACAAGGCATTGGGCAGGGTAATAGTCGAGGTCAACATAACCCCATTAGGGAAGTGACATCACCTAAGCATACATAAAGGGATTTGGAGCTAAAAGGTGCACTCTCACCTGAGTATGCACAAGAGGATTTAGAGTCATGAGATACACTCTTACCACTCCCACCACAGAGGAATAGACAAACCATCTATAATAATTCGCCTCCTACATAACGATAATAGGTGCTGAGTAGTGCAAGTATCACTCCATGCAGATAATGCTTTTGGGTTACACTTTTGCCATATATATACACCAATGACTAATTTGTTTGCCTTTTCACATGTAGTAGCTTTTTGCAACATAACTAAGAAGAGTATAGGAAAATATAAGAGCATATTAGTGCACACAAGACAAAATATAGTTCAAAGATCAAAGTTTACAGCCCTAAAACTCAAATAGACCTGTTCAAGATGGGGCCCGTGACTTTGCTAACTACTGTGGACATATGGCGGGAACCACAATCTCTCTCAGGGATGGTGATTAGACCAAAGTTTATGCCAAATATGGGGACACTTTTTTGTTGAAAGTAAAGGTATTACATTATATTTATAGGTCATTTTTCTTTATATAGCATTCACAGTGTTCCTCCATTAATTACTAAGTTTAATTTCTTATGTTTCATTTAAGATAAATTTGATATTCACAACTTGTGTTGAGATGATGCATCAACTTTACTAATCTTTAAAGCCTGACCTATATGTAGATTATGCTACATGTAACACAAATGAAGAGAAGGAGACTGCTTGACTAAGTAACATCAGCCGTGATGATTGAAAGTACTAATGCATTATTAGGAAAGTCTAAAATTCAAGGTATGTGCTTCTAACATGAACTTGAAGGATTGTTTGCTCTATGTTTACATGATTTTAAGGTTTTATAATCATAATACCATCCAATTGTAGACTACAAGTGGTAAACAAGGTAAGGCAAGTAACAAAGCATACAAGCAGTAATCGTTTATTTGCAGAGGTTGAAGAGTCTATGGTAAGTACTTGTGCTGTACTTGACGAGTTTATGGATATTTCTCTTTATGTCATTCCCTTTATGGTAATATGGATTATCATCCATTAAATATTGTAGAGAGATCCTATCACTAGAAAAGTGGCACCCCAACCAAGTTTAGGAACTTTAACACACCCATAAGAACAAGGATGAAGAGGTGGAATGGATAGATCCTAGGTCACAAGAAATCCATGTAAGTTGCTATAGATTACTAAGCTTCAATTATTTATTTCATTGCCTCATTGTCTATGGTGTTTATCTATTGTTATACCTCTAGGGGTTCATTTAAGAACTAATTCACTAGTAAGAAGCATAAGATAATAAGAATACATTAATGAGAGATCAGATTTTAGCCACCATGCTAGGGGAAAGGATAAGGAAAGAAACCAATAAAGAAAAGAATTATGGACTCAGCTGAAGTGGATTCGATGGTTTCAACAAGGATGGAACAAATGCATGCTAAGATGGAGAAAAATTACAAGAGGAGCAAGAATGGTTGCAAGAGGAAATGCAAGCTGAGATGGAAAAGAAGCTTCAAGAAGAGCATGATACAATGCAACAATGAGTTCAGTTAAAGATTCAAGCTCAATTGGCTAGCCTTATGGCTACCATGCAACAAGTACTTGTAAATGATCTTCTACCTTAATATTATGTTAAACAATAGCAGTCTATGATTAGTGTTATTCTTCATCAATAAGGACAGAATGCTCCAACCAATGACTCCCTCTTATGGACAAGCAAGGTGAAGAGAAGGTGGACTTATGTTTTTTTTTTATTGATGGCCATTTTGATGTATTAATTTATGTCATCATTTCATATTTTAATAGATATTTCAATATAGATTCTAACATGTAGAATATTATACACATATAGTTAGAATCTAATTATTGTGACGACTTTAACTTCTAATTGTAGTAATTAAGCTTAAACATATGGTCAAAAATCATAAATCAAGGAAAAAATCATTTCAAATCATCAAATTAGGAAAAAGTAAGGGAATTTGAACTTTAATGTTATTAGAGTCATTAACTAAATAATCACAATCATTTATGTATATAAGTGAAACAAATCTCAAATTAAAGGCCTTTAAATCTACTATCCATTAATTTCAACTCTCAAGAACCCCTTACAAGTGTTTCTAAGTCATCCCTCGATGTTGCCATAGGGAATACCAAGGTTTTTAGGCTAATATAGGAGTTTGAGAACCTTCTCCACGGCTAAATGCTTTTGAACTATGGCTAATTGCTCTTGGGTTCACTTTTTACATCTTCACAAGTTTTTTCGCGATGAGAGGACCTCCTAGAGCCTACCTAACTCACCCCTTACGATTGGCCACGGCCAATTTCCTTTTTCGCCGTGGTAAATTACTCTTTGGGTCACTTCCAATTTAGTCTCTCAACTCTTATAGTGATGAGTTCTACTTTGCGCCACAGCGAATTACTCTCTGTTACCCTCCCTAGATAACTTCGCTACTTTTCACCATTGCTTAGCCCATTTTGGCCACGGTGAAATCCCTCATGTACCTAGAACTCTTAGAATTTCATCCCATACACTTTAACTCTCCCTTTAGGAACACTCTAGGATCACTCTCTCCCAATTTATGAGACTCTAATGGCATTTATCTACTTGATTTTCCTAATTAATCTAACATTACCCATTTCAAGATTTAAGTATTGATTCTTACTCTTCAATCTACCATATATAAGCAAGTACCATTGGATATTAATAAACAACCAGATTTATAAACAACTAATACAGTCATTCAAATAGGAATCCCAATAGGGTATAATACATTATTAAAGTCATCATACAAGTTAACATATGAATACATTTCCAGATAGTGAACCATATCATAAGATTAACCAAGTCTTATATAAGGTATTATAAGTTTGTACATCATAAATCAATTTAATATGAGGCCTCACCCCTCAACAGATATAGATTAGGTCATCAAAATATAAGCTCCTACACTTGACAACATAATTACATGATGATACTATACAAAAGAATAACAAAATTAACATCTATTCTAAGTTAGGTCACTCCAAGTGTAGCTTCACACACATGGTTTCAGCTCATGGATGCTCATTCACTTGCTTATCCTTATCCTTACCAGAAAATCCTTTACCTAAAATAATTAGCCCATAAAACGGGATGAGATACAAATCTCAGTAACTAAAGGCAAGTTCCATTCATATATTCTAATTTAATTAACATATGCACATGAATTAAAATGAGCATAAAAAAATATACTAGTCATAAAAGCAAATAAAACAATTAGGCTATCTATAATTACTATCCCATACTAGTAATCACATTTCTATATGTTAAGGCCAATAGTACCGAAAGAGGCCGGTCTATGGCACCTCTCCCCTAATAAGCACAACCAGGGCTCAATGTATTTGGGATCTAATCATAACCCGATGCTCGATTGAAGCACAGTATGGGTGGTAGCTGCACCATAGTTTTACCATGGACTTTCAAGGTCTAATCACAATATAACAAATAGCCAACCAATTCATTTAGTATTTCAAATCATTCATGTGTAGCAAATATAAATTAATGCAGATATATGTATAGAATTAGCATAATCTCCAGTTATCTCACTTATAGACGATTCTTTAAGAGCTAACAAAATGCTACTTCAACCTATGGACACAAAACCAAACAATTACTATCCCTAATCATCATTTATATTAACAAACCCATTACTCAATGAGTTAAACTATAAGGGACTACTTAGAAAACACTTATCCAATTACTACAAGAATCAAATTCAAGTTTGATTGCTCCCACACCAGAAACTTCACAATATCACCTTACACTCTAAGAAAATTCACATAAAATTAATGCCCATACTATAAATCAATTATGAGAGTCTCTAACTAGCAGAAAAAGCATCAAAATAAAGAGTTTATGCTTACCTAATAACACCTCTAGCTCTAACCTTCAAAATTTCACCATGGAAATATCAAATAACAAGTTTCAAATTTTGGATGTGGATGAAATGCTCCAAACAAAAAACTAATTAAGTCAAATTGAAGATAAAGGGAAGAGGATTAAGTTATATAATAACTAACTTGGCTAATTTTAAGCCTAGAAGTGAGAAATAGTGAAAATATGTCAAGAACCTTAGCCTCTGTTGGGAATTCTAGGACATGCAGTGAAAAATTAAAATTCATAAACCTCAAATTTCTTTCCATGGATCCATCAATGTCGTTTAAATCAAGTAGATCTAAAAATATTTACCTTTGTTACATGATATTTCTTTCATCATTGGATCTTAGGAACTGATCTTCAGATCTGCTCCCTCTATCGATATCCACACGAATGGTTGCTCAACTCGAACAGCGTGCTAGCACTTCTGACCAATGTCCGCACACATTCTTGCTGGAGAAGACACTCTGCTCTTTCTCTCTCTAAGAGGGCGTACACTGTCCGTACGCTTTTCTCTCTCTAGGGTTTCTTTTTTTGTTTTAATAAACCTTAGCCTCTCTTTTTCTACTTTTTCTATAGAGGTATCTCATTAGGGTTTTAGATATATTTGATTAATTTAAAATATATTATTTTAAATCAAATCAAATATTAATTAAATAAATTAGTTTAAATTTAAATCTATCACATAGGCTTGAATTTCTTCTACTTTTTTATAGAGGTATCTCATTAGGGTTTTATATATATATTTGATTAATTTAAAATATATATTTTAAATCAAATTAAATCTTAATTAAATAAATTAATTTAAATTTAAATTTATCATATAAAATTAATTTTAAAACTGGTTCATTTAAATTATTTAAAGGATATATGTCACACCCGAAAATGCGACCGCGCGGCGCCAAACTCGAAATCGAAATTAAAATGAAATTGAGAAAAGTGAAAAACAATAGAAAAAGTAGTAGAGTCGCCACCAAATTTTTATTTTTTGAAAAGGCAAAATTTTGGAAAAAACCTTTTTAATTTGGATTGTCACAAAAAATATGGTCTGCGAGTCAGAAAATGGATTCGGGAGTCAGTTGTGAGTGGGGAAGGTGTTAGGCACCCCACAACATCCGTTACTAAGAACGGTTACCCTAAGTTAGTTGTGCACCATCAATATGGCCATTATCCTATTTTAATTCCCCTTAACAAGTCACATGCAAAATAATAAATGGAAATAAAAGAAATAAAATTGAAAGGAAGAAGAATGAAATTAAAGAAATGAAATTAGAAAACAAAATGGAAGAAATTAAGAAAATGGAAGATGGACAGAAAATTTTATTTACAAGGGCGGACTTGACCTAGGATGAAAGCCTAGGGCCTACGTACCCTCTAAAGGGGATCAAAGTCCACGTAGTTCGATGAGAAAGTGTTTAGTGTTTGTTTTTTGTTTTTTTTATTATTTTATTTTTTTTTGTGTGTTTGTCTTATTTTTTATTATTATTATTATTTTTTGATTTTATTTATTTTTTTAGAGAGAGAAAGGGTAAAAATCATTTAAGCTCTTGCAAATAAATTTAAGGTTAGTTGAGGTGTTTTTATTTGCAAGAGGCAGAACTAATTTTACTCTTTCCTCTTCTCTTTCTTTTTTGTTGTTTTGGCTTTTTTTTGTTTCCTTTAGGTTTTGTGATTTTTCTATTTTATTTTATTTTTGTCTAGGCTTTGTGATTTTTATTTTTGTTTATTTTTTGTTTTCTATTTCGAGTGACCATGCTTTTATTATTATTATTTTGGTGAAAAGATAAAGAAGATAAAACTTAATTTCCTCTTAACAAATAAAACGAGTTTAGAAATTGATTGGCATGTTTTGATTTGTCAAGAGTGAATTTAGTTTTTTACTTTCTTTGCGTTTTCGATTTCGTGTTTTCCCTTTTCTGATTTTTCTTTCTGCGTCTTTTTTTTTAGTTTTGCCTGATTCGTTATGTTTTTTTTTTTTGAGTTTATTTCCTTTGTTTTGGTTTTGTTGTATTATTTTTTTCTCCCTTTTTTCTTTATTTATTTGGGGATTTTCTCTTTCTTTCCTTTTTGAATTTGTTCTCATTTTTTTTATTACCTCTGTCTCTTATTTGCTTTGTTTTACTTTTTTTCTCATTGTCGTTTCTTATGCCTTCAACTTTATGTTATTGTTTTTCTTTTCTTGATTTTAGACTTTTACCATTCTCTCTACATCTTTTGTTGTTTGGTTTGTTTCATTTATTGTTCTTTTATTTTAGTTCTTATTTTTGTTTCCCTCTTTTCATTGTTATTGTTATCATTATTTATTTTTTTGGTCTTTTTGTTCTTATTACTCTTTTTGGGGTGTGTTTTACTTTTCTTAGGATCTGACATATTTTAGGAAAAAGTCAGATTTCATATTTTAAAAACCTCTTATTATTTATGAAGCAACACTCCTTCCTTTTGTTTTTATTGTTTTTTTTTTTTTGGTTCTGTTGTTCTTTTGTTTTTCTGTTTGTTTGATTTTTTTGGTTTCGTTTTGCTTTGTCTTTGGCTTTTGTTTTTTTAGAAGTGCTTTTCACCTTTTTTTGTTTTAAGAACTTTTCCCTTCTTGAAGGCCCTCTTTTTGGGCTTATTATTATTCTTTCTTGAAACTAAAATTTACCTAATGTTGGCTATTAAAACCATAAATCTAAAACCCAACAGATATCAGGAGGGCTTATTGCCACACGTGATTCTTGGATCTGCTCTCATGTAGCTGAGGGGACGAGGTATCCCACACAACAAGCTCTAAATAAAAGGAAATGAAGGAAATCTAAATAAGCAAATGAAATAAAAATAAAAATAATAAAGTTAAACATTTTTCATCTTTATTCTCATTTACCATTTTTCATTTTTTTGTTTTGCCTTTTATTTTTTTGTTTTTGTTTTTGTTTGTTTTTTTTTTGTTCTCTTTTTTTATTGAGAAATTACATGGGCCGTTGGAACCCAAAACTTGTTAAAACACAAATGTAATACCTAATGGATACCAAAGAAGCTTATCGCCTCATATGATCATTAGGTCCACTGCGCCTGAGGAGGCAAGGAACCTCACACAGCGATTCTAAAGATGAAATAAAGTTTGTGAAAAGTAAATATATAACAGACATGCGTTGTTTGTAATTGTGTGTGCCTCGTGTCATAGCCCAAATGAACGTTACATCTTATTCAAAGGGGACAAACTAAAATTAGAAAAAAAAATAAAGATAAAAATATAAATATAAAATATGAAAGAAAATCGAAATAAAAAAAGAACCCGCGGGGGTGTCTGATTTTGTCACCGCCTAATCTCTGCCCTACTCCCCTCCAAGGTCTGGTGAGTACTGCTTCACGTTTTGGTGCTTGCTATGCCATATTATTCCACTGTGCTCCAATGAAGCCTTCGACTTAATTTTCAACCTTTGCTCTGGTGATAGGCCTTCTTATAAACTTACTTGCTTTTTCCCAAGTGGAGCTCATATGCAAAAGAAATTAACAGAGTAAAAAGAAAGAAGAGCAACGGGAAACAATATGATCTTGTGAAGAAAATATTCCCAGTGAGGTTCTATCATATCCAGATTCACAACAAAAAAAAGATTACTGAAACGATGAACAACGTGTATCGAAACCAAGTGGTATTGTGACTCAAAGAAATGACCAGTCTCGTGTAGGCAAAACTTAATCCAATTTCCAATGCAGAAGAACAGGAAACTACTAGCTTAATCATTTCATTTCGACGACAGGACTGGAGTCACAGGTTATATAAGCAAGAAGGGCAATGACACTATAGGATCAACATCATTTCTGCATCACAAAAACATAAATAAAGCACGGGATATTTCTATCTCTAGATTGAGCCACGCATGACCAAAGTACAGAAATAACCCATGATAACTCAGAATGGCCTCACTGCATAACAAGCATCTTAATAAACTCAGGGAAAACCATCGGATAACTCATGGTAACATGGGGCAAATGGGTAGAGTCAAGTTTATTTACAGACAACTTTCATCTCCATTCAAATATGAAAACAGATCTTTACCAACCACAGAAGCAAAATCCAAATCAGTTATATGAACAAACAAATGAACTAAATTTTGCATCAAATTCTTCTTAAGACTAAACAGAACTCTCAGACCAAACTGGGGACTATCGTGACATGGCTAATCTCAACAAATAATCCACGATCACCCAGCTGAATAGGCTTCCTTCAACAATGAGTCGAATCAAAGCGCACAGGGGCAAAGAAAATTTCTTGAAATCAAGACCCACTCTTTTACAGAATCAAATCATACATCATAGACAAGAGTCTCAACGCAGCCATAGACAGAAACCAGAATTCTTCAGGCAAATAATTCAGTACGAGCTACCTAAATAATTACACAGAACATAAACAAGTCATCTCGTATCAAACAGACGAAGGATTACCTCCTTAAGATTCTGAACTTGTTCCACTGGATCTGTAACGCCCGGTAAATTGTACAATCGCTGGAACGGGCCGGTTTGAAAACCAAGTCCCTTGAGATGAGTGATTCAAGGCCAAATAAAATTTGAATAAAATTTTAAATAATAGAAAACAAGGATTTGAGCCTTGAGTTGCCCAAAAACTAGGGTCGGAGTGATTCAAAAAATTTGCCGAAAGGCCAGTGGCATTTTCGTAAATAAGTGTAATTTTAGAAAAAACACCTAGGAGGGCTTTTTAAATGGAAATTTTGAGTTGCCCAGGGTTCTTAGAGGCCCCAAAAACCATGGGAAGCCCCGGGACTGGTAAAGCCCCTCCGGTGTACTCTTTTCGACGTCGGTTGACCTAAACTTTGACCGGTTCGTTCGGGAAGGTTTTAGCTCCAATTTGAGTGATTCCAAAGGCATTTTATTAAATTGGGAATCTTAATTTTATGATGGAAAAGACGGTTCTCAAAAAGGAGCTAAAACGAAGACAAACCGGAAATGCCATTATGGAAGGGCAAAAATGGAAACAAAGTGCACAAAAGAAGCTTCCAAACTCCCTTTTTAAGCCACGTTCAGCTCCCCCTTCTCTAAACCGACTTTCCTCTGCCCAAAACTCAGAAATGGAGCTGCTGTCTTAGGCACACAAAGGGAGGAAATTTTGGAGGAAGAAAAGCCAAAGAAAAAGTGAGAAAGTGTAAGGTTTTCATGCTCTTTCCTCTTGAAACCTCATCCTCCCTTTCTTGCTTCATCTCTCCATGGTTTTAATATATTTTTTGGTGCTGATTTGGGTCCAGATCAGAGGAGGGAAATTCGAAATTCAAGGAGGAGAAAGAGGGAAGAGGAAGGGCTCTTGAAGGGAGCTTGATTGCAAGGTAGTTTCTCACCCTTTGTTGCTTCTTTTTCTCCTTCTCCTCTTCCATGGTAGGATGTCTCAACCAGAACCATGAAGAGGGAAGAGTTTCTGTTTTATAATCCAAAAGAATCCATCAAACTAAGGCATGGGAAGATGGATTATACCAAAGAAATGCATGAAAAACTAGTAAAACTCAAATTGGAAAAGTGTAGAGTGCTTGAACATAAATTAAAATTTGGGTTGATTCAAGACTTCCCCATCATATGTGAGTGTTTGTTTGAGTTTCTAAGACTCCTAGGGGGCCTCCCAAGTGCCCTATCCATTAAGGAAAAATCCCAAACTCCATGAGGTTTTAATGGAAGCATAACTAGGTCAAGACCCTTAGAGATAGCTAGGGAGTATTTTAAATAGTTCCAAGCTTGATTTGGGACTTTATATGATAGAAGAAGATAGGAGAAACCCTTGGAAAAAATTTAGAAGCCTTAGGTTGGGAGATGAGGCAATGGCTTCCATAATGTAACCTTATGAAGCAACATGGACCTAGGTTTGTGAAAGTGAGTGTGTGATGGCTTCAAGGACCTTAAATGAGGTCAAGAGGTCTAAATATGGCAAGAGAATGGAACCAAGAATGTTAATTATGGTAGTTGCTTCATTAGGTCCTTAATGAAACCATATTGTGACAAATAGACTAAAGTGTAGTCTTAAGAGTGAGTTGGATGTCATAATTTGTTCCAAGAGTATAATTTAGTGTTGTTTATTGTGAATAGGCCAAAGAAATCCAAACCCACCTCCTTGTGTTTGTGGAACCAAAAAGGAGAAGAAACAAGCAAAGTAAAGTTTGAATTTGCATCAAGGTAGCTCTCCACCTTTTCTTATTGCATTTTCTTGTTGCATATGGTGTCATTGTGTGCTTGTGTGTATGTTTATATGTTTGAGACATGCCACTTGATACTATGTTGCTATGTTGGTACCAATATGCTTTCTTGAATGTCTTTGAATGATGGAAATGGCTCATAAGGGTGAGGTAGTGCCAAAAGTCCCTTAATGTGGGTGAGGAGATGCCAAAAGTCTCATGGCATGGGTGAGACAAGGCCAAAAGTCCCTTGGATGGGTGAGGCTACGTCAAAAGTCCCAAGAACCAAGAGTGAGGCAATCCAAAAGTCCTAGAAATGGGGTGAGGCCAACCCAAAAGTCCCTAGAGCTCATTCTTATTCTTGACATGTGTTTGTGACATAAAGTGGAAATTGAATGCTTCATTGATTGAGTAGTTGCATACTTGTATCCTTGACATGTTATATGCCTTGAAAATGTGATTGAATAGGTGTATGAGCTATTGAGATTCAATGAATCTCACCCCCTCCTTTCTCTCATCTCATATGATCTAGGTGGAGTTCAAGACCCAAAGGATGGAAGCCAAGGAGCTTAAATCTCCATCTCTTGGCAAACCTTTATATTTTGATATACTATGATGACTAGAATGTAAAAGTAGATATGTAAATGTTATTTTTGAGCCATGACACTTTGAACAAGTGTAAACTTATGTAAAGTTAGTGTATGTATCAAGAATAGAGTCTAATGAGTAGAATTATGTATTTTGACCACTTGGGAGCCCATTTGTGTATGTATGTTTATGGAAGTGGCATGGTGAATTTGAGTTACATGAGAGTTCAGACCTTATGAGGGACTTATTTATGCTATATTTATGCTTTCTAAGTTGCTCAAATATGTGTGGAACCATGAATGGCTCATTTGAACCAAAGTTGCCTCTTGTTGGGACCAAAATTGCCATAAGCTTGAGCTATGGCAAAATCTGACCAAATGACCTCTTCTTGACTTGGAATTTTGCATGCAAGTAGATCTTGCCTAGAGATTTTTGGGAAGCCAAAGATCAGGTCATTTGGAGGTCTGTGGAATTTTCTATGATTTTTCAAAGTTGGTATCAGAATTTCGGATTTGCACTAGTACTGTTCATTTGGTCAGTTTTGAAATTGTGTCATCCGAGGGGCAAACGTGGTCCAATGGCCACGAAATTTTATAGCTAGAAACTAGGCATTCACAGTGACTTGTAGCAACTGGAACCACCTCATTTGGAGGTCTGAGCTGAGAGATATGAATTTTTGAATTTCTGGGACAGTAGCAGTAGCTCAACATGACCTGAGTTACTGTTCCATTGAATTTGGGTAGCTAAGCGTGATTCCTCTGATCTGAGTCTATTTTTACCATAAATTTAACGTTCATAGATTTCCAAATTGGTATTATTTGCATGGATTGGATTTTTGTGGAATTAATTGGACATTTTCAAAGTTCATAGCAGACACTTGTATCAGCACCAGTAGCTGTCCGAACCTTAACCCCTTTTCGCGTGTCAAACGTTTTCTGTGTTATGTTTCATGGCCTGGGCATATTTTTAGAATAAATTAGACATGTGTATCTTTCCAGAATGGCCAAGAATTAATGATTTCAATTTTTCTAGAATTAGTTACGAATTTTGAAACTTCCTATCAGTAAACTGAACCAGTGGCCCAGACAGCAGCAACCCCAGTGGCTTTTCGGATGTCAAATGTTTTCCCCTTAATGATTCATGGGCTGAAATATTTTTATCACGGGGTAGACATCCAGAGCTTTCTGGAATGGTAAATTTTGTTGGATTTCGAATTTTGTGTATTTAGTTATGAATTTCCGAAGTTGTGACAGAAAAACTGAAATTCTGGCCGAAAATAAGAGTGTGAATTTGATGATCCCCTTTGAGTTCCACGAGTTGTGGGCCAACTTTGGTTATGCAAATGAGTTGTATGTATGTAATTAAATATGAGAACGTGTTGTATGAGCTCATATGGTCCGTGTGACACCGAATGGAATTTTTATACGCGACGTAACGCGAAATAAGGCATTATTTAATGTCATTTTCCATTCCTTTTTGTTCAATTGATCATGCGAGACTTAGAAATGATCGGAAGCATGCTAGAAATATATGGTGTTACAGGATCCTCTACTCCGATCTCTCTTACCGAATCCTCTACTCCTCTAGTCGGCTCAGTTCCCTTCTCCTCTCTTGGTTCTTGTTGGCTCAGACCCCTTCTCTCCTTCACGCGTGACTCGCCCTCAGTCTCTTTGCTCTTTTGTTCTCTCTCGCTTCCTATCTCTCGAATCTCAGCTCACTCCTCTTTTGATCTGAAATCCCTCCACCAGAAGGCCTCCCCGATATTTTTTTCGATGCATCCCTTTCTCTCCCTCGACTTCTCGCCCTTTCGATTCCTCTTTCTCCCTCACGCTCTCTGTTCCCTCCTCTTTCTACCCGTTCTCTCCCTTCGAATCTCTCGCTCTGTATTTTCTCGTCGAATCCCTTTTTCGCTGCCTCTCTGCCTCGCCTTTTTGTTTTTTTTTTCGCTCTATCTGCCTCAGACCCTTAATCGAGAGCCATGTGCGTCTGTTTGTTCCCCTCTGTCTCGTTGCCTCTCTGCCCTGTCCCCCTGCCTTCTGCTTCAGACCGACAGTCAATCAGAGGAGCAGCTTGGGTCAAAACGCAGGTAACCCTGCGTTTTGGTCCTTTTTACATTTTTTTTTTGATTTTGAATTTTTTTTGTTTTAAACTAATAAACCAGATTTAAAAGATTTGGGCTGCAACTTCTTTTTGAATTTGGGCAGGGGTATAGTCAAATGGGCCTGTATTGAAATTTTTTTTAATCTCTTTTTTTTTATTTTCTTTTAAATTTCATTTTTCTTCTTTTTTTGTGATTTTTCATTTTTTTTTGGTCTTTTTTTTTTGTTAATGAGCTTAGGAATCCGACGGGCTAAAGAGACTTGGGCCAAATTTTTTTTAAATTTTGGGCTATTGATATGAACCTGTTTTGGGTTTTTGAATCAGGCTGAAAAGCAGTGGGTCGCAGTTTTTTGTTTGTTTTTATTTGGGCTGGAGTTCAATAAAAAAACTAGTGCTGAAAAAAAAAAGACTTGAATTTTTTTCTCAATCTTTTTTTTTAATCCCTAAAAATTTTTTCTTTCTACTTTTTTTTTATTTTTGTTTATTTTTGTTTTTTCCTTTTTTTTTGTTTACGCTTTGGTTTTTTTTTCTTTTTTTTTATTTGTATTTTGATTGATTTTTTTTTAATCTTTTTTTTCGTTTTGGTTCTTTTTTTCAATTTTTTTTTGTTTTGATTTTTTTTTATTTTGTTTTCTGAAGCTTTTAATTATTTTTTCTTTTGATTTTTTTTTGTTTTCTGAAGCTTTTAATTATTTTTTTCTTTTGATTTTTTTTATCTTGTTTTCTGAAGCTTTTAATTATTTTTTTCTTTTGATTTTTTTTATTTTGTTTTCTGAAGCTTTTTAATTTAAACTTTTTCATTTTTTTCATTTTTTTCCTAATTTTCCCTTTTCTTTCTTTTTTTCGTATTTTTGTTAATTTGACTTTGTTGTTATTATTTTTAGCTTGTCCGAACAAAATACGGTGTTCACAATATATATATCAAAAACATAAATTTATATATGTTTCGAATTTTATAAGTTAGAAGACCTAAATTTTATAATGGAAGAGACGGTTTTCAAAAAAAAATTGAAATGAACCTAAATAGCAAGAGCCAAGAAAAGGGGACAAAAAGGAAAATTTTAAGAAGCTTCCTTCTTATATGTACCGTCCCATTTCTTCTCTTTATTCTAACTAACCTAAGTTTTGTCCAAAACAAAAAAGAGACCTACAGTGTGAGAAGCACAAAAGGAGGGGAGGAAGAAGAAGAAAAGACTTGCAAAAAGGTAAAGATTTAAAGCTTTTTCCATACTTCTTCCTTTAGCAAACTTATTACTCTCTTTCTCCTCTCTTTCCCCATAGTTTGGATGACTAAATTGGGATTGGTTTGTGGCTGGTCCAATGGGAAGAAATCAAAACTTGAAGGAGAAGCTAAAAGGAAGTGGAAGTGCTCTTGAAAAGGCATTAAATCAAGGTAAATTTCGTAGCCTTCCATGCTTCTCTTACTTGCTCTTCTCCCATATGTGCTCAATTAGCCTTAAGCCCATCCAATAGGAAATGAATTCTAACTAGGCCAAGGGAGAAATATAGGCTTTAGCATATAAGAAACAAGAATATGCAATGAAATTCAAAAGAGAAGCATTAGAATTTAAGTTGTCAAAGTTAAGGATTTTGTGGCACATTAATATGTATGAGACTTTCTAATGATAATTTAGGTTATCTGAGAGTGTAAATGAGTTTTGAAGACATCTAGGAAGTCTCACAAGTGCCAACTCTCTAAAGAAAATTAAGCAAAGTTCATGGATCTTCTTCCTTGCATAGGTCTTAGCTAAGACTTGTGCATGCATCTAGGGACAGTTTTAATTACTTCTAAGGCTAGAAAGGGACTAAACATGATTAGTAAATATCAAAGAAAATATTGGAATGAATTTAGAAATTGATGACTCCCTAATTTATGATGAAAAAGGAATACATTTGAGATTAAATTAGGGAGGCAAAGCACTTTTTTCTTGATTAATAGGGTAAAAATCTATTCAATCAAGCAAAATAAAGAAAGTGTTTTATTATAATATCTTTATCAGTTTGAGCCTCACTTTATGATTGATTTCAATTTTAGAAAAAATAGAAGAAAGAAGAAAGAATTGAAAAAAGAGAGGGAAGCTGAAAAGTAAAAAAAGTACAAGTAGAACAAGTCCCCTCGCTATAGCTAGAACTCAATTCGCTGTAGCGATAATGCACTTTCGCTGTAGTGAGTAAGGTACTTTGCCATAGCGAAGTCACGAGGCATACAAATTCCAGGGAGAAGCTCGCCATAGCGAAGCAGTAGCGAGAACAGCAGAAATCTGAGAACTTATGAGCTCTCGCTATAGCGAGAGGTACTCCTCACCATAGCAAGATCAAACCCTGAAACGCACAGTTTAGATTAGCAAGCTAAAATAAATGCAAGGAAGCTAGGGTTTGCATCATTGAACAAAGGGAGAACGTTCTGGCCGACTAGGAGAAGAGGAAAATGCACGAAAGGTGTTGGAGGAGCTTCAACTTGATCGGGAATCCATCAATTCTATCATTTATCCTTTCGATTAGGTGTTTTTACTCCATCTTCCCTTTTAGTTGATGATAGTTAATATGTGTGTTGAATTTGTTTGTGGATTTCAAGCCATGAGATGCTAGATTTTTGTAACCCTTAGGGATTTTATGAACCTTTAGTCTTTGGAGATTGTTTCCCTTTTTGATTATGCGGATTATTAAGAATCTTAGTGTTTAATCTGAATTATAGTTCATTCTATTGTGTGGCCTCCTTTAGTTTGATTGTGGATTAGGCAATTAACCTTTGAAAGAAGGGAATTGCTTATAAACCATTGGTTAAACAACTTAGGATTGGATATAATCTAATTTGCACTTGAGATAGAGATATACTTAAGGGCCCTAGGTAGTTGAGATAAGGTCTACGCTTAATTAAGTATTTACTACTCCTTGAGACATCAAGAGTGAGTGGATATAGGGGTTCAATTGGATCGAAAGACAGTTACACCTAATTAGACCTTGACTCTAAAACTTGCATTAAGCTGTTTAATTGAAAGGGGAATGATTGACAATGGAGATAAAAGGGATTAAAATTCCTATGGTGTTTTTAATTGCATACCTTCAAATATAACCATCTTTTATTATTGTCAACTACATTTGGAGTAATTTTCATAAAACCCAATTACAATTTGATTGTTTAACTAAAATGAATATGAGAACTCTAATACCTAATTGCCAATCATACTAATTCTCTGAGGGAACGACCTTGATTCATCACGTACTACTTCTACGACCCGTACACTTGCGGTATCATTATCCAGTGAGCATTAGAAATCATGGTTGATGAGATGAAGGTGTAGGCTCCATTTTAAGACTTAAAGAAGCAACTTGTATTTATAATCCTTGAATTGAAATTGTAATAACTCTAAGGAGTTTAAATGGAATCAAAAGACCTAGAATGAATGAAAAATTAGAACCAAGATCATAAATTCCAAGGTGTGCTTTCATTGTGTCTTGTATAGAGATATAATAGAGTTGGATGAAAAAGTAGCCTTGCATAAAGTTTGTAAGAAGCTAAAGCTTGTTCCAATGATTAAAATATGTCCTATTGATGTGTTTAGGCTGAAAGAATCAAGCCCACCTAGTTGTAAGTGTTTGGCTGAGAGAGGGAAGGAATAAGCAAGGGGAAGAATCATGTTCTTGCTTTAAGGTAGCTCTCTAACCTTTCTTACACGCATTGCTTGAATGTTTACTTGTTTTTGAGTGCTTGTATATATGTTTGAACAATGAGAAATATTTCTAGCCATTGATTACTTGTTATGGTACTATTATGTTTCTTGAAATATGTTTATGCATGCAATGTAACTTGAATGGGTATGGTTATACTAAAAGTCCCTTGGCATAGGTGAAGATGAGCCAAAAGTTCCTAGGAATGGGTGAGACAAAGCCAAAAGTCTCAAGAAGAATGAGGCTAAGTCAAAAGTTCTTTAAAAGTAGGTGTGGCAAATCCAAAAATCCTAAAGAAATGGGTGAGGCTATACCAATGCCATTAAAGCCTATATTTGACATGTATGAGTTCATATGACAAGAAAAATGTCTTATGTATATTCATTAATAGCTTAAATGTCATGCATGCATTCTTTGACATATGAATGCAACTATTATGTATGTTTGAAAGGGTAAAAAGCTATTGAGATTTTTTTAATCTCACTCTTTACCCACAAATGTCTAATGATGTCTAAGTAAGCCAAGTGGATCAAGAAATGCAGGCCAACCATCTTAAAGTATGGACTTTGACAAAGGAATAGATAATTAGGCATTTTGGTGACATTTTGATGTCAAGAATTGTAATCCTATAATGTATATGTAATGTAGACCTTTAAGCATGTTTAAATATATGTACATATGATGTATGCATACATTATGAAGTCAAATGAATGAATATGTGAGTTTTTGCCATCCATGTGCCATTATGTCTGTGTAAAATTGCAAGTGGCACAGTGATAATGAACTCCATGATGATTTGAACCATTTGACATGCTTATTTATGCTGTAATTATGTTTTTGGATATACCCAAGTGGTTATAGAACCATAGTAAGGTCATTTGGTACATTGTTATTCCATTATGGACTTCAAATTTGACTATTTCTTGAGCTAAACAAAGTCTAACCAAATGGATGAGTTTTTTCATGAGATTTGGCCAAAAAATAGGTCTCATCTAGAGGTTTTCATAGAGCTAAAGATCACCTAAATTAGAGGCTTAGAGAACTTATTATAATTTTTCAAAGTTGACTAAATTATGCAGAAACTATCAGGGGTACTATTTATATGGTCAGTTTGCATTTCTGTGTCACTTGTGGGACAAATGAAATTTAGTACTTATGAAATTTTATAGGCATAAATAGACATGATAAGTTTTCCATAGCCACCAAGAATACCTCAATTGGAGCTCTGTAAAGGGAGAAACAAATTTTTTAAATTTCAAGGTCTGTAGTTGTTCAAGAGCATGACCTGATGTACTATTCTATTATTTTCCATGGATTAAATGCTATTGTTTTGGTCTAGAATTATTTTTAGCCATTAGTTAACCCAGAGCTTTCCAGAAAACTATTATATGTATGATTTTGATTTTTTTAGAATTAGTTATGAATTTTTAAAATTTATATCAAAAATTTGGAACACCAACCCGAGAGCAAAATTCTGATATGGTGATGTATGGTCCAAAATCTGAGTTTTATGTGATGAAATGTGATGTTTCTTATATGAATCAGTATCATATGAATGGTGAATGATATTGATAGGCTCAAATGGCTCCTAAAGCCAAGAATGAATTAATTAGGCTTTCAATGAAGTAAGGTTCCATTGCTAAAAATGTCATTTTCATGTAAATATATAAGAATTAGCCTTGGTGACATGGTATAAAGATTAGGAAGCTAAGGTGTTACAGGAATAAACATTTGTAGTTATGCATGGGGAATTTATAATTTCCCCCATTGTAATATAGTCAAAAAGCCTACATTTTTCAAGCTAATGCAAGCAAATTGGTTCAGCAATCAAGGAATGAAAATGTTATTGTTTTAGGCAGCCTTTGATGGTGGGTATTCGCTTGCTAATGGTGTGCATGCTGTTGAAAATGGGTGGAAAAGGATGACGGGGAGAAAGAAAAAAAAAAGCTGATAAGGTTGGAAGAGGATGGAAATTGGACTGTAAAGAAAAAAAAACGTAATTATATTTATTTTAAACTCCGTTAACATTATATTGTCAATAGGTGAGCACAAGGCTATTTTTTAAACAAGAGGAACTGAGAAATAAAATTCCAAACTCAAAAAGAAATAATAGTCATTTAACATTTTATTAGACTTTGTTATAGAGAATTTAATTTTTTTAAAAAATTGAATTATTTAGGGTTAAATCATTATGCGTTCTTTATTTATAATAAGAAATTATTGTACACCGACGTAAAAAACATCCAATAACAAAAAAGGTCATCATAGCATTACCCCTATTTTATTTCCTCGTTTCATAATGAAAGCGTTAATAGTTTATGGTGACCACCACTAATCCACTGCAACTAGCTATTTAGTATCATCAATATATCTATCGGTTGACGTCTCTATTACCATAATAAATACTAAAGCGGTTATAAATGCTCTCTAAAAATCTGCATTATTGGCTGTAGACTGTATATAGTCACGCTATAGAAAGTTGTTGCAATGGTGTTTTCTAGTCTTTTGTTTTGTAGTTTTTTGACGTAAAATTTTTATACTTTCTTGTTAAAATTTTTTTAATATAATCCTATCTTTTTTTCTATTTTCTTAAAATTTTTTTAAAAAATTACGAAAATATTTTAATTTTTATTCTATTATGGACTACACTTAGGTCCAAACTAAGTTGGACCAAACCCCACCGAAGCTCAAGCTTAAAGCCAAATATTTTTATTTGAATCTAAATAAAAAATTTTTAAACAATATAGGCTTAGACTTAATATTAACATTTCTGTTTAAATTCAAATATAAATTCTGAAAATAACCAAATTGAAACCAAAAAATACAAAATTTAGACCTAGACTAGCTTCAATGGCAAAGCCACATATATAATTGTGATAGTGGGCAGCCTCAAAATTTATAAATTTTTATGTATCATTAAAATTTTACACCTAGTGAACCCATATATCAATTATACTCGCTAAACTTAATTAGGGTCGTGGCTCTGCTATTGCTTAACTTTAACCCGAAAATTTTGAATTTGGGTCAACCAAATTTTGAGTCCAGTATTGAAACTTGAAATAAGGTTGCTTTTTTTTTTTTCCAACTCAACCCTTGTCCTATAATCAACTCCATCATGTTATTTAGATAATTAAATTCTTTGAAATTTATTTGATTATATTATTTTAGAAAATTTGAAATTCTATCCTTCATAATCCAAACGAAATAATAAAATAATTTAGGTTCCTCTAAAAATTATTTCATCCAAACACAACCTAATATATTTTAGATTAATTCTAGAGGAGATTTGCCATAACCTTACCCAAATATCACCTTTAGACACAATATTTCACCGTGCGTTTTAAGGACAACATAGCTGCAAAATTAACATAATTTGAGTTGAACAAGTCTCCTGATCTTGTCCAATAGTTAATATGGTTAATTTTTCATGGTTTATGTTGAAATAGCATGGATATACCCCATTTTACGCCAATATACAATTACTACGTACAAGCTGGAGAATTCCATTCCTTAGTAGCTCAACTATTCAAGTGTTTCTCCAATGGTGATGAGAAAGAAAGTGGCAGTATACTTTTCTTCTTTCCCGGCACATCTAAATCTCTTAGTCATAGCCCAAATCAGCACCAAGTGCTTTTCCAATTAATGGAGATGATATGTTATTGGATTGCATTGCGGGCATACAATCTGAACCTACAGACCCAAAAAAAAAAAGAAATTTACTTACCTATAAGCAAAAAGAGCCAAAATGTAAAATCAGTTTTATTAAACTCCAAATCAAAGCAAGTTGCTAAACACAAAATCACCATTTGTCGTTAGTCATTATTAGGGAGGGGTAACTAGCTTCAACATGTTTGATACATAGAAAATTAAGAATAAAAAAGAAAATAAAAAAATAATTTTGTGAGTTGAAAATGATTTTTATATTTTTATTTTAAAAAATTATAAAAAAATATAAATACCATTGAATAATAATGAACACTATCCAAAATTTTACATATTCTCTCCCTTTCTCCTCACCTATCAAATAGGCCGATGTGATTGATATCAATCAAAGTACAGTACAGTTTAAATCTCCTCGATAGGTATTTTTGTGTGTCTGCACACGCGCACCATGTAATCTCATTTGAATATAGGCAATATGAACGCATTCATTCACAGTTCTGTTTTCCAACTTTCACACCTCATTTGAATGTAGGCAATATGAATGCATTTATTCGTAGTTCTGTTTTCCAACTTTCACACTCGTACATCATGCATGCAGTACCCATTAATTATTATATCAGTAAATGGACTCAGAAATTACTATTAATTACTTATTTACTAGGCAATTCTAAATGTTATATCAACGATGGACCACAAGTAGACCTCTCCAATTAAACAAAACAAATTCATAGATGCTTTTAAATTATGATGTGATCTCAGAGATTGTTAGTGCCGCAAACTTAGCTTTGATTTGATAGTCACCGCCCTCTTTAATACCTGCCATTTGTGAAGAACTGAAGATAATTCCATGCAATTGGAGTTGGCTTAAAATTGATTTTCAATTTGTCTTTGATTGATATATTTTGTCTCTAATGTCTAAAAACTGTAACAAAAATAAACTTATTAACCGAGGGACGGTGGTCGAGAGTGAGAGAAAGAGCGACAGCTGATCAAATAGGTAATTTTTTCACTTCTCTGTGTCTTTCGCCATCCGAAAAGCTACTAATCATTTCAGTTTCATTTAATTAATGTTCTTTAGAATAATCAAACTCAAATTGATAAAAACTGCTAATTAATTGGCATCTTTGGATTGAGTAATTCTAAACTTTTATTTGTTGCGTATGTAAAGTCGTCTAACATGATGAGTTCTTATATAGTCAACTAAATTGAAACTTAAAGAGTTAATTATAATGCGGACTGTATCATGTATTGACATTTCTCGTGTTATTGTTTGGATAACCAATTATTTCTCTGTTATAACAAAAATCAATCTTCAGAAAACAAGTCCTAACATGGCGCGTCTAAGTTTGTGACATTAATGGCATTATACCTTTTGCATTTGTAATCCCAACTTTGAAAATTTCATGGCGGCAATTCACCAAAAAAATTTCTCATGAATTTCTAATATTCAGAGATGTTACTGATGTATTTATGTTAGCCACTTCATCTTTACTCCTTTGAGAACTTTGTCAAGTCTGTCCAAAAGTAGTGGCCAACGAAAAGAAAAAAATATCTATCCAAAAGTAAATATGCAGAAACACGTAGACAGAAAATAAAATCTTATCTTGAACTTGAAGGGGATCATCTATAATCCACATAAAAGCAACGTACGTTGTTTAAATCTGATCTTAAATAGGTAAAATTATCGCCCCTCAACCTCTTGATGTTTCCTTCCCCCCTCCCCCCGCAACCCTTTCCTGCCATTTCTATACTACCCCTTGCATTCATTATTATTCAAGCAATTATTTTATTTTAATTTATAGCGACAATCTCAAATGAGAAGAAGGATGATGATAATTGAACATGCATATTGAAAGTTAATTTTTACAGGCATTTAATATATTTCATGCTCTATATTCCAGATTTTTTTTTTTAGTATATAAGGTGGTGCGCAAGCTTCATTCATTTCATAACCACCTCCAAATATTTAATTACATAAGAAAATGCATTTTTTAACTATGCGTTTTTATTTTCAATGAATTCAAGAGGTCTCTTTAATCACCATAAGAATAAGGTTTTTTATATAGGGATGATAAAAGTCATCTCTAAATATCATTGATGATGATCATGTGACAAAAAATTTGCCTCTAATATTAAAATTTTCAACGGGGATTTTAAAATGTTACCCCAAAAAATTTACTTTCGATAATAACATTAGAAGTAGCCATTAAATTTTGTAGTGAGTCGCGGCCTGAATCTCTTTTTATGTTGAATTACAATCATTACCATGAAGTTCAATCAACAAATTAATAAATTTGATTGCCTAAACACCCATTCGAATTTCAAGTCACCTGAGATAAGTGGGATGTCGTCACAACTTGAGAAAAAACTTTCTTGAATAGCCTTGGACTTCACAAACATTCAAGGTACAACAGCACAAAATTCACCATGTCCAAAAATATTTTTAGCGGCCATTATTTTATACATTAATAGCGATAATAATTACTACAAAAAGCTTCTATCAGCAATTAATTAATGGCTAGTGCATCCACAGTCAGTAAAAATTTTCCCTACAATTGTAATAACACAAAGGCTTATAACGGCAATTCTTTGTTGATAATTGTTATAGCTACTAAAACTAATTCTATAATTAACTAGTATTAACATTTAAATTTTTTATTATAAATAAAAAAATTATAAGAACAATTATATGTCAACAATTGTTATAGTCATTAAAATTGAATTCATAATCCACTAATATTAACATTTACAAGCTCTTTTATTGTCAGTAAAAGTTAAAAAAAAATGTTTTCCGAACCATCACAAGCGCCGCCGTAAATGGTATGAAGATAGTAGATAGAAACTAAAATCATATTGCTACGCTCCGGGCGAACAGGTTTTGTTTTGCTATGTTATCGATGGGCTCTGGCTTCATATCTAAGGTGTTGGAAAGTATAAGGTTTGCAAAATTGGGAAAGTGAAAGTGAGATTGGGAAAAATTATTTGGCTCTAGATTGAAAGTAGGAAATTGCGGGAAAGTGAAATTGAGGAAAAGGGAAAGGTTTTTTTTTTTTTGGGTAATGAAATTGGGAGGGAAATGAATCTGTATTTTTTGTGAGTAATTGAGCTTATTTTTACAGGCAATTGGCTCTAATTGCCAATATATCTATATTTATTATTGGCCAATAAATTTTTGCTGATAATATTTTAATTTTAGAAACTCATTACCAGCAATAAAATTTTAGTCATTAATTAATTGGCGCTGAAAGGATCTTGTTGGTATAGTGATGATTCATTTAGCTAGTTAGGTGCAATTCCAACGTCAAGAGTTGTTATGAATCTGTAAGGAGCTCAATCATGCATGAGCAGGACCTACTCCCATCAAATTCATAATGATGACAGCAGTACATTTCACAGCTTAATACAAGCACTGCCTGAATGAAATGAACAAATGATTCATGGAGTATACTTGAAGGCAACCAAATTAAGATTCAATTATAGCATCATTGATTCAGCAGATCATTTCATTCAGATAAGAGTGAAGCAATTTACCCATTTTGCTTTACAGTCAGTTTATCTACAGACAACTTCGAATTGGTGAACCATTAACAATTACTCTTCCCCGACCAAACATCGTTTTCAACAGGTGTGTTCCTGAATCACAGGTGTTTCGGGCAACAAAACCCAGCTTAGTGAATATTATCAAGAAATAAGAGAAAAGAACGGAGGAACTCACCCAGCTCAGTGAATTTTACACATAATATCAAGATTTTGAGCAAAACTTATTGTCTATCAAGTACCAACAAAGACAAAATCCTCTCCTAAATGCAAGAACTCGACTAAAGAGCTTGTTCTTTTAGCGTCTGGGGACTTTCTTCCTCTGATCAGCGGCATACACTTGGCCCATGCAGAATCATAGATTGCAAGATTGGGAGTTGGACTGATTGGTTCTTCAAATATGCTTCACCCTTCATCTAAGTGATCAATTGATAGAGAGAAGGCCAGAAGGAGATTGGCTCCTTGCACAGAGAGCGGAGGGGGCAGAGAATGAAAATTCCAATGCTAAAGTAAAAATTGACAGGGAGATTTTTAGGATATGTTCGGTAAAAAATAAAAAATAATAATTCTAAAAGTTAAAATAATCTTCATGCTCCTATTTTAAATAAAAATAATAAAATAAATAAATATTATTAAGTAACGATTATAAAAACATAATATATATATATTTTTCTTAAAAAAAAAAAATTACCTTGCAATCATGGGCAAACCTGAGCCAAAGGAAAAGTGGGATGCAGATCGTCTGAAGTGGGGAAGCGGTGTATTGTCTCTGAAGGGCGAAATCCAACGATCCATAATGCGCCACTGAATTGAAGATCTCTGAATTGCCTCTGAATTGTGCAAAATGTGGCCGTTAGATCTGTCGCAGTGTGCAGATGGAGACACGTCGCTTCTTGACATCAAAAGAGACCATTTCATTCTGTTTGAGGGAAAAGGGGGGTCGGGAAAATGAGCTGAAGTAGTCAGAGAAGAAGAAGAAGTTGGTTGGCAATTTTGAGGAGTTGGGTCTCAGCAATGAGGTAATGGGAGCCGTGAGGGAGATGGGTATTGAGGTTCCCAACGAAAGACCCCCTGGGGAGGGAGTGTTGAAGAAAAAGCAAGAAAGAGAGTAGACTGAAGAGAGGTCCGTGTGTTTTGAGTTTTTGCCAGAAATTATAGAAAGCACTCATGAGTGTTTGAGTCGGCAGTTGTCTGGAAAAGGGTGGAAACCAAGCTTGGACACCATTAAGGAGAAGAAGATTGAGAGAAAAATATATGGCTGCCTGTTTCAAGAAATTTCTTTGCTTGGTTTTCTAATAATTTTGACACTTGACACTATTGGAGACCACATCTAACGCTGCTTACATGTATTCGAATTATTGATTAGCTAGATCTCTCCTTCCTCTCTTCTTTCTCACCTCTTTCTTTGCAAATTGATCTGTAATAGAGTCACCCAAATTACTCATGAATAGAATCACTTGAAATTGCTGATCCATGATTAAAATTTCCATGGAAGAATAAAAAGACAAATAAAAACAAAACCCCCCCTTCTACAATTTTGAAAGAAGGAATTTTTGTTTTTCAAGCAGATCGATTGTAAATCATCCCTGTTTTCCTCGAAAATATCCAATTGAAATCAACCCTCATTTCCATTTTCGCATATGGGCATTCAGAAGGATTTTCAATTTGGGCATTTTCACATCCAAATTTATCAACTGTCATGTTCCTCTTATGCTTTCGAAATGAGGCATTTTTTATTTTGTCGTTTTCGCTCAAGATTTTAGAAGTAAATCACAAGAACACAAACCCCATTTCAATGAAATTTTCTGATGATCTTGGGAAAGGTGGTGCTGGTTCATTAGATGCCCAGTGTAGGACTCGACGATGGCGTTTTAGATGATCTTGCGTTCCGCAACGACGGTAAACAGTGCCTTTTGATGTTAAGAATTGACGTGTCTCTATCTGGACGGTCTAACAGATCCAACGGCCACGATTTGCACAATTCAGAGGCAGTTCAGAGGGCCTCAATCCAGAGGATCTACTTCCCATTTAAACACTGTCGAATGCTAATTTGATGGGCAAATATTTAAATCCTTGAAGTGGTATTGGGCATCTGATCCTTATTTTTGTGATATTTAAACACTGTCGAAGGCTCGTAAATAAATAAATAAATATATATATATATATATATACACACACCCTACATTAAAGAATATTATTAAAATACTGATTTTGTGTTCAATAATAAATAAAATATCAATTAAATTAATATCTTGGCTTCTTAACTTTACTTATAGTTTTAAACTAGTCACTTAATGTTAAAATACATCAAACTAGATTCTTAGCCTATGCTTCATTTGTAGCATTTTTAGATTGATATAATCGATATACAATCAGCTCATGCATTTTTTTTCCTGTTTACCAAATTTACGTTATTAATGCACCAAACATTTGGGTGGGCTGGGAATGTAGATCATATTTTATATTGGGCTCTGATGGGCGTGGGACTTGGTGTTAGCACTTTATATTTGACATGCCCATTGGCATGCCTACAGAACTTATTATCTTTCAAATCAGGGATGAGACCATTTGGCTAGGGCTATTAATATTTTGAATGAATGAAATATTTTTTTACATTTCTTAATATTTACTAATTCTAAGTAAATAATACTATGAGTTCATAATATTATCACTCATTTATCAATCCTCAGTTTAAGCATGATAGAATGAATTCGAGAATATCAATATATTTTGATTATGATATATACATGTTGCTCTAATATATGAAAGTACATATACTGTGAATTCAGTTAATATAACCTAAGATATTAACAGGTTTAATATTAAATAGCTCTCAAAGGCCATTTATCAATTAAATAAATATAGAGGTTTAACTAATTTAAAATTAAAAAATCAAACTACTATTCTTTGTCAAATGAAATCTTCTCACTGTTTAACTACAAAATCCGTAGCTAAAGTTTCAAGTAACCATAGCATCTCTGTCTTTGAGTTCCACACCGAATTAATGGCTTTCGTTCTCTTAACCATGATACTTTGCCTGGGACGATCAAGATACGCAAATTTATTGATCACAGTCAGCATAGTTTTACTATGATCCATCTCCTTGGATTCCTAGTCCCCTTCTTGCAATATCGTTTGGGTCAATAAAATTTGCAAGAATGGTGCACCAAAAGTTTTTAATTTCCAAAATATAGAAATTTCACATCCAGTTTTTCTGTTCTCAAATGCTTGTCTGCATGTTCATTTTCTAACAACTGAAAACTATTTCCTTTTGATAATTTTATTTCAAGATAAACTTAGGAAACATTTAGGTTTAATTTTGAAAGTAAATTAAAATCCATATAGAACTTTTTTTTTAACAACTAAAATATCTTTAATTTTAAAATTTTGAATCATATAATATATGAAATTAGAAATATGTAACTTTTATATATTATAATTTAATTTACTGAAATGATCTTTGAACTATTTGAGTTTAGCTATTAAGCTTGTTAATATCTAAAGTATTATTTACTGTAGAAATACAGTTATTTTTTGGTAATCCTTTAACTTTTGGTTTTTTTAAATTATTATATTGATTTATATTCTAAAAAAGGGGGAATACTTAAAATTGAACTAATTCTTTTTGGTAAACAATTGTAGTTCCCTTTTTTTTTTGAAAAAATACAATTGCCTGTTAATCGATACTATGATTTAATATTACATTTATTTACTAGTCGTTTATGTTGGCAGACATCATAATTTCCTTGTCTCTGAATCGGTTAACCAGTTATCATGTGTATTTCCAATGTGATTCACAAATCCCTTTCCTGGAATATATGTTGTACTGACTCACAGTGGACCATAAGGATTGCTGGGTCTTATAAGGAAGGAAGTCATATTTACTTGTGAGCATGGTTTTAAATTGCGGGTTGCATTACAAAATGCGGCCGCAATATTGCGGATGCAGGTTAGGCCGCATCCGCATCAGCTCGCAATTACGGAGGGATTAGATATCACAGGAATGGGTCGCATCGTAACGGTGTTGCGGCCGCAACGGAACGGTATCACGGATTTATTGCGACGTATCATATAAAAGCAAAAAACACTACTTAGCATTAGTCGATTCAAAACAAAGTTGTCGGTCGGCCTTAGGTTTCTTCCTTTCCCAAAGAACAAAATAGAGAAGCCAACAACAGCAAAGAACAAAAGCAACCAACAGATCTGAAGTTTTGAAATCTGAAACGGTGAAATCATACCTGCAGGCTGAACCACAGCGATTTGAAACTTGAATCTAAACTCTGAAGCCTCGCTGTGGACTGGAGCTCTCTTCTTGCTCGAATCTAAAGACCCAAAGTATGTTTCTTGATTCTTAACTTATTGCTCTGTTTTTGTGATTTGCATTTTCATTTTTAGAGTCTGCCCTTGTATCCGAAATGTTGAGAGTGATGAGAGGAGAGGAGGAAGCCACGTTGCCATATATTTGTTTTAATATAATATATATATATATTCTATGATCCGGAAAGGGGGAAGTCAGGAAGCCATGCTGCATTTATTTGTTTTAATATAATATATTCTATTGTGATAAGGAGGAAGCTAAGGTCACGCTACCATATACTTATTTTAATATATATATATATATATATATATATATTCTATGATTTGGAATATAAATGGATCAGGAGAAGTCACGCGTGTTTATTTTTTTTATTAATTTATTACTCTTTTACATTTATATTATTAATTTTACTATCTCCAATTATATATATATATATGTATGTATGTGTAATTTAAGATGAATTAAATAATAATTTTTTTTTACAAATAAGATAGTATTATAAAGAAATTGCATTAACACTACTTTTAAAGCACTAGTGGTATGCTGAATTTTTTTTTTAAGGTTATCTTCACACTTATATTTATCTTTTTGTAATAAGTATGTAAGCATGTTTTTATATTATCTATTTTTTTTTTAATTTTCTCAAGTAACATTGATATTCTTGGTCAAAATAAGGATTTATTTCATTAATATTAATGTTAGATATGATATATTTTATGTATATGAGATATATAATGATTATACATATTTTTAAAATAATTTATGTAACTTCAAAAAATATCACAGCCACAGTGACCGCAACTTGCATTATAACAGCCGCAATGCCCGCAACCGCGATAACCGCAATGTAACCACAACTGCATCCGCAACCGCAATTTAAAACCATGCTTGTGAGGCCCCTCTTCGTTGAACGAAAGTGAAGACCGAAGTTTGATAATCTCTGTAGTTGTGGCTAATGCAGCGTGCTATCCTCTGGGCATATACCTCATGTCAGAGCCTACACTATAGTTGGCTCTGCTGCGTTTCTGTTCACCTGCTTCCCACACTTCTCACCTGTCCCTATCATGCACACTCGACTGACAATTTTTGAAAAAGAGAAAAAAGGGGCCTTTTTTCTGTACCTTGGTGCATGGCAAACCTTGCTGAGCAAGTATCTGCATTGTAGGTGTGGCTTAACGTCTCCTTCTAGACATTCAAACTCCTATCCATTGTGCGGAAGCCCGCATTTTCTCCTTCACCTCCAATCAAGTGTTCAGCTAGCCTTCGAACTCATGGACTGGGAGGATGGGATAAGAGATGAATCTTTAGACGCGCCTATAAAGCAAAGAAGACGAAGGTCGGCGGAAACTTAACAGGAGAGAACAAGGTAATCCCAAACCACTATGCTTAGTCCCACTTGCATATTTCCCTTATTCTCGGCTTACTTCCCTTTCAGCCTCTGAAGAATATCCCTATGTCCCACTATTTGACTGTAACATTTATTTAGTTTATGGGGTTGTGATGGACTATCCGCATTCATGCATATGAGTATCAAAACATAATACAAACATACATTTCTTTTTCTAGGTTATGATCTCTACGTGCCTAATAGGTTATGTAGAGAAGAAATGGGAAAAAAGAAACTCACCATGTTCCTCCTATAGCTTCCTCATGGGGTAAACTTATTAGTAACGCATGGAAATATACCTAGCACTTGAAATTAAGAGAGGTCACAGCTAGATAGTTAAGTTTAAAGTACTGAGATGCTTTCATTTGTTCTTTGTTGCTGGGCATCGTTCATTACCTTGTTCGCAAGTGAAGATTTTGTCCACACATGAGGGAGTCTTCGGGTACGCAACGTGATTGATGGTTTTGTATGCTCTGTCTTGTAGGGTGGAAGTGCAAGTGTGTCCGAGCTGACATCGAAGGTTCAAAGCCTAAGGACAATGGTGGAGACACTTTCCAACATGGTCATGGCTAATGCAAAAGTATGGTGTTTGCGGGCATGAGTGAAGACTAGCCTTCTCCCTGTAGTAACACGTACGGTGCTTCCACAGGCCAATGTGATGGTCGACCAACATGGGACGTATGCCTGCCCAAGCTGTTGGTCCTTCCGGGGCAACACCGACTTCATACTCCATAAGCTAATGATGCATGAGGGACCGTCTTCGGCAACACAACATGCATGTCCCTTCTCTATCAGTGGAGATGAAACGATTGGCGACGACGGTTCAGGCCAATAAGAGAGGGCATTTGTGATATTATGGGATGATGAGACCGATGCTATGAGGACTGAGAACAAGCAAGCGAAGAAGCAAGCGAGGTGAGCCGAAACCAAAAAGGGTAGAGCACAGGTTCCTTTGAAAAATCACACCAATTCGTAAATGGACCGCTTTAAAATTCAAATTTTCTAAGTTGCTTGACAAATGTAGTTGTATATGGAGCATTGGTTATGTATGAATCACTGGTTTATGATTGGTTGAATGATTTGTAAGGGAAGAGTCATTAGGGTGTGGGCCGAAGTTGTTCGTCTCCCTCAGGAGCCCCAGATTTGGACCTCAGAGTAGTGCGCCCTGGACTCCCCAATCAAGCAAAATTCTTAGAAGAACTTCTACCAGAAAAAGGTCGGCATGCCATGGGTGACCGACCGTAGGTATAGGTAAGATAAGGTAGGGATTCAATGAATGACTTTGCTCACGCCATAGCTATTTATCTCACATCTGATGTCATCCTAATGTTCACTGTGGTGGGTACCCACGACATTTAGACCGTCGGAGGGAATGCATCTTGACAATAGTGAACTCGCATTGGCTGCGTATATCTTTGGTGCAAGCAAGAATGATAGGTAATGTCCAAAAAGGATTAAGAATGTTGTTTACCAATTCATGATGCAAGGTAAATCTATGTGCTTTATGTATGTTGGCTTGATGCGTTGGTATTTGACAAGGAGGTCTTAGTGATGATCAATGGATGTGAAGGGACTAGGGCAATGTTCCGGTCACTTGAGCCATAGTAGATGATCGAGGCCAATATAAAGTCTTGGAACCGAACTACACAAGCGTGTTGCATTTATAATGCATCAATAAATTTTTGTGACCACGTTATGTCGGCATGATGGCACAGGTAATCAACATGCTTGTATGCCTCCTAAAACACGACGAAAAGAACAGGATACTATATCCTAGGAAGTGGTTTCTGCCAACGTATGTTACAGTAATGTCATCTATTCATTATGCTCGCCTTTACACCACACATGCGGTTAATAACGTGCACTTGATTTTGATGCAGGGGTTTGTTGTCGGCTGGGTCACACATCTCGACACATGTAGAGTGTGGACATTATATTAGGACAGTTTCATGGGGAAAGTGGAATCACTAACAAAGGTACTTCCATGCAATATACCTATGCCTCTCAGACTCATTATTATATATGATAACCTATTAATGGGACGTATGACACCTGGGTTGCAGATTTACTTGCCCATAAACGATTACAATATGCACTGGATTTTGTTGATGATTGACATTAGCCATTTGTGAGTTGGTCTACTTAGACTCCTTACCTAGTCTGACCTACAGAGTAGAGCGAGTGAGGATGATAAAGAAAATCGTAAAAGTTGTGCCCATTGTTTGAATCACATAACTTGGACATGTTGCGCCATTGTCTTTTTAGTTCACCCAACATGTTAGTCCACTACAAGTCCTTAGCATCAAGGATATGATGTTGCACCTCTCATTGTATGATCGTGACAATACAAAACATTTGTCAATGTCCAATTTCCTCATTGTGAAACCAGTTCTAGGGGCACACTCGTAAGTAATCACACATGCGCTATAATTATTTGCCATACAAGTGATGTAATTGTGTTGTGCCCTATATTGGTTGACTTTTCTCTATCCGTTGCATGAATGGATTGAGGGGTTTAGGTGTGCAGATGGATGACGTTGTGCCATTGGCACAACCATTATGATGTAACATTGTGATAGTTGTAATATTTTGTGGATTGTGTAGGCCTCCTGTATCCAGCCATATTGTTTCGCATGTACGTGGACGATGAAATTGCATGCAACTGGCCTTGAATCTGATGAGGAAGGCATACCGTAATGAGTATAAGTCCAAAGAGAGAACTCATTCTAAAATACTAGCCTATTAGAATCAGAAGAGAGTCCTTTGAACTTATAAACTCCACTTCACTTGTGAGGCTTCCCAATATGGGATTCATAGCAATGCCACCCCCATCGAGAGCCGATGTTCTTGACGACTCCACTCTGTAAAGGTTCACTCAACGGTGCTTCACTCGGCCTTCTTCCAGTCAGCCCCTTCGCAAGTAGCCCCCTCCATAACCATCGACCTTTTAATGAAAGCACCAATGTAATAAGTATAAGTCCAAAGAGAAAATCCATTCCAAAAGACTAACCTATTAGAAAAGAGAGCCCTTTAAACTTATAAACCCCACTTTACTTGTGAGGTTTCTCGATGTGGGACTCACAACACATACAACCCATCCCATCACATTGTAATTGAGCGAGCAGTCACGGAGATGAAGGAGCTCAAGTCACAGCGCTCGATGCTCACTTCTGTGGCCAAGGACACCAGCAACGCACCTAACATGGAATATCAAATGCCAAAATAAGAATGCTACCATTTTAGTATTCTAACCTAAATAGTTTGAGCAACATATTTTGGAACTATAACCTAGAGTTGTTAGGGGCAATTTATCATAGCTCTTGCATCTACGTAGTGTTTAAGACAATGGTAGGAAACCAGCTCTCTGTCTAAAACTTTTGAAGTTCAAATTTTTGCGTATATTAAAATGTTTTGTTACAAATAGTGCTTGTACTTCATTAATATAATAGCCAATTGCTCTCTAACAGCCGCATGGTACTGTGATATAAAAGAGGAGGAAATATAAAAATTAAGTAGGCGAAGGGAAGTAAGGAAAAAATTATTTTTATATTTTTATTTTTAAAAAAATAATTTAATAGATAAAATAATGATGTGATAAATAAAATAATAAGTAATTTAATAGATAAAATAATGATATGATAGACAAAATAATAATTGCAAAGATATAATAATATGTAAAAGAAATATGTTTACCTTGCACCCTATCAAACAAGCAATGTGACTGCTTCACTTGTAATAGGCAGTTGACTTCCTTATTGCATCAATCTATTGTTGTTCCATGGAAGTCATGCCATTACATTCTAGGTCATCTCAATCAACTTGTGGAATAGGGAAGTTAACTAAACGGATTAAGAGTTCATTCTCTTCTTTTGGTTCAAAGCCATCGACTTACGAAGTGAGAAAGCTGGTTGAACAGATTGACTTTTACGTGGTTTCATGAATGAATTTAATGTGATTTATCTGAAGTTTCTTGGAGTTAGTCTGCCTTAGTTTGTATGGGCAAAACCCATTTTTCTTGACTATGAATTTGATAAAAATAAATAGAAGATGTCTATAATGTGCTAGCTTACAGTGTAATTCAAAACAAGAGATGAATAGTAGTCTTCTTGATCTTTCTACTGAAGAAGAACAAATCTCAGTCCATTTGAATAATTTTGAGTTAACTAAAAATATATTTAGTCAACTCAAAGTTTTAAGCCACAGAATTCAATCCTTGAGGTAGATGTTTCTGAAGTGGTATTGCAGTCCTTAAAAGAGGCAATGCAAGCAATGCTTTCGACCATCTCTTTTATAATCTTTTGGTCAACATGCTCGAGGACTACAATCATTTTTTGAATATTTGTTTACTCTTTAACAGTTCTTCCTATTATTTTTATCATTAAAAAAACAATTTTTCCCAATGAATAAATGCAAAGGACAATTTTTAAAGTTTCTCCTATTATTGTTTTTGCAATGGTTTTTTAATAACTTTAGTTACAGTTTTAACCATTGCTTGCTAAGACTTTTAGTGATAGTTATAAAATTCAATGACATATTCTATTGATTTTTGAAAGTCATGATTCAAAGTTCAACAATTTTTTGTTCAAAAAACACACAATTTGGTTTCTAAGAAGTGTATATCTATTATTGTTTAAGTTTTAAAATTTATAATTCTATACAAAACTAGTCTTTTAAAATTTGTAACTCTAATTTAGAGAGTGTGTGTTAGGGGGGAGGATTCAAAATAGAATAAATATATAATTTAATCAGATGAAAGGACTAACATGTAATAAGTTATAAAATTTAAAGGATTAACTTATGTTTATAGATAAATTTAAAGGTGCTAAAGGATAGAAGGTTTAAGATATCATTCAAGATCTTGCTATACATATTTTTTTAATTTTTACATAAAATTAAACTCAAGCATAGTTATCTAATGTGAATCAATCATAAATTGAGACATCTTTAACTCCAAAAAGTTGGCTAGTGGTTAAGGAGATATCCTTCCTATTTTAATTATTCAAGTTTAAACTTTTAGGTTAACATCAAGAAAAATTTATTTCTTTAAATATATTAGGCCAATAAAAGGAGTCCATATGCCCTGTTAGGTATGCTGGAATTGGGCTAATAGAAAATAATAATAATAATAATAATGATAATGATAATGATAATAAAATGGTAATCCTACCTTAAACATGTTTTGTTGGAGTTTTGGGCATCCTATTTCATTCCTTGAGGCCTTGTTTGGTAGGCATGAAAAAAGACCAAGGAATGGGAGAAAGAAAAAGGAGAAAAAAAAATTTAAGCCATTTGGTAAACTACTTTTGCCTTGCCTTGGGTGAGCGCACTCTATCAAATATGGGAGAGTTCTATCCTTTGGACTCTGGAAGGAAAGGGCTCTACATCATGGAGAGGAAAATCTCATGAACATATTGCCCCTAAAAAACCTCAAAAGATCGAGCAAAACACAAACTAAAGCCTTATCCAATCATCATCTCTAGTTGCTTCAGCCGTTGTCTCTTGTCACGTTCTCAAACTTTATTAGCCATCATCTACAAGATTTGATGGAAGATTGAACATAAAACAAACTAAAACCTCCTTTTCATTCTTTCAATCTACTTGGGCAATGAGATTTTGCAAATAAGAAAGAACGAAGTAGCAAGCAATTAGAAAGAATGAACACAAAACAATATAGAACCTTATAATATGATTGTTTTAAAAAACCAAACATGGGTTGACGATGACATCTTCTCCTTTGTTGTTGAACTCATCTTTGTGGTGAAGAAGCTAGCTTTGCCTAATGTGCAAGGCTTGAGTGTTAGTGAGAAGGAAGAAAATGAAGTGGTTGGCCTTCCTTTTTTAATTTCTACAATTTTTGGCAAGAAAGAAGATGAAAGGGATCTGTAATTTTTTAATTGTAAAATGTATTATCTAAAATAAAAGGAAAAGACTTGACAAATGTTATTTTATTAAATTTATTATTTACAAGTATTTTGGTCTTTTAACAACTTTTTCCTTCCATTCTTATATTTTTTCTATATAATCAAACATAAAAAACTAATTACACTCTTATTCTTCCTTATATCATATCAAATATGATTATCGACTACAAAATTTTTTTCCATTCCCACTTTATCCTCAATTCTTATTCCATTCAAAAACTATACTTGATGCCAAATTAGACCTTAGTAGACTATATTCCCACATTTGTGGGAGTACAAATTCCATCCCAAAGTGGATGGAATCAAGCACAATTATTGGGAATCAATATTAAAATGACAAAAATGCCTATAACCAAACACAAAGCCCTAGTCTCATTTCATTAAATGTTCCAAGCATAGGTTGGTCTCTTTGTTTTTAAAAAATGCAATATATTTAAATATTTTTTAATCTTCAATTTTTAGAAAAAATGAGCTAATAAAAATATTTAAATATTTTTTAAATGCTATTTTAAAAATCTTGCGAATTCAAAATATCGAAATGAATATTTTAATCTCTTTTTAGTATAGATGATTAAAAAATATTTTTTTCAAATTAAAAAAAAATAAAAAATGATTTTTAACTATTTTTTATCATAAGGGATACATTATGGTAATTCAGTTAGCTATATTTTCTATTTATATTTTATTGTCAACAGATCAGATACAAGTATTTTTATCTATTCTTGTTCAATAGCATGCCAAACATAACAATAAACTATATATTTCAATTCATCAAAACTCATTCTCGTTTTTATTTCCTTTTTCATTCTCATCAAAATCATTCCATTCAACTAAATAGAACCTTAAAATTATTTAGGGATTGATCCAACATCAATTGACATATAAGTTAGCTCTAAAATACACTAATCAAACAACCCATCCTTTCATAAAAAATATGAAACAATAATATAGCTAATTTTTTGATTTTTTTTTAATTTGATAATGTTCTTTGTTCTATGACAAATTAGATTCTTTGCAATATATAATTATACAATAAAAAAATAACATATATATATATATATATACATTCATTCTTTTTATTTTTTATATTTCTCGATAACTGTGGGATATGACTTCTGCTGAATTACTTGTTCGACAATTATTGTAAGGTAGTCAAATCCCAAACGAGTAAAACGACATCGCTTCCTTGGGATTTCTTTGGAAGAAAGATACGCGCTGCTTTTATTCAACTGCGATCTAGGAGAAAAGGAAAAAGCCGTGTGTCTCCATTAACTGCGCTCTCTTTCTAATTGGAGCTTGTCGTCTGCCATTTGCATCTGAAAATCTCAGAAAACCCCTTCAAAAATCCAAGTCCCAAAACATGAGTTGAGGAAGTGGAGGCGGATACGACTGTCACATAACTATTTTCTCGCCCGAAGGTCGTCGCTTTCAAGTGGGTATGTAAAAACTACCTCCAATCCATATTTCATACGTGTTTTGATTTGTGTTCAACGTAACGTATCATTCTTTGATAAGTTCTATTCACGGTCTTATTGCCACTATTGTTTGCAGCCATAAAAAAATAGGCATTATGATTTAGAATCTCTTTTTATTAGCTCAAAAATGATTGCTTGAATTTCTTGAATTAAGATTTCTGGTTTTAGTCCGAAGGGGTGTTTAATTGTAAATTTTTGTGGGTTTTCAAATGCAAATATTGAATGTGCTTTCGAGGCTGTTAGATGTGATCTTAGGGTAGGTTGTGATAGACTTAAATTTTCTCAATAGCTACTTGGCCTAGAGGTTAAATCGTAGGGTTTAACTATGATTATACTCCCTCCAGTCTCCAATGTAAGTCACCAATACCTACTTCATACATATTAAAAAAATTGATTAAAGGTAGTTTAACTAATTGAATTTGCATCAAAATATAATTTTTTTTTTCATATTTACCCCTAATTAAAGAGTTTACTTCTATCCTTAGTAAATTACATTAGTCTTAATGACTCTCTATTTAATTAGGAGTATTTAAAGAAAAAGTTATTTAATGATCAAGACAATTTAAAGAAATGACTTATATTTTAAACCAAGACAATCATTCAATAAGTGATTTATATTAAGGATCGGAGGGAGTAAAACTATGTTCAAACCTTTTGTTTAACTATAGTTTTCTAACCATAGATCATATGGTCTTATCATAGTTTTCCAACCATAGTTAGACTAAATGGCCTAATTGTAGTTTTTGAACTGCAATTAGTCCTTAGAATAATTGTGATTTGTAAAAACCTCTGTTAAATTAGTTGTGATGACTATCACTATCACGATTTTGTAAACCATGATTAAACCTATTAGTTGTTGTTCAAATTGCGATTAACAAAAAAAATAGCTAGGATGATTTTTTTTGTAGTGATTAGAAAAAATTGTGGCTAGGGTGGCTAAGAAAAATTAATCTTTTGCTTCTTATAATTTAGATAAATTTTCTATTTGATTCCTATAATTTATATTTTTTTTCAAAATGATCCCTACAATTTTTAAACTTTAAAAGTTAGTTCCTACTGTTTAGAATGTCATAACACCGTCAGTGTTTAGTTGATTAGGCTAACAGTATATATTTATGTGCTCAGAAAACCACATTGGCAAGGCCAAGGTGGATTAAAACTGGCTACATGTACATTAACTGGGCTTCACGTGAGATGCACTTGGGCTTCAAACAAGAAGCAACAGACACCAAGGAGGAGGCAAGTTAAGGTTCTCTTTCCTCTTTTCTTCGACTTCTCCTCAAGCATATCAAGCCCTCAGTCACGCGGAAAAGGAGGCCCTTTTGTGGGAAGTGGCATTTAAAGATAGAGAATGCTGAATACATGTGCCCCAAAGGAAAGACAAAGATGTTAGATGGTGTCTTTGCAAATACTGACATTGGAGGTTTAATGGCTTCTGAGTATTGAGGGTGTAGAGTGAGTTGCCACTAGACAATTCTGTGCGCTGTACAAGGTTTTGGTAGGGTTTTGTTGCTTTCCCAAAACTGGAAACCTGCCTTCTCTTTCTTGTATGACCATATATATGATAATGCACATGACATATATGAGAATCAATGACAGCATCTCATGCTTCTCCATTGCTTCCTCTTGCCGCTCACCACTACTACTATAATTAAGTAAGTAATCAAAATACATGCTAAGAAACACGATTCTATTTAAGAGACTAGTCATTGCATCCTCCAAAGTCCAAACACTCAAATTACGACCCATACGTGTTTTTGTTCGAGGGCTTATTCTCGGAAGAATCTTTGAGTTTAGATACTTCACAACCGTGTATGAACAATATAGAATAAGTGTTTATACTTCATAAGTAGAAATGAAGACAGAAGTGATAACTATATATATATATGTCAGAATGAACCGGTTCCTCATACTATTCATCATGAAAAAACATAGGGAAGCTACGAAAGCTTTAACACTTAAACAGCTTCCTTAATCTGTGTTCACACGGCATTTATGCTCTTACTCATTTTTAGTGTTACTTACGTAGGAGATTGTTTAAAAACTTAAATGAATATGTAAGAGAGAGTGGTGTCTATCAAAGTCTCTTGTACACAAAAGACTTTTTAAGTCTTTAAAAATAAGCACACTCCTAATATATGAAAAATATTTACCCCACTATTCATTTTTATTTGATCTAACAGTCATTGATCACATTATGATTTTAATTAAGAATGATCATGGTACTCTAGTTTTAATTTTCATTTTAACCTTGGACAAGAAGAAATATATATATTTTTTCTTAAATTGGATTCTATAAAAATCAATAGACAAAACCTCTTAGTAATTGAATATACAGTGATTTAAATGAGTGCAAAGCTTCTTTCTCGAAGCTCTTATATATATATATATATATATGGTTCTTGTTTTTTCATTTTTTTTCCTTTTATTAAATGGGAGAGGATTGCATAATTCTCTAGGGATTAATCCTGGGTTTACCTTATATGTTATTCATTGTTATTTTCTCTAACGGCCGCCCACTTCAAGATTCCCAAATTAAGAAACCACATGTGTGAATTGGTCAAACAAGTCTCTCCTAGCTTGGATCACGGTTTATGATGAAATAGCTACCATACAAGCTGCAGAATTCCAGTTTTTAGTGGCTCAGTTAAAAAAAAAGAAGGCGGCAACAAAGTAAAGAAGAAGAACAACGTGGTAATTGACAGCTTTTAATATATGCATATGTACTTTCAATTTTACGTACGTGGAATACAAGGATTTCTATGTGACGGAGATGGAAGAACCAATACAAGAATATTTTGTTGACATTTTATGGGTAAATTATTATTATCTCTGAAGTTTGGGATTTTTCACTCGTGGTACCCCTCTCTAACACGTCAGCAGCAGCACGCGGAGGTGAAGGCCATGCATGGGACGTTGGGTACTGAAGCTTCGGATGAGAATGTGGATCTGTGATGTAGCTCACACAAGAAATGCCAAGTTGAGAGAGGCATGTGAGAGCTAAAGACTATGTATAGCCTGGAGAGGAGAGCGGAGGGGGAGGGAGATGTGATTTGTTTCTTCATTCTGTTATACTTCTCTCTATACTGACTTCGTTCTGTTATCTGTGACTTTGTGATTCCCTTTCTGCTGTAAGCCGCGTGGCTTTTCCCCTTCAATTCAATAATATTTGTAGCCTAGATCGTGCTACATAGTCCCTGTTAATTCCTTGAGTTGTTACACCCTCTTATATGAAGAATAATAGTGCTCTGTCCTCACTTAATGTTTTATGCAGCTTTTGATCGTGGGCATTCGCTTGCTAACACCGTGCAAGTTGTTGAAAATGGGTGGAAAAGGACGACAGGGAGAGAGAAAAAAAGTGGCCGGTAAGGTTGGAAGAGAATGGAAATTGGACTATACAGAAAAAATGTATAATTTTTTTTTCAAATTCAACATTCTATTGTTAATGGGAGTACAAAGTTATTTTTTAAATAAGAGGATACCAAGTAATTAAATTTTAAACTTTCAAAAAGAAACAATAGTAATTTATTCATATTTTATTATATTTTGTTATTACCGTTTGAGAGATTGAATTTTTCATTATTAGATCATCTCAAAATTTACATTATAATAATAAAAAATTATGTTGTACTATTATAACAAAAACCAATAGTAAAAGAGTTCTTTGTAGAATTACCCCGTTCTAATTTGTTTCCTCAATCCACAATGAAAGCATTAATGGTTTGTGGTGACTATACTACAGTATAAATCTTTTAAAATTTTTTGTTAATTTCTTATAGAGTTTAAAAAGAAAAGATAAAAAAGAGAGAATGAATAAAAAGAAAGAAAGTGTGTACTATGTACCTTTCTACTATGTACCTTTCTATTTTGTGTCACTTGTTTTTTTTTCTAACTTTAAAAGAATTTTACAATAAATAATTTTAGGAAATTCTTATATAACCAAACTAATCTACTACAAATAGCTATTTAGTACCACATCTATCTACCAGTCCATGTATTAATTATTACCATAGTAAATTCTAAAATGGTTATAAATGCAATGGTGGCCTCTAACAATTTGCATAATTGGAGGTACACTGTTTATAGTAATGGTATAAAAAATTAAAGTAATATTATTTTCTAATCCGTTTGTTTTGTAGTTTTCTGACATAATTTTTTTTTAAAAAAATTAATAATCCAAAATGTTCTTTCTTTATTTTTTTTTTAATTTTCTTTAAAATTTTACAAAAGTTTTCACTTTCTATTCTATTATAGACTACATTTGGGTCCAAATTAAGTTTGGCCAAAGTCCACCAATGTTCAAACTTAGACCTAGATATTTTCATTTGGATTCAAATAAAAATTTTTGAAGTGAGATTTTTTTTTTAATTGTTAGATCATCTTGAAATCTATATTTACAATAATAAAAAATTATTTTACAATAATATAACAAACCCAATAATAAAAGAGTATTTGTAGCGTTACTCTATTTTATTTCCTCGTTCCATAATGAAAGCATTATTCCTGACACTATGCTTTATAGCCATGTGCTCTAATCCTTTGAGCTACTCACCCCCACCTAGTCTCTGCTAGATTTGTTTCCCAAAGTACCTTAAAAAAACGTAACTCATAATTATTCTTATTATTTTGCATATTTTTTCGGTTGAAAATAGGTATTTAAATTATTAATTCAGTGGTTTTGTACATCGGAGGATGAAGGTTTCACATGTACATTACTGATGTTGTAACCATAGCAGTAAAAGTAGAACTCTGAATCACCAAGGAAGATGCATATAGGGATAGAAATTTAAATTAAGGGTCTATAAGAATAGAAAATCAAATTAAGAGTCTGTAAGAAAAGAAAATGCTTTCATCTTGAAGTTTGAATTATTGTCCTATTTTGTACTAAAAGTTTTCTTTGTAATTAACTCAATATTTAAGTTTTAACAGTATAAATAATATATTTTGGTTCAGTTTTGCTATGAATAAAAATTAATAATATTTTGATCTGAAAAATATAAGAAATTATTAGTTAAAAGTTATATTGGAGCTAAAACCATGAAAATTCAAATATAGGATGCTAAAAATAAGGATACCCAAAAAAAAAAAGGTGGCACTAAAAGCGCTACTATAAGAAATGCAGCACCATGACTCTCCTAATCGCTGCAAGAAAAAAATTTAGTGGTGTCACACCATTTTTGAGCCCCGCCATTGTGCCTATCACAGAAAATATGAAACACAACATTTTTTGGTTGTAATTTTTTTAGGGTTTGAAAGGGGGCTTCGGCATTTTCTATTAGAAGCTGCCACTTTGAAGTTATCAGGGAAAAAAAAGAAGGGTTTGGAAGTTCATTTGTTATTGGAGAAGTTTAGATTTGAGAAAAATTTATGAATTGAATCAGTTTTTTTTTCTTCTCTTACTTTTCTTCATATTTTTTTACTCATTTAGTTTATACTTTGTTTTTAATGTTGTTATTTCTTGTGATTTTGAGCCAAACTTGTTGATTTAGAATTATAATGAATTTTAATTTATAATATATTGTAATTATTCTATTAATTAATTTGTAATTAATGGTGTGATTTATTTGTTAACTCTTTATACTTCATGTAGAGTGGAAACAACTAGATAATTTGGATAATTTAAATGAACTTAAGAAAGAGATTTTAGAATTTTATTATAGACTAAATAGTATAAATTAATGAAATTTATAATATTAAATGAATTGATTCATTTGTAAGATAAAAATATATTTATTAATTTTTCATAACCACATTAGGACTTATTTTTGATTAAATATCTTAATCAATCATACAAGAAATTATGAATTAATTAGAAGAATTCCTGTAAATAATTCAAAAAATGTTTGTAAAAAAATTAAAGATATAAATTAGTAAATATTAACATTAAGAATAAAGTAAAAAGGAATAATTAATTTCATATAAAACATTAAGAAGAATCATAATTTCAAATTTTTTGTTTTTTAATTTAATTTGAAATGTTGTTTCATTTTTATTTTATTAATTTTTATATCTTCAACACTTTTATTAATGACTTGATTTAAATTAAAGTAAATATTTTAGTATTTAGCAATACTACTTAAAAAAACCTAATAATTTGTAGTTGTTATTTATTAACTACTTTAAATAATTGTCGGTATTGGTAGGAGTGTTCAAAGGTTCGGTTTGGTTCTGTTTTGAGCAAAAACCAAACTGAACCAACCTAATCGGTTTAGCATTTTGTTGGACTTTGTCGGTTTTAAATTTTAATCGGTTTGGTTCGGTTTTTATTCAATTTGGTTCGGTTCGGTTTGGTTTGGTTCATATTTTTTTTGCCTAAAAGTAATTTTTTTTTAAGAAAAATTATTCCTTATAATATGTAGAATTTAACTTCTAATATCTTACATCTCTTAAAATTTTGACTAATAATAAATTTGAAATAATTTATTATTTTTATCTCTTTTTTTTTTGTCTAAAAAAATTTCATACATTCACAAAAAAACTTTAAAAAATAAGAAAAAAAATAAGACCAATATCTTATAATAAAATAGTATAAATAATTTATATATTTCTTGAACCATATAAAGAATATAATTTTAATACAATTTTAATTAACAAAAAATTTTATTAATCTAAATAGAAACAAAATATTAAATTTTAATTAATTACAAATTTAATTGTTCGATTTGATTCGGTTAACCGAATCAAATATGAAAAAAAATTGACAACTGAACTGATTTAATCAGTTTTATAATCACAAAAATCAAACTAAATTAGTTTTTAATTAATTTTATTTAATTTTTAACGATTTAATTTGATTTAATTAGTTTAGTTAAATGATAACTGTCAGAAAACAAAGGTGTCGGTGTTTGTTGTCGGCGGTTAAGAACTGCCAATAATCCCCCCGACAAAAAAAAAATACAATGCTTTCCCTGTTCTCCCTGTCGCGCCAGACTCTTCTTTCTCATTTCATCCTTGCGACCCTTATTTCTGCCCTGTTCCCAATCACTCTCGCGTTCTCTCCATTCTCCATCACTCTCACCTTCTCTGCGTTTTCCATCTCCACCCATACCCTCATTTTTGCTCTCAGTTCACTCTGTTCCCCAAATCCTCCATCTCCCTTCTCCGTTCTCTCGGTTTATTCACTGATTTAGCCCAAACCCTTCATCTCTCTATTCGTCCAAGTCCAGAACACCCTTATTCTTTCATTTCTATGCTCTATTTGGCCAAATCCATTCGGAGAAACGAGGCTTTTGGGCTTCGTAGCATAGAAAAAATGGCCTAAGGTATTTGGGTTTGCAGAAATTGAGGTGAGCGAGGTAAAATTTTTTGACTCTTTCTCCGTTTCTTTTTTTTTTTTTTTGTAATAATAATGAGATCAACTTCTTTAGGGGTTGGGATATTATTGTATTGTATATTGTATATTGTTTATTGTTTATTGTTAACTTGATTGTTTGTATTTATTGTAAAGTTTTCAGTGACTCGTTGCTCTGCAAGTAGTTAGGATCCCATGATAGATTTTGAATATGTAAAGAGCTTTAATGTCTTGATTTGATATTTTTTTGTCATTGGTTCTTTCCTTGTTCTTGATAATTTATAAGTATATTATCTTGTGTTTGTGCAAGTTTTCTCTCTATTTTTAGTAAATTCTTCTTACAATGCTTGTTATTTTGTTTGACCCATAGGTCGCTTTTCTTGTTTTTTTTTTTTTCACAAATGATGCTTTTATGGTTCTCTTTACTTGTATTTGTAGATAATAGTGTGTTCAATGGATTGCTAGATTTTGAAATATGAGGATTCTTTTTTTAAATATTCATGTATCTTCCAGATTGTTGAGACTTCTAGATCAGCGTTACAATGGGATTGCTCATGGAGTCGACCAATCAGAGATATTGGGTCAAATACATGTAGCTCCAATCAAGGTAATTTGCAATCAGAGATATTGGGTCAAATACAGATCGTTGAGTCTTCTTGTCTTCCCTTTGAATTTTTTTGTCCATTCCCTATGACCTCCTTTTCATTTTAATTTGCACGCGGTTCCCTAAATAATTGGACATGCCATGTCTTCTCTAATGCACTCTATATGATTAACTTATAGTTCCATGCTTTTGACTTCTACACAACAATGAGAAACGAACCTTTTTTTGCAAACTTTTCACTGTGTATGTGTATCCATTGACTGTAAGTTTTGGTAGGAAGAGAAATTTGTTCATATGGGTTGAACTTGAAGAGGATGATGGTGATCTTTGTAGACAGCCATTGGAGGTAGTATTGTTCATCTTTACTTTCTTTCATTTACTTTCATACATTTTTATCTGCAAACAAATTAGAAGCTCTGAAACCAGTAAGTTTTGTTTATGTATCTCAATTTACTGCTTACTTGTTTTATTCATGACCTTTGTGGCTTAATTGTGTGGGGCTACTTATTAATTGTGTGACACTTTAATTGATTATTGTGGTGAATCTTTTCTAGGTAATGCTTGGATATGCAGCACTAGCTAGCCTGTGATTTAACAGAGTGTGGATTCTGATATGTTTTTTGTTGCCTTTTTCTATTGGAAAATTAAATGATTTGTGTTCCCATTATATTAGTCAATTATATGGTCTGATGTTGGTTACTGTGAATTAAGTTTCAGTTTTACAGATTGAGAGCCCTAATCCAACTCATTCCTCAAATATGTTCTCCTAAGCAATGTATATTCAGATAAAAATAAAATTTTTTAATTTATAGTGAACTATTAGTTCACAAGGGACCAGATCTCTCTCCACTTCCTAGATAGATTAATTATTTATTTGCTCTGGATAAGCTTTAGCATTTAAATGATAAGCATTTTTATTTTTATTTTTATTTTTATTGCAAATATTGTTTTCATGCACTGAATTTTCTCCTTTAACACTTATGTTAATTATGTGAACTTAATTAGTTAATAATGTACATGTTAATGTACATGAAAATAGGAAATATGTTAGAAAATGTAAGTAAATTTTAGTTGAAAGAAGACCAACAGTAAAATAACTTGGTTAAGGAATTGAAGATTGTGGTTGTTGATTCCAACTTTTCTCTAAGACATAAACAGTTCACATCTCTTGTGAAATATTTTGATATTTGGAAAATTGTTATTGAGTAAGTTTTGTGAATTGTGCTTTTTATATGTTTTTTGATATGGATATGGAGTTGCGAGGGAGGAAGTCTAGGATCCTATGGTTGTTTGCAATGGATTATCATTATCCTAACTTACCTTGTTTCTTTTATTATAGAAACATTTAACTAAGGAACATTATTGTTTATTACTAACTTACCAAAATGGAGTACGAGATACTATGACGCTTTGGCTGTAGCTGCATTACCCTATTTTGAACCTTTCACTGTTAAAACTTACATTAGCAACTCTAATTTACCATTCTTTGATGTATACAGAGAGAGAGTGTGTTAAGACTTCGGAAATAGTAGGAAGGAATCTAATAATGGAGGCACAAGGCCATATACTTTAAAGGTTTTACTCTTCTCATTTTCTATCTCACAGACATTGTTTCTCTTGATTTATCAAATGGAACTTTTAATTTTTAGATTCCCCTTTTTGAACTTTCATAAGTAGGTTATTTAAAAAGAAGCTTTCTGGATTTGGTGGCAATATTCCTCAAAAATTGAAAGTTATATTTATCTTAAGGTATAAAGTTATTTGTTCAGCTACTCTGTTGTTGATTTGTACATCATCAATTGAACTAGGCCTACATTGCTTTCAAATCTTTGTCCCCTCATGGGCCCTGTGCTTGGACCAACACATGGATTTTGTCGGTCCACAATAATATCCAAGGAGGTTTCTCTTGAACCATGCTTAAAAAAAATTGTTTACTGTGAAGGTTCCTTTGGACTTTGGACTACTCTCTTCCCAAATAATTTTAAAAGTGCACTTTGCCCACATCAACTTGGTACAATTAGGATTTGACTAATAACATATCTTCTAAAGAATTGAACTGGAATTATTAAAAAAAAAAAATCTTTTCTTAATTCTTACCAGTTAAACCATACCCTTTAGGTAGAGAAAAAAATGATAATAATTTGGCCAAACCTCATTTATGGCTTCTTTCATATTATACTCCATGATTATCAAATTTTAAATTGGTGCACATGCTCTCAGCTTTCATATTCTTTAGAAGACTGGGCTAAAGGGCTGACTTAGGCTAGAGCCTCTTAACAAATTAGCTTTTATATGGCTGACCCAACTCATTCATTAGACCAAGCTCGTAGATTGAGATGGGACAAGCCCAAAGGCTCTTTTTAGTTTAGACTACTGATATGTCATGGTAGTATTGGGCCCTTTCCATTAACCAACCTCATTTTGAAAACTCATGTCAACATTTTCGACGGTGGATTAATGATATGGACTCTATTGTCTCCTTGAATGCCTTGGCATCTTTGGTTTACTTACTTTGGTGCCACTGGTTTGATTGTTGCCGCTTTCAAATTTTGAATAATTTGAAATAAATTTTTGTTTTATTTTCAAATATGAATATATCGTGTTAATTTTGCCTAGTGGGTGGGTCCTCTTAAATATTTCAACTATAAATAAAATTACTTAGAAAATATCATGTTTAAATTACTTCCTCTCAATCCCTCATAGATAGGCGGAAATTTATGATAGTTTCATTTCCAACCTTAGTCCTAATCAAGTTTAAGAAAAAGTTTGCGTGCGCGTGTATGTATATTATATATATATATAGAGAGAGAGAGAGATATCAGGTTGATTTTAATCATTTCTCCTAGTCTAAAGAACTAGAATATGTGTTCTCAATTATCAGCATAACGTTCAGAAAAATAACGTTTGTTTTTTTTTTTTTTTTGGATCTATGAAGTTCTGATTTCTTAGTTATATATCTTTGATTTATTTGATTATGTTTTATAAATCTATCTAAGAATCTCTTGACCATCTTTGTTGAAACCTCCTTTTCTCATTTGTGGTTGATATCCCTTTTTTAGATGGGTCTGTTCATTCGCGGTTGTTATTAGATTATGTGAAATGAAAAATTGTAAATTGGGAACAGAGAAAATTCTCTCTGATTCACTTCCCCCACGATGACTTTTCCTCGGGAAATTGTGCAGTTAAATGGGTATTTACAGAAGCAACCAAATAGAGGATGAACTCAAGGCAAATATGGGAGTTAGAAAGATCATATGGTTGCCTCGTGGACTGTGCGGTATATTGCTTCTTCCATCCACTGTCAAATGATATGTACATATGTAAGTGAAAAGGATTTCATCAAATTAGACTAATAGTTAAGTCTATCTTATGAAATATAAAACCTACAGGGGCATGTTTCTTTTGGTATATATGGAAATCTTTTCTGCTATTTGATCCTAGGACCACTACCCGGATACAAAGTCTGACATTTATGATTTAACTGTTTTAAACAGCAGCTTTGAACTAGTTTTTAATGAATAATAATAGATTAGGCTTTTTAGAGAGTCTGACACATGTTAGCGAATTGCAAAATGAAATAATCGACGGTAATTATGTAAGGAAGTGATGCTTAGTTTATGCATAATGCAAATTATTGGTTTATTTCATGTGCTTCACTTGTGTTTTGCATTGGGTAATGGGTATCCTAGAAAATTTCTGATAACTAATGGATGTATTTTCTTCAGCCTTTCATGAGTTGAAATGCTTTCTATCCATCAATATCTCAGTATATTTTCTCATTGTATTTTCTTTCCTGTTGTAGTTTATCCGTAGGTGCACTAGTAAAGTTGATGAAATGGTGAAGGACAAAATTGAAGCACAAAACGAAGTGAAGGCTAAAGAGAATGGGTAAAAAGGGAATGGGAAGAAGAGGATGCTCTTGGAACCAAAGGGAATTTGCACGTCGAGATACAACAGAGGAATCGGAAGAACAGTCTAACTATATCAAAAAAATTTGTAATTCTTTATATTTTTAATATTATTAAAATTTTGGATCGCTAACAATTTTTATTTTAATGAATGTATGAATTGTTGCTTTTTACAACTATATTATAAAAATATTTTGATATTTTAACAATGGATGATAATGTTGAAAAAGATTTTAATAATGTATAATTAGGTTTATAATTAATATTAATATAATTAGATATCAGCTCTTTTTGACAAAAAAATTGCAACTAGCGGCGGTTTTGTAACCACCGCCAAAAAACAAAGATCAAAATCCAATGTCAACAAGAATATTCAATTAGCACAGTTTTTATCAATAAACCATTTACCCATTAGCATCAATTTGCAGCGGTCATAAAAATTAACAGCAATTAGCAATGATTATTCTTCATAGTTGGATGAAACCATCGTTAATTGAGTACTCATGATTGATGCGTTGGCGGTCAACCAACCGTTGCTGACTTATTTAGTTGCTATTAAAAACTGTTGTTAAATCATAAAAATATTGCTGCTAAATGTTAATTTTCTTATAATGCAATTATCTTACAGACAAATTCTTGTAGGAGCAATGCTCTATTCTTCGCTTTATTATTTGTGTAATATATATATTTGCGTGTATATTTTTGAAATGTAACATGAATATTTTCTCTCCCTAACCATTTTGATTTAAGAAGATGTGGTAGTGCCGCTCTCTAGCCATTTCAACTTAAAAAGATGTGTGTATACTTTCAAAGTGCAACAAGAATCTTTCCTCTCTCTAGCTATCTCGATTTAAGAAGATGGGATAGTGCCCTTTCTATAAGAATAGTGCACTTCAAGGTGTGAAGTAGGAGAGAAAAGATTTCATAATTAGGATTTTGAATAAGATGGCTATTTCATTTTTCATTCTTGATACTTTTTCAATATGAAAAAGTAATAAGGATGAGAAGTGTAAAATTTCTTGTGGTGGCCAATTATTTTTTTGTAGACCTCCTTTTTAGTATCATCACTGCAATAGAATTTAACCAAAGAAGCTTTTATGGTGACTATTACCGATCCACTACAACCAGTGGCGGAGCCACATTTGTGTAAGGGGGTGCATATGCACCCTCTCACTTTAAATAAAATTATAAGTAGAGAATATAAATTTTAGTATTTTGCATTCTTTAACCCTAATATTTTGCACCATTTATTCTTTATATCTTTATATTTTGAGAGTCTACTTGATTTTTGACTCAGATTAGATTAAATTTAAAATTTTTTTAGATATGTGATAATTTTACTCAAACCCAATAAATTTTAACAAAAAATTTTAAAAATCTATTTACTGGTACTAATATTAATTTTATAAAAAAATAACTATCATTATTTATGATTTTATTTTTATAATGAAATTCACTCTTTTTAAAAAAATAAGAAAAAAATTATTATTTTTAAAATTATATTACACCCCGTGACACGGGATCTTGGCTCCACCACTGACTACAACTAGCTATTTAGTACCACATATGTACCAGTCCATATATCTATTATCATAATAAATTCTGAAATGGTTATAAAAGCAACGGTGGTCTCTAACAATCTGTATAATTAGACATACACTATTTATAGTCATGATGTAGAAAGTTGGTGTAATATTGTATTTTAGTAGGTCTGTTTTGTAGTTTTTTGACATAAAAAAATTTTGTATCTTGTTGAAACCAATTTTAATAATCCAAATTTTTTGTATATTGTTAACAGCTTTTTTAATTAAATAAATATTTTTATTTTTTGTTTTATCATATGGACTACATTTCTGTCCAAAATAAGTCAAACCAAGGTCCATCCAAACTTCAAATATTTTTTTTATAAATCAAAATAAATATTTTTGAAGTGAGACGAGCTTAAACTTGATATTAACTTTTCTGTTTAGACTCAAATACAAATTGTGCAAATAAACAGATCAAAAAATACATGAGATACTAGTGCTAATTGTGTAGTAAATAAGATGATTCTGGTGGTAAAAGTTAATTGAAACTAAGGAGACAAAATCACATGATGCAAATCCTACATTAAAAAAATTTTCAAGTTTTATATTGATCTAGACATTATCTCGCCCAACTAAAAAAAGAAAAATACTACTTTTTTCTGATACTTCTATCTTAATATATACTCTAAGAAGTTGAAGTCTTAAATATAATTCAGGCAAGCTTGTATCCTTAGAAAAGGAAACTTGTTTAAAAAAACAAAAGTTGTATCATATAGAACAAGGTTCTGTGCATGCATCCATTAGACTATGCCACTGATTTGAACAATAGTAGGACCCTAAGTTTTGAAATGTTAACAACACATCAATGGTTCAAAGAAAAGGGAAGCAAATATGTCTTTTCATAGTTTCAGAAACTACCCATTTTACCAGTTACAAAGGCCAAATCATCAAAGAGAAGTATTTAATTCTCTTTTAGCATTTCAAATTTTGTAGTGCATTGTCTTCTCGCTCGAAACACTGCTTTCGAAACATTCAAATTCAATGGGTGCTGTAAACATTCAAATTCTATGCTTATTTTGAATGGAATAAACCTTATAAATATATAGACAACATACTGAATCATCTTTAGAATATTTCATAATTCCATGCTCTTCCCATTTATTGTTGGTTGTGATGGCTACCTCCAATGTGGTTGAAATTAATGGCACTATCAATCTAAGGTTGAGGAATAAGCTCTACTATTGTGGTAAGAGAGCATGCATCAAAATTATGGAGTATCTGAGAAGAATCCCAACAGATTGTAAGCCAAATGCGAAGATAAGATATGCAAATTTTGAGTGGTTGATGCATACTACGACCTATGAAAAGAGAGTACGCTCATTGATAATGCCAAGTACAGAGGATGAAAATTATAAATCATAGAGCCAAAATCCCGAATTACAATTACATGATAAATTAATATGTATATCACAATTTATATCCTTTTTTACTGCATCAAATATATATAAACAAAGACAATGATGGTCCAGTCAAAGAAAAAGATGAAAAAACTTATCTATTTCACAAGATTCTGAAGATCTATTGTGTTGTTAACTCCTAAATTAAAGATCTAAATTATAATGCCTAACGGAAATCATCTTCATCCTACATGAGAACGAGATTGTGCATCACAAAATATTAGTTCAGGTAAAAGTCAATCTTCCTTAAGTCCTCTATTGATATTTTAAAATTAGCATAGCTTACTTGATTAAGTGTAATGGTTTCTTGAAAGCCACCGCACAAATTTTCATTTGAAAAAGAAAAAGATTTTTAAGAAAATTAAAAAAAAAACGCAACTCCAAAAAACTTGGGTCCAAATTTTGTTAACAATTTTAATGTGTTAATTAAAGGGATAAAATTGGATCAAATTTTAAAATTAAAATAAAAAAGACAAAATTAAAAAAATATGTTAAACTTAACAAACGAAAATGAACTTTTTACTAATTTTAATATAAATACATTTGTAATATATAAATTTTAAATATGAACTCATTTAATAAAAAATATTATTTTTTTGGATATTTACAATATCCTATTATAAATTATTTAGTAAAATTTATTATTGGGAATTATTTGATACACTCTTCACGTGACTGGACAGACGAAGCTGAACACATAAAAGTGATTAACTGCGTTTCAGAGTGCTCTTGGCTGCATGACTGCTTGCTGGTCGTTGGATCAACTGAACGGCCATAACCTTTCCAAAATAAAGTTGTGATTTGGCACCCAAAATTGAGGTAATCTAAACGTAAAAAAAGTATATTATTCATGACTTATTAATAGTATAACTCTTTAAATTTTTTGAGAGGGGGAGAGATTGTATTTGAGTCAAAATAAATTGTTAATAAATTCTAAGAAATTGGTTTAGTAATTAAGAAAGTACGTCTTCTACCTTCAATACTTAAGTTCAAATTATAAAACTAACATTTGGTATAATTTATATGCTTAATTAGATGTATTAAACTAATGTAGAGAGCACGCCCTTAATAGCGTACGAGGAAGAATTTGCTCTTGATAAATGTGCAAATCGTCCAGAAAATGCTTTTATTATTAAAAAAAGAAAACTAATAATAATCCAACAATCTTATTCAATGTCAATTTAATTATCAGGATTGGCTGATGTGTATCTCTATAAGGGGGTATTTGATAAACATGAAAAGCGTCAAGTTCCATGAATTGAGTTCAAGAGGTCAAAATAGTTGTCGAAGAATTGCAGCTTGGATCATGTACATACGGGACACTTCTGTTGTAATGAGGCACAACATAATCGAAAAGGTAGCCCAACTACTGAAACCTCATTCCAGGCTTTGCCTTCTAATGTTTCCCTGGTTGTTTTGTTCTGTAATCTCTTGGGTTTAGGGAAACTTAATATTCCCCATTCAAAAAAAAAAGTCATTATATATTTTAATATTTTTGAAATTAAACTAATTATTGAATTAGAAAAGATATTGATTCATAGTTTATTAGTCTAATAAGTAATAATTAAATATATTTTTTTTTAAATTTTACATATTAAAATTTTGACATAATTAATAAATATTAATAAATTTTAAATATTTGATTATTAATTTAATATTTTTTAAAATATTTAAAAGGTCATTTTTTTCATTGGAAAAAAATTATCAATGATTAAAAGTCAAGTATATTTAATATTGAATTTTTAAAGTTTTTAAATTATATTAAAACTAATATTAATCCTTGCAAATCCAGGGTTTTTTAAAATGTGGGCCTTGCCAAAGAATTTTTTTAAAAAGAAAACATGGGTCCTATAGGAAAATTAAAAAAAAAAATGATATGAAAAACAGTGTTAAACAATAATAAATAATACATAAATAGTAACACAATAGTGCATGAATAATAACAAAATAGTACATGAACAATGCAACCTATGAACAGTACAAATGAGTAATACTAAACCCACGGCTTTTATATATATAATGATTTCATTTATTATTAAAAAAATAAAAAACTAAAAAGCATATAATAATTTTGATTAAACATCTTACTATTTGAAAAAAATGTTACTAGAAAATAAGTATAATTGAAAGCAAACACTGAAAATAACTAAATACTCACTTTTTTTTTTATATTTTATCTCTTTTTTAAAAATAAATTTCTCTGTTTTAACGTCATATTTCTTTTAATACTTTTTATTTTCATTTTTTATATTTATTCAAGATGAAGTATCTTTTATTTAAAATAAAATCTTTAAAATGACCAATTTAATTAAATTTTGACCGGTTTGATTTTTATATGTTCAATCAATTTTTAACTATTTTTTTGATTGATCAGTTTCTTAATTAACCAAATTGAACCAAGAAGTAATTCCTGATCTTCCATTTGAATTGGCCGATTGGATCTGATTTTAAGAATAGCGATATATTTCCAACAAATTAATTATACTAATGCTAGGAAAAGAATTATACTCACACATCTATCCACTAAACTATTCTAGTAGGACCTTTTTGTCGGTGGCCAATATTTCTCACTGTACACAAATCACATAAGAGTTGTCAAATAACCTTATTGAGGACATGTGGAATGGAATTGGAAGGTACGGAGATGAGTCACTTTTTGCTGTGTGTGGAAGAGTTGTTAGGTTGAAAAGCCAGGGCATGCAATCGCTTTTCTTTCCCCCAAATGATGGCTCTCTTCGATTTGCTTGACCAAAGCTCACCCACCACAAATGCCACAGAGAGTACAAACAACCAGATGATAATAAATGGGATTTTTTTTGGGTATTATGCTGACTTCAATATTATCTTCTTATTTTATGTTGTGTTTATCTTTCGATCTTATACCATATTTCACTGCGCGTTAAAAGTTATGGACTTAATAAGTCATATGATATACTTTTAACCATATGAAGTGAAAATCTTGGTTCCTTAATCTTTAATAATTATGTATTATTTTAATAAAATGATTTAAATTTTGTTAAATTTAGAGAAGTACGTGATTATTTTATATATGAGATAGTAAGATATTTAGTGGGAGATATATATCTTGGTGTGTCTATATATATATATATATTCAAAATCATATTATCCTAAAAGGATGTTTAATATTTTGTATTGATTTTAAAAATAGTTTTACTCTAAATAAATTTATAAACTTTTAAAATTAATATAAAAAATTAAATATATTTTGTAAGACTCAAATAAAATTTTCACCTGTATAAATTTGTTTGTCAGCCAAAGTCAAAATAAATATAATTATAATTTATCTTGTGCACATTTTTTATAATTAAAAAAAATGGATGAAGCCAAATCATCTGATATTGGTAAATGAGCAAGAATTGGAAGTTATCATCATCATGGCACTCGCACAACATAATCGAAAAGGTGGCCCAACCCCTGAAACCTCGTTCCAGGCCTTGACCAATGTTTTTCTTGGATTTTTTTTTCCTTGGGATTAACAGAAATTTTATTCCATATCTGGCAATTAATGTTCAACGTCCAAAAGAGAAAAATTCTCTAAACTAAAGTAGGCCTAAAAGATGTCCCATGTCTGGAAGCAACTTAAAACAATATTACGCGAATATAAAGTTATTGAGTGTTTCTCCAAGTCCACAATATATAAATAACACCACTTTGTCAGTCGGGCTTTCGTTGATCGTATCACTTCGTCTCTTAGGGTTACGTGGCTTTATGATCTACATCCATGTCTCTCTCTCTCTCTCTCTCTCTCTCTCTCTCTCTCTTATATAGATATATAACTTTATCTCTTTTTTTTTCCAAATATTCAGATATTCAAAACTCGAGTTTAATCCGGTGAAACCCGAATGTCAACCGGGTCACACAGATCTTGCATGTAGTCGGCCTAGGATCGATTCTTATACTTGTTCAATTTTTGGTCTAACAATGTCGTATTATAGTTTACTAAAAATTTTGTAGCTGGATATAACTAATGTAATGCCATATTCCTGTAATTAAATAAATTGAATTTAAGTCCACAACAGAAACATTTTCAGGTTATAAAGTTTCTAATTATATCTATTTTATCTCAGTTGTGTTTCTTTTCCCTTTTGATGAGATTAGAACTTGGAATTTTTTGATTCAACAGAATCCAAAAGAGAAATAGCTAACAATGCTTCTTCAATGATCACCTATTCTATTAGAAAAAAGTTTGAGAGAGAGGGAAAATAAATGGAGTTGTACCAGCTCAAATTAAATACTACTAACCCACTAAGAATATATATTTTATTCAATAGATTTGAATCTTCAGTGAAAATCACTTGATATGTTGACTCTTAGGATTCTGAAATTGTTCAATTAGTTGCATGAAGGCAAATGATTTCACCCTATGATACTAGGGATTGGCACATTTTTTTAATCCTTTGATCTGACTTATAAATAATGGCTTATTTTATTGCCATTTGGTATAATTATACAGGAGGGAGGCCTAGGTGTTTGCTCTGGTGGAGGGAAAGCAATACTGCTAATAAATATATTGCTTTTCTTAATATAATAGGACAAGGATTAGTAGAATGAGAAATTTAATAATCTTAGCTATGGTTGGAACTCTTAGGTTGGTTTGGTTTGATGACTAGGCTCCTTATGTTCCACTATGCAAATAAATGGCAATATAAACTTTAATTCTTCAATTAGTGTATATAGAGCAGCTTATTTATACTATATATATATATATATATGGGAATTAGTGGAATGAAAATTAGATTTTGGATCTGATATATTGTTTATGACAAAGTTAACTACTTTTGTCCTAATTTGAATAATTATTTAAACTATTTTTATTTTTGTAAGTCCATTTATCCCTGATAGAGAAAGAGATGGGCAAGATGTCATTTAGTTCAGAATTTTTATGTCTAGGTTTGTGAATGAATTGAGTGAAAAATTACTGTCATTGCCAATATCTAAATCTATGCCTATCTGATGTATAATTTGGAGTACTCTAAATTATCATTGAAACTTTATAGGTTAATGTACTTTCTGGTAGGTGTATGATTCAATGGTTTTTATGATTGATAGGGAATAGAAATAACATTTATTAGTCTCTTGAGCTTCATAAATTTGTCTATTGGAGTCATTTTTTCTGGCCTTGCTGGTCTTGGTATTTGTAAGAAATCTTGCATAGTGCATTGATTTCTTTTAAGCACTTTTATAATGTCATTCAAAATCTTTTCTTCAAATTTTTTTTTTTCTAATAAGACTAAGCTCAATGATTTAAGGCAATGGTATCCAATTCTAGTATTTTTTGTGTGTTTTTTAGCAATTAATAGAAGTAATTTAGCTTCCATGGTTGATGGAATTTTGTATTCTAGGTATGAACTATTAGTTATTTCTTCTTAATAACATATTTCCTTTTTTTAGAATGGATCTTTGATATAGTTGGCATTCTTCCTTTATACTGTCATTGTTACTACTATTAGGTAAAAATTGCATTCATTTGTATTGTCCCAGGATTTTTATAGCCGGCAACATGGATGAGATGATGGCAGACTAAAATTGAGAGGATGAGAACCAAGGGTAGATATTCCTATTGTAGAGCAAGGTTTTTTGAATCGTGATATCTAGGCTATGTGATTGTCACTTAATTATAAACAAATTGATTTTTTAATTCACTAGGTTGAACATTAGTGTTTACTTCATTTTATAATTTCCAAGAAAGTAAATTGAATATCTTGCAATACAGCCCATTAAATGTCATGAAATTGTCTTTCATCTCTAAATTTGCAAATTATGCAATATGAGGGAAGCTTGTGTACCTGGAAAATGAAATGCAACACTATATGGAGGATCAATTAGTTTCTTAATGACAATTAATCTATTTGCTTTGAAGCTTAAATCTTCATGCATCTGAAGCAGATAGCAGAAATGATGAAAGGTAATACAGCCTATTAACTATTAATGATGACAACTTAAATCTTCTATAGGCATGCTTGAAATGAAAACACATGAACTTTTAAGAATTCAATAGCTTCTATTGGTTTTTGTAAATATATCTTTTAAACATAACAATCTGTCAAGTTACTCACAATATTAATTCTTATGGGTTCTCAAAATCTTACTTATGGGTGGATTTGTACTAGTATTAAGTTGTCATGTGAAATCATTTGTCATATGTTGGGCATAGACGCAAATATGTTGGGCGCCACTTTTGGAGTTTCTTAATTGACACCACTTTTGGAGTTTCTTAATTGGATATCAGGTTTGAAGATCAAAAGATATAGGTACCAATCTTCTTCCCATTCAGCAATGAATTCTTAATGGTAAAATATTAAATAGAAATATTGTTTGGAGAAACTAAATATAATTTGTCTTTAAATTATATGCATGAATGATGTAATATGCACATCCAATAGTGGTAGGATCTAGAAACATTTTTTACAATCCAGCAAAATCTAAAGTATATAACAAATACTATAGGCCTCTGAGCTACTGTGAAATGAAAAATAAGATTATGACTGAAACATATTTGGCGAGTGGGTAGGAAATGTATTGGACTTGCCGTGAAAAGTGCTCAATCGTTCCTTCTTGCTGTCAAGAAGTTACAAACCCACCAATCTCCTGCTCTGAAGCTGAAGAGTTCTACCCTTTTTGTGATGTAAAAAAGAGGCAAATGCTTGATGAATGTAATTCCAATTATTTCAATGTTGAAAGTTACAAACGGAATCAAATGTATTAATTTCTCACGAATTGTCTAAGAAAGTACAGTTTGTGGGTTTTCCAAGCTGTTGGTTCAAATGTGTCAAGTCACAGGCATTGTTAGGTTTCATATTTTGGTATAGCTCATGTTAGAGAAGCATTATTTTACAGACTTAAATATATATATCGGCACCCATTCACTTATACTGAAATACTCAGGTTCCAATATTTTATATCATTATACATGCCCCGTAACTCCTATCAAACATGCTTTTCTTCTTCTCTTTTATTGATATAACTCTTATTAGGCTTGCTGCTAAGGATTCTTGCATGCCTTGGAAACCAACTCAAATATCTAGCCAGACTTGTGTAAAAAGTGTTCGAAGAAGTTCATACCCGATGGCCACGTATTCAACTATCAGAAGTGTCACAGTATAGTGAATGCTAATACTGAATGGTGTTCTTTTCTTTTCTTTTCTTTTTTTGAGGGGGGGTGGTTAATGAAAACAAGGCAAATACGACAAAATCAAGCTGGGATATTATGACTCTCAATGGTTAAAAAACATGGGTTATAAGGACTCTGGATGATTCCACTTTCCATTGCAAGAAAGGTCATCAATAATTTAAATAATTCTAAGTTAGTGAATATGGCCATGAACTATATATATATATATATATATATATGTATAGACATAATGTGATGATTAATCCTAGTCTACTATTTAGTATGATATTGCCTTTGTCGTTCTTATTTATTGTTTACGTTCATAAGATTTTTAGATAAAATTGTTGTATTATTTAACATTTAAAATTTGTGAAAATAATTATTTTGTTAAAGCATCCAGTACATTAAGTTCAATTGAATTTAGTGTGATCAAATTGATTCTATCAAAAATAAATAATTATTAAATAATTATTTATATGTTTTTTGATATCACATATTTAATAATTAAAATATATAATATTTCTAAGGGTGCAGTTTTCCCATTGAAATTTACAATATTTACATACTTTAGATCCAAACCACGACTTCTACTCCATCCATATGTTCATCAAATGTTTGACAATTATCAATTGCTTTGAGCCGAACACAAAATTCTTCTGGTTTGAGTCTGCAGCACCCCTTATCATGTCAACCTAATGTTCCAAAATATTTATTCACTTTTGTGTGAATTTTTAGTGGTTTTTGTCTCTTACTCCTCTGCCTTTGAAACTGTTTATTATTTTTTTTGACCTTTTTCTGTTAACTGTACTTGTAAACAACAATTTAACGTTTGATTGACCGACAATGCTGTACCATCTAATTATAATCATTTAGGACATGTTTGGTATAAGGGGGTTACCAGGGAAAGGAACAGAAAGGTGCACGGCTAGTAAACATTTAGCATTTGGTATTGGGTGAATGGGTCTCCACGGTATCAATGTTTCCTGCATATGAAGGAAAATGCACACCTTAGCTGAATCGATGGAAAGCGAACGAGTCGAAGGCGAGGCGCAAGAGATTATCATTTTATCTCTCATGTCTCTGCAAATTGTACTTCTGGAATAAGCCAAAATCATCCTCTGATCCTCAAGTCATAGATAAGCCAAAATGATCTTCAAGCCATACACAGATCTCTCCCAAATTAAAATTTGAAAGGTAAATAATGAATAGGTAAAAAAACATATGATGAAATCAGCACCCAAAAAATGCTAGGAAAACATATGTCCCACGATCAAACACATACCCAACAAAATCGACAAGTAAACCCACAATGATTGTCAGAGAGAAGAAAAAGGTAACAAGATGGAGTGAGACAAACACTGGGTTGCAGAAGGGAAATCAACTACAATGGAGAAGATGAGAACTTGACCGAGATGTAAAAAAGTTGATGATCGATGCCAAAAAACCATTACGATTATCAATAATTGTAGACGTTCAAAGTCCAAGCTATTTCTTCAACGAATGAACGTTCTCATCGACAAATTAGAGTTCCCTCATGCTGCTATTTAATTTTTTTTATCTTTTCTTTATTTTAAAAATTAAAAAAATAAGGTTTAAAAAACTCATTTTTAAATTATTTAATCCAAAGAAATTTTAGTTTTTTATTCATATTTCCTTTCTATTTTTTTTTCTTTTTATTTAACCAAATATAAAAATAAGTCATTCTCATCTTTTTTCAACCTATATGAAGCAAGACTAGGATTTTAAGATTCTTTTTCGTTTTCATTCCCATCCTCATTCTCATTTTTATTCCAATCAAAATTTATTCTATTTACCAAACGAACTCTTAATGTCTTCTATCTTCAATTTTGTTTATATTAACGCTCACAATATTATATTTTTCAACTCTGCTAACGATACAAACAACATTATCAAAAGAATATATATATTATATATATATATATCTAAATGCCTTGTTCGATATACAAATCTTTTACCTAGTATTATATAATATAAAATTAAATTTTTTAAAAAATTTGATATGATTTTATATAATTGTCAAACCATCACAACACACCACCCATTTATCTACACATCAGGGGAAAAAAAAAGACCCATTCTTTTCCTTCTTCCTCAATTTAATATGAATTTTTCACCCCACACGTGTTCATCTCATTTAAATTATTTAAATCTAATCTAAATAATTATTATAAAATTGGGATAATAAAATGTAGGTTGCATACAACATTATATATATATATATATATATATATAATTATAACAAAAGTTTTAAATCTGGATCATCTAACTTGAATCTAAACGGCCTGTATGAAATAAACATGATTGAGCAGAAAAAAACGCTGGCAGAGATCCCGCATTGGGATTCCGTTCATTGCTGCACCCCTACCTTCAATTTGCTGGTTCTGTTGCTCTTCCTCGAGGAAATTCGAGACCTTGGTGTAACTCTGGTGCTCTCTGTTTCTCCGAGAGATCAAATTCTTGGAAAATGGAATCAAATTTGACTGCCCTGATAGTGACGAGAGGGAGGTTAATTCCTTTTCTAAGTAGTTTGGTTGGGTTTTTATGCTATTGCAGGATACTGGCGAAATCAATCTCAAGAACATCGTATCATCACCCTCAACCATAAGGATTTCTATAATTTACTCCCTGTTTTCGTGAGTTATCCGAATCTTCGATCAATTGCTTTTTTTCATTTTATTCGTAATTCTGGGTTTGAATTGTTTGGATTTAAGGGACGAATAATTGTGCTTGGATTGATTTCATTGGGGAAAAAAATTAAACCATCAAGAAGATGAATTTAATCGAAGTAGTGGTGAGGGCAAATAATTATACTTGGATTGATCTTATGGACTCTAAAATCTGAAAGTCTCCGCCTTCATTGAAACAAATGGGTCGTAAACAAGAGAATAAGAAAAATCCACAAAAAACTGCATCGCCACAATATTCCCGATACCCAGATACCCAAATATAATCATCTTCTTGTATTGCCACGGTCTTTCATATGTCCCATTCTTTCAGATCCGATGCCCAGCTGTGTTGAAGGGAGAGAAATAGAGAGGAGATTCTTCAGATATGACGCTTTCACTTTAATGCTTTGCGTTTATGGTTTCTGGAATTTTTATGTGTTGCGTTTATGCTTATCGCTTTCAGAGGATGCACGCTTCTTGTTTGCTTGCAAGGTCCAGTATTTTCAGTAAAGCATGTATGATTGAAGTTGGAATAGATTGTTTGGCAATGAACGCATACCTAGGATGTAGGAAAGGAATGGGTACCTTTGTTTTTTTTTTCTTCCTTATGCGTCGATGGGTGGCATGTTGCGGATGATTCGGCATAATGCCACATCAGACTTGTGTTCGTCATATAGGATCAGACTTGATGGTGTTATAGCGATGTTCGAAGTGGGGGACTTTTATACAAATCATAAGAGAAGAGAGGACAACGAAGGGAAGAAGTTAATATCTGCATGCGTTATGAAAAAGCTGGGTTCTTGTGCTGTACATTTTGGGAGTGGTGATAAACAAATATTTAAAAAAATAATTATATTATGTTTACTTCATGTTTAACATCTAATCTGATCTAATGTAACATTTTAATTTATATTAAGATGTATATATTTATCTATCACTGTAAAATATTTAAAAATATAATTATATTATGTTTGCCATATATGTCAAAATAAAATATATTATTTTTCTTTAATAATTTAGGTTCAACCTTTCGAAAAAAATTCTGAAAATAAAATTCTAAATACATTAGATCATATGAAGCGTATGTCTTTAAAATCCTTCATATGTTGAATTTAGCCTAAACAATATCCGATAGTACCCCATAAATGAACAATATTTGATAAAATTTTAAATTCATCATGAATTGAAAATCTTTACTGTAATCATAAATTTTAATATATTTTAACATTTAAATAATATTTATTTAAATTTATTTGATAAAATTATAAATTTATGCTGAATTTAAAATTATACCAGATATTGTTCAATTATGGGGCATTATCGACAATTTATCCGAAAAAATTTACAAATTTTTAAAATATATTTAAATTTATGATTACAGTAAAGATCTTATATTCATGATGAATTTAAAATTTTAGCGGATATTGTTCAGTTACGGGGTACCATCAGATATTATCCAGGCTAAACTCTGCATTTGAGGGATTTTAAAGACATTTTTTTTATATTGGTCTAATATATTTAAAATTTTATTCTCACAAACTTTTTAAAAGGTTATACTTAAATCATTAAAAAAATAATATATTTTATTTTGACACATATAGTAAACATAATTTAATTTTTTAAAATATTTATTTTTCACATGATAATGAAGCACCACTCCCCAAATGTACAGCGCAAGAACTCAGCTTTTTCATGAGGCGTGCGGATATTATGTCCCTTGTTAATAAAGGCTCTAACCTAATAATGCAAATTAAGGAGCAGCCAATTTTCAACTTTTGGAAGGATTCACAGTATATGGGGGGGATTTTGACTAAAAAACAATGAAGCAAATTCTAAATTTATCCCATACACAATCGTAAATATTATTTTTTGGGATATAACATAAAAAAATTAATTAAATAGGTTACAGTTGCTTATTATCTTTTGTAAATTAACAATTTTATTTTTATTTATTTATTATATATATTAAATATAATTTTATAGATTTAAAATTTTAATATTTCTAAAATTTGTTTGATGTATTAATTTTATTATTTTATAAATGAACACATTAAAAAATTAATTTAAATATCAATTATAATGATTTAAAATAACAAAAAATGAAAGATATTATAAAAAACAATAGATCCGTAGTTTAAAAAAATTAAATGTGAAATAATTTAAACTTGATAAAAAAATTTAAAAATAAAATTATTTAAAAAAAATGAAAGAACATTGTTTAAGAAAAATTAAATAATATTTTTTTAAATTTGATAAAATGATTGAAGAAAAATAAAATATTAGTAGAAGAAATAAATTTTAATTTTTTTAAAACTTAATAATTAGTAATAGTTTTAAAAATTTTGATGAGCAATTAAGTATACTTGTTAAAAAATATTGAACTTAGTATTAAAATAATAAAAATTTTAACTAAAATATATACAAAAAAAGTGATAATAAGTCACGTGATAATAAGTGCCAATATGTACAAAAAGTGATATTGTAACAGGTGATTCTACTCCAATATTGACATTTGTTATCACTTTTTTAATATATATTTTAGTTAAAATTTTTATTACTTTAATATTAAGTTCAATATTACTTAACAAGTATACTTAATTATTCATTAAATTTTTTATTAAATTTTTTAAAATTATTACTAATTATCAAGTTTTAAAAAAATTAAAATTTATTTTTTTAATAATATTTTATTTTTCTTCAATCATTTTATCAAGTTTAAAAGAATTATTATTTAATTTTTCTTAAACAATACTTTTTTATTTTTTTAAAATAATTTTATTTTAAAATCTTTTTATCAAGTTTAAATTATTTCACATTTAATTTTTTAAAACTACTTATTCATTATTTTTTATAATATCTTTTTTTATTATTATTTTTAAATCATTATAATTGATACTTAAATTAATTCTTTAATCTGTTCATTTATAAAATAATTAAATTAATACATCTAAATTTTTTAAAAAATATTAGAATTTTAAATCTACAAAATTGTATTTAGTATATAAAAACAGATAAATAAAAATAAATTTTTAATTTAAAAAAATAAATGGGTTATGGTTGCTTAACAACCGTGACCTATTTAATTAAGCAACTTTAACTCATTTAATTAATTATTTTTTAAAAAATATTGGGATTATGGTTCTTCAACAATTGTTGCCTCTTATATTAAAAAAAAATTATGTATTCTATCTCAAAAAATAAGATTTACGATTATGCATGGACGAATTTAGAATTTGCTCTATTATTTTTTAGTCAAAATCCCCGTATATGATGGTGCCTGGAGCTCGCAGGCAAATTGGTTTTTTGAGCCAAATCCGTGTACAGGAAACAAAATTTCTCCAAATTTGTGTGATAGAAAAAAATTACATTGAGATGCTATAGGTTCTGAGAAAGTCGGAGTTACAAGGTCCGATTTATAATTAACATATATTTTTAAAAAAACGCTTGAAGTTAGAACCATTGGTTCCGACTTCAAGAATTTTTTTTTAAAAATAAAATTATCATTGAAGTCGGACCCAATGGGTCCAACTTCAAGATAATATATTAGGCGTTACAAGCCTAGCCTGCAACATATAGGCCTATATGCATGCAGGCTCCCCCCTAATCTTCATGCTCTCAAGCGGACGCCTCCCCTTCCCCAAAACTCAATTTACTTCATCCCCCACTCCTTCGTCCTCTCTAACCCACCTTCCCCCTCAACCTAATTCATTCCCCCCCCCCCTCGCCCTCTCCCTGTCCTTCTCCCATCCAACACTCTCTCCCAAGTCCCCTTCCCTTCTCTAATGCATTCTCCCTTCCCCCTTCCTCCTCTCCCTCTCCCTCTCCCTCTTCCATCCCACTAAATCAGAAGCGCCTCCCCTTCCTCCTCTCTCATCTCACACAATTAGAAGCTCTTTTTCCCCTCTGTTAACAAATTTACTCATCTTTCCATCTTCCTCTTTGAAATAATAAAGGTTAGTGAGTCAATTTTATTTTCTTTTATTTCTTTTATTATTAGGCTTATTTCCCTCTTTTTTTTTGTTAGGCGTTCATCTTTAAAAATTATTTTGAAGTGATTATATATATATATATATATAAGTTAGTGAAAATAATTTTATAAACTTACAATTTTATTGAGTTTTTATATTTAAATTTAAATTTTTTTAATGGAAATGCCACTAATTTATTTATTTATTAAATTATCATATTTATTTGTTTTCTTGATGTGAGTAATTAATCTATTGTATATTAAATGATTAATATATACATAATAAAATATAATAAAATATCATGTTAAGAATAAGGTCAATTAGTAATTAATTATAAATAATAAATTTGAAATGAAAATTTCTATCTATAATAAGAAATTTTATAATGATAGATAGTAAAAAAAATTTTAATTTATTATATTGATTGTGTAGAACTAACCAAAAAATAGCACACCCATCACAAGTTATTCAGTCAGGACCAAAAGATGATTCACTTTTGTATCTTAGGCACGTTTCACAAGCTGTCTGGGGAAGAAATGATAGATTACTTCGTCCACGACGAGTCATGCATAGTGATTGGCTGCCTGCACCTCCACCAGTTATTATTAACTATTTACAGCAAGTTAGTTTCTATGGGGCAGCTCGATTAGGGCAATTTGAGTATAATCCTGCACTTGTGTCGGCATTAATAGAAAGATGACATCCTGAAACTCATACTTTTCATACCATTCGAAGAGAGTACACGATAACTCTAGAGGATGTTGCTATCTAGTTAAGGTTACCTTGTACTGGAAATCCCGTTATTGCTTAAATGGATTATCTGTGGAAGGATACATGTGAGGGGTTGCTTGGGATTAGGCCACCTGATGATCAAATGTATGGACAAAGGTTGGCCGTTACTTGGTTGATGGAAAACTTTAATCAATACCTAATGATGCAGACGAGGACACAGTGTGACAATATGCACGGGCATATATGTTAAGACTTATCAGGGGTCTTTTGATGCCAGACAGATCGAGCCATAAAGTGTACTTAATGTATTTACCACTACTGTGGGATTTTGAGGAAGCTCGCCAATATAGTTAGGAATCTGTATTACTGGCTCACTTATATAAAGAGCTTTGTAATGCAACTAACCCTACTGAACAAGGCATAGGTAGATGTATGGCCCTCCTCCATCTTTAGGCATGGGATAGATTCCCAATGCTAACTCCAGAGAGACCACCACAACCAGATCTCGAGCTAGAAATTTATCCAGCACTTCCACAATTGGGTTTTAGGTAAAATAGTTAAGAAATCTAAAAAGCATTTATATGTCTAAGCACTTACCTTAATATACTTTCGATAACTTATTTTGCTACAAATGTGTTGGGATCACAGATGGAAGAATGTCGGTAAACCTCCCCATTCATAAGACATGGCGTTACGATAATATCGAATATTATTAGATGTGATGTGAGACGATGAGGTATAATTGATTTACATGGTTGAAATTATCCTAAATTATCTTTTTACGAATATGCTTATTTTTTGACATTTTAATATGTTGTAAATAGATCATGTGGCAACCATATGAAGCAAACGGAGTTCATGATCTCATTCCACAATATTGCCTCAAAGGTCGAGATATTTGGCTAGCATTGGTGCCACTCATTTGCTTCTATATCATTGAGTGACATCACCCAGATCGGGTGTTATGCCAGTTTAGTCAGCAGCAGTCAATCCTAACACCTCCAGTCAATTTAAGAGCTTTACACACATTACAGTTACTCAAAAAAACCTTAACGAATTAGCCAGAAGAATACTTGACGTTTGTTGAATTTTGGAATTCATGGCAAAATCGCATTGCTGAGGCACCCCCACTACTGCACCTATGGATTGCACGTCAGATTATATGAGATGGTATTAGGCACGAATACGACGCTAGATCCATCTTGCTAGCGGTGCAACTGGTTTCGCGGTAAAGTAAAACTATTAGCGGCCATTGTTATTGGACATTTTATTGCCTATTTTGTAATGTCTCATCATTTAATAACGTACCTATTTTTTGCCAGGCTGATATAGCTGAAGATCTTTATAGGCTAAGCATTTGCGACCCCACCATCAATGGAGTATTGTGAGTTTCGAGAAAAGGTGAGTGAAGACCAAAAGAACATTTTACTCTTGGGGAATAACGTTTCATGATGGTTTCCCACCCCCTTCCATCGGCACCTGATTTGCCACAACCACAGATCCCGGAGGGTAGGCTAGGCAAGAGACGTGACGATTATATGTCAACCAGGATTCCCATCATTACAGAGCATGAGCCATCTCACGTGGGCTCAAGTACAATGACAAGGGTTACACCAGAAGGCAGTGCAACACAAGAATAAGAAATTGGCACTGCTGATCAAACTTTTTCTATGCCAGTTAACCCTGAAGGCATTGATCCATCCTATTATGTTCTGCCATCACCATTGTCCCAGTTTAGGTCTCCTGATCCAGTGTAGTTTTGGTCATTCATGCCCCTATTTGATGATCCAACTGTGTTTAGTGCTTCGTATGGCGGTCGCTTTTTTGAAGCAGGGGACTCATCGCACCAAGGGTTTGTTACTCTACAACAATTGATTCAACCAGTTTCCTCCCCTACATTTGATTTAAATACTCCTCTAACTAATGCCAGTAACAATCAACCAGTGGAAGAACATGAAGACCCGGTGGACCAAGGGCGACCACAATGTGATAGGCGACGAGCACATTGTGGTACTGGTAGCCATTATGTCTGATATATGTATAGTTGATGAAAAAGAGCATCGATGTGTTGTATCGAAGTTGTTTTACTTATATGTTTAAGTTTCAATTAAAGAAAAAAATATTTGTATGGTTTCACCTTACATGAGAAAAACCAATAAGAATTCCAGTTGCAACTTTATATATTAGTTTAATTTGTTAATTTTTTTTAGGATCAAGTGACAAGAAATTTATTTCTTGATAGGCATGAACAATTAACGGATGGTAGTGTTGGTTTTTTTCCCCTGCCTAATGATAATCCGTGTAATAACCAGACTCTTTGTAAATTGGTTCTTAAAAATTTATAATCAAAGTTGAATTGTTTGAAATAATTTATTAATGCAAAATAAATTATCTTAAATAATTAAAAATTATCTTTTCCTTTCTCCACATAGTTGGCCGTGGGTAAGCTTTCCAAATTGGAATTTGTTGAATTGTGCCTCTGAAGTGTGAAACCGACACTTCAATTTGATGTTTTATAAAATGAGTCTTAAACTTAATTTGAATTTAAAAAGTTTAAATTGATAATATATATATATATATCTAAAACTAATACTATTAATTAAAAAAATTATATTAAAATTACAATTTTTATTATTATAAAATTATGTTTTATTAATTTGATATTATATCACATCAATTGAATAAGTAATTGTTATTTCTACATCTAAAGTGATTTTAACTCTTGCACTTATAATTTAGCCATTAATTATATTATCATCTGATGACTAAAAATTATTTTGTTTTGTAGCTAAATATGACTTAAATGAATTAAATTATTTCACAAATTAATTATTTTCAATCGGTCTTTCATTTTTTTTCTCTTACCAATAATTACTCTCTTAAATCTCTCTCTTAAATTTACTATTCATTATGATGAATATTTATTTTAAAGTAAATAATAGTTTTATTTAAATTCATCTTTAAAATGTGGGAAAAAAGCTAATTTTTTTCTTAAGTAATCTAATGAGACAGTAAAAAAATTTTATCCTTAGCAATCAATAATAATTTTAGTGAAAAATAGAATAAAAGATGTTGTGCGTGTTCATCAAGTTCATATATGCTTCTCACAAATATTTCTTTTTTTTTTTAATTTTGGTAAAAATTTGTTCTTTATTTAAATTACCATTAGATGACAACCAACAAAAAAAACATAAAGTCTACTAAAAAAAATATTCATTTGATGACAACAGCTATATTTAATATATACTTTTTAGTTATATAATAATAAATGCTAATATTTTCATATATATATGAATTAAAATGAAAATCGATCAACATAATTATTAATATTCATAATAATTCATAAGTATAAATTCTTAGAAACTAATATTTAACTTAATTTATTTCATTAAATTAATTAGTATTAGAAACTAATATTTAAATTAACAAACCACAAACAGAAATTTAAAGATAGAGATTAAATCAATTTTTTAAACTATGTGAATATGATTATAAGTTTTTAAATTATAAAGAGCAAATTAAAAACTAAGTAAAACTATGAGGACAAAAGAATTAATCATATTTTTTTGTTATAATCTACAAAATAAGAAAACAAATCCTCTACTCTTTTAAAGGATATTTGTATAATTAGATTTCAATATTTTTAATCTTTATATATTGTTATTATTATTATTTTTATTATTATTAGTATTTTGAAAGAAATAAAATATAGATTATCATATACTAAATGGTTAATTTGAACTGAGCATATAAATTATCACATACGATTTACCTCAAAAAACAAGATAAATAGACTAACATAATAAAAAAACAATAGATCTATGTCATGCTCCGAGATAGGGTTGGCTACTTGTTAGGATAGGTAGAACGATTATGTCTAACTTGATGACATAACCCACATTTGTTAGGTAGTCCTGATTGTGACTAATCCATCTCATTTCGAAAGTGAGATGAATGAGATCGGCCTTTCTTTCAGATCATCGACGGATCAGGAATCAACTTTGGACTCTCGATGGTAAGCCAATGCATCTCATCTCTAATAGGTCGAAACTCATGACTATATGCACAACGCATTTCTTCCAATCGAAACACCGAATCCACAAATTGCTGTGTATCAAGTCCAACATGGGCACAAGCTGTAATGACATGTTGGCAGGGGAAGCACTCAATTTGAAACTTAGCGCAGTCGCACTTACGCTCAAGCAAGCTGACCTTGCAACATCGACCAAATTGCCGATTTCATATGTCATATAGCTCCTGAACCTCGAATGTTGTGGCTCTCCTATCGAACTGGCGCACAACACAAGTAGGGGCGGCTTGTGTAACTGCAGCCATCTTCTGCTTAATTATGGGACAAAATACTTGTCCAGTTGCTATCTGGGTATCTACCTGTTGAGCCTGTTCAACGAAGTATCTATTTACCCGATATAGGGTTGCCTTTGCAAGGCCGGTAATCGACAAACTTCTAACACCTTTAAAGACATTGTTCATTGCTTCAGCTAAGTTTGTTGTCATGTGGCTATATCGACAACCTTCAACGTCGTATGCTCTTAACCATTGTTCTTTTGGAATATCAGCTACCCAACTAGCCGCTCTATTGTGTAAAATTGCTATTTCACCCAATTTTCTGTTAACCACATGACACTAATATTTATACCTAATATTGATGAACTTCTCTTTCAACTAATTGGCCCTGTATGCTTTACGAAGGTCATCAACTTGCACGATCGATTTAAAGTTAGCAAATGCATCAATACATGGCTTGAATGGCCAAAAAATACGGCGAAACATTTCCTTAGGTTGCTCATCAGAACTACTTTGTGCGCATTGCTTGTTACAGAAATGTATGACTGAGTCAGGCATGAAATGTTGAACAGCGGCTAACCACCTTGGGAGTAAAGCATACGAGCTTTCCTAATTCCCACTCCTAAAAACAATAGCAAGGGCGCAATGTTTTACTTTCCAGGCTTTCCTATAAGACATGTTGTAGCCAAACATACTTTGCATCCTTTCCATGATTAAGGAAACTTTAACCTCAGGCTCATCAGTGACCATTGCCACGATACAAAATGAGATAACATCTGAATCTAACTTTGGATGATCTTGAGATAACAACGTAGAAAGACATGTATACGAACTTTCATATTTGGTAATCTCCCAATGTGTCCTATTTGCCTTTTTGCAAGCTCTTACCCTCTATATGCAACTATCCCCATAGTGAATGCATCGATATTCTTCATTCTTTTTATAGGAATAGTACACATAGAAGGTATGATGTACTCGGACAGAGTATAGTTTCACTGCACATCGTAATGCTTTTACATCTACATACTGCGTACTAACATTCAACTCTAGGTTGTCACTCAATCCTGTAAGTTCCCCTCTACTTGGGAACTCAGGACCACTTGCTGCTTCTATATTGATCCGTGAATAAAAGGCAGCTGCTGGCTCAGCATACCTGTTGTCGATACTCCCTTTTGTTGTTGAACTATCACTACCAGCATTACTCTTCTCATTTGACTCACTATCGTTATCATCAGTATTACCATCATCAAAATCAGCATTCATAACAGCATCATATTCCTCCTCGTCCTCAAAGTCATCTAATATGTCTTCTGTCATCATTAGCAGAGATTGAGGTTCAAAATTGTTAACCATTTGATGAGATAAGCTTGGTTAGGACATGTAGTCAACGGGAGGGATGTCTCCAGGGCAGGAAATAACTGGGAAAACCTGTTCAATTGCCTCGTAAATATTGCTTGTGCATAGGAGTGTCTGAGTAACTTGTTCATCCACAGGTTGTGCTTCAAGGTTCAAATTTACTTTATTTGTTGGCATATAACTCGACACCAATCAATTGGGATGGATATCGTGCGTTAATTTGCCACATCTCCTGAACATCAACATCATCTTCCAAGCTACACGGTCGGTATTGCGTTGGATTTAAAGAGATCAGGTATTTATATATAAGATCAGACACATATTAGTTCGATGCAAGCTGTATTTTTTGTCCAACTACTTGCTTTAGTCTCTTTAGAGTGATATCTGGATTAACTCTCATTACTTTCACTCTGGGGCAGACAAATGTTACACCTTCTAAGCCATCAAACATTCGTCCATTTACATATATGCAAATGATCTCATTTGTATTATTTATCATTTTTCCTGCATTTCATTTTGTCAGTAAGATCTTTTAGTCATACTAAATAGCTAATATAGTTTAATATATTTTAAAGCAATAATCCACTAGCCGACGAAAATTATATAAAATAATACATAATTTTAATTTTATTTAGTGATAGGTAAATAGTGCAGATCATCATTTCATTAGACAACAATAGCGTTAAATGATAATTAACACATATACTTAAACAACACCTTATATTTAACAAACCAATTTTAAACTAAACTACAAATAAAATACTTCGTAACTTACTTTTTTTTAAAAAAAAATAGAATCCATTTGATAGTAATAGTAATGTTAATTGTTCTCTTCATTCAAACGTGTATTAACTATATTTATCGTTTCACAATATTTTCTAGTTATAATTATTTTAGTTATAATAATAGGGACATTTAAAATGAAATAATGGAATAATACAAATATTTATGAATCCAAATGAAAATACAAATAGAAGAAGTCATATGATTTCTTGTAGTTATTTTAGTCCAAAGTATGATAACATATTTTATTATATTTTAAGATTTATATATTAATTTTATACTTAGATTTTAATTTATGGGGTTAAAATATTGAAAAAATTTTGTTAAGAGTCTTAATTAAATTTGCAAAAGTTATTCTTAGAAAATATATTATTATTGTTGTGAAAAAACCTAATTATACTAAAATTTTTTACTATGTATTTTATAAACTTAGAATAATTTTACAAATTTATTATATTTTAAAATTTATATATTAATTTTATACTTAGATTTTAATTTATGGGGTTAAAATATTAAAAAAATTTTGTTAAGAGTCTTAATTAAATTTGCAAAAGTTATTCTTAAGAAATATATGATTATAGTTGTGAAAAGACTTAATCATAATTATACATATTATTTATTTATCTTCTTAAATAACCTCACAAAATATATTACCCACCCTTAAAAGATTTAAGTTTGACAATAAAAATAAATAAACAAAATATTTATCATTATTATTATAAAACTTAAATACAATCACACTTACCTCCCTGTCTATACGACCAGATAACACCAACTTTGTAAAACTTCTTCTAAGAGATGAAATGAAATATGAAGAGTCTCTAAATATTAAAACTTCGAACCAATTTATATAGGAGTCTCAACTTTCAAACAAAAATTTAAAAAACAAAGTTTGCTCACTAGATTTGAACCATTCATGAGTAGTGAGTAGCTTAATGGAAGTGAAAGAGAGCTTTTGATAAATTGTGTAGGCTGAATGGAAGAGAAGGAGAGTTTGATGAGAGACGGAGAGGGAGAGGGAGAGGGAGAGGAAGAAGATAAATTGTGTAGGATGAATGGAAGAGAAGGAGAGTTTGATGAGAGAAGGAGAGGGAGAGGAAGAAGGGGAGGAAGGAAATAAATTAGGAAGGGAGAGGGAAATTGGCTCACGGGATTTAAATCTCGTGAGCAACCTGCATGCATGTAGGTACGGTACACTAAAGTCGGACCCATTAGATCTGACTTTAGTATAATATTTTTTTAAAAAATTGCTTGAAGTTGGAACCATTGGTTCCGACTTCAAGCTTTTTATTTAAAAAAAAACTATTTATTCTAAATCGGACTCTATGAGGCTGATTTCCTCTTAAGCTATAGCATCTTGATGTAATTCTTTTTTGTCACACAGATTTGGCTCAATTTTGTTTCCTGTAAATAGATTTGGCTCAAAATACCCAGGCAAATTACCTTGTATGAAATCAGATCCAGTGTCACTAATTTCAAAGGAAATCGAATCTTCTAACATCAATTTTCTTGGAAATTGAAAAAAGAAAAAAAGATACAGGATCAAGTGTCATGGATTTTCCTAAAAAATACAACATATGGAGATAATATTTTGGGCTGACGCAGATTTGAATAAATAAAATTCTAATGGTAGCAAATGCTTCAAAGTTCCATAAGTTAAGAATAATTATTATAAATAACTTTAAAATTTGAAATTATTTCACAGAAAAAAAATTGTAAAGAACTAAAAATTTATATTCTTAGTTAATATTTTTGTCGTAAAATTAAAAATTTTAAAGTATAATTTTTTTTTACAATTAGAATTTTTATTCTTAGAATTAAAATTTTTTCTTATAACTAAAATTTTTATCTTTATAGTTAAAATTTAACTTTGACTGCATCTAGATGCTCACTATTTATGTCCATTTTCAACACTTCTAGTGGCCCAACTTTAAAAAGTTTCATTGGTAATAATCATACTATTTTTATCCCATATTTAAACTTGTGTTTTGAAAATTGGATTAACAAAATTGTGAAAATTTGAACTAAATTAATTGTTATAAGCTTTTGAAGAATAAGTTAATGATAATTGTAAATGTTGAGGATATGACATAGAAATGAAGAAGTTTAGTTCAGTATGAAAAGAATTTATTGTTTCGAGTGCATACACTACAAAAAAATGGGTATTCAATGTCGGTTCTTTACTATCAATCACAAAAACCGACGTTAAGGTAGTGTAGCTAGAACCTTTTAACGTCTGTTACCTTCAACTGACATTAGTATTTGTTAAAATTTTTTAATTAAATAAAAAAATTACTTTACCAAAACTTCATCTTGCGCTATCCTGCACTTTGTCCCTCACTGGTAGCCCCAAATCCCTAGATCCCAAGTTGCTTCCCCCACACTTCCAACAAAACTCTGAATCTCTCGCTATGAAAATCGAAGTTCCAGCTTTCCTTTTACTTGAACTCAACCGCATTCATCTCACTTTATTACATGTTGCTCCTAGCGTGTTGGGTGATTATCATTATCATTCTGAACCAGTTGAAGAGGATTCAATGAAGGGATTATTGTGAATAACAAATTTCAAACTGTAGTAAGGAGCCCTAGAATCCCATCGCATTCGTTCCTCCTGTGACCCTCTTTTCGAACCCTCTCTACCAAGCGCAACCCTACCTGCATTTTCATTTGAAAGATACCGAAGAAATGTCCGCACTTGCTCCTAACAGTCTTTCTTCAGAGTTCTACTGAACGGGTCGATCCTCCCTTCTCGTTTGTTTTAGCAACTTATTCGTTGGTCTCCTCACCAAGAGCTCCTCGGCGACGACAGAGAAACTAACCCACCTGCTGTGGTGGGGCAGTGGCTGACCAAGCACAACAGAGTCTGTGTTCGTGTAGCAATAGTCCTTTCTTGAGATATATGGGCACATATATATGCTAGCAGAGGTAGTGATTGCTGCAGCTAGTCATACAGTAGAGTTCTTTGGTGGGTTCCAATAAGATGATCCTGTCTCGGTATTAAAGCTTGAGTGAGCAATTTTTCTTTCTCCTAGCATTCATTGCTTGCATATTATCACCAACATTTTCTTGCTTTTTTCAGTATCGATAGCAACTATAAACTAGAGTTCATTAGTTTTCTAAAGATTTCTCTGCCTTAACTATAAACTATTTCAAAGCCGACCAAGGTGTCTCCATAAGCAGCACCGCTCATGCCCCTCACTTCCTAGTTAGCCAATCTCATTGTCATCCTCACGTATATGTCTCTCACCCACACCACCATCTTTTTAGCCCATGGGATTCTGGGAATTCAGATCTTGGGGCCCACCCTAATCCTCTAGAATTGCCTCCTCCAGAAGGCTCCAACTCCTGCCTCTACCCTCTTCCTCCTTAGTCTCTGGTACCCTCTTCTGCTCTAGTAATCCCTCTTGCCTGAAATACTTTTCATGGCCTTTCCCCCTGAGAAAGAAAATGAAACGTAAGAGGCTGGGACAAAATTATAGTCAAGGAGATTGAGTTTAGACTTCGGTTGTATTTATATAGTTTAAATTATTATTTATGGGACAAATAGTAAGGGGCGGTGTTGTGCCTCTGCATTGAATGAAGGGGAGGTGTGTAGATAAGATTTTACTTTCTATGATGAATGAAACTCATGACGTGATAAGAGGCTGGCCATTAGATCTTCTTCTCGTTCGTTTACTTTATGGCTGATTAGGATTATAATGTTGATGATGTGCAACGTTAGTGATGGGTCTATATCATTGGCTTGAGTTTTGTATTCCACGTATGCTTGCTTAATTAATTACTCATTCTTAAAGCAGTCACTCACTATATACAATTTTAGTAGACCTTTGCATGCGGGAAGGTTTTCTCCAAACATTACCTCATTACCCACATTTGCAAGTTACTTTGCTCTGTTTTCTATATATCTTACTAATACACACACACACACTATCCCATTTTGATAAACAAATCGCTTCTTGTAACTTAGAAATTTCGCCGAAAACAAACAAAATCTATCCCTTTTTTGTTTGCTTGTTGAACTTGGTTTCCTTGAATAGGCTATATTTACAATGTTTAATATGCATATGCTATTCATGTTTGCTTGACAGTTTTAGCTGTATTGAATTGCTTTCAGTCATTGGATTAATAAAAGGGTTTGGTCATATGGTTTCTCAACCTAGTTTGTTAAACATATATTTTTCCTAGAAACCCTCGCTTAATCAGAAGGTTCAATTCCTTTTGTAAAACTGTTAACCATTCATTATTATATTTACCATAAGAGTTAGTAAGAGAACAATTCATGTAATAAAAAGTTTTACCAAAGGTTAAGTTAGCTCAAAAGAGGATGCAAGAGTTTGTTATCTTGACGACTTGAACCTTTTATGTGTCCAGATTGAAATTAACATATTTAGTGAAAATTACCATGGCTTCTCTCCAACTATGGTCAAATTACTTGACTTCTAATGTTTACCATTGCAATAGAGAGATTTTGCCTCCTGTTAATTTTATTACACAATTATTACATTATCTTGGACAGGTTACATTTATCTCTGAAGTATAGTTAAATGATATAAACAAATAAGTAGCCTTTTTTTTCTTTTTTTGTTCCCAGTTGTGGGGGAAGAGGGGAAGATACTGCTTATCCACCTTGATCTTTATGACGCAGGATAGAATAGGGAACCAAAGGAAAAGAGACAACATACTCAAACTTCTAATTTCAATATTCAATAATCAAGGTAATACTATAAATGCATGTTTGAAGGAAGTGTACGGGCTAACCTAATCCTAGGATCAACAAGCAAACATAGATCTAAGTTCATAAGACTTTACTCAAATCCCTAATTTTCAAATAATAATAACAATAACAATAACAATAATAATATTGTTACATAATAAAATAGATAATAGAAATGTCTCCTCCTGCTATATTACATTATTCCCAATTGTAATTTTTTCTCGATCAATTGATTTTTACAATTGACTCCTTGATTTATTTATTCTATCATTAAATTTTTCTAGTTGTCTAAATTAGGCACTTCAAAAAATTAAAATTTTTTTCCAAGGTGCCTTAATTGCAATTAAGAAAATCATAGTAATACTATGTCTTAATCATAGTTAAAGTTTCTGTCTTAACCATAGTTTTGAATGAAACTATGCTTAGGATAGGGTCCTAACTTTGGTTTTTGAAAATTATCAATGGGACATGAAGTGATATAACTATAGTTTCTTAACAATCATGGTTAAGCCTTATGTCTTTAAAAACCATGCCCTGACCATCTTCATATCTCTTCAGTGCCACATTCAATCTCGATCTCCCTCCTTGCACTCTCAATAGCCCTTGCCACCATTCATTGTCCACGGATCACATTTCTTTGCCTGTTGAATCCCTTTAAGGACAACGACACATCACCTTCTTATTGTTCATTGTCAACTAACCATCCCTTCGAAGGACTTTGTTCCTTCGTCATTAGCATCCCATTAACTATGGAGTGGTTTGTTTTGCCACCTCATGATTATTTGCTTGCTGGCTACCATGATGGAACTGTATTATATATTTACTTTGATTGCATGTTCTTCAATTATTTATAATTTATATTTGTTTCTTAGCATCATTAACAGTTAAAAGAATGTAAGTAGCTTTGCATCTGAAGGGATGGTTGGGACAAAATTATAGTCAGGGAGATTGAGTTTAGACTTCGGTTGTATTTATATAGTTTAAATTATTATTTATGGGACAAAGAGTAAGGGGCGGTGCTGTGCCTCTGCATTGAATGAAGGGGAGGTGTGTAGATAAGATTTTACTTTCCGTGATGAATGAAACTCATGACGTGATAAGAGGCTGGCCATTAGATCTTCTTCTCGTTTGTTTACTTTATGGCTGATTAGGATTATAATGTTGATGATGTGCAACGTTAGTGATGGGTCTATATCATTGGCTTGAGTTTTGTATTCCACGTATGCTTGCTTAATTAATTACTCATCCTTAAAGCAGTCACTCACTATATACAATTTTAACAAACAATATATATAGATATATATATCTAATATATGGGCATGTTATTGTTGATGATGTGCAACGTTAGTGATGGGTCTAATATATGGACATATATTGTTAATCTCTGATTTTTAAGTTAAGCTCAATTTGCCCTATTTCTGTTGATTTTTCTGCTAAACCTTGATTTCATGAATTTATTGCAAGCAACACAGACATGATCTTGATCTAAAATTTGAGCACAATGTTATTGTATATGTTTAGTCTAATATACAATATTTTCATGAATTTTGGACTCATTTAGATGTACAAATTTTATGATTTTTGGATGTTGTTCACATTTTCAGTTTTTGTTCGTTTTTTACCTTAAGAGTCAACTTTGTGGATTTTTATAGAGCTGCACAGAATTGATCTTGCTCTAAATTCGTGTCACATTGTTTTTATATATGTTAAGTATGTTCTGAAAATTTTTTATGAATTTTTGAGATCATTTTCTTAGGTTAAAGTAGATAATTCAGAAGGGTGTGCAGATGTTCTGTTTTGCTGCTTTTCTGATATTGTTAGCTACTTTGTTGATTTTTCTGTACTAATCCACGTGGAATTTTGAGCCAGATTTTAGTTATAGATGTTCTTTGATATGTCTTTGATGTTGAGAAAAATTGGTTTGAGGTTTCAATTTCATTAGCTATGACTTTTTGATTGAGGACTATACATGGTTTAGCATTGTTTCAAAATTGAGTAACCTGATTTACTGGGAATTTCGGGAGTGGAATTTTGCTGTGATTTTTGGAGTATATGTTCATCTGTGTGTCTATTTTGTTGATGACTTTTGTGCTTATTTTTAGAGGCACCTTGGATGATCAAATTCTCTGATTTTCAAGTTAAGCTCAATTTGCCCTATTTCTGTTGATTTTTCTGCTGAACCTTGACTTCATGAATTTATTGCAAGCAACACAGACATGATCTTTATCTAAAATTTGAGCACAATGTTATTGTATATGTTTAGTCTAATATAAAATATTTTCATGAATTTTGGAACTCATTTAGATGTACAAATTTTATGATTTTTGGATGTTGTTCACATTTTCAGTTTTTGTTCGTTTTTTACCATAAGAGTCAACTTTGTGGATTTTTATAGAGCTGCACAGAATTGATCTTGGTCTAAATTCTCGTCACATTGTTTTTATATATGTTAAGTATGTTCTGAAAATTTTTTATGAATTTTTGAGATCATTTTCTTAGGTTAAAGTAGATAATTCAGAAGGGTGTGCAGATGTTCTGTTTTGCTGCTTTTCTGATCTTGTTAGGTACTTTGTTGATTTTTCTGTACTAATCCATGTGGAATTTTGAACTAAATTTTAGTTATAGATGTTCTTTGATATGTCTTTGATGTTGAGAAAAATTGGTTTGAGGTTTCAATTTTATTAGTTATGACTTTTTGATTGAGGACTATACATGGTTTAACACTGTTTCAAAACTAAGCAACTTGATTTTTTTCTAACTTTTTAAACATGTTCGATATATACATACACATAGCCATATGGATACTATGTTACAATACTTTTTTATCACTCCTTATTCTAAACTTCTTCATTTTTGTTGTAGACAACACTAGAGAATCCTTTAGGTTGCAGCACACCAAGAAATTTTACTTATAAGCTGATCTTAATCTCTTATGTAAATTCTCAAGGTATGATTTGCCATTTGTATACACTTTCAATATTGCTTCTTCTTGTGTAATATGTTCTTCATATATATATGTGTGTGTGTGTGTGTCCCTTTTTAGTCTTTCTTATTTTTTTAATGCTAATTTGCATCTTTGTGATTTTTTTTTGAAATGCTAATTGTCACACCCGAAAATGCGACCGCGCGGCTCCCGAATTGAAATCGAAATTAAATAATCATTTGTAGAAAAGTAGAAAAAGTAGAGTCGCCACCAAATTTTTATTTTTGAAAAGGTAAAATTTTGGAAAAAACCTTTTAATTTGGAATATCAAAGAAAAAGTGGTCTGCGAACCAGAAAATAGATTCGGGAGTCGGTTGTGAGTGGGGAAGGTGTTAGGCACCCCACAACACCCATTACTAAGAACGGTTACCCTAAGTTAGTTGTGCAAGATCAATATGGCCTTTAATTTGTTTTGGTTCTCCTTAACAAATCATATGCAAAATAAGCAATAGAAATAAAAGAAATGAAATTAAAGAGGAAGAACGAAATTAAAGAAATGAAATTAAAGAACAGAACGAAACAAAAGAAATTAAGAAAATAGAAATTTTATTTACAAGGGCGGACTTGACCTAGGATAAGATCCTAGGGCCTATGTACCCTCAGAAGGGGATCAAAGTCCACGTAGTTCGATAAACAGAACTTAGTGTTTGTTCTTTTTGTTTTTTTGTTTTTATTGTTTTTTTTTATTTGATTTTTTTTTTGTTATTTTTGTTTTTTTTCTCTCATTTTGGGATAAGATTTTCATTGTCCGAGGGTTTTGTTTTTTTTGTTTGATTTTTTTTTGTTATTTTTGAGAGAAAGGGTAAGGAAAATCATTTAAGTTCTTGCAAACAAAATAAATTTGATGTTGGTTAAAGTGTTTTTATTTGCAAAAAGGCAGAACTAATTTTATTCTTTTCTCCTCTCTTTTTGTTTTTTTTTTGTTTGCTTTTGTTTGTTTCCTTTTTTTTGTTGTTTTTTTTGTGATTTTTGTTTTTGCTTGTCTTCTTTCTTTTTGTTTTTAATTTTGGATTGATTTTGTTTTTGTTTTTGTTTTTTGTTTTTTTTTGGTTTTATTTTCTTAATTTTTGATTTATTGTTTTTGTTTTGTTTTGTTTTTCTCTTTTTTATTTTATTTTTACTTTTACTTTTCATTTCTTTAATTTGTTATGTTTTTGTCCTTTCCCCCCCCCCTTTTTTTTTTACTTTTGTTTTACTTTGTCTTTTAATTCTTTGTTTTTATTTTCGTTTTAATCATGCTCCTTTGGTTTTATTCTTGTTTTGTTTTTTTTTTCTTATTTGATTCTTGCTTTTTTTGTTTGTTGTCATCGTTTTATTTTGTTTTATCTTTCTTTCTTTTTTTTTTTGTGAAAGGAGAAAGAAAATAAAAATAAAAATAAAAATTATCTTCACATATTAGCAAATAAAATGGAGCTAGAATTAGTTGAAGTGTTTTAATTTGTTAAAAAGGATATTAATCTTGTTTCCTTGCTATTCTCTCATTCTTGGTTTTTCTTTTAGCCTTCATTAATATGTACATATATTTTTTTTTTTACTTGTTATCCTTTCCTTAACCAATTTTTATTTACTCATTTTTTTCTCTCTCCCTTTCTCTCATTTTGGCTATTGACTGATTTTTTTAATTAATCATCTTATATACTTCTTGCCTAATTTTAATTGTTGGTTGATTTTAATAAAAATAAAAATTATCTTCACATATTAGCAAATAAAATGGAGCTAGAATTAGTTGAAGTGTTTTAATTTGCTAAAAAGGATATTAATCTTGTTTCCTTGCTATTCTCTCATTCTTGGTTTTTCTTTTAGTCTTCATTAATATGTACATATATTTTTTTTTACTTGTTATCTTTTCCTTAACCAATTTTTATTTACTCATTTTTTTCTCTCTCCCTTTCTCTCATTTTGGCTATTGACTGATTTTTTTTTTAATTAATCGTCTTATATACTTCTTGCCTAATTTTAATTGTTGGTTTGATTTTTGAATATGTTCTTCAAAAGATCCCTCTTTTTTTCTTCTTTTTTTTAGTGGGGCTTTTCTTTTTCTCTCTTTCTTCTTCTAGTCTTTAATTGATCAATTAATTAGGTGTTTTGATTCTCTCACTACTTTTTTTTTAATACTTTCTGATTTTTCCTTTTAGTTTTTGAATCTTTTAGTATAGATATACACATTCTCTTTCCCTTGATTTAATTAATGGCAGATTTCCTTTCTTTTCTCCTCCCCTTTTTTGCGTAGTAATTCCCATATTTGTGATAAGATTTTGAGTTAGAGGAGAGCTTCTCAATGTCTTTTACTCATCCCTTTTTTCTTATTTCCAGATTTGAAAACATTCTTCATTTTACTCGAAAAGAAAATCCTTTTATTATTCCTTTTTTTTATATCATTTTATCAACCCCTTGTTTATTCTCAGAACCTGTTGCAGAAATTCTTTTCTTTCTTCCACTTTCAATGTTATTATATCCTTTTATTTGAGTTCAAACCCCCATTTGTCCTAAGCCACTGCATTCTAAACATATTAAAACATAATTATCAAAAAGCTGGATAGGGGTAAAGGGGCTTATTGCTACACATACCCTTGAATTAATCCATATGTGTCTGAGGGGACAAGTAATCCCACACGACAATTCTTTTTTTTCATTGATTTTTTTTATTTTGGAATAAGATTTTCCTAGAAAAAATTTTTTTTGCTTTGTTATTCTCCTTGTGTCCTTTTCTTCATATGAGATTTTGATATTTTGACCTATCCTTGGGTTTTAGTTTCGTAAAAGACACCACCCATTTTGCCCCCCCTTTTTTGGTTTTTCCTACCTTTTGCATTTTTTAGTTTTTTTTTTTGCATCATCCCTTTATCATGCGTTTCCCACTTCTTGGTTTTATTTCCTGATTAGTCCTATTTTCGATTTTTCCTTGGTCCCTTATTATTTTCAAAACGTCTGCGTTGGGGGGGAGGGACTTGCCATTTTTCTCAGCCAATTGAACATTGTACTGGTCTATGGAGCAAAAACTATTTCGAATCTAACTAGACACTCAAGCTAGAAGGAAATTAAGCTCTGTATGGAATTATCTATCCAACGGCTAATATAAACGAAATAGACGATTCAGCTAAGGACCAGAAACCATAATGAATTTAACCCAGTCCTAGAACTACCGGGATGTACCAGGATTATCTCGAAGGCAAAATCCATTCACTCAGCATCCAACGCAGCAAGAGATTGAAAACAAAATCAAACCACGAAACAAATCACTCACTCGCATCTAGAACGCATCGGAATAATGGCGTATTACATACCAGAACCCATTTCAGCAACAGAAATTAAAACATATTGTTCAGAACCCAGACACAAATTGGTTTTTCCAGATTAACACAACATGCTCACAGATAAGAAAAAAAACAAATGAACCCAGCATACTGTTGATCTCATGCCACAGTCTCCAGCAACCATCATACGAATTTACCAGTGAAAATTAACAAAATACCTCTGGGAATTTCTTGTCTTTGGATTCGTCGCCTCTTGTCTCGAATCTCCAATTCCTCTAACTCTGTGAACTTCCAGATTTTGGGATCTTTGCCTCTTGTCTCGAGTCTCTGGTTCCTTCGCCTTAGTTCATTGTAGCCTTCCCCTCCTCTGAGATTGCACAGACCCTCCAAACGAAAAACCCTCCGATCCAGAGTCACCCACAGAAAACCCGATTCTCTCGAGTATTGATCTCCCCTTCGCAAACTCTGCTTTTGAACCCCTCTCCTCGTTCACTACTCTTACTCGCGCTCTTCCTCCGAATCTCTCAACTCTCCCCTCCTTGATTCGAAAATCTCTGTCCTCCCTGTTCGAACACCCAGAACCCCCCTTTTGAACTCTCTCTTCTCGATTTTCGAATTTCCTCAATCGAGACCCATTCCTCTCTCCTGTTGGTTCCCTTTTGATCTTTTTTTGGACCCCCTCCCCGATTTTTTCTATTTCGGCGTTCAATCTTCTCTCGGCTCGATGATGAAAAGGACTGGAGGGGAGGTCCACACCTCGAGCCCGTCGTTGCCAGCTGTTTGCTTCCTTCTGCCAACCCCTCTGAAGCGCTGCCTTGCCTCTTCCTTTCTCACGCTCCTCTGAAGCCTCGGGCTCCCCGACTTCCCCTGTTGCCTTTCCATTTTTGTCTCTCAGCCTCTCTGTGTCTCTGTGTGTGTTTGACTACCAGAGCTCGAGGTCGTTTGGGGGGTTCCGAAAGGGAGAAACCAGGCAGGGTTTAGCGTGTGGGGATGGCCCGGTTCAACTGGGCTTCTGGTTGGATCAACGGGCCCAAAGGAGTTTGGTCCAAGCATTTTTTTTTTGTTGGACTGACTCTTTTTTTTTTTAATTAATTTTTTTTTAATTTCTTAAAAGTTCACCCTTTTTACTTTTTTTTTTTTCAATTCTATTTCTTTTTATTTTTTTGTTTTTGTTGTTGTTGTTTTTTTTTGTTTTTAAGTAATATATATTTATTCACTTTGTTTTTTCTGATTTTAATTTAATTATTTCTGCTTTACTTTTTTTGATTTTTGATTTGATTTGATTTGATTTTTTTTTTATCGCTTGGGTTTTTTTTGTTTTTGATTGATTTTTTTTTGCCTTGAAGTTAATGGATCGGATTTAGGGGAATTGGGTTGCAGGCCCCTTTTGAATTTGGACTAGGGTTTAGTGATATGGGCCTATGCTGGGGAGGAAGATCTGGGCTTCAGATTGGGCCTATGTTTGTTTCCTTTTATCTGAGAATTCCTGTTGTACTTGGGTTTCTAAAATCGAGCTGATAGGCCTGCACACAAATTGTAATCCAAGAGTTTTGCATTTGCTCTTTTTGGGAACAAATTCCTTTTTCTTTTTCTTTTTTTGAATTTTCATTTTGATATTTTTTTTGTTTTCTAAAGCTTTTTAATTAATTTTTTTTCATTTTTTCATTTTCGCCTAATTTTCATTTTTTTCTTTCTTTTCTTTTGTTTTTTTTGGTATTTATTTATTTTTTAATTTGATTTTGTTATTATTTTTACAACTTGTCCGGACAAAATACGGTGTTTACACTAATGACTAGTTTTCTGCTGGCAGACATCCATATGTATTGCTAACTATTCACATTAGTTAGTAAGTTTGTGTTAGTAGAAGTTAGTTGACTTGAATTTTCTGTTTGTACAAGGTTAACCATACCCATAGTATGACCAAAGTGATGTATTTTCAAAAGGTTTAGATTGATTCGATGCTCATTATTTCGTAAGGACTAAAAAGATTAACTATTGGTTTCAAGTATATTGTTTTACCTATCTCTGACTGGAAGATGCATTGCACATGATTTTTTTTATTTGTTGCATTTTCCCATATCTTGTAATGAATATTCTTATTGTTTATTTTTTTCCCCTTTAATTGTCGCATATGTGTGTCCTTTTTATGTTTGAAATTGTCACACATTTTTTTAAAAATATGCCTCTTCATGAATTTACATAAAAATTAGATAATAAAATGAGTTAATATGCATTGTTATTGATTTGATTGTGTTTATAAATATCTAGGTGTCATGATGGATAAAAGTTGGATTAGTAAGCCACGAACTTCACCTGAATACGTCATTGGGGTAGAAGGCTTTCTTGATTTTGCATTCTCTAGGCCTCATGCAAAGGGAGTTGTAAAATGCCCATGTGGTTCCTATGGTTTTAAAAAATGCTTCTCAAGAGATATTATCTTCGATCACTTGATATGCAATGGTTTTCTCTTAGGGTATACTACTTGGATTAGGCATGGAGAGCTCCCTAAGGAGGAAGGTGGTTCTAGCAGTCCCATAATACAAGTTGAACAAATGGGAAGGGATATGCGAGATTTGTTACATGATGCTTCGGGGTCTCTAGAGAGAGAAACATCTATGAACCCAGGCCATCCCAACCTCATACTACTGAAGTACAAATAGATTCCAATAACGAGTTTAATGAAGAATCTCAAAACTTTGCCACCTTAATTAATGATGAGAGCCAAGAATTGTATGAAGGCTGTACAAAGTATTCCAAACTTTCATTTTTGGTGAAACTTTATCTTATCAAGTGTTTATGTCGGGTGAGTGATAAAGCAATGGACATGATTTTAGAATTGTTGAAGGATGCATTTGAAAATGCAAGGCTCCCAAATTCTTTTTATGATGCCAAAAAGACCATAAATAAGCTAGGTCTTAATTATAAAAAAATACATGCTTGTCCAAATGATTGCATGTTATATTGGGATGATGATGCTAAGCGTGACAAATGTAAAAGTTGTAATACCTCTAGATGGAAGACCAATGCAAGGGTGGCTAACAATGATGACTTTAGTAGACATAAAAAATGGAAAAATAAGCCTGCAAAGGGTTTGCGTTACTTTCCACTTATGCCAAGATTGCAAAGGTTATTTATGTCATCTAAAATAGCTGAACATATGAGGTGGAATGCAACAAACCAAAACACAGATGGCCTACTTAGACATCTAAGAGATGGTGAAGCTTGGAAGTCATTTGATGCTAGATACCCTGAATTTGCTGCAGATCCTATAAATGTCAGACTTGGCTTAGCAAGTGATGGTTTCAATCCCTTCGGGTTAATGAGCACTAATCATAGCATTTGGCCTGTGATTTTGATTCCATACAACTTTCCACCATGGATGTGTATGAAACAAACATCTTTCATACTGTCTATGATCATACCTGGGAAAAGAATGCCTGGGAATGACATTGATGTCTACTTACAACCACTTATTAAAGAACTGAATGACTTGTGGGTTAATGGCATAAATACATTTGATGTTTCAACAAACTAAATGTTCAATATGCGAGCTGCATTATTATGGACCATAAGTGATTTCCCAGGCTTAGGAAATTTATCTGGATGGAATACCTATACTGGGTTAACATGTCCATCATGCAATTTTGATCAAGAGCCTCATAGGCTTACTAATAGTAAGAAGTGGTGTTTTGCAGGTCATCGTAGATTTTTACCTCCCCAACATAGATATAGATTCAATTGGAATTGTTTTGATGGGATTGTAGAGAGACGTGAGCCACCAATTCCATTAACTAGTGATATGATACTCACTCAATTACAAGGTGTTAATGTCACATTTGGTAAGAACCCAATCTCAGATTTAAGAAGGAAAAGACCTCGTGAGAGAGATAGTGAAGTTGATAGTCAACAGTGGAGAAAGAGAAGTATATTTTTCCAATTGCCATATTGGGTTAACAATAAATTGCGACACAATTTAGATGTAATGCATATTGAAAAAAAATGTTTGTGACAATGTCTTGTACACATTGTTAAATGAGATTGGAAAGTCAAAAGACAACTTGAATGCTCGAAAGGATTTAGAACATTTAGGAGTAAGGCCTGAGTTATGGCCAGATGCAAATGGTAAATTCAAATCTGCATGTTTCACTATGACAAACTCTCAAAAAGATATTTTCTTTCAAACACTTAAAGATGTGACAATGCCAGATGGTTATGCATCAAACATTTCTAGATATATTGACATAAAACATCATAAAATCTTAGGCCTAAAAAGTCATGACTCTTATGTTCTTATAGAGCAGTTACTTCCAGTGGCATTATGAAATGTGTAGATGGATCCTAAAGTTACCACAGTTGTGCTAGAGCTTTGTTTATTCTTCAGAAAATTATGTTCTCATGTCTTGGACGTCAAAGATCTTGACAAACTTCAAGATCAAATAGTGATTACACTTTGTCAAATAGAGATGTTGTTCCCACCATCCTTCTTCACAGTGATGGTGCACCTGGTAGTTCATTTAGTAGAAGAAGCAAAGCTTGGTGGTCCAGTTCATTATCGATGAATGTATCCAATAGAGAGGTAATCTTTTATTTTTTTCTTTTTATTTGTCAAATACTATTTTCAATTGCCTGATTATATATATGTTGGCTTGTTCAACCCATATAGGTACCTTGGACACTGTAAGTCAAATGTAAGAAATAAGGCACAAGCAGAAGGTTCTATTGCTGAAAGTTACCTCTGTGAGGAAATATTAACATTTTGCTCAAGGTATTTACAGGACATCGAAACAAGGTTTAATAGGCTGAGTCGTAATGATGACTATGTGGTTCTTGGTTGCTCTGAAGCATATATGTTTCCACAAGTTGGTCATCCTATTGGAGGCATATCAGAAATTCAACTTACTCCTATTGAAAAGATTCAAGCACATCGTTGTGTCTTGTTCAATTGTAAAGCAATTGAAGAGCTTGTTCAGTAAGTACTTGGTAATTCTTTTTTGGTTTCAAACATGATATTGTTAATCTTTGATACTAGCAATTGTTTTCTTATAGACAATATAGAGATGATGTGAAAGCCAGGCTTTGTCGTCATACTAGATCTGCTGTGGCAATTGACAAACATGTCATAAAAAATTTTGCCAATTGGTTCAAAGAATACGTGAGACTTATTTTGTTAAAGTTTATATATATGTTAATATATTGAAGATGTATGGTTAAGCTAACATGTTAACTATTTCAGGTTGATAAGGATGATAATGGAAGGTTTCCAAACAACATTAAATTTCTTGCACGAGGTCCTTTGACATTGGCTAGAAGATTTAGTGCATTCAATATAAATGGTTTTAGGTTTTGTACATTGAAAAGAGAAGAAGGATCGAAGACTCAAAATAATGGTGTGTGGGTAACATCAGAAACTAGATGCTATGTAAGTGCAAAAGATGGGAGAGTTGCACTTGCGGATCTCTTGTACTATGGCAAATTAATAGATATAATTGAGTTGAACTACTATGGCCATTTTAAGGTTATGCTTTTCAAATGTTTATGGGCTAGCACTAAAGGGATTAAAAAGGATGACTTTCAGTTCAATTTAGTTAATTTCTCCCGATTAATCCATACTGGAGATGTTACAGAAGATGAGCTTTACATTCTAGCTTCACAGGCTCATATGGTTTTTTATGTAGATGACAAAACAAATCATCCATGGAGTGTAGCGATTCATGTGAAGCCTCGAGACCTATTTGAAATGGGAGATGCTGTAGAAAATGATGAAGAAGATAATGGTCACCAAGTTGAACAGACACATTTAGAGCAACAAGTTGTTTCTACTTTTCCTGATGATATTGATAATTTACAATTAGTAAGAGGTGATGAAGAACATTTTTCTGATCAACCAATTAACAACCTTAAGTTTGATAATAGTGATGAAGAGGATGGCATGGTTTGTTTAACCACATTAAGAGAATTTTTATTTGTGTTTTGTTTTATTGCCTACTAGTGAAGTTTTCTTTTTTTTGCATGTTTATAAAATGGCATGATTATATTCTTGGTTTACATGTGTAGGATGCCGCTTAAACATCCACGCTCATCTCGGGCAAAGGTTGCTGATATTGCTCAAAGATTACATCAATCAATTCCTGCTTCCACTCCTGCTAGGAACCCACAAACATCGACAACTCCCACTGTGGTTACTTCTACCCCAGCTTCTCAAACACAAATTCCTGCTTCCACTCCTGATAGGAACCCATAAACACCAACAACTCCCACTATGGTTACTTCTACCCCTGCTTCTTAAACACATGCAACAACTAATCCAATTAACTCAACGTATGTCTCTCATCCATAACTCCAAGTAGTAATAGGTGATACTACATCTTCTCAACCATGTGGAGCAGCTAATAATGGTGAAACTTCCTTCCAGCGACGTGCACCAAGAGACCATGTCAAAAATAAAGATTGGATTGTTGATATTGTTGGTAATTAATGTAGTCAATCATATTATGACATAATTAGTAATTTAAGTGTAATACTTACTTTTTGTTTTTTGCATGGCAGATGAAAATGGAGTAGTAAGAAAAGAGAGACTGAAGGCAAAAGATGTTTGGAATCTAGAGACAGGGAAGAGGATAGCTTGTCCAATTGATGAGTTTGGATAACCGTATGGTGACGAGGCTGGCATACTTGGAGTTTGGTTAGGAGAGTTAGCCACAGACACTGACCTCATTCCTCTCAACTTCTTCGATTGGAGGGAAGTTCCAGAAAGATATATGAAGTTGGGAATAGAACAAGTGCAGGTGTCGAGAGTAAATTTTTTTATTTTTGCAGTCTTCATTCTTAATTATATGTTTTCATAAGCTCATATAATTTACCAAATGATTTTAAGTGCAGAATAAGATTGCATTCCAATCTAAAGGTGGATTAGAATGGGCATGGAAATCACTAGGAGTTAAGCGGAAAGAGTTTAGAAACAGGCTACATAAGAGTCTATTTGGGGAAGATGATAGTAGGGAGGAGATCATGAATAAATGTCCAGAAAGCACAAGACCAGTGGAATAGCTTCGTGGACTACCGACTACAAGAAAGTCGCATTGTAATGTTTTATCTCTTCAAACATTGTTGTTCCTTAATTAACATTGCATCATTCACTTGTTTGTCTTTGATTTATAGGAAATAAGTAACAAAAATAGGGTTAATCGTCAAAAACTCAAGTATCCTCATACTGGTGGTTCTAAGAGTAATTCTAGAAGAAGGCATGAGATGGTAATTTACAATTTTTTTTATTTGGAACGTAAATAAGGCAAAATTGTAGAAAACTTATTCCATTTTATTTCTTGGATTGTAGGCAATACAAATGGGTCGGCCACCAAAACGTTGTGAAGTATTTCTTGCAACATGCAAACATGTTGATGGGAGCTATGTCAATGATGTAGCAAGAGTTGTAGGGGTAAGTGACCAAAATGTTTCTAATGCTATAGCATTGTAATTTTTGTACACTAGCATGTTCTGTGGTTTTATTATATTCATCTAGAATTCTTGTTTTTACTCTAAAAACTAATCCATATGTTAAATTAAAATGATCTATTATATGTTAAAAGATACTCATAAATTATTTATATTTTTTTTCTATAGCTTAAACTTTTAGATAAAATGATTTTAACGTAATCAATTTGAACAATATCTATAAAATGATAAAATGAGTCAAGGGATACAATAGTGACATTGTGGAAGAATAGTGAACTAAAAGTTTTGATTTTTTCCTTTTGGGTGATATTGAGATGCATTCTAGAGTAAAAACCTTTTAACGTCTTGAACCAAAATATGATATATCTTACACAATAGTAAGATAATAGACACAGTAAACAAATCCTTGGACTCAGTTTTCCACAAATAAGGTAGTAGTTAAAAACGTTTGATAGTGCATAATCAGAAAAAAAAAATGATTGACCAAACCAATTAGAAATATGTTAAAAGTGAATGTCATTAAGAAAAAAATTGATATATTTATATATCAATCCGTAATTAATTTAGTTTATTAATTTTTTATAAATTAAATTTAGTTAAAATTCTCGACCCTCACATCGAGAACTCCTCCTAAGTAGGTAAGTAAGTAGGCTTCAATCGGAAACTATGGCATATGCATGGGGACCAAGCTCTAAGCTGTTCCGGTCATTCAAGACTCGAGAGAACAGAACATTGCTCCGAATCCAACATTAATGTCTGAGTGTGGAATGGGGTCCCCTGCATATTAAAAGGGCATCTTCCTTTCTCTCGCTGGTTTTTTAGTTTCCATTTCTGAAGTCTGATGAGTACTTTATTCTTTTTAGTGGTCAATTGTCCAGGATATAGGAAACTAAAGAAAATAGGGTGACACTCATAGGATGGACCCACCTTTTATATCTGTTTCATCCAGCTCATCCTTGTTGTTTTTCAAGTATATTCAGGGGACATGAAAATTTTCAAATATATTCAACTATTAGGTTGTTTTTCAAGAAAAAAAATCTTTTGTTTTTCTAACCAAATGAAAAAAGTAAATTTTATCCCCATAAATTATGATTGAATTAAAAAAATTAATACATGAACATTAAAATGTAATGAAACACTTTATAAATTTTAAAAATAATTAAAAAAATTCTTTAAAAAGTAGTATTTGGTGTTTGATGTTCAATTGAATATTTAGTTATATTTTATTATGTTTTAAAATTTTTGTATTAATTTTATAGTTAAGTTATAATTTAAATGAATAAATATACTTTCTCAAAATTCAAATAAAAATAAAATATAGCCGTAATCCTTGAATGTATGGTTAGCAACTGTAGGGTATGCTGATGCTTTTTTTTTTTTGGAAGGTGTACGTTGATACTTTTTGTACGATCATGTAGGCTAAAGTGAGCAGTTCGATTTTCTCTTCAAATAAAAACTAAGCAGTTTGATTCAATTTTTAATTTGAAAATGAACCAAACTTCACTAACCAGATATTATATATATATATATATAAACTTTGAAAAACATTATTCATAAGTTATTTAAGGTATGGTTTTGTCTCTGTTCACCAAACAGCTTATTCTGCAAGTGCACGGGCCGTGATAAAGTAGTATAAAAAGATTATCGTTCCCACGAGGACTGAAGTTGAATTTGATTGATCATTAAATTTATGTTTTAAACTAGGTTGAGCATAACAATTGTATAGTGAAGATGGGTGTAAATAAAAGAGTTAACTTTGCAAATGAATGTATAAATGAAGTTAAGAGATCCTGTTCGACTCCAAGCTTGTAAGGGATCTAGGATTATCTCTCCCCCTTTGTATCTCATAGCGCAAGAATAATCTCTTCTCACCAACAATTATCAACAACTATATGCACTAGTTTGGGAATCAATTACTACTTGTAAAAGCTCTCTCAAGTCCTAAACAAGTATTTAATTCCCTTAGTTGTTCAAACTCTCTTACAACTAAAGAAACTCTAATTTTAACTCAGACCCAAGTTTGACTACACAAGGTTAATGAGTGTATTTCTACCTCACCAACTAAACCATCCATTCAATACTTAAATTTCAAGTTCCTGCATGATTTAACTCAAGTTCAACACTCAAGCTAGCTCTCTCAAGCTTCACTCAAGCAAACACACAACTGATTATTGGCCAATCAACCAGAAGCATTACAAATGAAGTAAAATCAGCACACATATATCATTAATCAATGGAGGCGGAAGAGAGTCAGATGTTACTCCATACAAGGGTTTAAGATAATCCTAGAACAAATATTTAGCTACTCATATTCAGCTACAAGTTTACAAAAACCTTTGAGATCAAACCCATAACAGAATACAAGCAAAGGAGAGGGAGAGGATTAGAAAAACCGATGGAAATGGCTTCAAATCTTCTTGAAACTTCAATCCTTGGCTCTAACCACTCTTCACACTCCAAACCCTAGCACACCAGCTCCCAAGTACTGCCCAGAAGTCGAAGAATGCCTCTCCTGGTCAAAATTGTGAATATATCCAACCCTAGAGTTCCTCAGACCTCAAAACGCAGTGTTTCAGTAAACCATTTGTTCGCTGCGGCTAACATATTATTCGCCGCGGTGAAATGCTCTCGGGCTTGCACAGCTTTTCTGAACGACAAATTGGCCGCGGCGAACAACATAATTGGCCGCGGCGAATAGCTCTCTGCTTGCTCCTTCCTCCACGCAACAATTGGCCGCAGTGAACAAACTAATTGGCCACGGCAAACATTGCAACTTTAGTCATTAGCTATTAGCTTTGAATCCCAACTATATCTGTAAAAAGTATGAAATTATAAATAAACCAAAATATTCCTAAACTAAGGTCAAAGTTTGCATAATTTAACTCAAATTGAGTCAGTTAAGCTTAGGTATCAAAAAATGCACATTTTCCTATTTTGAGTATACTTTATATACAAAAATATATCAAAAAGATATTCCTAATTAAAGGAAAATGTGCTGAAAAGGCATGAATTTAGAGAGGTTATCAGTCTCATATTAACGGGCATGTCTTTTTTTCATATACTTTTTTAGCCTCATTTTTTCTGAAGTCCGTGAAATACATGGGCCGCCTCTGGTTATATATAGTTTCAAATCCAACCAATTTGAACTGAATGGATTGCTAAAGGTTGGGTTTGGTTTGGTTGAGTGATTACTGGATAGGACATATATATTCCCACCATGCTGACACTATGAAAGTTGCCTTAAATGTTAGGTTGCCATAGGGCAGGAAGCAATGGGGTCTTTCTCATCATAGTAAAGACAACCAATCCCCTTCTTCGAACCATCGTAATTAGTGATTTAACTTGCCCTCATCCAGCTCATCCTCATTCTCACACACATCAATATCAAAATGAGTTTTTAAAAAAAAGTTCAAAGCCTTACACGATTCTTTTTCCCTGCTTGAAGACTTAGGTAGAGTAGTAATACTAAAACCTCCCATTTAAAGTTGAAGGCTTGATTTGGTGCTAGAGATGAATGTGTAATACATAGTTAAGTTTATTGTTCTTGGTTTAAACTCTAACTAGGTTAAACTAGCCTATCTCTTATTGCCAAACTATGAGATATATAATAAAGTTTGCATTCCATGAACTGATCATTGCTTAAGGATTTTAAAGTTATGGTATTTCAAACTATGAGATATATGATCCTTCAAAGTTGTTTTTCTCCAAGATATATTGAATGGTATTTCATGCTTTTGCTTTGCATGCAATATGTATATATAAGGATTCAAACCCATCACATAGCTGGTACAAGAAAAGAAACAAAAATTAATTTATGTTTTTGGTCCATGAGGTGTAATTAATTTCAATAAATCCATTGGAAACACACACACACACACACACACAAAAACACAAATATATATATATTATAAAAAATATAATATGATTTTTTATAAATATTATATATTTTTATAAAAAAAAAATTGATAACCTTTTATCATAAAGAAAACAAAAAGAAAATTTGATAATCAGCTTCTTAATTACTTTACTAAGTTTTGTCTTTATAAAATATAAACCATCTATTTATTAACCATTAATTTATCATACACTTTATTTTTCAGAATATTTATTTTTACCTTAAATGAGTATGTTTAATGTATATAATTTTTTTGATACATCATTGTAAAAAAAAAAGGAGAAGTTTTGTATGTATTACGAAGTCTTCTCCTGATAAGGTAGGATGAGATGTGAAAGGGAATGTCTTCTTTTCTCTTGCAGCGAACATTGGTGCTTTTTTTCTCATGTTATGAGTGTTAGTGTTTTGTCTTTTCTCCGGTGAGTATGAATATTTTTCCTATTTCTTCTTTCTTTTTTCTGGGTCTTGGTCATCCTTGTCGGCTATTATCATCTTCTGTGTCATGGTAAGGCAATAAGAATGATGATGTTGGTACGATGATAGTTGATAACAGAACAATTACAGCGAGTTATCCGACAGTTACACAAGTAATTACAATGACTATTTTTGTTTATTTTCAAATAGCCCTCGTCTGTCATTATTAAGGGATTTGGAAAAGAAGATGTCAAATTGTGTTTCAGCAAGAACTTGTTCTCACTTGCTCGACAATTTAAATCTTTGTTAATTGAGTGCAGGGCTTGAAGGAGATTGGCAATTAATTTGCTTTTTATGAACCTTTTTTTTTAACAATTATTTTTATTTTGCATTTCAATTTTCACTTATCCAAATATGCATGCTAAAACCATTGGATATGGTCTCTTATATGACAACTTATTGTTTGATGTGTAGGAAGAAATTTCACAGAGGCTTAGTCAAGAAACTGAGACTTCACCCCTTGTTTCATCAGATGATCCACTTGGTCAAGTACTGGGAAAAGAGCATTCTGGACGAGTACGTGGCTTGGGGTTGGGTCCATGCCCTTTTAGGGTAATTGGATTGTCTACTCGTCGATTTAATAGCATGTTCATGAGTTCTACAAGTAGTAGAAACTCAAGTGATGAAGTGGTAACTTTAAAGAATAAGTTGGAGATGATGGAGGAATGACTAAAAACCATAGAGGAAGAGCGTGCTATGGAACAAGCTCACTTTGCTCATGAGCAAGCACGAATGAATAACTTATTCAAATATTTAGTGGAAAAATTTGGAATGGAACTACCTCCAGACGTTTCCCGTGTAGCTGAGGCATCCCCTTCACAGGTAATATAAATGTTAACTTGTAAAGTTATTGAATTATTATTTTAAGAAGATTTTAAGTAAATGTAACTTGTGTACTTTTTTATGTAGCCACCTGATGTTGGTAGTACAGAGGCATCGCTTGCACCTGGTCGATGATCATCTGGTGCAAGTCATGATCCATGAGGCATTTTGGAGTTTATTGAACCTATTTTGTTTTATGGCATGTTAAAAGCCTTTTTGGATAACAATTTATAAGGCTTAGCTTCTTTTAATGTTCATCTAGTGCAAGCCTCTTTTGGAGTTTGTTGAACTTATTTTGTTTTATGTAGTTAATGTTTGACATTACTTTTGTATGGTGAAACTTTTATGAAGATAATATAAATAGATGTTTATTAAATTTAAATTTCCATGTCGTAGATTGATTTAAAATTTAATTTTATGTGAATGTTTAATTTTTTAGTGTATGTCGAAGTTTAGCAAAACAAAAGGAAAATGACAGGATAACAAAATATAGAAAATAAAATAAATAAGAATTTAAAAAATATATTTTTGGTACTTAACGTCGGTTATAACCAACATTAGAAGATTTATCACTTATTTGATTTTATGTCAGTTATAACCGATGTTAGATTTCATATCTAACGTCGATTATAACTGACATAAAAATAAGGCAATTAGTTAATATACTAACGTCAGTTGTAACCGACGTCAGCAAATTTATCGCTTATTAAGGCAATTAGTTAATATACTAACGTCAGTTATAACCGACATCAGCAGATTTATGGCTTATTTGATTTTATGTCAGTTATAACCGACGTTAGATTCCATATCTAACGTCGGTTATAACTGACATAAAAACAAGGAAATCTAACGTCAGTTATAACTGACATAAAAACAAGGCAATTAGTTAATATACTAACGTCAGTTATAACCGACATCAATAGATTTATCGCTTATTTGATTTTATGTCAGTCACAACCGACGTTAGATTTCCTATCTAACGTCGGTTATGACCGACATAAAAATAAGGCAAGCAGAAAGACATATAACGTCAGTTTTACCTGACGTTAGATTTTTCATTTAACGTCGGTTATAACCAACGTTAAAAGATTTACTTCTTATTTGATTTTAATGTCAGTTATAACCGACGTTAGATTTCCTATCTAACGTCAGTTATAACAGACATTAAAATAAAGCAATTAGTTAATATACAAACTTCGATTTTGCCCGACATGAGATTTTTTATCTAACGTCGGTTATAACCGACATTATTCGACTAAATATAATATCTCGAATTGCATTCATTAATGTCGGTTTTAACCGATGTTAGATCTTCTAGTGTCGGTTGTTCCAACGGTTTTAATAACCGTCGTTAGAAGGAGTCTCCACGCTGCCTCTAACATCGGTTTGCGTGACCGTCGTTAGAATCCATAACGTTAGTCATAACCGACGTTAGATGTCTTTTTTGACCGACGCTAGATGTCATTTTTTTTGTAGTGATATGAGATAAAAGTTATTTTCTGCGCAAAGTAAGGGGAAATGAAGGCAGTCATATCCTTCAATGTACAGTGATATTTTTAGTAGAGTAACAAAATTTTTTTTTCTCATAAATGTTATAAGAGTCATTTTATACTTAGAGATCGTACCAATTGTTGTCAGCTCTTAGAGTTACAGGAGATTGCCTTAGTAACGTGGCTTTATCAATGTAAATTAGACCATTTTAACCTTACAAAAATATTAGATTTATAAGGATGCTATAATGATATTAATATCTTTTAAAGGCCAATTCTCAAAGACCTATCATAAAATTTTTCATTGAATATAAATGCTTATATAGTTACACACCCTTAGTAAAATTGATCAAGATTTCCTTTTAATTACAACAAGAAAAACAATCTAAAGGCTTAGTAATCGTAAAACCTAGTAGGTTTTGTTTCGGATTGATTTTCTAATCATTTCCTTACATATCTAAATTAAATAGCTAGCAAAAATTCCCAGACATTTTTCATTCATTTTTCTAATAACATTTTGATTACAATACTTTCAATTGATTGAATCAAAGTGGATTATTATTACAGTATTTAACATCAAAAGTTTTTTTTTCTGAGAAAGTTTCATCCGCCGAAAATTGCGGGCGTTGTGTGAGTTTGTTCTATATTTAAAGGGATTATTATTTATATTAATCTTATTTGATCATTTAAATCCTACTGGATTCATAATTTTTATGGTGAAAATCGTCATATCTACTCTACTTTTTCATTATATTCTCAATTTTTAAAAAAGTACGATTTTTAGAAACTATCCCTTTATTGACTTAATCATTTGTTTATTCTCAAAGAGGCGCATTTGGATTTTCTTGATTGTTTTTATTTATGGAAAAATCCATCACTTTCCGGTGAAGTTTATTTGCAATTAATTGAATCATGAATAAAATTTAAATTCAATTTTTAGATGTTAATTTTTGTTATAAAATTTTTCATTAAAAATATAAATAAGTAAATTCTTTTATAACTCAATATTATATGATTGAATATTTTTCCTTAAAAAAAAGTCAGATATCACATTATAATTGAAGAATATAATAATAAACTTTGAAATACCTTAACAATTTTATCTAGTATAATTCTTAAATTATGTTTTTAAGGTAGTCCGTTTTTTGAAAGTCTAATAACTTTGAAAAAAAATTTCCTTGAACTGCTTAATTGAAACATTTCTAGTTGTTTTTCTAAGTATAAATTAAAATTATTTTAATTCAAAATATATTATTAAATAAAAATTAAAATGTTATGATAAAATCTATCTAAATCGAAATAAAATTTCCAACCAAGCGTATTGAATGAACACCATGACACTGCGTCCTGTGGTACAGATAAGACAAAGCCATTGGCTATATATCACTTTATTTTAATTCTTTTTCACCAAGAAAAGCATTCAGTTTTGAGACAGCAAGTAACCATGAAGAGTGAAGAATGGAACTTCAATATTTTAAGATGGTCTTCAAGAAATGCTTCTTCATCACTTTCACACAAAATTTCGAAGTTGTCCTTCATTCAATTTTCATCAAGCAAAATTAGCACGTGTCCCACTTGAAGATATATATATATATATATATATATATATATCCCCATTTTAGCTTTGTGCTTGGGTGTGTGTGTGTGTGTATATATATATTAAAAAGATAATTATACAATATAATTTCTTAAATATTAAAAGATTATATGTTAATTATTTAATTATATATTTATTGTTGTCAAAATTTTTAAAATTTTAATATGATATAATTACTTTTAATTCAATAACTTGATCAATAAAAATTACTTTCTATTAGTACCAAAAAAATTCATAAGTTGTCCATAATAATTAAAAGTTAGGCCAGTTAATACACATCAGTTGATAAAATGTTCATCAAAAGCCCTAGCTAAAAACCCACAACCCACATAATAGAAAATTAAGAAAATAGGAGAGCATGGATTCAACAACCCAATGACCTCCAAGGTTAGGTAAATGCCATGATCTTCCACATCATACTGCCACACATACACAAACATGATAAACAAGGATATGGCTAAGTGGAGGACATATATGGATGCCAAAGAAGCTATAAATAGGAGCAAGAAGCATTAAACAACACATATATAGAAATCTCTTAAGAAACTTACATTATGACTTCCTTTATTTTTTTTTAGTCATTTACTTGTTTTGTTTATAGCCTTATTTACAGTTTTCTTTAATGCTTTATTTATCACTCTCGACCTAAATTTTTAGTCAAGTTGTAGTGTGTAACACCCTGAAAGTCACGGATAATTATGATGATTAGAGAATTAATTTAGGTAATTAATAAAACTAAGTAAGTGGAAAGGGGAGGTGGAACTTATAAAGGACTAAATTGTTAATATGAATTTAATTAGAAAAATTAATTAAGAGAGGGGGGACATTAAATTGGGCCTTATAATTAATTTAATTATTACTTTGGGTTAAATGTAGAAGCCCAATCTTAGCATTAGGGAGATCTACTTCTATTTCTTAGAAGCTCAATATTTAATTATGCAGATCCAAATATTAATGGACCTTTTTAGCTAGGCCCAACTTTGAAATATGACCCATATAACCTTATAATCTATGGCCCAACAAGCATATGACTAAACCTACTTAGATTTTGGGCCTTTAGGTCAGCCCATAGCCCATCTAAACCCTAATTTTCTTCAATCTTCCTCTTCCATTCTACAAAAAACACAAGAGGCAAAGGGAAATTTCGGAGGTTCAAAGGGGAGGCTAAGGTTAGTAGCAAAATTCCATCATTACCTTGTGTTTGTATATGCTCTTGTGATTTGGTAACATACCACATGATATCTTGAAATTGCATTGGTACCAAATATGTGTTCTTGAATGACTTTGAATGTGAGATTGGCTTCTAAGGGTGAGGTGATGCCAAAAGTCCTTTAAAGTAAGTGAAGATGTGCCAAAAGTCTCAAGACATGGGTGAGACTAGACCAAAAGTCCCTAAAGCATGAAAATGATTTTGATATGTAAACATGGCATGAAATTGTAGCTTTGCACACTTTATGTTTTTATAATTATGCTATTGATGTATGTATGCCTTGAATGTATGTGAGTGGATGTGTGTGAGTTATTGAGATTCTTGAAATCTCATTCCCCTTCCCCCTTCCATCTTGAAATATTTAGGTAGCTCCCAAGATACAAGAAAGGCAAGCCAAGAGTTTTAAATAGCTACATTTGGAGGATTTTATGATTTTCTTTGTATCTAAATACCAAAGTGGTCTTGTATATATTATGTTGGTAATGTAAGACCTTGAGAAATGGTAATATGATGCATGGATGCCATGTAAACTCTATGTAGCATCAAATCAATGTAAATGTGGGTTTTAACCCTTGAATGGCATGTATGTTCTAGTGTATGTAGAATTGCCAAAATAAAATGTAGGGGGTTTGGAACCACTTGGGCAGCTTACACAAGTTATAATTATGCTTTTAAACTTACCCAAGAGGTGCCAAACTCAAGGGGAAGTCATTTGGACCAAAGTGACTCTTGATAGGAAGCAAACATGACCATTTCATGAGGTTATGTCACTTTTTATCCAAATGAGCTCTTTTTGGTATGAAATTTGGCATACATATAGAGTTTATTAAGAGCCTTTTTGGAAGCTACAGTGGATAACTTTTAGAGGTCTTCAAAATATTTGATGAATTTTTGAAGTTGAAAAATTTTTCTGATATGGTCACTGCTACTGTTCCAACAGTCCAAAAATGAATCTTTGTCAAACATGGGGTAGACAATGTCCAATTGCCATGAAATTTTTGTAGGCAAAAACTAGACCTTCCCAGTGAATTGTGCCAACTAGAATCACCCCATTTGGATGTCTAGAGAGGGAGATATGAATTTTTGAAGTGGTTGTCCAATACTAGGCGTCTAATTAGACCTGTGTCACGTTTGATTGGTTTTCGTGGTCTGAACAAACTAGAATGGTCTAAAATGAATTTTTCCCTCTAGATAACATCCATAGTTTTTCCAGATTGGTATTATTTACATGGATTGGATTTTTTTGAAATTAATTGGACATTTTTAAAATTCATATCAGAAACCTATATCAGTACTAGTAGCCAGTCGGACCTTTGTACATTTTTCAATGTCAAACATGGTCCAGAGCTATGTTCATGACTTGAAATCATTTTTAGTGTAAATTTAACACTAATAGCTTTCCAGAAAGCTATGGTTTGTGTTATTTTGATTTTTTTATATTTAGTTATGAATTTCCAAAGTTGTCTATGAAATCTATCTTGTTTTGTCTGCGAGAAAATGAAGAAATTTTAGGGTTCTAACTTGAGACACTTGGATTGCTTGCTATTTTGAGAGGTTTATGATTTGTACCAATGTTAAATAATTAGAGTATGTTGTTGGTTAACCCATAAGGCTCATGTAGCACGAATTGAAATTTCTAACCCCAATGTAACACGATAAAAACCCATTATTTAATGTACTTTCTTGGGTTTTCCTCAAGAAACTATGCTAATTATCTTGAATGTAAGAATATAATGATGAAAAATTATATGGTATGACATTTGTGATGATTAGATTTTTTAAGAAGGAAGGCAAATCGGATTCATATTGACTTTGCATTGTTACTGAAAATATTGATAGATATGAAATTTTTAGTTCTTTGGCTTTCACATTTTGGTACTTGTTCAGCTAGTGAAAAGTTGGACACATTGACCAATTCTGATGTTACACATTTAGTTTGTTTGGTATTGAGTTGTCCATTAGGCCTTTGTTTTTATAGCAACTCCTGAAAGGGAAATGACCAAATATATTTTAATGCGAGCATAAGCTATGAGGTAGGTTTGGTGTGGTTTACAGAGGAACTTTGGCCCGAGAGAATTTGCTAGTGGTAGTGAAGAAATTCTACAAGGGAAACAACAAAAGCAAAGATGATTTCTTGGCTGAGCTCACCTTTACCAACCACCTCTGTCACAAGTATCTCATTGGCTTACTCAGTAAATTCATGTTCATGCAAATCTATTACTTTCCGTGTGTTAGATGGACTGTCCAATCCTTATCCTTAGTATCTATCTATCTATCTATCTACCTGTCTTCAACTAGGAATATATGAAATTAGACCAACCCATTTAAAGCCCATCACTAATGATGTGCGCTATATTCTATCACGACCTAGTATGTTTGTCAACAATTAAGACCAACTTTAGATTTAGATCAAGATATGCTATAGTTGGTAGTTGAGTGACTATGCAATTGAATCTTGACAAAAATACATATTCTTATGTTTTAAGGAAGAAAGACCTTATGTGGGGTTTGATCTATACCATACCCTAATACCTTTTTTGGTCTTGTTCTTTTCTTGGGAGTAATTTCTTTTCAAAGTGGCACTTTTAGGCTAGCTAGAAACCACAAAAGCTATTGTTTATTCCTTCTGGTCATAGTCAAAACTAGTGTTCTTGATGTTCACTTTTGTTTCTGTGAAAGAGGGATTTCCTTCAACATTACACATCAACCTTTCATCATTTTTTGAAATTGAGGCCAAAAATCAAGGCCAACACAAATATAAGTCACTCCCCCTTTTGGTATTATCCATTGTATGAGAAGGTCCAAAAAAAGGTTGTGAAATTCCTACAAAATTTTCATATCACATACAAGATGTTCAATTAATGATGCCTCCCTAATAGAACTCAATTTTGTATGTGAAAAGGCACATTTTTAAGTCAATTTTAATTTTTTTGAAATTTTTTTTAAAACTTAATTTCATTTTATATTTTTTTAAAAAGGGTTTTTGATTTTATTGTAACGACTATCTTCGTTTCAATTGATGACAAAAAATTGATGTGTAATAAAAAATTTATGTGATATTTGTAACACCATAATGTGTTAACCTCAACTAGTCTCCACTTAGACTTGATTCCATGAAATTCCAAAAAAAAAAGAGTAAAACTATGGCATTTTAATACATTATGTCGGGGTTTAAATAGTCATACTTCGCTCTGTGGGTTTCGTGAACCCATCAATCATATTCTCCCCTTTTAGTTGATTCATACAACTCATACATAGCATAAAAAAAATCCATAAACCATGGATATGAAGCCAAAAACCAAGAAAATGCAGTTTCTCTCATGGGTCCAAAAGTTAGATTTTTTGCTCTAATTTTACAAAATCATAACTAATTTTAGAAAAATGGGAATCAAGCAAACCATAGCTTTTTGGAAATCTCTGGATGTCAAATTTGCACTAAAAATAATTCTTAGCCATGAAAATCTCATATGGACCATGTTTGACAATAGAAAATGCAGGGAGGTCGAGCTATCCAGAAATTTGATACAACTTACTGATATAAAATTTGTAAATTCATAAATAATTCCACAAAAATCCAATCTATGCAAACTATACCAATTTGGAAAGCTATAAATGTTAACTAAAGGGACAAATAAGTTCAGACTAGTTCAGTAACCTTTAGATCTCAAAAACTAATAGAACAGTAGCCAAGGTCAGCTAGCATCCCTGATGCTGACACCGAACTTCAGAAAATTATTTCTCCCTCTATAGACCTCCAATTGAGGTCCTCTAGTTGTTGTTGGTCACTATGAATATATAATTTCTCTTTGTAAAAATTCATGACAATTGGACATCGTTTGCCCTATGAATGAAATAGATTTATTTTCGGACCAATTGCACAGTGCACTGACCAAAACCAAAAAATTTTCTAACTTTGAAAATTCACCAAAAATTTCATAGACTTCTAAATATTCTGAACTTTAGCTTCCCAAAATACTCTTAACAAGCTCTAGATGCATGCCAAATTTCAGATTAAGGAGAGTTCATTTGGATAAAAAGTGACATAGCCCATTAATATGATCACTTTTGCTTCTCATAATGCAACTCTTTAGTCCAAATGGCTCTTTTTAGAGTTTGGCACCTCTTGGGCAAGTTTAAAAGCACTAATACATCATATATGAAATTACAAATGGTCCAAATCATCATGCATCTCAAACTCACTATGCTAGATACAAGAATACACATCTAATAATAGGCTACCAAGTACCCAAAACTTGCATTCTCATTGCTTTGGTTCCACAAATGGTTCATACATCACATATGCATGCCTTTACACTTGTTCATATATTTACATGTCAAAAATAATATATACATATACATTTTGGTACTTCTTTACATCAAAAGAACTAAAACAAGCTATACAATTAACTAAGTATGCTCAACTAGGCTTCTTGACTTGCACCTTAGTCTCTTTGAGCTCCACCTAACATGTTAAGATGGGAGAAGAAAGGGGATGAGATTCATGGAATCTCAATAGCTCATACACTCATTCAAGGAAGCAATCAAGGCATATAAATATGTCAAAGCATACAAGTAGGCTTTCAACCATTAAAATCATATAACATATAATTTGCATGCCATGGAAATCATATCAATGCCAAGAACAAGATCTAGGGACTTTTGGTCTAGCCTCACCCTATTTTAGGAACTTTTGGATTAGCCTCACCTTTGGTCTAGAGACTTTTGACTTGATCTCACTTATCCATGAGATTTTTGGCCTTCTCTCACCTATCTTAGGGACTTTTGGCTTTACCTCACTCATCACAAGAGACTTTAGCACCATCTCACCCTTTAAGGGCAATTTTCACAACCCAAAATATAAGTATATTAGTACCAATGCATTAAGGCAATATCAAATGGCATGTCTCACAATACAAACACACACACAAGCATACAATGACCATTATACATCTAAGAATGCAACAAGAAAGAGTAAAGAGCTACCTCGGCAATTAAACACAATCTTTCCCTTTTAACTTCTCTTTTCCCTTCTCAGTCTCACAATCGCAACTAGATGGAGCTTGAGTTCCTTGGCCTAGACATAACAAATAGCACTTTATTACACTTTTGGAACAAGCCAAGACATCACACACACACTTAAGAAGCATACTTAGTCTATGATTCCCTTTTTGTTCCATAAAAAGTCTAATGAAGCTTTTAAATCTTCCTTGAAGAGAAAGGCATTTAGGAAGCTTCCTAGGAGTCTTAAGAACTCAAACAAACACTCACATATGTTAGGGGATTTATAAACCAAATCAGTTTTCACATTACATTCAAGAGCTCTACATATCTCTAACTTGAAATTCATAAATTTCTCTTGTACTTTCTTGGCATATTTCAACTCCCCACACTCTAATTTCATGGTTTCTTATTAGTTCTAAATCAGAACTTTCCTCCCCTAGATAGTTCTAGTTTTAGGCATTACACCCACAAGGAAGAGCAAGAAGGAAGAAGCAACCAAAGACAAGAATTCTCCTTGGATTCAATCTTGTTTCAAGAGTCTTTTTGCTTACCCCAACCTTCTCCTTAGCACACCACTTTTTCCCTTCTGAGTTAAGGTCAAAACAAAACCATATTACTTAGCAAACCCATGGAAAGGGAGCTTGGAAGGAAAAGCACAAAGTTTCAAGAAGAGGAAGCATGAAAATCCTTAAGGATTCTTACCTTTCTTTCTTAATTTTCTTCCTTCTTCTTGGCTTCTCTTGGTCTCACTCGCTCTCTCTCCAGCCCTCTCCTCTATTTTGGATGAAGTATATGTCAGTTAGAAGGGAAGAGAAACTTTTGGGGTCTTTAAGAAGCAAAACTCCACTTTTTCATGCTTTTTCCAGAACAAACCTCACTATAGCGAAAAATAACCCTCGTTATGACAAGCACTTATCAATTCCAAGCCCTGTACCTGCTACGACGTACACTATTATGAGAAACTCCTTAGATTTTGTATGGAATACCCGAACTTGCTATAGCAAACTGCATTTTTGATATAGTGAACTGGTACATTCGCTATAGCCCGCTGTAGCTAACTGGTACACTTATTAGCCAACAGGCGTATTGACTATAGCCAATAGATTAAGAAAAATTTCGGAAATCCTGGTTGTTACAACATTCATGTCACTCAAAACAGTTTTAAATATAAAAAAATTTGTTACTGTTATTAAAAATATTGATAGATTTGTGTTATGACTTTTTGTAAGATTCATTATCACATGTATCTTTTTGGATGAATTATTTCTTTATGCCCGTGCTAAGTGAAAATTGTATCAATCTTTATTATATTAAAAAATAACGTGAAATTCAAACATTGCTTTTTATCAATTTTTATCCTCCAAAAAATGAACAGCTTAATTCTGCAAGTATGGCATTAATTCACACAAAAACTAATCAGAACAATTTAGGATAATTATGTTAATATAATTCACTCCTAACCACTCATCATCTTAGACACATTGGACTGAAGCCCATATAATGCAAGTTGGAGCATTCTCGCGGCCCTGAGGGCCACATTTTTTGAAGTTAAAACATAAAGGACCTTATCTTAACATTTCCTGGTTAGCCCAAACATGTTTAAGACCCATTCTCTCATCAGCACATGCTCCTTGTGAGATTTGGAGGAAACTTTATTCTACTAAACTAATTAATGCAATAAACTAAAATAGTAATTAAAAAAATCGATGATTCTTGCCACTTATATGGGACAGCCTAATTTCTGCCTGTAGCGTGATTGATGCACAATATAATGTAAGGAATAAATTATCAGATTGCTAATGTTGTCATAGTCAAAATTAGTCGTTAAGGTCTATTGTTATCAATTTGATCAAAATTAAAAAATTTATTCTTAATTTAATTATAATCGAGATAAGATAAAACTAAAATAATATATTTGAAATTATGTTTGTTATTTAACAAATTTTTAAGTAATGAAGTTTACATAATATATGTCACATTATTTTATTTTTCTTTCTTACAAGAAGCACCTACTTTAATTTTAATGCAATTCTTATAATTTAATATGTCACTTGAAATTAGAATTTCATAGAAGTTCTAATTAATTTTTTTGGGTTTAAAATGTTGTATCAAAGTGTAGAATTTCTAAAAAAGATTTAACGTTTGCCATATTATTTTTAAAAATAGATAAGTATTGTATTAAGAAGCTTAAACTCAACTCTGAACATTTGGATAGACTTAATAGTTTTTCAGACTTTATATTATATTAGTTAATAGAAGTATTGAAGGCAAAACAATATGTCCATATCCTAAATGTAAATTTAACAAATGATAATATTGTAGTTGTGATTTGTGTAATATTGTAATTACAAGTTATTAAATTAAGAATATTTGACAATATTGTAATTTTTCTTTCCTTGTATATAAAATTTTATATTTACTTTTTGTAATGAGATATATTATAGTATTTTATGTTCTTGCTATTTTTTATTCACCTTATTAAAATAGAAAGAAAAAAAATTATGTTACAATTTTAAAAAAGAAAAATCCAAAGGGGAATGCAGACATATCTCATTTGCATTCCCCTTTATTAAAAAAAAATTTAAGAAAAAGATAGACTGGCCCAATCAGCCTGCCCTTTATTATATATATATATATATATAAGGTGGACACAAATGATACTATCATACTGGTACGCGTTCCCTTATTTAAGACACGAATTCCGACAACAATAAAGCCATGTCCTTGTAATCCTTTCCAACTGACCAGAGGATTGCATAGAGGCCATTCTAAATGGAAGATGATCCCACTCCGTAACCCACTACATCATACACAACATAATTCAGCATGTGAGTTAATAATCTTTGCATTGAACTTGAACTTCACACATACCGCAGTTTTCTGGGGAATAACTAAAATTTTGCATAGAAGTTAATCAAACCCAGTTAAGAGTCTCCAGCACAAACCTCAAGCATGCATCAAATTATTTTTAGTAGAATTTAACTGTACACGCAATAAAGTAAACTAAATTAATTTTTTTAAAATTACAAGGACTGAATTAAAAATTAAACATATAAATTATCAAAACAAAATTAAAAATTAAATAAAATATAGGGATAAATAAAATAATTCAACCTAAAATTTACCTCCTTTTAGTTTAAGTTTAAGTTTTAACTACATTAATGAAATTTGGTATTCGAAAAGAATATTTGGCAAGTATTAAAAAAAAAAATTCTTGCAAAAATCATGACAATTTTTGAATGATAAGAATAGAAGATGAATTCCTACAATAAAAAAGCCAAGTCTGTGTTATCATTGTTTTATGAAATTTTCTTCCAACTTCTGTTCATTTTTCCTTTGTTACACAACATTAATTTTCTTTGTTGAATGTTAGGTTAATTCACATGATCAAGTGGATCCTAAGTTCCTATATATGTGTATTCTATTTCCACATGTACAGATTCAAAATACTGGACAATAACGGTCCCTGTAATTTCTAAAGTGAGTTGGGTAAGAGAGAATATGAGGGATATTCCCCTGAAGGATGCTTTAATTTTTCCTACTGACAAAAGGATTGAAGAGATGCCTTCCTCTAAAAGGAAGATGATCCCACTCTGTAACCTGTTCCATTTTATACAAAATATTCTTAAATGGCTTTGATCAATTCTTTACTTCAAAACTTCAGATAACTCTGCATGTGAGTTAATAATCTTTGCATTTAACTTGTACTTCATAGACCTCAGTTTTTTGGGAAATAATTGAATTTTTGCATAGAAGTTCATCAAACCCAGTCAAGACACTAACACTACAGCACAAATCTCATGCAATGAAGCATCAAATTGTTTTTCTAAAAAAATTAAACTAGCATGAAAGCAACCCAAAATAGACAAAACCTGCCATCACTAACGCTAGTATGAAAGCAATCCTGCCATTCTTTTCCAGTTTTCACATTATAGGAGAAAGACATTTTTAGAGCTTAAACATCAAAATTATATTAAACTAATTAAATCTATATCAATTAATAGACAAAACCTCTTAGTAATTGAAAATACAGTGACTTAATACCATACAAGCTGTAGAATTCCAGTTTTCAGTAGCTCAGCGAAAAAAATTTGAACTTCATAGACCTTAATTTTTTAGAAAATAACTGAATTTTTGCATAGAAGTTCATCAAACCTAGTCAAGACACTAACACTGCAGCACAAATCTCATGCAACGAAGCATCAAATTTTTTTTCTAAAAAATTAAACTAGTATGAAAGCAACCCAAAATAGACAAAACCTGCCATCACTAATACTAGTATGAAAGCAATCCTGCCATTGTTTTCCAGTTTTCACATTATAGGAGAAAGACATTTTTAGAGCTTAAACATCAAAATCATATTAAACTAAGTTAAATCTATATCAATTAATAGACAAAACCTCTTAGTAATTGAAAATATAGTGACTTAATACATACAAGTTGTAGAATTCCAGTTTTCAGTAGCTTAGTGAAAAAAATTTGAACTTCATAGACCTTAATTTTTTGGGAAATAACTGAATTTTTGCATAGAAGTTCATCAAACCTAGTCAAGACACTAATACTATAGCACAAATCTCATGCAACAAAGCATCAAATTGTTTTTCTAAAAAAATTAAACTAGTATGAAAGTAACCAAAATAGACAAACCTGCCATCACTAACACTAGTATGAAAGCAATCCTGCCATTCTTTTCCGGTTTTCACATTATAGGAGAAAGACATTTTTAGAGCTTAAACATCAAAATCATATTAAACTAAATTAAATCTATATCTATTAATAGACAAAACCTCTTAGTAATTGAAAACACAGTGACTTAATACCATACAAGCTGTAGAATTCCAGTTTTTCAGTAGCTCAGTGAAAAAAATTTGAACTTCATAGACCTTAATTTTTTGGGATATAACTAAATTTTTGCATAGAATTTCATCAAACCTAGTCAAGACACTAACATTGTAGCATAAATCTCATGCAACGAAGCATTAAATTGTTTTTCTAAAAAAATTAAACTTGTATGAAAGCAACCCAAAATAGACAAAACCTGCCATTACTAGCACTAGTATGAAAGCAATCCTGCCATTCTTTTCTAGTTTTCACATTATAGGAGAAAGACATTTTTAAAGGTTAAACATCAAAATCATATTAAACTAAATTAAATCTATATCTATTAATAGACAAAACCTCTTAGTAATTGAAAATACAGTGACTTAATACCATACAAGTTGTAGAATTTCAGTTTTCAGTAGCTCAGCGAAAAAATTTGAACTTCATAGACCTTAATTTTTTAGGATATAACTGAATTTTTGCATAGAAGTTCATCAAACCCAGTCAAGACACTAACACTGCAGCACAAATCTCATGCAACGAAGCATCAAATTGTTTTTCTAAAAAATTAAAATTGTATGAAAGCAACCCAAAATAGACAAAACTTGCCATCACTAGCACTAGTATGAAAGCAATCCTGCCATTCTTTTCTAGTTTTCACATTATAGGAGAAAGACATTTTTAAAGGTTAAACATCAGAATCATATTAAACTAAAATCTACAACAATAAATCGACAAAACCTCTTAGCAATTGAATATACAGTGACTTAATACCATACAAGCTATAGAATTCCAATTTTTAGTGGCTCAGCAAAAGTCATGCAGATTAAGTCATCAACTACCCAAGTACTTCTCAAGGACTAGGAATTTAAATACTCCACCCAACTGCACTTGTTGACATGACTGGCCAATTGAGCAGGCACTAGAGGAACTGAATATGGCCTTGGATACGACACTTCACTTGAACAGTTGAAGCTTTAAGTGATGAAGCAACAAAGTGCACTTGAAGCTTTATTCTGCTGGCATTAATGTTACAACGTGTGGTAATACTAATAAAGAGGTGGCATTGCTATTAAATGCATTCAGCTTTTTTGCCTTTAGTAAGGGACTCCATGAGGCCCCATGTTTCTTTTTAATATTACGTTCTTATGTTTTTTTTTTTGGAACCCATTAACCCATACATCAATTACCCCCACTACCTTAGGATTTTGGCTCTATCATTGCTTGTATTTTACCTAAAAAATTTGAATCTGGGACAAGCGAATTTGAGTCAAAATTTTGAAACTTGAAATTGAAATTTCTGTTTAATTTATAAAAAAATTAACTCTATTTCATAATCAAAATCCATCAACTATTACTATGTTTACTAACACTTAACCTGCCACGAATGCTTAGGATGCATTACCAACTACCTCTTTGCCACCTATTTTATTTTATGAAATCCAAACAAAAAGAAAAACCTTTCATAATTTTTTTTAAAGAAATAAACAGCATAAAATTTTGTTACGAATCAGTCGTATTAAGCTCCAAATTAAAGCAAGTTGTTAAGCATAACTTCGGCATAAGTCATTAATTTTTATTGTTCTTTATTTTAAGAATATATACGATTGATATCAATATATTTCTCAATTGTATATCTGGTTTAACTATCTTAGGTGCATTTTCCTATGTATGTAAAATCGATGCAATCTAACTTGAATACATGCATTGTGCGTGTATATCTGTGAGGTTGTGCATTGTGCGTGTTTACGTATTCATATGTATATATGTGTATGTGTGTATCTAAAAGCCCACAGGAGTTTGTACATGTATGAAGTCACGTGTATGTATACGTAAGCATAAATGTTTGGGTGCGTGTGTTCCAGCCGCGTATATGTACACGTGAGTGAGGATATACAGTTGGGTGGGTGCGTGCGTGCGTGTGCACGCATGCCCATGGGCGCATCCACGTCAACCTGCTCTTGCATGAGTATATATGTGCAAATATGTGCATATACCTATGTGTGTAAATATAAGAGAAGAAATATAGTTAGTTGAAATTTCATGTTTTTTCAAATATATTTGATTAAATTATTTTTAGGAATTTAAAAATTAATTCCATTCTTCCCTGATCCAAACAAAAAAAAAGAATTAATAAAATAATTTAAATTTCTTAAAAAATTAGTTTAATCAAACACAACCTAATATATTTCGGATTAAATCTAAAGGTGATTTGCCGTAACCTTACCCAAATATCACCTACGTTTGAAGAATAACATGGCTCCAAAATTAACATACCTCATGTATGAGTCTAACAAGTCCCCTCATCTTGTCCAATAGTTAATATGGTTAGTTTTTCATGGTTTATGATGAAATAGCATGGATATACCCCATTTTACGCCAATATACAATTAGTTACTACCATACAAGCTGTAGAATTCTCTTCCTTAGTAGCTCAACTACTCAAGTGCTTTTCAAATGGTGATGAGGAGAAAGCAGCAGCGTACTTTTCTTCTCCCGCGGCACATCTAAATCTCGTAGTCATAGCCCAAATCACCTCTAAGTGCTTCTCCAATTAATGGTGATGATATATTAATGGATTGCATTGTGGCCTGTGGGCATATAATCTGTACTGTAATGACATGAAAAAAAAAATCCAATGCGCACTGGAAATTGGTAACTTAGGTTGCCTTATATGCAACATGATCGAATTTTACTCTCCGTAACATATATATTTTTTATTAATATAAATTATATATATATATATATATATATATTCAAAAAGTCAATATAATATGTCATTGGCCAGTCAAAAGGCACATTACCAAAAATTTAATGACAATAGTTAAATTAAAAAATTTCAAATTATAAGAATTCAATTACAAATTCTAAACTATAAGAACTAAATTAACAATTAAGTAGAATTCTAGAAACCACCAGAATATTTAAAAAGGCATCAGTTGATGCGAACTTCTGAGTTGATGTGGATAGCAAATTCTTGTTCATGAAGATGAAGAGGAAGAAGAAAATGGTAGTTGACGGCATTTACTATGTAAATATGTGCTTTCAATTTTATGCATTTGAACACAGAGGATGCTTATGTGATGTAGATGGAAGAACCAATAGAATAAAAAAAACTTTATTAATGAAAACAAATAACAGAAAATTTTGTTATGAAATTCTTAGTTTATGAAATTTCTTTTTAAAGTTCACAAATTTATTACTTACCTATAAACAAATTGAGCCTAAATGTAAAATCAACCTCATCAGATTCCAAATCCTAAGCATAAAATCACCATTAGTCATTATTCATTATTAAGGATGTATAATCATCAATATATATATATATATATATATATATATAAGTAGGGTTTTCTATTACTATTCCTAATTTATAACTGAGGTGACATTTTTCTTCTCAATTGTATTGCTTTTTTTTCTTTAACGAGGACCCCACTGACTTTTGCTTTCTTATGCATTTGCACGATCAACACCACTAATTAGCTTTGATTTTAGGGATATAATTTATGAGTATTATGTGCATCATGTTCGTGTGCGGGCGCGTGTATGAGAGTGAAAGTTAGATAACAAAATTACAAATGAATACATAGATGTTGCCTATACATTCAAAGGACATCATCATCACATCACCTGTGTATATATAATTTATGAGTACTGAGGCATCATATGTGTGTAAAAGTTAGAAAACAAAACTATGAATGAATGCATTTATATCCTATATATTCAAATGAGATTACATTGCGTTGCGTGTGTATATATAATTTGGGAGTACTGCAGGCGTCACGTGTGTGTAAAAGGTAGAAAACAAAACTATAAATGAATGCATTTATATGAGATTCACCATTAGTGGTTACTCATTATTAGGGATGTATAATTAGCAATGTTACCGGAACCAAAAAGTTCAAGGAAGTGGCTCAAACACCTTACAAAGCTCCATTGATATTGTTTCCGGTCCAGCCATGTCCGAAACTGGGTTCTGTAGCTAGGGTTTTGTTCTTCTTGAGACATCTTCCCATCGCTCAAGAAAATGCATCCACATGAGGAGAGTACTACTCCCACTTATAAGGCCCTAGCCCAGGTCTCTCATTTCTGATGTGGGACTTTATAATGTCAAATTTAATCAAAAATTAAGTATAACAAATTAGTTTTGAGTGAAAATTAACTCTAAACCATGGTTGAATGGGTCAGCTTGCACCTTCGCCCTTAAACTAGTAAAGACTTTTATATATTATTTGTAATATTTAATATAAGAATTTATTATATTTCTATTTTAGGAAATTAGCTAAATCGTCTTCTTGGTATCTCGAACGCTGTCCCTCGAGGTATATTACCTGTACCTTCACCATTGAATCAAATAACACTTTCATACATCAAGTGCAATGTTTGATATAAAGACTTATTATATTTTCATTTCAATAAGTCAAAACAACCACCTTATGATTGGAACCCCTAACTTCTAAATTAATCAACTACATCTTTACCATTGAGTCACCATTAATGGTTTGTTTATAATTATAAAGTTTCAATATAATAAATTAGAAATAAAAGTAAAATTTATATAATTTTTATTAAAATTATATAAATATATTTTAATATATAAATAAATTAAAATTTAAATATTATATCATGTTTAATTTATTTTTATGTGTAATTAGTCATAATATATTTTAAAATTTATCAATATTTATTTGTTATTATTTATTATATTAAATTTTAATATATAAAATAATATATATATTTAATTATTATCAGTTCAACTACAATTGAATCAATAAATTATAAACTTGTACTTTCACTAGTTCAGTAATCGATTTGATTTTAAAAACATTGATAATTAGCTTTGATTTTGGGGATATAATTTATGAGTATTACGTGCATCACGTGTTTGTAAAAGTTAGAAAACAAAACTACCCATGGATGCATTCATGTAATCTCATTTGAGTATATAGGCAATATAAATGCATCCATTCCTAGTTTTATTTTCTAGCTTTCACACACACGTGATGCACGCACTATTTATAAATTATTATATCATTATTAGACCTAGAATTTTCCATTGATTACTTGTTTATAGGCAATTTTAAATGTTATATCAATGGCGGACCCCAAGTAGATCTCATCAATTAATCAAAACAAATTAGTGGATGCTTTGAAATTATGATGTGATCTCAAAGACTGTTTGTGCCACAAACTTAGCTTTGATTTGATAGTTACACCCCTTGGCTCTAATATCTACCATTTGTGAACTATCAAATCAATTTTTATCAAATCAAAGCAGACACAGTAACGAAGGCAACAAAAAGGAGAAGAAGAACAACATGGTGATTGACAGCATTTAATACATGCAGATGCGCTTTCAATTTCATGTATGTGGAATACAAAGGATTTCCATGTGATGGAGATGGAAGAACCAATAATACAAGAATAATTTGTTGATATTTTACGGGTAAGACAGTAATACCTTCTTTGTCGTTTGGGTTTTTTCACTCGGTACCCCTCTTATTTGAAGAATAATAGTGCTCTGTCCTGACTTAATGTTTTATGCAGCTTTTGATGGTGGCCATTCGCTTGCTAACAGCGTGCAAGCTGTTGAAAATGAGCGGAAAAGGATGACGGGGAGAGAGAAAATAAAAAAGCTGATAAGGCTGGAAGAGGACGGAAATTGGCCTGTAAGAAAAAAATATGTAATTGTATTTATTTTAAATTGCATTAACATTCTATATTATGTTAATTGGGGAGTACAAAGGTATCTTTTGAATAAGAGGATACCAAGAAATAAAATTGCAAACTTAAAAAGAGATAATAATAATTTATCGACATTTTATTAAATTTTGTTACAGAATTTAATTTTCTAAAAAAATTGAATTATTTAGGTTAAATCATTTTGAGATGTATATTTATAATAAGAAATTATTGTACACTGTTATAAAAAAATCCAATAATAAAAAAATTCACCACAGCATTACCCTATTTTATTTTCTCGTTCCACAATGATCGAAAGCATTAATAGTTTATGGTGATCACTACTAATCCGCTACAACTAGCTATTTACTACCATCAGCATAAGTCATCAGTTTTTATTATTCTTGATTTTAAGAATATATACGACTGATATCAGCATATTTCTCAATTGTATAGCTAGCTTAACTATCTCAGGTGCATTTTCCTGTGTATGTACAAACCATGGTTTTAAATTGCGGTCCGCATTATATGATGCAACCGCAATATTACTGTTGCGGCATCGGCCACATCCGCATCAATCAATCATAACGCCCGCAATCCTTCTTATACTATGCGCAACGTTCACAACCGTAATCGCAACGTAACTGTAACCGCAACCACAATTTAAAACCATGGTAAAAACGGTGCAATAATCTAACCAGAATACATGCATTGGGCGTGTATATCTGTCAGGTTGCGCATTGTGTGTGTTTACGTATTCATATGTATATATGTGCATGTGTATATCCAAATGCCCACATGAATGTGTACTTGTATGCAGTCACGTGTATGTATATGTGAGTAAGCGTTGTTTATCGAAATCGAATGTATAATTTTTTTAATAGTAATTTATTAATATTTTATTAGATTTTGTTTTAGAGAATTTAACATTTTGCAAATTTGAATTTTTTTATTATTAAATTATTCCAAAATCTATATTTATAATAAAAAATTATCTTACACCAATATCAAAAAGACTCCAATAATAAAAAATCACCATAGCATTACCTTATTTTATTTTCTCGTTCCGCGATGAAAGCATTAATCCCGCTACAACTACAACTAGCTATTTAGTGCCATCTTTCTATCAATCTATGTATCTATTATCACAATAAAATCTGAAATGGTTATAAATGCAACGGTGGCCTCTAACAATCTGCATAATTGGAGCTGGACTGGTTACTCATGTTAGAAAGTTGTTGGGTTATCGTTTTCTAGTCTGTTTGTTTTGTAGTTTTCTGACAAATAGATTTTATATTTTTGTGTTGAAAAAATATTTCATAATCCAAAATTTTCTTCTTTTTTTTTTAATTTCTTTAAAAAAAATACAAAAATATTACTATTTTCGTATACCCTAGACTACAATGGGTCCAAACTAAATTGACCCAAGACCTAATCCCAAATTTAGATCCAAATATTTTTATTTAGATCCAAATAAAAAAACTTTTGAAAGAAGATCAACTTGGATTTGATATTAACTTTTCTATTCACACTCAAATACAAATTGTGAAAATGAATAGACCTCCATACCAGAAAATACGAAAATTAGACCTAGTCTTTAGCTTCAAATGGTGGAATCACATACTAGTGAGGGTGGATAGATGCGCTCTTCAAATTTTATATTTGTTATTTATAATATTAAGTTTTGATATTCTTTTCTTACATTTTTTTAAAAATTTTGAACCCATTAACCTACTCATCAATTACCCCTACTACCCTTAGGATTTTGTCTCTATCACTGCTTAGATTTTACCTAAAAATTTTGAATTTGGGGCAAGCGAATTTGTATCAAAATTTTGAAACTTGAAATGGGAATTGCCATTTTTTTAAAATAAAAAAATCAACTCTATCTCATAATCAAATCCATCAACTATATATTACCATGATTACTAGCACTTAACCCGCAACCAATGCTTACGATGCATTACCAACCACCCCACCTATTTTATTTTATGAAATCCAAACAAAAAGAAAAACCTTACATAATTTTGTTAATGAAACAAACAGCATAAAATTTTATCATGAATCCGTCTTACTAAGCTCCAAATTAAAGCAAGTTGTTAAGCATAACTTAAGCATAAGTCATTGGTTATTATTATTCTTGCGTAGAATATATACAATTGATATCAATATATTTCTCAATTGTATAGCTAGCTTAACTATCTCAGGTGCATTTTCCTGTGTACGTAAAAACGATGTAATCTAACTAGAATACATGCATTGTGCGTGTATATCTATAAGGCTGCGCATTGGGTGTGTTTACGTGTTCATATATATTTATGGGTATGTGTGTATCTAAATGCCCACATGAGTATGTACATGTATGCAGTCGTGTGTATGTATATGTGGGTAAGCATAAAAGCTTGGGTCCATCATGCATGTGTGTGTTCCAGTTGCGTATATGTATATGTGAGTAAGCATAGAAGCTTGGGTGCGAGCGTGCGTGTGCACGCCTGCCCATGGGTGCATGCATGTGAGTGCGTTCTTGCATGAGTGTATATGTGTAAACATGTGCATATATACCTGTGTGTGTAAAAATAAGAGGAGAAATCTAGTTAGTTGAAATTTCATGTTTTTTCAAACTTATTTGAATGAATTATTTTTTAGGAATTTAAAATTTAATTTCATTCTTCCCCAATCTAAACAAAAATTTTGTTATGAAATTCTTATTTTATTAATTTAAAAAAAAGTTTAAAAATTTATTACTTACCTATAAACAAACGGAGCCTAAATGTAAAATCAGTCTTATTAAACTCTAAATTAAAGCATTGCTAAGCATAAAATCAACATCAGTCATTATTCATTATTAAGGATGTATAATCATCCATATATATATAATTAAGATTTTCTGGTACTATTTCTAAATTGTAACTAAGATGACATTTTTTCCATCTGTATTGCATTTTTTTAATGAATAGTGCACTGATTTTTGACTTCCGTGCATCTGTACGGCCAATATCACTAGTTAGCTTTGATTTTAGGGATATAATTTATGAGTACTACGTGCATTGTGTGTGTGTGTAAGCTAGAAAACAAAATTACAAATGAATGCATATATATTGCCTGTATATTCAAATGAGATTACATCGCGCCGTGTGTGCATATATAATTTATGAGTACTGCAGCCATCACATGTGTGTAAAAGTTAGAAAACAAAACTACAAATAAATGCATTAAGATTGCTTATATTCAAATGATATCCACCATTAGTCGTTATTTATTATTAGAGATGTATAATTAGCTTTGATTTTAGGGATATAATTTATGAGTATTGTCTGCGTGTGTGAAAGTTAAAAAACCAAGCTACGAATGAATTCATACATATTGTCTATATATTCAAATGATATTGCATTGCGATGTATGTGTATATATAATTTATGATTATTGCGTGCATCGCATATGTTTTGTTTTCAAAACTTTCACACACACGCACGCGATGCACGCAATACTCATAAATTATTATATCATTATTAGATTAAGAATTTTCAATTGATTAGTTGTTTACTAGGCAATTCTAAATGTTATATCAATGATAGGCCCCAAGTAGAACTCATCAATTAATCAAAACAAATTAGTAGATGCTTTGAAATTATGATCTGATCTCAGAGACTGTTAGTGCCAGACTTGGCTTTCATTTGATAGTCACACCCATTAGCTCTAATATCTACCATTTGTGAAGATAATTCCATGTATTTTGGAGTTGACTTAAAATTGATTTTATATTTGTATTTGGTTACTATTTCGCCTGTAATGTCTAATAAACCATAACAAAAATAAAATTATTGACTTAGGGATGGTGGTTTAGAGAGAGAAAGAATTGATAGATATCAACTTTTGGAATTTTTTCTATAAAATTTTATGAAGTTTTAGAGTAAAACTGAAGGAAAGAGAGATGCATTATCAGTTATTAGTTAGTCATTTTTTAATTTGTGAAATTTCTTACTTATAATAAGAATTTGAAGCATCATGACCCTTATTTGAAGGGTGGTATCTATTTTTCAAAATAACTATAATGTTTAAATTATATAAATTTGGGTCATTTAAAATATATCAAATTAAAAAAAATAAGAAAATGGGAGTCATTTGGATTTCTTTAATCCAATGCACACATATTGCATAGTTTGAGTCTTTTAAAGCTCGATTATTCTTAACAATTCCTCATTTAGTCTAAAAAATTAAATATCTTCCCTAATTCATGAGACAACGCATAAAAATAGAAACAAAGAGCACTTATTTTTAAAGAAATAGACTTAATCTTAATAAATCTTCTAGTTAAATAAGAAAACCTTAATCTCTTATCTAAACAAGAAAAAGTCCCCAAATTAAATAAGGAAAAAGAAAGCCTCCTATATGACTAAACAAATTTCAATAATAATAATAAAATTATAAAAATACTATTAAATTAAAAAAATTATTAATATCCTATCTAAAATAATGTTGAAACTTTTTTCAAGAACTCGACCTAGTCATTCTACACTTTAAAAAGTGTTTAACTAATTAATTATGACATCAATTTTATTACCAACTAAATGGACCAGTTTACCAATGCCATAATCAGTCCGCCTGCTGGCTCCAATTCAAGCTCAAATCAGTAAGAATTCAATTCATCCTAAATGTACCAATGATTAACTCACACGTGCACATTTATGCTGTATCAGTATTGTTCCTCATTTATTCAGCTTCAATTCCTTCGTTCACACAATGAACCGATTTTACGTACTTGTGTACATCTAAAACAAAGCTGCGAAAGCTTTGACGCTTCACAAGTTCCTTAATCTGTGTCCACGTGGCATTTAAGCGCATACTTATTTAATTTTGGCAGCAATATCCAACACCTCATTTCCTTGATTACTGTTGGAGATTGTTTAAAATCATAAATGAGTATGTAAGAAAGGGTGGTGTACTATCAAAGTTTTACATTAGATAGACAAAAGACTATTGAGTCTTTATAAATGAGAACACTTCTAATATATTAAAACATTATCTTATCATTCCTTGTTATTTTTTATGTTAATAGGGGACTCCATTAACATTCTATATTATGTTAATAGGGGAGCACCAAGCTATTTTTTAAATAAGAGGATACCGTGAAATAAAATTCCAAACTTAAAAAGAGATAATATTAATTTATTGACATTTTATGAGATTTTGTTATAGAGAATTTAATTTTTTTAACACTACAAAAAAATAACAAATTTGCAATGGATTTTTTTTCTCTCACTAATCCGTCACTAAAATTAGCGACGGAATTAGTGAGAGAATTTATCGTCACAAATATTTTCATTGCTAATCCGTCGCTAATCAAGTTAGCGGCAAAAATCAATGACAAAAAATTTTATTGCTAAACAATAGAATAGCCAATCCTAATTCTGCAATAGAGTTTTGTGACGAAAGGCTCCGTTGTTGATTTTGCAATGGAATTAGGGATGAAAATTTCAATAAAAAATTCTTCCGTCACTAATCCGTTGCAAAAGTCGTTGCTAATGAATTTTTTAATAATTTTTATAATATAATGATTTAAATATTATTAATATGATATATATTATAATTTAATAATTTATATATTATACTTTAAATTATAAATTAATAATTTTATAATTTCAATATCAAAATAGTAAAATTTTATACATAAGTGCTAATGTATTTAATTATTCTATATATGGTCAATAAAAGGTCTCTATTTGTATTCAAAATTTAGAAAAATTTACAATTTATTTAGAAGTATTAATATAAATATAGAATATATATATATAATTAATTAATTAAAAAAAGTAAAAAATTTTGCAATTTAAAATCATAATTTAAATAAAAGTATATGAGGAATGACTAAATTAAAAATATAAAAAAATAAAGAAAAGTCAAATAAATGTTTCATTAAAAAAATACAAAAGATAAATAATATAAAAAATATAATAATATGTCTCTTTTCCAAGATTTTATAAATATTAAATATCAAATGAATGTAGTTCTGTTGATGAACTCCTTTATCTTATATTCGCGATTTTTTAAGATAATGAAATACAACCATAACCCTTACTCTATAAGTCAAGATTCAAATATCTTATTTAAGATTTCATCTATGCAAGAGTTGTCCTTTAAATTTTTAGACTTGGATGATATTGGTTTTTAAATTTCTTCTAAAACATTTTACAAAAAACAAATCTTTTTTAGTATTTGTGCATATTTATTATGCATCTTTGTTATTGAAGGGATCATTTGAAGTATTTTTATTTAATAAAGAAAGCCACCTTAAAAATAAATAAATAAATAAATAAATTTTATTATAGAATTATATTTAAAAAATACAAATTTAAAATATTCAAAATATAATACTCCTTCCAGTCTCCAATATAAGTCACTAATACCTACCTCACAGATATTAAGAAAATTGGTTCAAGGTAGTTTAACTAATTAAATTTGTATTAAAGCACAATTTTTTCTCATATTTGTCCCTAATTAAAGAGCTTATCTCCATCCTTAGTAAATTGCATTAATCTTAATGACTTTCTATTTAATTAGGGGTATTTAAGGAAAAAGTCATTTAATGATTAAGACAACTTGAAGAAGTGACTTATATTTTGAACCAAGACAACTCTTCAATAAGTGACTTATATTGGAGACCAGAGAGAGTGTAAAATATTATCAATATCTCTCTTTTTTAGAAAGAGTCATCGATCCGTTGATAATATGAAAGGGCAAATTCGTGGAGAAGACAAACTCATTATCTCTTCTTTTGACTTCAAAGCATTTAAATTGTAGCATGCATTTTTCAAGGTATACAATGGAGTTAGTTTCCATTTCCTCTCCAAAATTTGGATACCAAATGCTATAAAGGGTTGGAATCCCTTTTCATTTCACTGCTTAGCCGGTATGTCAATCAATTATCTTATTCATAAATATAGAAATCAACATAAAGAGAAAGAAGAAAAACATTAGTTAAAATGAGAAATATCTTGCACTATTGTCCTATTCTTCCTCACAAAGGTGATAGCAACAACAACAACTCGCTTCTCTTTCAAAGCTACATCTACCAAATTATGCAATCTCATTACTATCATTTACTATGGCCTATAGGTAGATTATTTTCCGTTGTGTTACATAAACTAGGAATCCTTTATGTGGGAAGTTCAACTTTAATTCTCTAGCTACCAACTCTTTAAATATATATATATATATATATATATATGTATGTATATTTATGCAAATAGCCTATACAAAATTATTTGAGTTACAAAACAAATTTAGAACTAGGTCAACTTAAAGCTCACCTATTTTGAATTTAGGTGGTCCAACGTAACGTTTTGTTCTTCGTTAATTACCTAAATTTTTGGAGTCAAGTGGATTGTCTATACCTATTTTTAAACATAAAATATCTTAACCGTATAGGGCTACTACTATTTTTCACCCCTATATGAAGAAAACAAAGCTAGTATTTTTCACAATAGACACATGGTTTCATTATCTATGTTTGAACATATGTCTCAATAACAAAGAATAAGAAAGAATACCAATATATATATATATATATATATATGCATGCAGTTGATTTAACTCTATACTTTCATTGAGATATAAATCAAATCTTTAATTTTTTTTTATCAATCCAAACATACATTTAATTTGAGTTTGCTTAACCTACAACTTCTACTATTATTTTCACCTCACAAATATGTTTTTATGAATTTATACAAGATATTACATGCATTACACATTTAATATTATAGTAAAAGGCAACCATTTTTTTTGGCCAAGAAAAATGCTAGTCTTTAAGGAATATATAATTAAAGATGGCCTTTACTTTTCTCTTCTAAATTGGAAGTCAAACTGAGGGAAAAAAATTACGTCAACAATGAAAAAGAACAAATAATAATTGTTATTCTCATTATTTTTATTTTTTATTTCATTTTTATTAAATAGAAAATGAAAAATAATTTTTATATTACATTTTATTTGTTTAAATAAAAAATATTAAAATAAAAAAAGATAGTTAGGATTGAAAAATAAACTAAGGATCTAAATTATTGCTCAACTTGAATAATAATGTAATAGAAAAATCCTTACTCTTATTGTCGAAATTGAAATTGTTTAAATTGGATGAGATTCAGACTTAGAAATTTTAATTGGATTAAATTATACTTAATATATTTTCAAAAAAAGTACATTAACTTCCTTTTAATATATTTTTTGCCAATGAAAGTATTTGTTGCATAATATATATTTATTTTAAAAAATAAAATTGTTTAACTATTATTATATTAAAAATAAAATTATAATTCTATGCTAAAACTTGGCATCAATTCAATTATTTTTATTGTCATATTGACAACAAAATTATGATTTCATATTGTATAAGTGGTGCCGGTGGATTATGTATCTAAGTAGGTGGAAGTTGTTGCTAGCCCTACCAATGATGCAAAAATGGTGCTTAAATTCTTGAAAAAGAATATTTTCACTCGAAGTGGAACGTCGAGAGCCATTATTAGTGATGAGGGATCACATTTTTACAATAGTCAATTTCAAGCCTTTTAAAGGAAGTATAGGGTGAAATATAAAGTGGCTCTAGCCTATCACCCCCAAACCAATAGGCAAGCCAAGATCTCCAACTGGAAAATTAAAACCATTCTTGAAAAACCGATAAGGGTGTCTAAAAAAGATTGGTCCACAAAACTTGATAATGCATTGTGGGCTTATCGGATTACCTTCAAAACCCCCATTGGTATGTCATCATATACGTTAGTTTTTGGAAAAGCTTGTCATTTGCTGGTTGAGTTGGAGCACGGTTACTTATTGGGCTATCAAGAAGTTAAACCTTGATTTCAAGACTGCTGGTGAGAAAAGGCTCCTTCAACTCAATGAGCTTGATGAATTTATAATGTATGCCTATGAAAACTCCAGAGTGTATAAAGAAAGGACCAAGCGACTTCATGATAGAAGAATCACTCCTAAAGTAATTGAACTGGGACAATAGGTTCTGTTGTACAATTCTCGTCTTAGACTCTTTTTTAGGAAGTTGAAATCAAGATGATCAGGCCATTTCATAGTGGCTGAAGTTTTTTTCTATGGAATAGTTAAGTTGGTGGGTAACTTAGCTGAGAAGTTTAAGGTGAATGGCCAACAGTTAAAGCATTATTGGGGCGGACACGTGGATCATCAAAAATTCACTTTTCACCTTGCCAATTCAAGTTGAACAACTAACGAGTCCGGCTGAGGACTATAAAGCAAGCGCTTCTTGGGAGGCAACCCAAGTTCTTTACCATATCTTTTGTTTTGTTTTAGTAGACTTTAACTTGTGGTGAAGTTATGTGTGTCTTCTTTTGTTATGTAGGTAAACTTTTCAATTGAGGCTAATAGCGAATCGGAGCAATATTACTGAGGGCATTTAATTCAAGGATCATTTTTGGATAAACATTTTTAGGGAAGTGTACTTTTTCTTGCTATTTACTTTTATAATGTGCATGAACCCTTGTTAACATAGGTGCAAATCGGTGATAACTCAACCCTAGTGGTTATCTTAGATGATTCCTTTGTAAGTTCATGTTTGATGCTTGAATCTCATATTCAACCCAGAGGATTGTTGCAAAAGTCATACATACATGAGTTGATTTTGAGCACTATTGAGGATTATATATGTGGGAATAAGTAGAACATTGTTTGAGAATGGAATACATGCTTTTCTCATTTTCATTTTGCTGTGTGAGTGAACAACTGCTATATTGGTGTTTAAAAATGCCTTTCTGCCATGTTAGCTGCGACTAAACACATTGTTTGAGAATGGAATATATGCTCCTATCATTTTCATTTTGTTGTGTGAGTGAACAACTGCTGTATTAGTGGCTAAAAATGCCTTTGTGCCATGTTAGTCGCGACCAACGGATTGTTTGACCGTGACGAAATATATTCTGGAACTTTCTAGTCAAATGAGAGGATAATTGGCTGCGGCTAAGAAATCAATTGGCCGTGGTGAATTAATATGAGTGGTTGCTACTGAAGGCAACTCGAGGATAATTAGCCATGGCTAACTTTTCAATTGGCCGCAACGAAAACAATGATCTGTAAAATAGAGGCTAATTGGCCGTGGTGAAAGTGCATTTAGTTCCCTCTTGGAAAGTAATAAAAAATAGGCTACGTTAAGTAACTATTTAGCTGTGGCTAAATATCAGTTAATGCCCAAAAATTTTTTACTTTCCTTCCCACTTTGCCCTTAAAACTTTCATTGAATTCCCACACTGCCCCAATGAATTTTCACCCAATTTTTGTCTATATTCATTAGGTCATTTTAAACCCCCATTTAAATTCCCCAACTTGCCCTTAACTCAACCCTAATCTTCCCCATCTGAATTCCGCAATGTCTCCACCTCCCTTAGCCGTTGCCCCCCACTCACATTCTGTCGTTACCATTCTTCTTGCCCCTTGACATCTCATGTAGCCTCTTCCTCATTCTCCCCACATTGCAGCCTTTTCCTAATTCCTCTCCACTCTCTTTTCCTCGTCCCTCCCCACATCTGATTTATTCTCCCCCTCTTTGAGTTCTTCGTTCTCCATTAGCCCAGGTTTAAGGTTTAGTGTAGCCTCCTTCTCTTCTTCCTCTGTTTTGCAATTTTCTTCCTCCTTGGTAAGCTTTTTGTTCTTCTCCTTCTCTCCTTGCATTGTGGTTTGAAGTTTTATCTTGTTGTTACTTCTCTTATGTTGTGTTCTGTAGGATTTGTTTTTTAGGTTTTAGCTTTTGGTTAGACAAAATGGTTAAGATTGTTGTTAAGTTAGGCATTTGCAAAAATTGGAAACATCTTGTTACTCTAATTTATGTTGTTATGCTTTGGTTATATTGCTCTATTTGCTAAGCATCTTGTACATAGGGGTGCTGGAGTATTGTATTAGGTTGGGATGAATAGGAATTTAAAATTCTAAATCATTGCTTCAAGATTGTTATGCAATTTGCTAAGGATTTAGGTATGTGTTGCTTTCCTTGAAGCGTACACGCAAGTATACGTATCGTGAAGGCAATATAGTGATGAGAAATGATCGTTCCCTCAAGGATTTGTTGTCAAAACAATGCCAAATACTAAAATTCACACCCCAATTTAAATCAAGCAAATCAATTCTTAAATGTTGGTGTTAAAGGAAATTGTTTATGATTCTAATGCTATGTAAAAATCTAGGTTAGGATTTGGATTTTCGGGTGAATATTAGCATCTAGGATTATTGGTCCTCTTGTACTTCATAGTAGTTAGTTCAACATTCATTCTCTTCTGCTCTCCATGGTGATACATGTTGGTCTAGGATTCTATTGTTCCTATATATATTTTTCCAAACATTATATAAGGTATTCAGCTAATTTTATAATCCCTTATAAGATTAACTAAGATCAGTCTATGAGTGCAATACCTAACTAGACCATGTGAGGTTATTAAGTATATTCCTATCTCAATAACTAAGCTATCCACTCACCTCAGCAAATTTCAAGCACTCACACCACTCAACTTTTGATCTAACCTCCCTTTTCCTTTCCCAAGTTCAAGTAAGGTATTATATCAATCTAAATGTTGGCCAAGCAATCAGAAAGCATGAAGTACAAAGCTGAGTGAACAAGCATGAACCATTGATTGTAAAATTAGAATGAAAAACAACTACTAATCCATACAAGAGTTCCAAATAATCCTAGATTAGATAGGGTTTAGCTATACATGATTATAAAATCCAAAGTCAAGCTTGAAGCAACAATCAAATACATCAGAAAATATGAACAAGACAGAAGAAATGAAGAGGAAACTCAGAAACACAAGGATTTGGCTTCAATCTTCAATCTCCAGCTTCTCTTTGCTTCAAGATGGCTTCCTAGCTCTTCCCTCAGCCTTTGAACAATTGGAATAACACAAAACCAACCCAGAATGACGGCTGCCTCGACCCTCCTTCGTATATGAAGCTTCAAACCCTCAGAAATTTTAAAAACAAAATGCTGCGTTCAGATAATTCGACTTGCGCTGCAGTTGAGAATGTTGCACCGCGGCGAGCTTTGGTTCTGTAAAAGCGAGCGTCGCGGCCTAGTTTGAATGCGCCGTGGCGAGTTTTAATTATGTCTAAATTCTAAGGTCTTCTTGTCTCGCGCCTTGGCGTACACATGCTGGCCACGGCGAGTTTTGGTTCTGCCTGAGGCCTCGCCGCGGCTCAAAAATTTCCGCCGCGACGCACGTTGCCCTGCACACTTCCTTCGAATTTCTAAACTTCCCGCCTCGGCGCAATGATCCCAGCCGCGGCGAGATGTTTGAATTCATCACTTTGCAGCCTTTCTCTCTTGAATTTACTCCAAACTCTTTAACACATGCATCCTAAGAAAACTAAGTATGATTAGCTATCAGAATATTCAGAAATAAAGGTAAAGCTGATAGTTTTTCAAGTAAGTATTGAGTCTAGAGCTACTCATCTTATGTATGCTCATTTCTTTCTATGGATGTATTATTTACCCTAAAAGTGGAGGCTAAAGTTATATTTACTGAGAGAAAAATATGTACAATAACATGAATAGTTGGGAATTATCACACCCCCAAACTTGAACTTTTACTCGTCCTCGAGTAAAACAATCCAAAAACACTATTAGTTTGACCATTGGCCGCGGGAACATTTACGACTGCTGAGGCCCTCACTTGCTGCAATCAAAAAGTGTATTCAATAGGAAGAACACACCATATATGCTAGGAGCAGAGTTCAAACAATAAAAGCAAGGTGTTCAACCATTTCGAAGTGTGTGTGTGAATTTGGCCAAACATTCATCTAAGCAAGTACCAAAATTACTTTTCTGCATTCCAACTTGTATAACTAGCCTACCAACAGAAACTTCATAAGCTCACCTTTTTCCCTCTCTTCACTAAATTAGGTACCACAAAACCACTAGATCAAAAGGACTTTTAAGCTTGTAATGAGGCTAGGGTTGTGGCTACCAAAGATAGGCAAGGTAAGTACAAACAATCTTGAGAAAATCCATGCAATAGTCTGTGAATACTAGAGGTCCTTTCAAAACACCTTCACTAATGATTTAGGGGGATCTCCCTCTTCCAATAATAACAATTTTTTTTTTGAAACAAGCATTTGCTTGTTTGTTTGTTTGCGTGTTTTCGTTTTTGTTTTTATTTTTATTTGTTTTTTATTTTTTGTTTTTTTTTTATATCAAACCAACCATACTGCTTGATTCTTCAACCTCATGAATGCATTATTACCTTTTTCTCAAGATAAGGGCAGGATTATAATCTTTTATTAGGCCAGTCAGGTTAGGTTCTCAAGTTAATAACTCCGGGACAACAAAATGAAATACCATCTCCTACGGTTTCTCTTTCTCCTGCAAGAGGCTTAAATAAGGTTCAAGCGGTTATGTAGTTACAGTAGGGCCAGGCTAGAAAGGCACAATCTCAACCAAGGAATGACTGAATCATCTCTAAAGGTTATGCCATACCTATTGATTTGCCTCAAGAAGGTAGGAGATAAGTTCTAAAGCTCTAAATTTAAGAATAGCCATACAAATTAGATTACCGAAAATGTTCTCGTAGAACTAGCCATTGATTTATGGATTGGCCAATGGTGCATAATAAGGTTTTCAAAATGGAAGAATTCCTAATTTAGGCATTTGAACTAAGATCAAAATATAGATATAATAGAATTCCTACCAAATATCTCTTGACACACCACACTATCATTGGAAGCAGGCAAAAACAAAAACAGCAGGCCAACAGACAGACTAGCTTGACATGAATTTCAAAAATTTTCTTGACAAGAAAAAGTTCAAGAACAAAACTTCATCAATTACGTCAGTTATGCCTAAATCCTATCCCCAAACTTAGAATCAACATTGTCCCCAATGTTGAAAAACAAGGACGACCGAAGGGAATTAAGGAAGAAAAGGTGTGCCAAAGTAACACCCCATTTTGAAATTTTTTTTTTATCAAGACAAAGACTGAATAAAATAAAAAAACTAGAAAAACATTAACAAGCCCTGCTAACAATAACATGAAACCGCAAAGCTCACAATGTCAGAAAACTAAAATTAATGCAAGAAACATAAAACAAAAGGAAGCAGAGAAAGATGTCAGATGTCGGGGTCCTGTGGTGGCTGCTCAGAGGGCTCTAGAGGTGGCTCATGAGGTGGGGATCCAACAGGACTGAGCACAAAGCTGGGAGGAGGTAGAAGCTCAGATGCGTCCCACTGTAGATGACTAGCTAAGTGTCTCCAACACTGGTACTACCAGCGGTCCATGGCCTGCGCTCTAAATGAAAGATCCTGCATCATCGCATATAGCGTCTCCAAGGAAGGTGTCGGAGTCGGAGCTGGTGGCACATTCTCAGCTGGCATATGGTGTGGCTGATCAAGCTCAACTGGAATGTCCGCCGGCTCGGCAATAGGCTGCTCCATGTGCTCATCCATAGGTGCCTCAATGGGCTCATTTTCCTCAGTCTCTAAGTCACCAATCATCAGGATGGAAAAAGGCTTCCTCAGGGGAAGGAGCTCCTTAATCGGCTCAAATGGCATCCCAGCAACGGTGCACAACTCCGTGATCAGATAAGGATGAGCAAGGCCGGGAACTATAGACTGGGCAATCTTCTTAATGCTCTCAAAAATAATAAAACCGACATCTATCGGCCGCCCAGCCATGATGAGATAAATTAGAATGGCCCAGTCAATGGTGAGATCATTCAAATGACCACTGGGGAGTAAGTTGGTGCAGACGAAGTGGGCCCAGTAGCAAGTCACGCGATTCAAATTAGCCCGCAGAATGCCTTTGGGCACCCCTCTTGACATTTTCCAAAAGTTCCGGCCCGGGAGAGTCAGAGCATCGACCACGTCATCTAAATCAGGGGTCTCCCCAGCCATCTGGTACAGGCAAAACTCACAGTTATCCACTATAGGAAGGCGGTATTTATCCCGAATGACTTGCTTATTGATAGCAACTGTGCGCCCTCAGATTCTATACGAATGCTCGTGACAAAATGGGGCATTGGCGTAGAACTCCCGGACAATGGGTACCACAGCGGCTACTAGCTCAAAACAAAGTGTGCCCCATTGTCTAGTTGCTATTTGACCCCCTACTTCCAGGCTTTCGGTACGAAAAGTGCTGAATCTCCGTCCTAGAATCAAAGCTCGGTGAAAGACAACTTCATTGTAGTGCTCCTGAGCTGCCAGGGACGCAAAACCAGAGCGATTAAAGGAAGGGGCAGATGATGATGAAGCTTCACCCCGAGCTTTCTTTTTAGGCGCCATTTAGAAGAAACCTATCACCAGAATTGATAACCAATTAATACAGGGCACTAAGTACCAAAAATGCAAGTAACTCCTGTCATTTGAAGCTTTGCCGAACAATTAAGATCCAGTTCAAAGAACAATTTCAACTGACAGACAGGCACCATGGCATGATATATAAGTTGATATGTGAATAACTGCACAACCCATGCTCTACCTATTCTACAATCCAAACAACCACACCAGGGAAGAAAATGATGTTCCTACATATCTACTCACAAGAGATATATGGGGCACCCAGTGAGGCACACAAACAGGGGCGAATCAACAAACAAAACTCTATCAGGCATTTTATCAAACATGTAGTGTGTATGGAGAAATTTCCCACATTTGAAGTGCTCAAGATATCCTCTAGGCCTCATCTATCTCACATGTGCAAATAAGAATGATAAACAATAGACACAGGCATGCAGAACAGCGGCAAATACATGGCAAGCTCATTCAGGCAATTCATCAAACAGGTGGTGCGCATGGAATGTATGGAAAAGGAAAATGAACCATTTAGATCAAGCATGGCGCCCATTTGTACAAATTACAACAACAGACAGCAAACTCACCAAACAATACACCATAGAGAGAGGCGATGGAGACTTACCAGGAGCTGGAAACCAAAGAAAATGTGAGGATGATGGGAGAAGGGAAACGAAGCCGCGGTGGAAGCAACAAGCAAAATAGTAGGGAGAGAAAGGGAATGGAATTCTGAGCAACAATTTAAGAATGGGGAGAAGGTGAATGGGGCAAAAATGAACTGCAGAGGGTAGGGGAGGGTGTTTGGTGGAGAACGCTGCCGGATGAACAGAAGAGAGGGTAGCTGCGAAATGTTTGAAAACCCTTTTTAATTTCTTCGATTTTCGACTCATGCTGCGGTGAAGAGAAAAGAGCCGCGACGAAATTCTTTTCTGCCACAATAAAAACTGACCAGCCCGACTTGCGCTGCAGCCTGATGAATCACGCTGCGACGACTTTTGCTACTGGGCCAAATGACGCCGCGGCTGAGTTCCTAGAGCCGCGGCGAAATTTGACACTGCCTCTCATGTCTTAATTGGCCTATACTATTCACGCCGCGACTGGTTCATCACATGCTGAGGCGAGTTTTGACCCTGTCTCCCTACTCAAGGATTTGTTGTCAAAACAATGCCAAATACTAAAATTCACACCCCAATTTAAATTAAGCAAATCAATTCTTAAATGTTGGTGTTAAAGGAAATTGTTTATGATTCTAATGCTATGTAAAAATCTAGGTTAGGATTTGGATTTTCAGGTGAATATTAGCATCTAGGATTATTGGTCCTCTTGTACTTCATAGTAGTTAGTTCAACATTCATTCTCTTCTGCTCTCCATGGTGATACATGTTGCTCTAGGATTCTATTGTTCCTATATATATTTTTCCAAACATTATATAGGGTACTCAGCTAATTTTATAATCCCTTATAAGATTAACTAAGATCAATCTATGAGTGCAATACCTAACTAGACCATGTGAGGTTATTAAGTATATTCCTATCTCAATAACTAAGCTATCCACTCACCTCAGCAAATTTCAAGCACTCACACCACTCAACTTTTGATCTAACCTCCCGTTTCCTTTCCCAAGTTCAAGTAAGGTATTATATCAATCTAAATGTTGGTCAAGCAATCAGAAAGCATGAAGTACAAAGCTGAGTGAACAAGCATGAACCATTGATTGCAAAATTAGAATGAAGAATAACTACTAATCTATACAAGAGTTCTAAATAATCCTAGATTAGATAGGGTTTAGCTATACATGATTATAAAATCCAAAGTCAAGCTTGAAGCAACAATCAAATGCATTAGAAAATATGAACAAGACAGAAGAAATGAAGAGGAAACTCAGAAACACAAGGATTTGGCTTCAATCTTCAATCTCCAACTTCTCTTTGCTTCAAGATGGCTTCTTAGCTCTTCCCTCAGCCTTTGCACAATTGGAATAACACAAAACCAATGACGGCTGCCTCGACCCTCCTTCGTATATGAAGCTTCAAACCCTCAGAAATTTTAGAAACAAAACGTTGCATTCAGATAATTCGACTTGCGCCGCGGCTGAGAATGTTACACCGCGGCGAGCTTTGGTTCTGTAAGAGCGAGCGCCGCGGCCTGGTTTGAATGCGCCGCAGTGAGTTTTGATTCTGTCTGAATTTTGAGGTCTTCTTGTCTCGCGCCTCGGCTTACACATGCTGGCCGCGGCGAGTTTTGGTTCTGCCTGAGGCCTCGCTGCAACTCAAAAATTTTCGCCGTAGCGCACGTTGCCTTGCACACTTCCTTTGAATTTCTGAACTTCCCGCCTCGACGCAATGATCCCAGCCGCAGCGAGATGTTTGAATTCATCACTTTGCAACCTTTCTCTCCTGAATTTGCTCCAAACTCTTCAACACATGCATCCTAAGAAAACCAAGTATGATTAGCTATCAGAATATTCAGAAATAAAGGTAAAGGTTATGGTTTTTCAAGTAAGTATTGAGTCTAGAGCTACTCATCCTATGCATGCTCATTTCTTTCTATGGATGTATTATTTACCTTAAAAGTGGAGGCTAAAGTTATATTTACTGAGAGAAAAATATGTACAATAACATGAATAGTTTGGAATTATCAGTATGGTTCTGTGCAGACTTGAAATTCATTTATGTTGACATTTTGATGAAGCCGTAATGAATTTGAAGTGAGGATAACAATGTAAGGATAACAATTAGGGTTGATCAATAAAATTCATTATCTAATTCTGTAAGATTTATCAACCAATTTAGAATTTTATGGTTGTTATCTGGGCATTGTAGTAGGTGGCTAGTTGATGATCATTTAGATTAATTTGTTTGAATCTGATGGTCAATTGAGGTGTCCTTGGTCTTACTCAGCTATTTTCTCACAAATGGTTTATTTGTGGGATAGTGTCTTTTCTTTTACTTATTATTTTTGGTTAGGTAGTTTTGTTTTGGAACACTTTATTTGTTGTTGTTTTCCCCTCCTGTTTTTTCTCTTTTTGTTCTTTGGTAGTTAGCTGGGCTAGTTCCTTGTGACTCTACAGGTACTATGGCTCCAGTGAATTGGTGGTCATCTAGTTAGTTGTAGTTGTCTTATCAATGTTGGATCTAGTTGGATTTCAACCTATGTTCATTATTGCTAGTTAAGTTTAGTTTTTGATTGGTACTTGTCTTGTTTATATTTTGTTATCAGCTATAGTTGTTTTGGTGAGTGCAGGTGTTGTGTTCTCTCATGCAACTCCTTTTTTGTTGGGTGGTAGTTGCACGAGGGTTGACCCTCTTTTTTCCTCCTATGTTAGTAAGGGCATTGTGCATTTTAAGTTTGGGGGTGAGGTTATACATTTTTTTGTTGTTGCTAATTTGGCATGTTTTTAAATTTTGACATTTAGACTTTTATTTGTAAGCTACTTAATTTTTGTGTTGGGTTGTTAAAGTATCCTTTGATGGGATTATTTGGGTCCAGTGATTATGGGTTGTAGGTTGTTTAGATTATATGCTTAATAGGGAATTTTGGAAGTGTTTGTTAATATTTGAGTCATAGAATAATACATTATTTTATGATATTTTTAAGGTAAAATTTTTGTACACAAAAATTTGGGAATTATTTGAAAGCTCTTGTTTGGAAGGATTATGGCAAATTGGTGTATATGTTCTTTCTCAATTTCAAAACTCTAGAACCATCCTTGGAATTCCTTGAGACGATTTAATGACTTCACTTGATTTTGAAAAATGATTTGGGCATTAATTAAAATGCGTTTGTGCCTTTCAAGCTATACTTTATCAATTATATTTCCCCTTGAACCCCTATTTAATCCTAATTGAAAAATCATGCAAATTTCTATTTGAAGCTGTGCATTAGACTTATACCCCATAAACTTGAAAAACCATGATTCCACCATGGACTTGAGGTAATGGATTAATGCTTGATAATTTGGTAAAGGTTGGATTTTACATTCTGATGAACTTTGATCATGGGAATATGAATAATGGGTAGTTTGTAATTATTTGCGCTCAAGTTGATTTGATTCAAAAAAACAAAACAAAACAAAATTATTTTTCAATGAGACTGAGTGCATTTAGGTTTGAAGATAAGTTTGAGGGGTGTTAGCTTATTGGAATAATACTTTGAATGTAGAAAAGAGGGTAGAGCTTTGTACTATCATTTATTTCAAGTAATTTGTGTAACACCATAATATATTAATCCCAACTAGTCTCTACTTAGGCTTGATTCTATATGATTTTTAAAGAAAAAGAACAAACCGTGGTATTTTCCTGCTATGTATCAGGGTTTAAACACTCATAGTTTGCCCTGTGGGTCCCATGAACCCATCAATCATATACTCTACTCAAAATCCATTTATACAACTCATACATAACATAAAACAACCCATGAACCACGGATATGAAGCCAAAAACCCTAAAATGTAATTTCTCAAAAAGGGCCCAAAAGTCAGATTTTTGGCTCTAAATTTGAAAAATCATAACTAATTATAGAAAAATGGGAATCAAGCAAACCATAGCTTTCTGGAAATCTCCAAGTGTTAACTTTACATAAAAATAATTTCCAACCACAATCTCAACATTTGGACCATGTTTGATATCAAAAAAGAGACAGAGGTCTAGCTGTCCCTAATATTGATGCAACTTGTTGTCATGAATTTCAAAAATTTATAACTAATTCCAAAAAATTATAATCTAGGAAAACTATACCAATTTGGAAAGCTAAAAATGTTAATTAGAGGAAAAAAATAAGTTCAGATTATTTCAGTAGCCTTTGGACCTCGAAAACTTATAGAATAGTAACAAAGGTCAGATAGATGACTTCTCTGATGCTGACATAGAACTTCAGAAAAGTTATTTCTCCCTCTATAGACCTCCGATTGAGGTGCTTCTAATTGTATAGTCACTGTGAATGTCTAGTTTATTCTCATAAAATTTCATGACAATTGGATACCGTTTGGTCCATGAATGACACAGATTCATTTTCGAATCTATGGTAGCAGTGCACTAACCAAAACCATCAAAATTTCCTAATTTCAACAATTTTGTAAATATTACCTAGACCTCCAAATATTACCCACTTTAGCTTTCCAAGAAGCTCTCAATAAGCTCTATAGGCATGCCAAATTTCATATCAAGAAGAGCTCATTTGGTCATACTTTGATAAAACTCACAAATTTGGCAATTTTGACATTATAAATGGTTCAAAATGAGGGTAAATGGTCTCCTACATGCTCTAGTACCTCTTGGGCAAGTTTTAAAACATAAATATAGCATATATGAAATGCCTAAGTGGGTCAAATCACCATACATCTCAAACTCACTATGCTACGAGAAAAAATACACTACTACATACAAGCCACAAAAGGGCCAACTCCCATATTTTCATTACTTTGGCTCTATATGTGATTCATATATCATTTATACATATTTCTACACTTGCTCAAACATTTAAATCTCAAAAAGAATAGATATACATAAGCACTATGTCTTTCCTATACATCAAACTATGCGTGAGTGTGCAAAGTGTCAAAACAAAGACCTTCTATACCTCATGGCCTCCACTCTTAGGCTCTTGAGCTCCACATGGACCATATGAGATAGAAGAGGGAAGGGGGTGAGATTCATGGAATCTCAATAACTTATACACTCATTCAAGGAAGTAATCAAGGAATATAAACAAGTCAAAGCATGCAAGTAGGCATCTAACCATTCATAATCATACAACACATGATTTACATGCCATAAAAACCATATTAATGTCAAGAATAAGCTCTAGGGACTTTTGGTCTAGCCTCACTCTATTTTAGGGACTTTTGGATGGCTCCACCTTTGGTGTAGGGACTTTTAACTAACCCTCACTCATTCATGAGACTTTTGGCCTTGTCTCACCCATTTCTAGAGACTTTTGGCTCCACCTCACCCATCACAAAGGACTTTTAGCACTACCTCACCTGAGTAATTTTTACAACCTAAAACATATGCATAATGGTACCAATACATCAAAGCAATATCAAATGGCATGTCTCACAATACGAGTATATACACAAGTATACAATGACTATTACACATCCAAGAATGCAACAAGGAGTGGAAAGCTACCTTATAAACCAACACAAGTCTTCCTTTCTTATTTCTCTTTGTCTTTCTCGATCTCAACACCATAACTAGATGGAGTTGATTCTCTTGAGTCTAGACACAACAGATAACATGCAATTACTCTCTTATAACTCAAGTAAATACTCACAAGGTTAGGGGGTTCTTCATTAAAACAAAAACTACAAAGTATATAAGAACCCTTAGTTTTCTTCCTTTTAAATTTCACTAACTCTTTTTCTACTTTCTTTGTATTTGTTAACTTATCACACTTTAATTCAAGAGTTTCTTACTCATTTTAGGTCAAAACAGAGCTATCTTACTCAATCACCCATGGAAAGGAAACTTAGAAAGAAAAGAATAAAATCAAGAAGAAGAAGCATGATGATCTTTAAAGGTTCTTACCTTTCTTCCTTGGTTTCCTTCCTTCTCTCTTAGCTTCTCTTGGTTTCTCTCTCTCTTTCAAGCCTTTTTCTTTGTTTTGGACGAAGCTTAGGTCGGTTAGTAGAAAAGGAAAGGATCTAGATGCTTTAAAAAGCAAAATTCTCCTTTTCTACGCTTTTGTAGACTAACCCTCACTATAACGGAAAATAATTCTCGCTACGACAAGCACATATCAGTCCCAGACCCCTATTTTCGCCACGGCGCACGCTATTGCGAGGAACCCCCTGGTTTTTGTATGGGATGCCTGAACTCGCTATAGCTAGAAGCATTCTCGCTATAGTAAACAGGTACATTTGCTATAGCTAGGCTATTTCTCGCTATAACGAACAAGTACATTCGCTTGTTCGTTATAGCCGGCTATAACCAGCAGACTTAGAAAAATTTTAGCACTTAAAAAATTTTCAGTAATTTTTTAGTTGTTACAATTTGCATTCTCTTTAGGGGTATACCTGGGCCGGGTAGGGCTTTGGCCGTGCCTGATGCCCGGCCGGATTTTAGAGGGGCTTCAAAATTAAAGCCCATTGCCCTATCCCGAGCCCGACCCAATTTAATATAGGGTAAGACTAGGCTAAACAGGGTGACTTGACATTTTTTTAGTTTATTATAAAAATTATAAAATAACTTTAAAATTTTTTTTATATAAATCCTTATAAAATTGTATTTTATCTTTAAAAAATTAAAATTTTGGTATAAATCTTCATAAAAAATAATTTTTTTATTTTTTTAATTTGATTAGATTAATATATCTCTTAGAGGCAACCCAAATTTATTATGAAAATTATAAAATAATACTTAAAAAAATTTGTATATAAAGTTTTATAAAATTATATTTTATTCTTAAAAAATTAAAATTTTGATATAAATTTTCATTAAAAAATATTTTTTAAAAAAATAAATTTATTTTTCAAGCTGGCCCCCGCCCTTATTGTTCTAAGGGTTGGCCCGATGCCCGACCCAGCCTTAAATTTTTTTAAAAAATTTTTTGTGCCCGGCCTAACCCAGCTCGATTTGATCAGGCAAGGCCGAAACACCCCTAATTCTCTTTTGCCCCTTCTTTCAATTAGCCTTCACCTTGGCCATATTATAAGCTTAAAAGTCCTAATGATTTCGAAATTTTGCAAAGTCAATTGTTCAGTAGAGAGGGAAGAAAAGGTTTAGCATGTGCTTTGTGACACATATACATTTGGAAGCTAACTTTATCGAGCACATACATAAAACCCTTGGAAACTCAAAAAGGTAGAAATAAAAATATGGCCTGCATGAAATAATATGATAATATTTCCTGCTATCAGTTTCATTTGATGTGCTTAAGTCCTTCATCTGGCAAAAATGGCTGAAGCAAGCATCATAGATTCTAATTTCTATGTGTTGTTCATCAAAACGCATTATAGATTGTACAAACTCCAATTTCTATGATCTCATATTTGGAGATTACAAAATGTTACCATCTTTTCAATTTGATTATGACTTAGATATCTTTTTAAATTATTTAGTCTATAAATTCTAAGGTTATTCAATTTAATCTTTAAAAATCTTAACTCATTATACATTTTTTAGAATATCTATATTTATTTTATTTTTATCCTTTTTTTATTGATAAAGGTTACTGAATAGTAAGTCTAAGAACTCAAAGATTAAATTATATATTTTTTAGATTTAGAGACAAAAGTGATAATGTGATGATGAGATCAATTCAATTTACAATCTCCAAACATTTGGCCTATAGGTATTATGTGAACTACATGGAAACCATTGTCTTCTTTCCAAGCCGTTAACTATAAATGTTTTTCAATTCTTGGTCTTAGTTGCCTCATTTTTTAGTTTTACCAATTCTTTTCTCCAAGACATATTCCTTTCACTAGACCATTCATACTCATCATTGGTCATCATACGTTGCAAGTAATGCTACATCATATTGTCTGCAGCACACTATTTTAAACTTGTATATTGTATGAATCCAAACTTCAAAGTTGAATATTGATACTCTTATTCACTTTTTTCCACACGTTGCCTTTTAAACTTTTCCATCATGCATGCCAACCTCATGTAACTACTTTTTTATTGCTAATGTTACATTGGAATTTTTTTACCTTTTTTTTTTTTTTTAAATTCAAGCAAATAGGTCATGCTCATGTCATAAGAGTGTAGTGTATATGCTTGCATTTGAATTCCCAATAATTAGTTTCTTTTTCTTTATCTAATTTCATTCTCTACATTTAAAAATTAAATCCATATATACATATGATCATAGAAGAAGCCAAAACTTCCTTTTTATTGAGCCTAGATTATCTCAATTATATGAAAAAAAATTATTATGACTAAATCCTAACTATTTAAAAAATATTATTTATTTTCTTAAATATAATTTGAACATTAGTTTTTAGTTTGACTAGTTGTCATATGATATATACTTATATGCTCTTTTTTTTTTGGGTGATAGGTGTGGTGTTTATAAAAAATTTGCTCCATAGCCTGAAAAGCTAGGTACTAGCTTAAAAAAAGTCAACCCTGTTTCAATTGGAAAGGTCAACACCCTCAATCTTGTTGATATAAACTTACATTAAATTTTTGTAAATGTTCACTGAGCTTGAATAGCATGTGGAAATCAATCAATGCCTATACCTTATTTAGTTGAAAACAAATCTTTTCACTGAGGCACATGATATTGATGCTATCTATTCTCGTGGGACCTTTTCTTCCATTCATAACTCAAGACTACATTCAGATTTTAAAGAGGAATTACGTAGGAGGATTGCCACAGAGACAGCACCTTTGAGACAAGAGAACCAAGAGCTTAGATAACAGAATCAACGAATCTTGTCTTTACTAGATCAATAATTGCAAACACTTAATAGATTGCAAGCACTTGAATCGCGATTATCTCGTGCCACATCAGATCCTATACCAGAAGAATCAGTAGCTAAGAAAACAGGCCCTGATGATTGTCCTCCTCTATAAATATGATTTTATTTCTCTTCATGTTATTTTAAGTTATGTGTTTTAAGTTCAGGAGTGTTATAATTTATTTTAGAAATATTTAACTAAATATCGTTTTAATCTATTTGTTACTTTTCATTAAATATTCTTGTGTTATTTTATTTTGTTAGATACAAAGAAACATTTGGACTTTGATTTTATTATTTAATGAATAATAGCATTATTTTCAATTAACTTTCATTTATTATGCTTTTAATGTACCTTATTCAATAGGAAGCAAAGTAATATTGAAGTTAAATTTTAAAAATATATAATATAAATAAAAAATTAAATTAGTGGTCATTGTTGGATTACATATTTATTATCATAATTGTATATATAATCATTGCTAGAACTTTTTACACAATAAACTATTGAAAGTGATGGTCCCACTAATCCTCAACTTTTTTATTATTATTCATTGTATTGTCAGTCATTAGAGGGTAAGAATAATTATGTGCTAAGCTTTCATTCAAAGTTAAGCTAAGAATTACTTGAACACTTATGTTTTAACATGTGCTTCAAATTTTTGCACGGAAAATCAAGGTTGTTATTGAAGGTGGTACTCGCTACATGTAAAAGAATATTTAAATTACAATTAAATTAAATTATGCTATATATATTACAATTAAATTAATATATATTGCAAAAGAATATTTTTTAAAATATTAATATTTAATAATATAAAAAATAATTAACATATTTTACATATACCAATAAATTTATGCAAAATAAATTAGATAAAACTTGTTGAAAGTTATAAATTTTCACCACATAATATCAAAACTTTAATTTAGACAACAAAATCATTTCAATGTTAAAACTGGCGGGTTTATATTGATTTGGCCAATTCTTAATCAAATTTTTTTGGGGTCAATTTTGCAAGTTAATTGGATCAAAATCTTAATTAGTCACTGATTTTTTCTCAAACCGACTAACTTTATAATAACAAGAAGTCTCCAAATGTTTAAATGACAAAATAAATATTATAAAAGTCAGCAAACAATTTTAAACTAAAAAAATATATTTTAAATAGATATGAAAGGTTATATATTAAGTAGTTCATAATTTTAATAGCGATGCACAACGTGGGTGATTTAAAAAACCAAACAAAAGTTACTATATTTTCAAAGGAAACTATTTTAGGAGTTTTTTTTTTTACGTAAATGCAGCACGTGAATCTCAAATTTCAAAGAACAAAATTGTATTACAATGATAATAATTTCCCTTGACTTGTTTGACTCACATGAGTTCTTATATAATATCAACTTGTTAGCATGAGATGAGAACAACGCCATGTGATTATAACAAGCACGAAAATAAAACCGCAACTTAAGGTGACTGATTAGCATTAATGAACTGTATAGGCACTAATGATTTTGAGATGCTCTTATGGAACAGTCTATGTCTGCCACTTCTTTTACTTCAAAGTGGGAATCGAAATCAAATGATAGACGTAATCAGGTACGACTGGGACCACTGTGGTCCTGTTGGTCCCGCCCTCATTATCGCCTTTCTCTAATTTTGTTGCGCTTGCCCAACAGTATTTTCTTCAACTAGTCTATTCTACAATAAGTGTGATCTCACTGATCTATCTATGTAACATGACTCCTTTTTTATTTTTCTTTTTTTTCAATTTAAATAAATTATTTTTTAAAAAATATTTAAATCGCATAATTTTTTATTATAAAAAATACACTAACTCTTTTAAAATTAAAATATAATTAAAAATATTCTAAAAAATAACATATTTTAATTAAAAATATAACTTATTAAAAATTTATTTAACATAACTTATTAAAAAATTTATTTTTATTTCAATTTATTTTATTTTATATTAAAATTTTTAAATTTATAAATTTATCTATTTTATATTGATCATATAAATATTTAATATTTTTTATATTATATAAATAATAGAAATAAATATTTTTTTGTTAAAATATATGTAATTATATCTTTTAATTTTTTAATTTTAAAATAGAAGTAAGGAATATGCAATTTAAATAATTTTTTTTAAAATATAATTTATTCTTTTTCTTTTTGTCAAGCTTTTCGTTTTTTTCTTTGAGTGACACTTCACATTTTCTTTTTTAAAGTTAGAAAGTTAGATTCCTATCCTATCAAATAACTACTGAACATTGTTGCGAATATTGTCAATGTTCATATAAAGAAACAAAAACATTAGTTTTACAAAATAATTCATCACATCAATATAGCACTTAAAAAATAAGCTGACCTATTTTTGGACAAAAAATTGTGGCACAAGAAACTTTATTAAAAGTAATTTTTTTTTTAAATGAAGCTGGAATAAACAATGAGTTGAGTGTTTACAAGCTAATGCAGAACCTAACTAACATCCATATTTAAAAATAAAATAAAATAAAAGTTTTTAGAAATGATATAAGAATGAAATAGAAAAATTAGAACTTATAGCCTTTGAAACATATGATCACCATATTTTCTTTAAAGGAATGTTTGTTTTTATTGAGTTGTTGTAAGGTTTGAACAAATTTACTTTTAAAAGTTATTCAAAACATTCTAAAACATTTCATTTAACAACTAATAAAACTCTAACTCTCTCTTTCAAGAATTGGAATGAAGAAAGTAGGTGATTGTATTTTTTTATGCGTTGAGTATCAATTATCTATAAATTTGATTCTAAATTATCATGCCTTTTTACCAATAATTAAATTTGAAATTCAATTTTCAATCATGACATTTGAATGTCTTTTTACATTTATTACACAATTCAACAATTATTTGACTATTTTTATATGAAAAAACACAATTACTCAATCTAATAGGTACCAAAAGTAACAAAATTTTTGAATTTTCCAATGTTTATTGGCTAATCAGTTAACTGCTCTTAGAGACCAATTGATTATTGCCCTACAAAACATTTTAGAATTTCTTTTTGGATTGGCTACTAGTCGACTGCTTAGATTTGGCTAGTTGACTAGTGTTTAATAATATGCATAGGGAAAAAAATATAGCAACAATATAAATAAAGATGGTTAAAAAGTAAAATAAGCTTAAATTAATCATGCAAAAATTATAGCTTTCTCATATTTACATATTTATTGTTGTTGTTGTTGTTATTTCTACGAGAAAGTTATAAAGATAATTTCCGTATACATAAAGAAAAAATTTAATATACATAAACATTTGATGTTAAACCAAAGAAAATAAGAACTGAAATTAATCCGTTAATTTACAAAATTTCATTAATTAAATCAATCTTATCCACTAAATTATCCGAAAGGTAGCGTATTGTGGGTGAGAGTATGAATCTCCACATATTTGTTCTCTCTCATATATGCTCATATTATTCACAAAAAAGTTTGTTTTGTTTTCTAGAAATGAACATTATCATTATTAGAGACAATACAAACAACATGAGTGGCCAGCAAAAGCCTTCATGGAAGAGTTGTTAGTTGTCAATTACCCACTTGCGTTGTCATCAAATGGTCGATAGACGAGTCCCTGCCTAGGTGAAAAAAGCATGTGGATGAATTGTTTTACTTTCCCACAAATGTTGACTCTCCGCTTGACAAAACGTGACCCATGCACGCAAGTCCGCAAAGGATCCAATCAATATATTTATACATATTGCCAGATCATTTTTTTTTTTTCCTGTATGATTGAGAACTGTATCTGTCTTACTTATGGATAACAACTTAACAAGGACCACATACACGTTCATTCTATTCCAGCACAGCGGGTCCAGGTGATAATTTGTGGTGACTTCCACACACACTTGTTTTTTTTTTTTTTTCCTTTCTTTATCTTTTAACTTGAGACCTCCTCGTGCTTTGCGCTGATTTTCGTAGAAAATAATTTAAGAAAATAAAAAACGCAACTCCAAAAAATTTGCGTCCACATTTAATTAAAAGGATAAAGTTAGGCCAAATTTTAAAATTAAAATTAAAAAGACAAAATGGAAAAATTTTTAACCTTAAAAAACGAAAATGAGCTTTTCATTAATTTTAGAATAAATACACATGTAATATATAAAATTTTAAATATGAACTCATTTAATAAAAAATATTATTTGTTTAGATATTTGTAATACCTTATTATAAATTATTTAGTAAAATCTTTTATCCAGAATGATTTGATAACTCTTCACGCGACGAGAGACGAAGCGACACATAGATATGGTGATTAATTGTGTTTCAAAGTGCTTCTAGATGCATGACTGCTTGCTAGTTGTTGGATCAACTGAACGGCCACGATTTTTCCAAAATAAAGTTGTGATGTTGGCACCCAAAATTGAGGTAATCTAAACGTAAACGCGTCATGTTATTCATGAAATAGAAATAGTATAATTCTTTAAATTTTTTGTGAGAGGGAGAGATCGCATTTGAGTCAAAATAAATTATTAAAAAATTCTAAGAAATTGGTTTAGTAATTAACAAAGTACGTCTTCTACCTTAAATACTCGTGCTTAAATTATAAAACTAACATTTATCAGAATTTATATTCATAATTAAATATCACCTTTAATAGTGTACGAGGAAGAATTTGCTCTCGATAGATGTGCAAACCGTCCCGAAAATGTTTTATTGTAAAAAAAAAAAGGAAACTAATAATAATCCCGCAACCTTATTCAATGTCAATTTAATTATTACGATTTACTGTTATATCTTTGGAGAGGGAAATTTTGTTAGTTGCATATAGTGTATGATGCATTTGAAAAAATTAATAGTTAAAATTAAATGTATACAGATAAAATTTATGTGTAATATAAATAAAATTTTTATACAATATAAGTAAAATTTATGTATAAAATAAATTTTAATTATTAAATATATAAATGACATTACACATTAGAGGTACATGTAATAATTGCTCCTAAAGAGACTTTTGATGAATATGCAGAGTGTCAAGTTCCATAAATTGAGTTCAAGATGTCAAAATAGTTGTCGAAGAATTGCAGCTTGGAGCATTTACAAATGGGCCACTTCTGTTGTCAAGAGGCACAACAAAATCAAGAAGGTAGCCCAACCACGGAAACCTCATTCCAGGCCTTGCCTTTCAATGTTTTCCTTGTTTAGTTGTCTTTTAATCTCTTGGGTTAAGAGAAACTTAGGGTCTGTTTGATTTGATTTTGTAAAATAGTTTTGTTGTTTTCAAGAAAAAAAAAAAAAACCTATTTGATAATGTGTTTTTAATGAAGTGTTTTGTAAAACAAAAAAACAAAATTTTGTTTTCAAAAACAAAAAACTCAGAATATTTTTTAAGTGTTCTGTAATTTTTGTTCGACAGAATCAAGTAAAAAATAGAAAATAATTACTTTTTAAAATAATGATTCAAACAGATTTTTTAATTTTTTTGTTCTCAAAAATTTTTTCTTGAAAACATATATTTTAAAAATATTAAAACAAAAACAATTTCAAACAGCCCCTTAATATCCCAAAAAAAGAAGAAGCAATAAGTCAATATATATTCCCAGCAAATTAATTATACCAATTCTAGAAAAAGAATTATACGCACACAACTACCCACTAAACTAGTCAAATAGTACCTTTCTGTAGGCGGCTAATATATCCTACAATACAATTGGTCAAAAAAAAAAAAAGTCCTACTATACACACTTGATGGAAGAGTTGTCAAGTAACCATATTAAGGACACGTGGAATGGAATTGGAAGATTGGTATGTTGTCAAAAAGAGAGAGGGCGCCAAAATCTGTCACCAAGATGCGCTTGATACGAAGAATAGATTTTCTAAATCTGAAATGGAAGAAGCGTTGATTTTCTTTTTTCCTCTCATCTATTTTGCCTACTAATGAAGAAGTTTTTTGGAGCAAAAACTTGATTTGCTTATTTTGCCCCTTCTATGACTGCTGTACATGTTCTGTCCAACGGGGAAAAAGAGAATTTATTTTATTAATTTTTAACTGTTGACAGTTTTGACATTTTCTGCTATTTTTTTTAATTATTTTCAGCTATCTAAATATGCAAATAAAAAATAATATTATTATTATTTTATATTATACTAAACATCAATCATTCCATTCCCAATACCTAAACGAGAGCTGAGAGTTACTTTTTGTTTTGTGTAGAAGAGTTCTGGTTAAAAAACATGTGCATGGAGTCACTTTTCTTTTCCCCAAATGATGGCTCTTTTGGATTTGCTTGACCAAAGCTCACCCACCACAAATGCCGACGAGGGTACAAACAACCAGATGATATAATAATTATGTATTTCTTTTTATAAAATGATTTAAATTGTGTTCAATTTAGAGAAGTACGTGATTATTTTATATATGAGATACTAAGATATTTAGTGGGAGATATATATCTTGGTGTGTCTATATATATATATTCAAAATAATATTATCCTAAAAGGATTTTTTTTAATATTTCTTATTGATTTTAAAAAATAATTTTTATTCTAAATAAATTTATAAACTTTTAAAATTAATATAAAAGATTAAATATATTTTTTAAGACTTCAATAAAATTTTGACCTGTATAAATTTGTTTGTCAGTCAAAGTCAAAATAAATATAATTATAAATTATCTTGTGCATATTTTTTATAATTAGAAAAAAAGGATGAAACCAAATCTTCTGATATTGGTAAATGAGCAAGAATTGGAGAAGTTGTTATCATCATGGCACTCCTGTTCCAACGAGGCGCAACAAAATCGAAATGGTGGCCCAACCACTGAAACCTTGTTCCAGGCCTTGCCCAATGATTTTTTGGATTTTTTTTCTTTGGAGTTAACATAAATTTATTCCATATCTGGCAATTAATGTTCAATGTCCAAAAGAGAAAGATCCTCTGAACTAAAGTAGGCCTAAAAGATCTCCCATGTCTTGAAGCAACTTAAACAATATTTCACGAACTTAAAGTTATTAAGTGTTTGTCCAAGTCCACAATATATAAATAAGACCCCTTTGTCAGTTGGGCTTTTGTTGATTGTATCACTTCCTCTCTTGGCTTTACGATATACAGCCATCTCTCTTATATATATATATATATATATATATCTGTAAGCTTTATCTTTTTTTCAAATATTCAGACATTCAAAACTCTGGTTTGACCCGGTGAAACCCAAATGTCAACCGGGTCACATCTAACAGTTAATTTTTATTCTTCTTAACTCATTGAAGTCAAGTTAAAAAGGAAATATGAAAGAGAGTCATGCATTTTTGTATATCAATTATTTACGTTGATAAATAAAACTCAGAATAAAGAAACATGAAAAAATGCCCAAGAGCAACGGAAAGAATATTGTGACGAAGAACAGAGCAATACATAGAATGGACAGATCAAAGTTGACAGTTAATTAAATGCGATGATTAAATTGGTAAAAATATTCCAGTTCATTTGCCCGCTTAATTAATTTCTTACATTTGGTAAAGGGTGCATGCATGGCTCATTTTTCTTTTATGAAAGTTACTATATCTGTTCAATTTTTGGTGCTAACAATGTCATTTTCTAGTCTACTAGACATTTTGTAGCTGGGTATAACTAATGCAATGCCAGATTCTTGTAATATAATAAGTTGAATTTAAGTTCATAACAAAAACATCTTCAGGCTATAAAGTTTCTAATTATATCTATTTTATCTTATTTATGTGTTTCTTTTCCCCTTTGATGAGATGGGAACTTGGAATTTTTCAATTCAACGGAATCCAAAAGAGAAATAGCTAACAAAGCTTCTTCAATGATTACCTACTCTATTAGAAAAAAGTTTGAAAGAGAGAAAATAAATGGAGTTATACCAACATAAATACTACCAACACCCTCAGAATATACATTTTATTCAATAGATTCGAATCTTGTGTAAAAATCACTTGATATGTTGACTTCTAGGATTCTGAAATTGTTGAATTAGTTGCATGAAAACATATGATTTTACCCCATGATACAAGGGATTGGCACATTTTTTAATCCTTTGATCTGACTTATGAACAGTGGCTTATTTTATTGCCATTTGGTATAGTTATACAGAAGGGAGGACTAGGTGTTTGCTCTGGTGGAGGGAAAGCATATTGTTGATAAATATATTGCTGCTCTTAATACAGGAGGAGAAGGATTAGTAGAATGAGAAATTTACTCTTAACTATGGTAACAGAAAACTCAGGTTGGTTTGGTTTGATGACTAGATTCCTTATGTTCTATTGTGCAAGTAAATGACAATATAAACTTTAATGCTTCAATTAGTGTATACAGAGCAGATTATTGACACTACATATATATATATATAGGGGAATTAGTGGAATAAACATTTGATTCTGGAGCTGATATATTGTTTAGGACAGAGTTTACTACAGCTATCTTAATTTGAATAATTATTTAAACTACTTTTGTAAGTTTACTTATCTTTGACAGAGAAAGAGATGGGCAAGATGTTATTTAGTTTTTTGTTCTTACCTTTCGGAGTAAATTAATTAGTATATATATATATATATATATATATCTCTCTCTCTCTCTTGTTGAAATAGTTCAGAATTTTTATGTCTAGGTTTGTGAATGACTTGAGTGAAAAATTAATATCATTGTCAATATCTGAATCTATGCTCATATAATGCATAATTTAGAGTACTCTACATTATCATTAAAACTTTACAGCTTAATATACTTTTTGGCAGGTGTATGATTCAATGGCTTTTATGATTAATAGGGAATATTGAAATAACATTTACTAGTCTCTTGAACTTCATAAATTTGTCAATTGGAGTCATTTTTTGTGGTCTTGCTGATCTTGGAACGCATTGTTTTCATTTAACTACTTTTTATTACATCATTCAATTTCTGTTCCTCAAAATTTTTTTCTAATAGGACTACGCTTAATGATTTAAGGCCATGGTATCCAATTCCAATCTTTTTTGTATTTTTTTTAGCAATTAATAGAAGTGATTTAGCTTCCCTGGCTGATGGAATTTTGTGTTCTAGGTATGAACAATTAACTATTTTTTTTAATAACATTTTTCCCTATTTTGGAATGGATCTTTGAATGGGCTCTCAACATTCTATAGTAGTTAGTGATAGATAGTTGGCATTCTTTCTTTATATTGTCATTGTTATTACTTCCAAGTAAAAATTGCATTCATTTGTATTATCTCTGGATTCTTATGGCTAGCAACATGGATGAGATGGTGGCAGACTAAAATTGGGATGACGAGCCAAGGGTAGATGTTCCTATTATAGTGCAGGGCTTTTTAAATCATGATATCTAGGTTATGTGATTGTTACACAATTATAAATAAATTGATTTTCCAATTCATTGGGTTGAACATTAGTGTTTATTTTTTAACTTCTAAGAAAGAAAATTGAAAATCTTGCAATGCAGCCTATTAAATGTCATGAAATTGTCTTTAAGCTCTAAATTTGCAAATTATGCAATGTGAGGGAAGCTTGAGTGCCTTGGAAATGAAAGGCAACACTATATGAAGGAACAATTAGTTTCTTAATGATAATTAATCTATTTGCTTTGAAGCTTAAATCTTCATACATCTGAAGCATATAGCAGTAATGGTAAAAGGCAATACAGCCTATTAACTATTAATGAGGATAGCTTAAATCTTCTATAGTTATGCTTGAAATGAAAACAGAACTTTTAAAAATTCCATAGCTTCTATTGGTTTTTGTGAATATATTTTTTAAACATATCAATCTATCAAGTTACTCACACTTAATATTCTTATGGGTTCTCAAAATCTTACAGATGGGTGGATTTGTACCAGTGTTAAGTTGTCATGTGAAGTCATTTGTCATATGTTAGGCATAGTCACAAATGTGTTAGGCGTCACTTTGGAGTTTCTTAATTGACACCATATGCATTTATCTCTACATTTGTCTGGTTTGAAGTCTAATTGGATGTCAGGCTTTGATGATCAAAAGATATAGGTACCAATCTTTCTCCCCTTCAGCAATGATTTTTTTAATAGTAAAATATTAAAATAGAAATTTTGTTTGAAGAAATAAATATAATATTTCTTTAAATTATATGCATGAATGATGTAATATGCACATCCAATAGTATAGGATCTAGGAACATTTTTTACAATCTAGCAAAATAAAAAATATATAACAAATACGAGAAAGTACTACTAAGTTCCTTTTAAGAGGAGACTAACCATTATTTAAAATGGTAAATATGTGTATGCCTACTGGGGCCTCTGAACTACCGCGAAATGAAAAATAAGATTATGAGTGAAACATATTTGGCGAGTGGGTAGGGAAATGTATTGGACTTGCGGTGAAAAATGCTCAATCTTTCCGTCTTGATGTCAAGAAGTTATAAACCCAGTAATCTCCTACTCTGGAGTTGAAGAGTTTTACCCTTGTTGTGATGTTAAAAAGAGGCAAATCCTTGATGAATGTAATTCCAATTATTTCAAGGTAGAAAGTTACAAACGGAAGCACATGTATTAATTTCTCGCGAATTGTCTAACAAAGTATAGTTTGTGGGTTTTCCAAGCAGTTGGTTCAAATGTGAGCATTGTAAAGTTTCATATTTTGGTATAACTTACGTCAGAGAAGTTTTATTTTACAGAATATTAAATATATATATCGGCACGCATTCACTTATTCTGAAATACTCAGGTTCCAATATTTTCTATCATTAAACATGCCCCGTGACTCCTATCAAACATACTTTTCTTTTTCTCCTTTATTGATGTATCTCTTACCGGGCTTGGAAACCAAATCAAATATCTAGCCAGACTTATGTAAAAGGTGTTCGAAGAAGTTCAGACCCGATGGCCATGTATTCAACTATCAGAAGTGACACAAAAATAGTGAATGCTAGTAGAGAATGTTGTTCTTTTTTTTTTGTTGGTAATGAAAACAATGCAAATACAAGGAATGAGATCCCCTGCAGTGAGAATCCCATCAAGTGTCCTTATAGTGAGATCTTGTGAGATGTGATAAAATAAAAAAAATAAAAAGTAGAAAAATAGAAAAAAGCCTAAGAGACATTGTAGACGTACTTCACGGTTTTCTCACTGCAGGGGATCTGATTTCCAAATACAACAAAATCAAGTGGGGTATCATGGCTCTCAATGGTTAAAAAACATGGGTTATAAGGACTCTGGATGTTGTTCTACTTTCCATTGCAAGAAAGGTCATCAATAATCAATAATTTAAACAATTCTAAGTTAGTGAATATGGCCATGAACTACACACACATAAATATGTGATGATTAATCCCAAGTCCTCTAGTTAGCATGATATTGCCTTTGTCGTTCTTATTTATTATCTATGTCCATAAGATTTTTTATATAAAATTGTTGTATTATTTTACATTTAAAATTTGTGAAAGTAATTATTTTGCTAAAGCATCCAATACATTAAGTTCAATTGAATTTAATGTGATCAAATTGATTCTATCAAAAACAAATAATTATTAAATAATTATTTATATGTTTTTTATATCAAATATTTAATAATTAAAATATACATTTCTAATGGTGCAGTTTTCCCATTGAAATTTACAATGTTTACATACTTTAGATCCAAACCCCGACTTCTACTCCATCCATATGTTCATCAAATGTTTGACAATTATCAATTGCTTTAAGCTGAACAAAAAATTCTTCTGGTTTGAGTCTACAACACCCTTTATCGTGTCAACCTAATGTTCCAAAATATTTGTTCACTTTTGTGTAAATTCGTAATGGGTTTTGTCTCTTAGACCCTATTTGGTTCGACCAAAAAAAAAAAAGGAAAGTAAAAAAGAATCTATGACAAAAGATGTTTGGTTGCAGGATTTGAGATCAAAAACAAAAAGCTATATATTATACACTTTCTTTACTTCCATGCACGGTGCATTTTTCAAACACATTTATTTAGATATTTTTATTCTTCCCATTCATACTACTATTAATTATCGTTATACACACACACACATATATATAATATACTTATTTATATTTTATTATTATTTATTATATAAAATAAAAATTTCTTAAAAAATTACGTAACAAATAAGAATAATGAATTTTCAAAAAGAAAATAAACTTATAAAAATCACATTTTATTTTTTTTTAAAATTTAATCAAATAATAGAATAAAAAATAGTAGAAACTAATTCTAAAAAAATTCAAATAATATAAAAAAAATTATTTTTGAATAAAGTTAAAAAAATTTTTATTTGAAGAAAACACACCTTTAAAATTAAAAAAATTAATTTAAAATTTTTTTTTAAATTAAAACAATTTTTGATAGTAACATAGTCGGAAATTCCAACATTTGGAGCTCACTTTCTTTTCCTAAATAAAGGTATTTTTATTCTTTAACTTTTATTACTTTCTATTCCATTTTTATTTCATCCAATCAAATAAACAAATACATATATAATCTCTTTTTCTTTTCATTCATATCAAATATAATTTATTATTATTTTTTATTCATCTTTTTATTTTTATTTTCAACGTTTAAGACTCTGTCATCCAAATGAGGCACTCCTCTGCCTTGGAATTTTTTTTTTCTTTTCTGTTAACTGTGCTTGTAAACAACAATTGTTTGATTGACCAGCAGTACTGTACCATCTAATTATAATCATTTGATGTCTTCTGTCTTCAATTTTGTTTATATTAACACTCACAATATCATATTTTTCAACTCCACCAGCGATACAAACAACATTATCGAAAGAATATACATATATATTTATATATATATATATCTAAATGCCTTGTTCGATATAGAAATCTTTTAACTAATATTATATATTTTAAAATTAATTTTTTAAACAATTTTGATATGATTTTATATAATTGTCAAACCTTGAAAACACACCACTCTATTTGTCTACAAATCAGAAAAAAAGACCCATTCTTTTCCTTCTTCCTCAATTTAATATGACCTTTTCACCCCACACGTGTTCATCTCATTTAAATTATTTAAATCTAATCTAAATAATAATTATAAAATTGCGATAATAAAATGTAGGTTGCATGCAACATTATATATACACTACAAATAACTAAATCATGAGAATTAAAAAAATAAGTTAAAAATAATTAATTTTTTTTAATTTTGTCTTAAATAAATATTTTTTAAAAATTTCTTTATTTAATATATGTACTTTTTTCTTAAAATTAATAACAATTACTATTCATAATTTAATTGACTCTTTTAATAGAGGATATACTTAGAATATTATAATTAATATATTAAATATTAGTAATTTATTTTTTATATTTTAAATCAAATTAACTGCCAAAGAAGGTTGTATAATTATAAAAAAAAATTAAATATAGATCATCTAACTTGAATCTGAATGGCCTGTATGAAATAAACATGATTGAGTAGAAAAAAAGCTGGCAGAGATCCGCATGGGATTTCGTTCATTGCTGCACCCCTACCTTCAATTTGCTAGTTCTGCTACTTTTCCTCAAGGAAATTCGAGACCTTGGTGTCCCTCTATGGAACTCTGTTGCTCTCTATTTCTTCAAGAGATCAAATTCTTAGAAAATGGAATTATATTTAACTGCACTTATAGTGACGAGAGGGAGGTTAATTCCTTTTCCTAAGTAGTTTAGTTGGATTTTTATGCTATTGCAAGGTATTGGGGAAATCAATCTCAAGACCATCGCATCATCACCCGCAACCATAATGATTTCTATAATTTACTACCTATTTTTGTGAGTCATCCGAATCTTTGATCAATTGTTTCTTTCATTTTATTCGTAATTCTGGGTTTGAATTGTTTGTCTTTAAGGCACTGATAGAACTCCAGAAATATAGGAGAAAGTTAGCAGGAAATAACAGAATCAAGAGAAAGAACGAAGGAAGAGAAATAGAAAAGAGAGAGAAAAAGGAGAATTGAGGGAGGTTGAGAGGAGAGCAGATTCACGAAATGCCTGCCTCCATCCTACGCCCCACTTCACATTTTATTCGAATAATCAGACACTGATGGCCATTAGGCCATTACACTGAAATTACAAGATTACCCTTACTAATTACTTCAAAAGTTCTAAATACCCTCAACTTATCAAAATGCTCGTATCAACCATGCCCCGTCAACATTATCCTTGTCCGTAAGGATACTGAGCTTGAGCAAAGTCCGGGAGTTGGCATTGCAGATCATACTAGTACTCCCACGTGGCTTCTGCAAGCATTTCTCCCTTCCATTTTACTAACACTTGAGTGGCTGCTAACACCTGAGTGGCTGCCTCGTTGGACCATCCTGCGATCTAAGATTAATTTAGGTTCTCGTTAAGTAATAAAAGGATCCTAGTCGAGAGGTAATGGTTGTTGATGAACGTGAGGGTTTGAACATTTTTTAAGAAGAGATACATGGAAGGTATGGTGGATTTTTGAACCGATCGGGAGTTGTAATGTGTAAGCTACTTGTCCTACCTGGTGCAGAATCTAATAAGGCCTATAATACTTGGGAGCCAGCTTTTCTAATCCTTTTCTTTCCACCATAAACTGTTAAAATGGTTGAAGTTTGAGAAAGACCCAATCACCCTCCTTAAATTTTCATTCAGACTTATGTTTATCTGTTTGTTGTTTCATTTTGTGAGCCATAAGGGTCAAGTTCTACTTCAGTTTGGCTAGCATGGTTTCTCTAGCAATAAATCTTGGATTGATCGCGGCCATAAAGGATTCTTGAGGTAGATGCGGTAAATGCAAGGCAGAGGTTGGCCATTCATGACCTCATAAGGAGTGTATCCCATAGAAGTATGAAATGTAGTGTTATATCACCACTTAGCCAATGATAGCCATTGTACCCATTCCTTTAGTGTCTGTCACATGAAGCTTCTTAAATAGTGTTCCATAAGTGATTTAGAACTTCACTCTGCCCATCACTCTGAGCATGATATGCCATGGATAAACTCTGTGAAACTCTTAATTTGGATAAAAATTTTTGCCAAAATTGGCTGGTAAAGATTGGATCTCAGTCACTTACTATGTTGCTAAGGGCTCCATGAAGCTTGTAAATACTATCCAAAAAGACTTAAGCTAAATTTGCTACCAAGAAGGGATGTGATAGTGGAATGAAGTGAGTGTATTTACTAAGTCGATCGATTGTCACCCAGATGGTATCTTTGCCACGTGATGGAGGAATCTTTTCAATGAAATCCATAGCTACGATATATCATACACCTTCAAGTACTGGTAGAGGTAGCAGTAGACCCAGACAAGCTGCTATTTCATACTTGCATCTAAGGCAAGTTTCGCAATTACCTAAGAAAGTTTTGATGTTTGTATGCATTCCTTTCCAATAAAAAGAGATTTGATATGTTTTAGAGTAGCTTTAATCCCCTAATGGCCTCCTAATAGGGAGGAATGCAACCAAGACAGGAGGTTCTACTTTAGAGTAGGTTGATCATTGCCAATAACTAATTTGTTTTTTCGGGTTAGAATGCCATTCTTCCATGTGTAGTGAGGATAGGAAGTAGGATTAGTTTCTAAATCCTCAATGATTTGTTTGAGAATACCATCCATCTGCCATTGAGCTTTGATAATTTCCCAAAGATCTGTCGAAATAGAGGACAGGCTCATTTGTAGTAATTCACCATGTGAAGTTCGAGAAAGGGAATTTGCAGCTTTGTTATCCTTGCCTTTCTTATAAGCAAACTTATACTGTAGCCCTATCAACTTAGTGAGCCAGCTGAATTGAGATGGAGTCGATAACCATTGTTCGAGAAGATATTGTAAGCTTTTTTGGTCCGTAAGTATGATGAATGGTCTGATGCTCAGGTACTCGTACCATTTTTTGACAACATAAACGATGGCAAGCATTTCCTTGTCATACATAGATAGCAACCTATTCTTTGGGGATAATACCTTGTTGATGTACATTATGGGATGATTCCTCTGCATGAGAATAGTGCCAATGCCAAAAATTAGAAGCATCAATTTTGCCAACAAATGCTTCTTCGAAGTTAGGTAAGGTCAGTATTGGAGCTATTACTAGAGCTATCTTGAGGTTGTTAAAAGCTTCTTTCTCTTCTGTACTCCATATGAAATTGTTTTTCTTGAGAAGATCCATGAGTGGTCGCGCTAGCACCCCATATCCACAAATAAATCATCTGTAGTATCTCGAAAGACCTAAAAAACCTCTTAATTCTTTAAGGGTCTTTGGAACCGACCATTCTTTTACTGTATTAAGCTTGGCAGGATTCGTAGCCACCCCTTTATCTGATATGATATGCCCCAAATATTTAATCCGATTTGTGGCAAATGCACATTTGCTCTTCCGAACCTAAAATTGATGTGCACGGAGGGTAGTCAGAACTTCCTCTAGATGTTCTACGTGAGAGTTCAAATCCCCACTATATATTAAAATATCATCGAATAAGACTAATACAAATTTCCTGAGTAGCTTTTACAACACTAGATTCAAAATGGCTTGGAAGGTCGAGGGAGAATTTGTCAGACCTAAAGGCATTACTAGTTATTCATAATGCCCAAAATGAGTTTGAAAAGTCGTTTTGGGGATATCTTCCTCATGCATTCGAATCTGATGATAACCCAATCTAAGGTCGAGCTTGGTGAATACTTTTGCCTTTCCCAATTTGTCCAGCAAGTCTTCTATAAAGGGAATGGGGAATCTATTCTTAATAGTGGATTTATTGAAAGAACAGTAATAAATGCACATCTTCTAGCTGCTATCCTTTTTTTTCACCAACACCACGGGAGAAGCAAATGGTGATGTACTTGGTTGAATCACTCTCGCCTCAAGCATCTCCCGTACTAACTTTTCTATTACATCTTTTTGGAATATTAGGTATCGGTGTGGCCAAATGTTGACTAGATTGGAGCCTTCTTGCAGCACAATTTTGTGATCATATTGGCCTCTGCTAGGGGGCAACCCTTGAGGCTCTTCGAAAACATCATCAAATTGGCGCAATAGTTGTTGAAAGTTAGGAGGTATTTCGGTAGTAGTCATGGACCACACTTTATAGTTACTTTTGTTTGGTATATTTGGGACCAACCGTAACATGTAGAGATCTTTTTGTTCAGGAATCAATTGCAGGAGTTTCTTATCTCCTATGATTTTGTTTTTAGCCTTTGCTATTGCTGATAGCTGTACCATTTTTCCCTTCTAAGTGAATTTCATAATCAGGTTCTTGGCATCAAATTTGATGGTGCTTAATTCTCTCATCCACTGTATTCCTAGAACCGTGTCACAACCATTGAGGGGGATGAGAATTACATTAGCTTCTAGCTCTAAGCCTTGAGACACCTACCTAAAGCCCTAGCAAGTGTGAGTTCCTTTTAATTGGTTCCCATTAGCTATTGTAACAGCTACCATATCTATGGGGTAGGCATTGCATTCACTAATTAAGGAAGCATTTAAAAATTATGAGAACTTTTTGTATCAATTAGAATTTGTATAATCCTTTTTCCACATTTTCCTTTCACTTTCATCGTAAGATATGAAGCATTTCCTAGCATAGCATTTAAAGAGAGTGTGGGGTTTTCCTGAGTTCCTACGTCTGTCGATTCCATCCCCTCTTTTAAAGACACCTCCTTTGGATCAATAGTCTCCTCATCATAAACTTCCATTAAGTATACTTGCATTTTCTTGTGTTGGGGACAGTCATGACTTGGAGTATATTTGTCATGGCAGAAATAAAATAGCTCTGAGGTCCTCTAATTCAACAGGAGAGAGTCTTTGTTTGAACTGTACCGAAGGTCGCCCCAAGATTCCCTTCTGTTTGCGATCCATTAGAGTAGGTTTCAACTCCATTTTAGTATCCCATCCTTGATTTTTCCCCTTGACTATTTTGCTTGTGTCCCCTGAATTCATCATGCCAATGATCCTTCTCGAGGCTACCATTCCAACCATAACCCCCTTTCGTAGCAACGCATAATTCATCTCTACCATCTTTGCCAACCTAGATGCCTCTAGCAAGGATTGAGGTCACAACAACTTAACTCCCATTGATAGTTCAGGTTTAAGGGCACTTAGAAAATAACTTAACTTTTGCTGCTCACTTAGGTCTACTTTGCAGACCAGGTCATCGAACTTAGCTACAAATTTTGAAAGAGATTTAGATTGTCGTAATTGCATCAGTTCTTCCATGGGATCATCATACAATGGCTCAAATCTAATTTTCTCAACCTCCACAAAGACAACCCATGAGATCCTCCCATTCCTACTTTTCTCAAAGTGTTGATATCATTTATATGAGGCCTTATCTAAAGCAAGGCTCGCTAACACAACTTTATTCCCTTCAAGCGTGTTCCATCCAACAAGAAAAAAAAATCACATTTGGAAATCCATCTAAAGACATCATTGCTGGTAAATTAGGAAAATCTACCTTGGTGAAGCGGGTGGGAATTTGATAATTTTCTATTGTGGAACAAGAATCGCCTGAAGTAGTTCGATTGTCTTCTCTAATGCATTGCCCAACCAAATCAGCTAACTGTAGGGAAATTCCATGCATCATTTCCTGCATCCCAGCCACCTACGTTTCCAGCTCCCCAATTTTCTGGTTGGACTTTGTACGTAAGCGGTCCTCCATATCACGTAAACTGCTTTAAGCTCTTGTTCCTTCTGCCATTGGATCGTTGGCTTTGATACCAAATTGATAGAACTTCAAAAATATAAGAGAAAGTTAGCGGGAAATAAGATAACGGAGAGAAAGAATGAAGGAAGAGAAAGAGAAAAGAGAGAAAAGAAGGAGAATTGAGGGAGGTTGAAAGGAGAGTAGATTCACCAAATGCTTGCCTCCATCCTACGTCTCATTTCGCATTTTATTCGAATAATCGAACGCTGATGGCCGATAGGCCATTGCATGGAAATTACAAGATTACCCCTACTAATTACTAAAAAAGTCCTAAATACCCCTCAACTTATCAAAACGCTCGTATAAGGGACGAATAGTTATGCTTGGATTGATTTAATTGCCGAAAAAATTGAGATGAATTTAATGGAAGTAGTGACGAGGGCAAATAATGATGCTTGGACTGATCTTAAGGACTCTAAAATCTAAAAGTCTCTGCCTTCATCAAAGCGAATAGGTTGTATCCAAGAGAATATGAACAATCCACAAAAAAACTGCATTGCCACAGTATTTCCGATACCTAGATACCCAAATATAATCATCTTCTTGTATTGCCACGGTCTTTCATGTGTCCCATTCGTTTCAGTTCCGATGCCCAGCTGTGTTGAAGGGAGAGAAATAGAGAGAGGAGATTCTTTAGATACGACGCTTTCATTTTAATGCTTTGCATCTATGGGTTTTGAAATTCTTCATTTTATTGCTTATGGATTAAGGTATCTGAGCATTAGTTTACCACCACAGAATGCACGCTTCTTCTTTGCTTGCAAGGTCTGCTATTTTTTCAGCAAAGCATGTTTGATTAAAGTTGGAACAGATTGTTTAGCAATGAACGAATATCGTGGATGACAGAAAAGAATGGGTCCTTTTTTTTTTCTTATGCGTAGATGGGTGGCATGTTATGGATGATTTGGCATAATGCTACATCAAACTTTTGTTCGTCATGTAGGATCAGACTTGATGGCGTTATGGCGATGTCCGACGGTGACTCTTACAAATGTTTGGAGGTTATATGGATTGAATTATAAACAAACCAAACATAAGACATTAAAAATTTGGTGACGCTATGGGAATTAACGAAATAATTTAAACAAAAAAATATTTATAACTTTTTTTTATATTTATGACATTATTTTACTTATTTACATAAATTATTATACTATAATAAATATCATATTATATAATATAAAATTAATTTAAAGAAGACTAAACTTAAGTATAATTTATTTATTTTATTATTATATTTTTCAATCAAAATATAACAAGTGTATAAAAACATAATTTAATTAAAATTATATAGTTGTCTATAAATATTATATATTTATTATATTTTAATAAAAGAATCTAACAATAAAAATATAATGAATTACATAAAAGTGTTTTTCTCTTAAAAAAATGAATAGGTGTTCTCTGTATTTTCTGTTGCGCGGCATGGGAATCATTGATTTTAAAAGGAAAGCAAAAAAATGTCAAAGGGGAGAGCCTAGAGGCCGCTCAAGCTCAGCAATAGACATTTCTGGTTGTGAAAAAATCGTCTGATGCACATTTTGAGTCTGGATCCCTTGGAATAAGGAGTCCTACTGCAGGGATACAACAACGCTGTTTTGGTATTTTTTTGATTTTTTTTTAGTTTGGGTTTAAAATGTAATAGAAAAATAAAAAAATATAACTATGATGACAGCAATTTTAATTGTTAAAAAAGTATATTTTAAAAATTTTAATTATACAATACAATTCAAATTTTCAAAGTGTAATTTTTTTTTGCAATTAAATTTTGTATTCATAATCAAAATTTTCATCTTTTTAATTACACCTTGAATCCAAAATAAAAAATATCAAAATTGCATATCTCATTGCAGAGGGTATTGCTGTGCACATTTCCTTATGTACGGAGCAACCTTGGAGAATGGAGAGATCAAAGTTGATAATTAATCAGTGTTTTTAAAATTAGACTAGATATTAAACTAATAGAGATATTAATTTATTATTTAATAGTTTGATCATAGTTAAATTTAGGTTGAGTTGATAATAATTAAATACATATACTTTTAAAATTTTATATATCAAAATTTTAATATACAAAAAATATTAATAAATTTTAATAATGTTTGAGTGGTTATTATTTAATTAAAAAATAAAAATTATCCATGATTAAAGTAGAAAAGTAATTAATATTGAATTTTTAGAAAGTTTTAAATTATACTAAAATTTTACCTATTATTAAAAAACAAAAAGGCAAATGAGGGAAGAAAGAGTAATTTTTACTAAATACTTTGATATTTGAATAGAGATGCTGTAACATCCGGTCCTTCCGTAAACGTGAGAAACATAATGTTTGGTTTCTCCATAAACGTCAGAAATGAGCCAGATACAAAAGGAAGTCCCTGAAATAGAAGGAATTGGGGCTAAATAAAATTATGATAAAATTATAAATAATGAAAAATGAGGATTTGAGCCTTGAGTTGCCCAGAAATCAAGGTTAGAGTGATTCGATAAAATTGCCAAAAGGCCAGTGGCATTTTCGTAAATATGGGCACTTTTTGAAAAACTCATAGGAGGGCTTTTTAAATGGAAATTTTGAGTTGCCCAGGGTTCTCAGAGGCCCCAAAAACCATAGGAAGCCCCGGGACCAGTGAAGCCCCTCCGGTGTACTCTTTTCGACGTTAGTTGACCCAAACTTTGACCGATTCGTTCGGGAAGGTTTTAGCTCCGATTTGAGTGATTCCAAAAGCATTTTATTAAATTGGGAATCTAAACTTTATGATGAAAAAGACGGTTCTCAAAAAGGAGCTAAAATGAAGCCAAACCGGAAATGCCATTACGAAGGGCGAAATTGGAAACCATTTTAAAAAGGAAGCTTCTTTCTTCTTCTTTATATGCCACGTTCTTTCTCTCCTCTCTAAGACCGCCTTAATTCTGCCAAAAACTAGAGGAGAAGCTGCCCTTCTTAGGCGCACAAGAGGAGGAAGATTTTGGAGGAAGAAATTCAAGAAAAAGGTAAGAAACTTTAAGAAATTCCATATCCTTCCTTCTTGAACCTTGCTCCCCTCCTCTCAAGCTTTCTTTCTATAGTTTTAATGGAGAGTTTGGTGCTGTTTTTGGGGCAGAACAGAGAGGGAAATTTCGAAAATTGAGGGAGTAAGCCAACCAAGTGGAAGAACAAGCCAAAGGAAGCATGAAAACAAGGTAAAACTTCCATTCCTTGGTAGCTTCTTCCTCCCCCTTCCTCTTGCACGAATTTGGGCATCATGAGCCCAATTTTTAGGGGCTGTTTTCTGCCCAATTTATGGAAGGATTAGAGGTTTTAGATGGCAAGGATTAAGAAGGAACCAATAGAATCAAGAAAGGAGCATTAAGAGACAAGATAGAACCATTAGGGGTCCAAATGCTCCCTTGCAAATCTGATTTTATATGAATGTTCTTAGACTTAATTGAATGTTTAAACATGCTCCTAAGACCCCTAGAGAGCTTCCCACATGCACCTCCCATCCAAGAAAGCAAAGAAATTGCAAGAAAAATTAATGAACTCAAAGTTAGAAAAGTGTAGAGCATATAAGGGGATTGTAAAAACTGATTTAATCTATGAGTTCTCTTGGCTATTTAAGTGTTTCCTTGACCTCCTACAACTCTTAACAACCTCCCTAAATGGTTCTCCCATCAAGGAAAAATCAAGAAGCCATGAAATCCCATTTATGCTCTAAGTTTCGGCCAAGTAGGGATGGCATAGTTAGAGAGAGTTTTAAATTGTTTCAAGCCCATTTTTGAGTCATATATGGTGAATGAATGTGAGGGGAAACCTTGGGAAAAATTTAGGAAGCTTAGAGAATGAGTTGGTGCTTTAGGTTCCATATTGTGACCTAAGGAAGTACCATGATGTTAGGCCCTTTGTTTTAATGATATGATGACTCCAAGAGGTTTAAAAGGAGTCAAGAATCATATTTGAGAATAAAGAATGAGGCCTAGAAATGATTTGAGGGGTGTTGCTTCATTAGGTGCCAATATGGACCATAATGGAGGTTATAGAGTAATCTAGGGTTTAAGCAAGTTGCATGGCCCTAGACATTGTTTCATGAACTTAATTGGCTCCCATAATTTGTGTTTAGGCCAAGAGACACTATTTCTACCAACTTGTGGGTGTGTGGCTAAAAGAGGAGGCTTGAAAGCTAAGGAAAAAGTGTGTGAAATTATGCAAGGTAGCTCTCTCTACCTTCTCTCATGCATGGATGTGTGTTTAGCTTGTTTTAGAATGTGTGTATGTGTATTTTCAAGCTAAGAAAAGTATGCTAGCATGCCTTTATATGCCATGATGCTTGATGCTATGATATGTTTTCAAATGATTACATGATGTTTGTGTGAGTTTGCTTGAGTGTGGAAAGGCCAAGAACTCTTCCCTTTGGTGAGGATGAGCCAAGAACCTTTGAGCTTGGTTGAGACAAAGTAAAGAGTCTCCCAAAAGCAAAGTGGGCTCCCAAGAGTATGGTTGAGTCCAAAGTGCTTAAAGAATGGGTGAGGCAAGTCCAAAATCCACGAGGAGAAGTGTGAGGCCAATCCAAACACTTAGTGAGCTCTTGAATGTCTTGCATGATTGATTCACATGCCAAAGTTGCTTTAAAATGCCTATGATTTCTACTTTCTCCATGCATGCATATATGAAACTTGCTTGCACATATTATGTGTGATGGAATGGGAGATGAGCTATTGGGATTCTTTGAATCTCATCCCCTCCTCTCCAATGCTCTAAGATGCTAGGTGGATCAAGTAGCTATGGTGAAGGGAGCCAACAACCATGAAAGAAGGAGATTGACAAGCCTAGGCCTAGTTTGTATTCTTTTTGAACCATAATGATGTTCAATGATGTATATGATTATTGTAAATAGCACATGACCCTTGAGACACATGTAAATATGATATTATGTGATGTATACATGTATGGATATGATGTATGAACTTTAGAAATGAATTTGGGTATGTAATGCCAAGTTATGCAAATTGGAAGTTTGATGCAAATGTGTATAAATGTGGATTGAATGGCCAAAATGAGATGCATGAGGTTTGGGACCCTTTGGGAAGCTCACACAAGTCTAAAATATTCTTTTAAACTTGCCCAAAAGGTGCCAAGACCAAGGGGAATCCATTTGGCAATTTTGGTACCCAATATGGAGCCAAAATTGACCATAATGGAACCCTATACCATTTTTTGGCCAAATGAGTTAGTATTGCCCTGAAACTTGGCATGAAATTAGGTCTCATTAAGAGCTTTTTGGGAAGCTAAAGATCATAATTTTCGGAGACCTATAGAATATTTGATGAATTTTTAAAGTTGGGATTTTTCATGGATTCTGGTGTGGGTACTGTTCATACTGGCAGTTTTGAATTTTGTGTCACCCGATGGCCAAATGGTATCCAATGCTTATGAAATTTTATATGCATAAACTAGAGGTCATAAGCTTTCTGTGTCCACCGAGATCACCTCATTTGGAGGTCTAGAGAGGAAGATATGAATTTTCGAAGGTTCTGCCCAGTATCAGACATCTTGCCAGACCCGAGGTACTGTTCCATCGATTTCCGGGAGTTTGGCTTGATGAACTGATCTGGAGATATTTTTACTCTCTAGTTAACATCCACATATTTCCATAGTGATATCATTTGCAATCATTGGATTTTTGTGGAATTAGTTAGACATTTTTGAAGTCCATATCAGTAAACTGTGACAGTATCAGGAACCCCTCCGACTAGTAGATGATTTCGCGTGTCAAACGCATTATATATGAGATTTTAAGACTTCTAAATATTTTTAGCATGAAGTAGACGTCTTAAGCTTTCCAGAATGACTGAGATTACATGTTTTCGATTTTTCTGGATTTAGTTGTGAATTTCCAAACTTTGCCCAGAAATGAGGCCAAGTCTGCCGAAAATGAATCTACATGTCTCATATCCCTTTTTGGTTTCCATGGGTTTAAAGCTAGTTTTTGTGATTGAAATGAGTTCTAATCATGAAAATAAATATGAGGATACATAGAATGAGCTCACACAGCCCACGTGACACCGAATGAATTTTTGGATATGATGACTTATGAATAGAAGTCCAAATCTTCATGCCTCCTTTATGAGAATTATGTGTATGTTTCATGATAATTATGCTATTCAAAGGCATGAGATGAGCTAGAATTATGGTGTTACAGATGCTATACAGTATGATAGAGCAGCACATATTGAAAATAGTTAAGTATATACCTTTTGGTTTCTCTTTTATTATCTTTAAATTTCTTTTTGTTTGAATTCATTTTTTCTTCTACTACCTTGTATTTTCAATTTTTTAAATCTAGCCATAAATTATGTTATTTATAGAAAAGAATCTTAAAAAAAGAAATTTCAATAACCAATTTAACTAATTTTTTACCAATCCAGTTTTGACCAATTTAGTCGATTTTTGACTAGTTTAACTGGTTTTTTATTAGTTCTTTGCTTGATCGATTTTTTAAGCCAATTGAACTAAACCAAAGATCGGTTCATCAATTTTTTGGTCCAATCATCGAATCCGGTCCAATTTTAATTTAATTTTTTTGGATAATTATCAATTAATTAGAAAGAAATTAATTTTAAGAAAATTATATAAGAAAGTTTAAAGTAGGGACAATAATTTATGAAATAAATAAAGAAAGAATTTAAATAAAATTTCATGACAAAAGGTAAATAACTTATTAGAAGTTTTATCACCATCTAGTCCATGCTTGCACATATGAGAATATCACTACTTTTATTTAGCACATACACAAATTTCACTAGTATTTATAATATATATTTTTTGCAATTGAAAATTTTCAAAAATTTAAGATTCATTTTCTCATAATGTAGCAAAATTAACTAAATTAAAACTTGGCATCTTTAATTCTCTTTGCAACATGCCCTACGTCGAAAGTATAAGCATTTTATTACTATTTCAAGAATATAATTGCCACACCAGTCAATCTCGTCAATGATTACAAATCCAACTAAAATGTAAAATCCATTGTATGCCCATGTATAAAATTAACACACAAATACAATTACGGCAACAAGGACTAGTTACATCAACAACAACTACAAAGATGACTAATAAAATATTTACAAGTTAGATAAATCATGACCTTATCCTTAATAGGATTTAGGGAATGCTTAACCTATTAAGTTGCATAAGCCCTAAATCAACAAGTACACAAAATAGTCTACAAACAGTGTCTTAGCTTACCACTTTCCTGTTCACCAAATCAAGGGTAACAGTAGTATCAGTATAAGTCAAAACACACTTATCCAAACGGCAATTTACCAAACCATTACACTATAGAGTAAATTGTATACAACCACACTCAATTTTATTCATTTTAGCATGGGAATTACAGAGTGAAATGCAGAAACAACAACCACTCAAAGTTAAGAACCACACATTTTATTCTGACCGAATGCTATGTGCTCGAAACTAACCCTAGTTTTGCAACCTCTTTTAGAAGAAGTTATGTAATAATGTCATTATTGATGATAGAAAAGTCCAGCAATTATATAGAAATGATAGGGGATCCATGTCCTAAGTACTAGTGATGCAATCATCACGTACTTGGCTTGTAGTTACGTGACATTGCTCATCACAACAACAACAACAACAAAATAACTTTTTCTTATTAACTGAGGTCAGTCATATAGATCAAAAATTTTATAAATCATATCTTTAGATAAACTATTTAAATTTAAATATTTTTTAATAATTTCACTTAAAATTTTTCATAGTCTCCTTTTACTTCTAATTATTGGGCTATTCTCTATCTAATATACCCTTCTTATAAGGACTTTTATACATCTTCTTCACACATATCTAAATCATTTAAGACGCGATTCTACTATCTTTTTTACAATAAGTGCAATCCAAACTTTTTTTTCTAATATATTTATTTCTAATTCTATCTTATTTGATATATCCATTTATCCAATGTAGCATTTTCATCTCTATAATATTAAATTTATTTTTTTGTTGGCTTTTTATTGCTCAACACTTTGTCTCATACAACATTGTTGGTTTTATAACTATGCGGTAAAATTTACCTTTAAATTTGAACAGTATTCTTTTATCTATAATAACATCCAAAACATTCCTCCATTTCATCCTTCCCACTCGAATCTTATGGTTTACATTTTCTTTTATTTCCCTATCTTATTATATAATGGATCTAAAATATTTAAACTGAGTGACTTATGGTATGATGTATTCTTCAATTTTCATTTCTACATTAGAATTAGTGTTACTAAATTCACATTCCATATACTACTCATCATAATACCCAAAAAAAAAAATTTAAGAATATATTTACAATTTAAAATACTCATCCACTTTTATTTTAAGGGGAAGTGGGGGAGAATAATAAGCTTGTGATCCCGAGTAAAAATGCTTTCTTTTCCATTTTATATAGTTTCTTATTTCATATTAAAAAAAATCCATTCGAATAAAATTAGAGGACTCCTCAAATTCAAATTTAATGCTTTACAATTATTTCAAATAAATGAACTATGAAGATAATACTATAGTATTATAACTCTTTACATTTGCACAATTGAAGGAGATAGAACAGCCAAATAGTCATTTCTCAACAAACCAAACCACAAGCTGACTTAAGGAGGAAGGTTGTCAATTTCAATAATATGACTTCCACGCAGGTATCACACATGTGATGCTGAGCTTTAGTCAACCATGCATGACTGAAACAAGGAGTTAACTGACTATAATCAATTATTACAGTAAAAATGCATGCATGTAGTACCACAAAAAAACATAAGCATGCATATATACTTTATAAGATGAACGTGAATTACAATGTAAATTTTAAAGCCTAATATGCCCTTATCAGTAAATCATCTTAGCAGTAGTTTTGTATACCGAATGATTAATTCTTGAGACAAAAGTATGTCTAATGCACATTGAGAAGTTATTCTAGCTTGAAATGGACTCTATTTCAAACATGACATAGGAGATTTTTGAACAGTAGGTAATCACTATTGCAAGTGTACGGGGTCGGTGTGGTAAAAAAATTCTTAGAGTATTTTGGGATCGAATCCACTGAGAGGTTGCGCTTTTACTAATCTAAATAATTAATAGTTGAGAAAATGAGATAAAATAAATTAATTGATAAGAGTATATAGAAATTATAAAAATAAAAGCAATCAAGAATTAATTATGAGAAGAACACAATCACTAGAAGTGTTGGGGTTCAGAATTTATCCTATAAGTTATTAGTTTCTACTCGTTGAATTGACTTTTAAGCAATTATAGTAATAACTATTTCTAAAGTGTCATAATATTTTTTTGAATTACTAGTTCATATTTAATTATTAAAGTTGAATTCTTTTCCACGATACTCAAATAACTAATGAAATCATGAAGCAATAATTTTAAGTCACCACAAATCTTTAGACTCATTCCTAACCTAAATATTTGTGTCTATTTCTCTATATCTAGGTTTTCTCTTTACCTTCCAGTGTATCAAGATCACCTATATATTTAAATTAATGGTGGCCAACCATAAAATCAACATTAAACATAAGAGAAATAGATATAATTGAAATTTGAAAATATATTCATAAATAAAAATCTATTGAGAGTCAAAACAAATAGTAAAAACTAGTTCCCAATTGGGATACATCCCTACCCCCAGTTGAAAAATTTAGAAACACATAATTAAAGAATTCACAAATAACATCATTTTAAAATCTCTAATCCTGAAAAATCAATTACAAGAAAAAAAATAGAGAAGAGAAATTGATTCGGCCTCAATACTTCCAAAAATTCTTGCACTCAAATTCAGGATGTTTTCACAGGCTCTAAATATCTTTTCAAAGAATTTTTGAAGTACTCAAAATAGTGATTGGTTTCCTCTTTTTGTTTTTTTTTTTAAAAATCTAAAAATACTTCTTATTTTTCAATCAATGGTAAGATACATAATCCTAATTCCTATGAATTATATATAGAGTTCATAAGATAACTATTAATAACAAATTCTAATCCTAATAAAAGGTAATTTCTAATAATAAAAGATCATATTAAATTTTAATCCTAACAAAAAGATAATTATTAAAACCTGACAAAAAGATAACTAAAAATAACAAAATAAAGTGATTTAAATATTAGTTTCTAATATTAATCTTAATGAAATATTATTTTTTATATTTATTTTTGATCCATAATTTATAAATAATTAATAATATTTTTTTATTTTCTCATTCTCTATCATTCTTTTAAAAACTCCAACTTTGTTCTTGCGAACAAAACGCCATCTCTTTTTTTTTTCTTCATTTATTATTTTTCTTGCGCAAAAAAAATACAAGTAGATTTTTTATCCAAATTCTATTTTTGTCTAAGAATTAAATTTAAAAAATATATAATAAATTAAATAAGTATAAAATATTTATAAATTTAATCCAATATATTCTAAAATCTGCACCTATTTAATTATAAAATATACAAGCATTCACGATAATAAATGATCACAAAGTTTGCCACCAAATAAATAATTAGAACCTATTGATCACAGAACACCCGCAAATAAATATATAGATATATGTATATATTAAACAAAGCAGAGTAACACCAAAAACTTTTTTTTCTTTTTCAAAATAAGATGAAGGTGGAAGATTAATTCCAATGCAATCGTGAAAAAGAATCAAAGAAACCAAATCACACTCGCACAGTTAAAGCGAATACTTCCCAAGAAAAACCAAGAGAAGCAAATATTAGTCAAGCTAAAAAAAGGAAAATTTAGTTCGCACGAACACTAAAATATAGGACTGTGGATTTGATCACCAAAATTTAAATAAAAATAGTTTAGATCTCCCAAATTTGAGAACGGCCAAAAACACAAGTATGGATCACACTTTTGAATACTCTATAAGTCAACAAATTTCAATCTAACTAATACTATCAGCATTTTGAATAGCTAAACCAGTACGTAAAATTCCACATAACGCAATTCAAAAAGCAAAATCTCACAAAACAAGAACAATACAGATCAACAATTTGAAAGCCAAGTTAAACAGATTCATCTGATTGTGCAAAGTAAGAATACAAACAACCTGATAACTAGCAAAGGAAGGCGCTCAAGGGAAAGTAGAATTAACATCCTATAAGGTCTCAAGGAGTAGAAGTGGTGTCAAGACGGAAGTTAGAAATCTCATTTAGGATTATCCTCCCTATTGTATTTCTTTTCCTTAGTGACCTTTTTACTTAGGACAAGAGCCGAGTGCACACATGTGATAATTTCCAAAAGAATTAAAGTTATACATAGGATCAACACACAGACTATGACATACGATTGCCGTGACATGGATTACACTGCAAGAGATGCTCATTTTAGCGGCCAACCTTTTGTAAAAATTCTAAAAAATGCAAGAAAACTACTTTTTCCCAGTAGTTTTCTCGGCGGTTTTAACCCGCCAGTAATTCCAAACATTTGTCGGTGATTTTACTTCAACTTTTTAGCGATTTTTAAATTGCCTGAAAATTTCAGACCCTATACACTTCTTCCCTCTTCGTTTTTCACTCGCCTTTTCAGCATCCCTCCCCTGTTTTTCATCTTCCCTTTTTCTCTGCGTTTTCCCTTTTCACAATTAATATTTATCTACATAAGGTTAACTCTTATCTATCTCTCTCTTTTGCTAACGTAATCGAAGGAGACGCTCTCCACTGGCACAGCAGCACGCCATTGTCCAGCACTGATCCGCCACCGGAAACCAACGTGAATAGATTTTGTCCTAATTTGTCAATGGCTTTTCCCTGACGAGATGGACCCAACTGCTCATGTTGTTTCATTCTTAATATTCTCACGAAACCACTCTTCGGTTTTGCCCAGGTAGAATCTCCATAGATCAGACTTGTTTCTTCGTGCCGTCTTTTCCCAATTTTTTGGTTTTGCCCAGGTAGAAGTTTCCCAGGAATTCTCAGGGATAGTGAATTTTTGGGGGAAATCTGAAATCCTGAATGATTGTGTTGATAAGATCCTGTAATTTAAATCACCACTTTATTTTAATGTAATTTTAAGACTTCTGAATAAAGTTTATAAAATGGATTTTTTGTAAAATGTCCTTATTTATTTCGTCAAACTACATCGGATGGACTTTTGAGTTGATGTTCTTAAACTTCGAATTACATTCTTAACTTTTAATAATTGAAGATTGATGATATTTTTTTAGAAATTATTAGACTTATTTTGGATTCATTATATGAATCACATTCAGAATGACCGGTTCGGGTCGCTTTATTTACTGATCAACTGTATTAGTACTCTGTTTCTGGTTTTTGGTGTGAGAACCCGACGTGAAGAAGAATGCATGCAGAGAAGCTGACTTTTCCATGCAAAATTTTACAGCTGCCACGCACCATTTTCCCCTCTGCAGAATTTTACGTATGTACCCCTCCTCTCATTTTCTTTCAGCTAGTTTTTCGGTCATTATCCTTCTGATCTCTGCAGCTCATATCCTCCAGCGAAGCACTTGCAGAATAGACTCAAAAATTCTGCACCTTCATCCTCTGTTCTACTGGACGCTGCTTTCCCTGCATCTTCGAGCTACTGAAACGTTGGTCTTGCTGCTTCTTTACGCCGTGAAGTTGCTCCAGATTTGCTGCTTCATCAAGTCGCATAGAAGCTCCCTGCTGGATGGACTGTACGCTGAGTAAACGCTGTAGATTTTCCTCCCCTGTTTCAGCGCTGGTTTGGTCCGAATTTCAGCTGCAAGTTGCTCCTTGAATCTGTTCCATTTTTGGCTGTTAGATACTGGTGAAATCACACCAGAAAGTCACCCTTCCAGGTCTGAAATTCTGCTGTAGGAATTAATTTTTGTTGGGTTCATCTTCCTCCCCTTTTCACGCCACATGGTTCTACTGTTTTGATGTCCAGGACAGGCCACTTCCTCCTTACTTGAGCTGAGCTTTGTGGATATATGTGTGGGCAGAAGAGCAACGCAGTATAGTGATTTGGGCCGGGAAAATTTTTGAAGTATGTGTTGCTTTTTTGGTCAACTTTCCAAGTGTTTTCTCCTCTGTTTATTAAGGCTGGAATACGTTTTGTGTGGTGGCAGTTTGGAGAGGTTCTGCGCAGGAGAAGATGTGGTGCAGGAAGTGATCCTAGTTGGATAAAATTCTGATTCATTTATACTTAACTGTATGTTCCCTCTCCTATACATTAATCCCTCCCAAAAATTCTGCATATTTATATATACCTATTGTAATTAAAGACCAAACCCCCACTGTGCTCCTTTCTTACTTGTTAAATTATAATTATGCAGAATAAACTTCCCGATTAAAGATGGTATACATTTCTTTTAGTTTTAAATTTTGGTTTAACTCCTAAGTGGAACCAAGAAAAAGAAAGCACAATATATGTATATTGTGTACACGTATGGAGGGCGTGAAATTGAGTAGAGGAATAAATTTTAAATTTAGATAAGTCTTGTATGAAATTAATTGGGGTAATTCATTTTCTAAAATCTGGTGAATGGGTCTTGTAGTGTATTCAGGAGACTAAGTAATAGCCGAGGAAAGGAGCAGGGAATTTCTGTAGTATCTCGGAAGGTGAGTAAGTAATGCGGACCGTGAGTAAATGAGAAATTATTATTTTATTATTAAGTTTCCTTGCAGTGTTCTAAAATTGAGTAATCTAGTTATGAAGATACCTATTTAAATGTTTTGTGATATATATGTTTACCAAAATTTGATTTCAACCGAAAATTTTGCAAGTTTACGGATGTTGAGTTAATTGGAAATCCTACTATGAAACTAATCTGAACGATACTTTGTCTGAAATGTTAATTGGAGAAACTGTACTGTTTTATGGAGTTATCTGCTCAGAACCCTGTAGCTAACAGCAGTAGATGTTAGCCCTAGTGCACCATGATCTGTACCTCAACTAGCAGGGGTGGTGCTAGCCCCGTGTGTAGGCCACCACACGTGGAGTTATATTACTTTCGCAAGCTAAATGCTTTGCGTCTGTAGTGACCTTTCCCTGCAAGCTGTGTGCTCTGCGTCTGCTTAAATTGGTTCTGCTTAGATACTTTCAGTGCATTTGTATAAAAGAATTTGCATAAAACATGTTTTACGCGATATATCTATAGATATGTACCCATATATTTGTGACCTACCCGTATTTTAAAAAAGGTCGGTATTGCTTATTCATTGAGTATTCAACTCATTTATATATATATATATATATATATTTCAGAGAGTAGTAGGGACTCTAATCTGCCCCCAGCCGCCTTCTAGTGGCCGACCTCTTGAGACTTCCTTTGACGAGCCTGCAATAGCTCATGTGGGTGTATTTTGGTTGTATATGTATTTTGTTTGAAACTTTGTAAAACCTTGTAAAGTTAGTTTCACTGAATCATAGTTAGGGCATCCCCACACCCCAGATGTTTTCTTTGGTCTGATTGGATATGGGTCATTCCTTTTGTTGTATTGTGCTGGCTGACAATTTGTAGAAATATCGGGAGGTCTAATTTATAGAGGAGACTCTGCCGAAATTTCTACAAATGTCCTCTAAAGAAAAATTTATATGTTTTATATGATTTAAATTAATGCCATAAGTATTTTCTCTATGTTTCCACTTCCGCGTCAGAGTACTTAAATTGTGGGGTGTGACATTTGGTATGCAGATTTGGCTGATTTATAATTTTCTTTCCGTGGTGGTGAAGTGTACACATCGTTTTTCCTTCCAACGTGATAAAAGTCTTGTACTTTTTGAAGTTTACCTTTAATGTGAACCTTTTTCTTAGTTACAGGTACTGTTACCTTATCACATGGAAACATGTTTCCTAGTTATAGGTATTGTTTCTTAGTAAGAGCCTTCTCTTTTTGTATAGGAATAAAAGTACATAGGAATCAAACTTATCAGGACCCGTTATCTGAATTTTTGTAGAAGAAATTATTTTACAAGATTTTATTTAAATTTCAATTTTTTTAAAAATATTCAGGGGCCATATACAATTAACATTAAAATTAGCTCGAGTAAACCTTGAATAAATAATTAACCAATTAACATTAATATTTTAGCATGATCGTATATGACTTCTCAAGCCACAGATGAATATAATATTGCTGAACTGTTTATTTATGGAGCTAATGGTTTATAGTCTCCTTATGCAAACAAGATTTTTTTTTTTAGTTTTGTTTTTTTTTAATTTTATCTTTAACTTTGTTTATATATAACTATTAGTAACCATATGGCGTTTAGCTCCATGGCTTAGATTTACTTGGCCTCCTTTTAAGGATATCAATTTTAATTCATTTTTAGAGTTTGGTATTTAAACCAAATGTGAAATTTGAATAAGAGAAACTTGCAACCATATTAGTGGGATTTATTGGAAGTAATCATCATAATATTTATAGTTGTAAAGTGCCTTAGATGCAAGCAAATACTTCTAAAATTACTGGCAGTTTCGAATTTTCAGTCTTACAGAGAAGCCTTTCTCCTATTTGTCAATTGTCTTTGGTGCTTTAATGTATGTATTTGAGCCTTTGAGTTTAGGACTTGTAAATTTGAATTCTTGCTCTCTCATACAGACCTGTGTCTGTCTTGGATTTTGCAGACCACTGTCCTTCACTTGGCAATTCTAAGAATCACATTGGATACAAAAATATTAAAAGAAGAATTCCGTCCTCTGTTTGTTTTTAGACTTCAATGTATTGGTTTCTGTGCATTGACTTCATGCTATCACAGACACCTATTATTGATTTCTAAACCTTTGTTATTCTCTTGCTTCCATATTTAGGTGTTATGAATCTTGGTTCAAAACTCTGATTTAAGGCAGTGTCTTAGAAGCAGATTTTGCCTGTCTATTATTTTTCATCTTCTGTTTGGTTAACTTGGATATACATCCTCAAGGGCAAATGTGTTTGATTCTATTGTTGGACACCGTTTGATCTTTGTACTTATATGTCAAGTTGGGATCTTAATTTTATAGAAAATTCTCTGTAATACAAGTTGAGAAAAATAATAACCAGGTTATTTCTTTTATTTTCTTCTCTTCTCTTTATGTTTCGTGGTGTTGCCGAATTATTGACTCTAATTTTTCTCTTGCTTTTCCAGATTATTGAAAAACAAAACTTTGTCAGTTGAAAGAAACCTTGTGTTTCATAACCAAAGGATTCGTCAGTTGATGCCTTTTGAATATGGGATCCAAGACAAACTAAAATAATTGTGTTAGGAGCTAAAGAAAACTAAATTATATGCTTCACTTTTAGGCAGTATGCTGACACATTCATTTTGGTAAGTTTCTGTGAATTTCATGCACTTGTAGCTGAGTGTGTGAAGAGTGTATCCTATTTTGATTACCCAATTTGGATTGATTAGCACTCTTGGATAAGTACTTTGTTAAAAAGCGTTTGAATTTTCAAACCTTATAAAAATAATTTTTGGTAAATTAAAGTGGTACAAAAGTTCTATTATAGCCCTTTTAGATAAGTACCGACTTAAGATACTAATTTTTCATGCATAAATTCTGGTGTATGGTGCTGGTTTTTCAAGTATAAATTCTGGTTATAGATGCATACTTTTCAAGTATAAAATGTTGGTTTGAATTCTGTTTTTTCAAGTATGAATTCTGGTTATAAAGTGCCGAGTTTGGTGCTGTTTTAATGGCTTAAAATTCTGCATAAAATGTAGTTCTATATGCTGAAAATGTTGCACATTGTATAGTTTTAAGGGGTTAAGGAATGCTGCATATGATACCATTTATATGCTGAGAAGTGTTGCATATGGTGATCTTTTAGAGGTGTATGAAATTCTATCTTATTGATTCAAGTTGCTTGATTAGGTAATCCTACTTTGAAGTAAACTAAAATTTGTTCTCTAAATGAATTGTGCGGTGATTCCTGTGATTTTATTTCATGGGGCTGTGGCTTGAAATAGGGTATCTGAGATTTTCACACTTCGAATTAAACCTTCAAGGTAGCATGTAATTAAAGATTACTGTCTTCCATTTGGCTTTGTATCTTCCTTTTCTTTCATTTCTAACATGAGAAAAAGAAAAGGCTTGAAAAGCTACTGTCCAACAATTTTCATGCTTCAAAACAATAAGCACGATCAAGCATCCATTTCATCATATTTCTTTTGCTTGCTTGCATGGCGTATTATCATATTCAATTTGTTATTTTACACTTTTTAATTTTTTTCATGCATGTATCTCAAATGGAGGTCGCTCTTAATATTTTGGCAGCTTGTTTAAATATTTCTAAACTTAAGGAGCAGGTGGGTGGTGAATTTTAACTTTTTTACTTTCCCTTTTGTGGTTGTTATGAGGTATTTTAAGCTTGAAGTTTTCGTTGAGTGAACTTATTGTGATATTGTCATTTTAATACGCCAGGTTCTTGAAGCATTTGTCTCTTGGCTTTGCCCAACGCGTGGGTATGAATTTCCTTTATTCATGTTTGAATCTAGAATTTATACGGTACAAAAATTTTCAATTTCTCTTATTTCTATTGTTTTGTTGTTCCAAGAGGTTTTGCATTAGATCAAATTCATAGTTGAGGATTTTGGAAATCCATACATAAGCACATCTTCTTCAAGCCATACTTTGAATGGTTAGGGATTGATTTACAATTATAGGTTTTTTGTTTTGGGATATTTAGTAAAACAACATTATAAACAAATAATTTGTTAATTTATTATTAAGATTTTGTAATACTAACAATTTTTATTTCAATGAATATATAAAGTTCTATTTTTTATAATTATATTAAATATGTGATTTGATAATTTAGCCATGTTTGGTTGATAACTTTGAAAAAGATTTCAATAATATATAATTAGGATTTTTTAATGATAAAAATTCTAACAAAAGGAGGGTGCTAAATTTTTTTTAAAAAAATTGTAACTTAGGGGCGGTTTGAACCGCCGCTAAATGAGAAACTAAACAACTATCGGTAGTCCAAAACCGCCCGTACAGACACACCAAGATTAAATCTCATGTTAATTTACTAGCAATCAAAAACCGCCGGTTATTAATGTTAACCATTGCTTATCAATTAGAGGCGGTTGTTATAAAATGCCTCTAGACAAATGCAACAGTAATATTAAGTCAACCATCATTGGATTCATTCAACCATGGGTTAAAATCACTGGTAAAGACCAACAAAGGATTTTTTTTTTTTTGCCTTTTTATAGTGTTAGGTGATAGTAGTTTCTTGTTTGTCAGTTGTGCTAATCAAAGATATAATTATATATAAAATTCTACTACTTTCTCATCCTGTGATTATTGTAACCTAGGCAAACAAACTTTGATGCTAACTTTGTCTTGACTTAAATCCCATAGCTGAAACTAGCATATAAACTAAAGCAATTTAGGCTACTTTAATTTAACTCGGTTTAAAAATTAATAGACCAAACCTCTTAGTAATTGATTATACAGTGACTTAAATGAGTGCAAAATATCTTTCCCCAAACTTATATATGGTTCTTGTTTAATTTTTTCTTTCCTTAAATGGTAGAAAATTCCATATTTCTCTATGGACTAATCCTGGATTGTTTACCTTATTATTCATTGTTATTTTCTCTATCAGCCGCCCACTCATGGTTCCCAAATTAAGAAAACTCATGTATGAATTAGCCAAACAAGTTTCTCTAAGCTTGAATCATGGTTTATGATGAAATAATTACCATACAAGAGGAATTTACTCCACCCAATTACACTTGGGAGTTATGAATGGCCAGTTCAGCAAGCAAAGTAACCAAGGCAACAAAAAGAAGAAGAACAACATGGTTGTTGGCAGCATTTAACATATGCATATGTACTTTCAATTTTATGTACGAGGAGTACAAAGGATTTCCCTCTGATAGAGATGGAAGAACCAATAGAAGATTAATTTGTTAATATTTTATGGGTAAATTATTATTACCTTTTTTGAGGTTTGGGATTTTTCCCTCGGTACCCCTCTTGTTTGAAGAATAATAGTGCTCTGTCCTCACTTAATGTTTTATGCACCTTTTGATGGTGGCTATTCGCTTGCTAACGGTGTGCAAGCTGTTGAAAATGGGTGGAAAAGGATGACGGGGAAAGAAATATAAAAAAGGGCTGATGAGGTTGTAAGAGGATTGAAATTGAATTGTAAAGAAAAAAAAATACATAATTGTATTTGTTTTAAAATCGGTTAACACACTATTGTTAATAGAGAAGCACAAAGTTATTTTTCAAATAAGAGGATAGGGAGAAATAAAATTCCAAGCTTAAAATAAGATAACAGTAATTTATTAACATTTTATTAGATTTTGTTATAGAGAATTGAATTTTTAAAAACAAAATTGATTTCTTTACAATTAAATTATTTTGAGATCTATATTTATAATAAGAAATTATTGTAAGCCGATATTAAAAATAAAAATCCTATAATAAAAAAGGTAAAACGAGAGCATTACCCCATTTTATTTCTTCGTTCTACAATGGAAGTATTAATAGTTGATGACGGCCATTACCAATCCGCCACAACTAGCTTTTTAGTATCATCTAACACCCACCATTCGATGTATCTTTTATTATAATAAGTACTGAAATGGTTATAAATGCGATGGTAGCCTCTAACAATATCCATAATTGGAGGTAGACCATTTATAGTCACACTACAAAAAGTTGTTGTAGTCTACCACAATGGCATCTTCCGTACGTAGGAGGGAATTCGGGGGTTTGAACCTCTGCTTCCCCCTCCTCTAAAACTGAGTTCTCTTACTTTAAAAAAATATATATTTAGACTCTGTTTAGTAAATTATTTTTAAAATAGTTTTTTATTTTTAAAAATAAAAAATAAAATTTTATTTTTGGAAACAGAAAAATCAAAACATATTTTAAATATTTTGTAATTTTTGTTCTGTAAAATAAAAAAATATAATTACTTTTTATAATAATAATTCAAACGAATTTTTTAATTTTTTTTGTTTTCAAAATTTGTTCTAAAAAACATCTGTTTTGAAAACAATAAAACAAAAACAGAATCAAACAAGCCCTTAGTCTTTTTGTTTTGTAGTTATTTGACCTAATTTTTTTTGTCAAAATTTTTTGAATAATTCAATCTTTTTTTTTCATTTTTTAAAAATTCTTCAAAAAAAAAATACAAAAATATTTTAATTTTCTATTCAATGATAGACCGCACATTCAAACTAAGTTGGACTAAGGCCCACCTAAATCTAAACTTAGACCCAAATATTTTTATTTGGCTCCCAATAAAAATTTTGAAGTGAGATATGCTTAGGCTTAATATTAACCTTTTTTTAAATTTAAACTCAATACAAATTGCGAAATTAAACATATTCGTACCTAGAAAATACAAAAATTAGATTTAAAACTCGTTTGGTTGGGTGATGTAAAAGATAAAAAAATATAAAAAGTATATAGATGTAATAAAAAATTATTTTTGTACCCCTACTTTTAAAAGGTGATTTAAATATTAAAATGATGATTTAATAAATAAAAAAATAATTAAAAAAATATGATATAACCATTACACAAACTATATAAATGCATTATGTCTACTTCGCGCACAACCAAATGGTCTCCTAATCTAGCTTCAGGTGCGGAGCCACATATATACTATTATATACTTATGAAAGTAGGCAAATGCCCTATTAAGTTTTGTAAAGTTTAAGTATTGTTGAAATTTTAAACTTACTAGACTCATATCACTTACCCTCACTAACCTTAGGGCCTTGGTTTCGCCATTGCTTAGCTTTCACTTGAAAAATTTGAATTTGGGTTGAGCAAGTTTTGAAACTTGAAGTCGGATTGCTTTTATAAAATAAAATAAAATAAATACTCAACCCTTGCCCTATAATCAAGTCCATCGTGTTATTTAAATGATTAATTTCTTTCAAACTTACTTGATTAAATTATTTAAGAAATTTAAAAATTCTATCCTTCATACTCCAAAAGAAAAAAAAGATTATTAATAAACAATTTAGATTCCTCTATGGATATACATATTGCCCACATATTCAAGTGAGATTACATAGCCGTGCGTGTGTATCTTATATTTATGAGTACTGCATGCATTATATGTTTTGTAAAAGTTAAAAAGCAAAACAACCAATGAATGCATTCATGTAATCTCATTTGAGTATATAGGCAATATGAATGCATTCATTCATAGTTTTATTTTCTAACTTTCACACACACATGATGCACGCAATGCTTATTAATTGTTATGTCATTATTAGACTCAGGATTTTCCATTGATTACTTGTTTATTGGCAATTCTAAGTGTTATATCAATGATGGACCCCAAGTAGACCTCATCAATTAATCAAAACAAATTAGTAGATGCTTTGAAATTATGATGTGATCTCAGAGACTGTCAGTGCCACAAACTTAGCCTTGATTTGATAGTTACACACCTTAGCTCTAATATCTACCATTTGTGATGATAATTCCATGTAATTTGGAGTTGGCTTAAAATTGATTTTATATTTGTATTTGGTTCCTATTTCGTCTCTAATGTCTAATGAACCGTAACAAAAATAAAATTATTGACCTAGGGATGATGGTTTAGAGATAGAGAAAGAATTGACAGACATGAATTTTTGGAATCTCTCCTATAAAACTTTATGAAGTTTTAGAGTATACTAAAGAAAGAAGGAATACATTACTAGCTATTAGTTAGTTATTTTTTAATTTGTACAATTTTTATTTATAATAAGAATTTGGAACATATGACCCTTATTAATTTGAAGAGTTGTATCTATTTCTCAAAATAACTATAATATTTAAATTATATAAATTTAGATCATTTAAAGTATACCTGATTAAATAACAAAATAAGAAAATGTGAGTCATTTGAATTTCTTTAATCCAACGCACCCACATGCATAACTCTAGTTTTTTAAAGCTCATGTATGAATTAGTCAAACAAGTCTTTCTTAACTTGAATCATGGTTGTTTGTGATGAAATAGCTACCACACAAGCTGTAGAATTCAGAGTTTTAGTAGCTCACCGAAGGTCACGGAGATCAGGTCATCAACTACCAGTGCTTCTCCAAGGACTAGGAATTTACTCCTTCCAACTACACTTATGATTGACCAGTTTAGCAGGGACAGTAACAAAGGCAAGAAAAAGAAGAAGAACAACAACAACAACAAGGTGGTGGTTGACAGCATTTAATATATGCATATGTGCTTTCAGTTTTATGTACGAGGAATACAAAGGATTTCTATGCGATGGAGATGGAAGAACCAATAATACGAGAACAATTTGTTGATATTTTATGGATAAAACATTATTACCTTCTTTGAGGTTTGGGTCTTTTACTCGGTGCCCCTCTTATTTGAAAAATCATAGTGCTCTGTCCTCACTTTACATTTTATGCAGCTTTTGATGATGGCTATTTGCTTGCTAACAGGGTGCAAGCTGTTGGAAATGATTGGAAAAGGATGACGGGGAGAGAGAGAAGAAAGCAGAGAAAAAAAAAAGGCTGATAAGGTTGGAAGAGGATGGAAATTGGGCTGTCAATAAAAAATATGAAATTGTATTTGTTTTAACATTCTATATTATGTTAATAGGGGAGTACAAAGCTATTTTTTGAATTAGAGAATACCGAGAAATAAAATTTCAAACTTAAAAAGAGATAATAGTAATTAATAGACATTTTATTAGATTTTGTTGTAGAGAATTTAATTTTAAAAAATTGAATTATTTACTGTTAAATCATTTTAAGATTTATATTTATAACAAGAAATTATTGTACACTCTTATAAAAAAAATCCAATAACAAAAAAAATCACTATAACATTACCCTATTTTATTTTCTCCTTCCACAATGATCGGAAGCATTACTAGTTTATGGTGACCACTACCAATTCGCGACAACTAGCCATTTATTACCATCCATATATCTACCCAGTCGATGTATTTATTACCATAATAAATTCTAAAATGGTTATCAATGCAATAGTAGCCTTTAAGGTAGTGTTTGGTTTGAGGGGTTTGGAGGGGAGAGTCTTCCCTTGTTTGGTATGAAAAAAATAGAGGGGAGAGGAGGCAAAATACCCCTTCCCCTCCAAACCCTCCCCTCCAAAGGTGGGAGTTTTTGGAGGGGAGAAAAAATTTTTATCTTCATTTGACTAAATTATTCTTACTTTGCTTTCACTTAAAATATAATATATATCTTATTTTTTTAAATAGGGTTTAAGATAATTTTTTATGAAAATAAAAAATATTTTTAAATAAAAATAAAAAATTATTTTTTATAATAAAAAATAAGAAAAAACTTTTTTTATATAAAAATATTTTAAAAATAAAAAAAATTAATTCTAATATCATAAGGACATAATTGTCCATTAATCTCTCCCTTCCCCTCTTCAACCAAACAACATATCATTAAAAGCTCTCCCCTCCTCTCCCCTTCAAATCAACCAAACAACATATCATTAAAACCCTTCCCCTCCCCTCCCCTCCATTAAAATCTCCCCCTCCATTGAACCAAACACTACCTAACAATATGCATAATCAGCGGTAGGCTATTTATAGTCACGCCGTAGAAAGTTTTTGTAATTTTGTTTTCTAGTTTTTTTTGTAGTTTTCTGACATAATAAATTTTTTGCACTTTTTTGATAAATTTTTTTTAAATAATCCATACCTTTTTATTTTTTAGAATATTCTTCAAAAAAATACAATTTTTTTTTTGTTCTATAATAAAATACATTCAAGTCCAAACTAAGTTGTGCTAAGGCCTACCCAAGTCCAAGTTTAGATCTAAATATTTTTATTTGAATTCAAATAAAAATTTTTGAAGAGAGATAGAATTAGACTTAATATTAACTTTTTGATTTAAATTAAAAAACAAATTGTGAAAATTAAGAGATTGAAGCCAAAAAATACAAAAATTAGACCTAGTCTAGCTTCAATGGGGTGTGCTGCTAGCGCGTAGCTTCTTTCAATTCGTGCCCCCGACGTGACACAGTAGAGATAGGCCATTTTGGCCTTTTTTCACTTTATTATTTATCATTTTTTATTTTTCAAGTTATAAATTTTAAATATGAAAATTATAATTATAATTGTAAAAAAAATTATATTCTAAAAATTTCACCTGCATTATATAATTAAAATTTTTGAAGTGTAATACATTTTTAACATAACGAATATAATTTTTATTTTTATATTAAAATTTTTTAATTTAAAATAATTTAAAAAATAAAAATAAAAAAGCTAAAATCACGTAACTGCACCGTATCATGTTGGCCCACGAATTGAGAGAAGCTGCATACGTGTTGCTATAGATGAGGTTGATGCTAATGTCATTGCTCTCCTTCATAATCACTACGTCAATGTTTCAACCTCAAATTTCCTTTGAGTCATCCTCTTGCCAACTGTCGAAATAAGATCACCATGCTTCTCTATAAATTGAAGCCCACCTCCTATTTACACACCCCAAGAAGCAAATAGCAACCATTTCTGTTATATTGTAGTCATCACAGTACTCCACACCCAACTTCCAAATGAAGACTGCATTGCTTGCGCTCTTTTTCCTTCTCTTTGTCTTCTACACGGAGGTGACTGCGGATCAAAAGTGTGACGTCAACGGCTATCCTGTGCGTGACGTCTACGGCTATCCTGTTAGATGTGGTCAATCATACCACATTCGTGAGGCCGCAAACCCTAGCCAAGCAATTTCACTTGATCGAATCGAAAACCAAACCTGCCCGATTTCAGTGGTATTGGGCCCTGATGCTAAGCAGGTGATTTTTCATAACCAAGGGGAAGGAGATATCAAGACAGAAGAACTCTTGAGTATCGAATTTTACCAGGTACCTCCACGTGTTGAACCACCTAGATGGAAAGTTCAAGCTGATAATAATTTGTATCCCATAGTGATTGGTCCCCCGGAAAATGCTGCCGATAACTTTAAATTTTTAATTAGGAATGCTCCAGATCAATGTGATGCATATAATCTTTTCTTCCTTTACCAAGCTCTTGCAACCAAATATTACAGGGATGAAGAAAGTCTTTTGGTTTTGATCGAGCCGCGTTCCCCGGAAGCACTCACGGTCAAGTTCTACCCTGCTGAAAGTTGTTATTCCAACCCTGAGCGTAATAGTTTCATTTAAGTAATAATGTATGCCATGATGTGTGATATTGCTGATACTGTTCAATGAGCACTGTAATATTGCTCTAAATAAATCAGCACCAGTAAGGATGATGTTATGAACAGATGTCGTTTATTATATAAATATTGAAAGACTTTTTAAATGGATATGTGATATATAAGGGTTGAAATCTCGGATATCAAAAGTTATGATTACTTGAATTTAACGTGTTTGTTTAGACTTTTGACAATCACTTTCTCTAGTGTATATTCTATTAATCTTACAATATTTGACTAAAATTTTTAGAAGACTTTTAATGATGACCAAAGAATTGCTACAAAAAGTGAAGCGGCAACTTATCAGGGATGTCACTAAAAGTTTTAGTACAATTTTTTTTTTAATTTCTCAGCTAAAAAAAGAAAGATTAAAAGTTTTTGTGGTGATTAGAGGATCATCACAAAAGTGTTTTTAGAGGTCACATTTAAAAATAGCCACTAAAATTTTTTATTTTAAAACCTTTTGAATCTTGGTAAAATAAAAAAATTAAAGATTTTTTGTAACCGCTAAAAGATCTGCATAAAAAAAATCTTTAGTGACAATCTCTTAGAATCCTTACTAAAACGTTTTTGGAAGTGATTTTTCATGAGTCATCACTCAAAGTTTTAGTTATAAAACAGACAATACCTTGAATGATGACTTTCTTTATAACAATTTATAACATTTATCGTTAAAAGTATCTTTTAGTAACAAGTTCTAGAATTATCATAAAAAGTTATGTTTTTTGTAATGAAATTAAACATCTTGCAAAAATTATAACAAATTTTGTGATGTTAATACATCGTAAATTCCCACAACGATAAAGCCTGTCTTATGTTATCGGTTTTATATGACTTCTTCTTCCAACTTCTTCCATGTTTTTTCCCCTGATAGACAACTTTTTGTGTCAGAAAGGAAGTTCATATTATTACATTTGGGGAAAATTATACACAATAACTTAAGTTTGCAAAAATTAATTTTTAAAAAAATCTAGTTGCAACTTTAAAAATGATTATAACTTTGAAATGGCTTTATTATAACAAGATTTTTTATTATAAATTTTATAAATTTAAAGTCTTTATATTATAATTTTTCTTTACATTTAAAAATGAATGAAACATGACTGGTGTTTTATGAGCCTTATCTTATTATTTTATTAAAAAAATACTTCAACTTCATTTTCACGAAAATTACTTATTATATCCATATCTTATAAATTGAGTTAAACTAGGAACTTATAATTTCGGGTTTCATTTTTTAATTTTCTTTTTATAATTTTATGTTAAAGTTGTAACCAATGATTTTAACTTTATTGAAAGTCGAAACTATGAGTTCCGACACTAGTAAACCCCCAGGCCTGCCATGAAAATGTAAGAAGTGTTATAATAAAAGATCAAAAAATAAAGAAAATAATTTTTAAGAATTTATTATAACTTATTTTAGAATGATTATCATTGAGTTTAACAACAAATCATTAAACTTAGTAGTAAAAATCTTTACGAATAATTTTTTTAATCTTTTGATCCTTAAACATAATTTTTCTGAAAATGTATATGGGGAGAGGTATGAGTGAGGGGAGCTGATATAGGGCGCCGGTGTGGAATATATAAATCGCTTGGGTGGGGAGTAATTAATATATATATATATATATATATGCCTATGAAATATATAAAATATATTATATTTTATATAAAATGTATATTATATAAAAAATTATTTAATTTTTAATATAAAATAATAATGTAAAATTAATAACAATTATATGAATTTGACTTTTTATAAGTTATATTTTTAATTAAAATTTACTTTTCTTTAATGTATTTATATAAAATAATATTTTTTATTTTTATTATAAATATTATACTAAAAAATTATCACAATTTATTTAAAATAATATATCAGTTTATAATACCACTAAATATTATTTGGAATAATATTATTAGATTAAATCTCCTTATTTTATTTTTAGCCATAATCCAAGTATCAACACCTTTCAAGTGTTTTTAAAATACAAATAAAATATTATTTTTTATAAAAAATTAAAAAATAAATTTATAATTTTTTTACAGCAAAAATTATTTCAATGAATATTTGTTATCATCTTTTATTATTTATTTATTTACTATAATTTAATTTTCTTTAACTTACTTGTACAAAATAATATTTTTAATCTTATTAAAAATCTCATAAAAAATCATCTCAACTTAAAAAAAAATCTTATTAAAACGAAAGATTTGAAAAGCAATTTGACTGTCAATTCGTGCTTCATAATTTTTTTGGGGGTATCATTTTAGTAACTCGGAGTATGATTTGTTTTAATTTTACTCTTCTAGCAATTAAAATAATAATAGTATAACTTTTATGTCTATACATAATTAAATTAATTAATTTAATTATTTTTAGACTGAATAAGTTTCAAATTAATATCTAGATGAAATATTATGTACAAATACTAAGGTAAAGCAATATGAACATGAGAGGAAGAGAATATTTTTTTTTAATAAGAAAACTATACACCTTTCCTAAAGGCTAGCGACCGTACCAGCTGCTCATGTAATACATAAAAACCACCTAATAACTACAATGGAAATTACCAAATTTCAATTTTATTTTTACATTCAACATTTCCCTTCCATTATCTACTTTGGAAGCTATAGTAGTGTAAGTCTCTTCTAATACCCTTATTTATTTTAAATATTTGTGAAGAATTCTTTATTTGACTTTAATCACTTATTTTATTTTAATTATTCCTTCACAATAAAATCTAATGAAAGGTGTAGCGGACTACAGCAATAACGACAATTCACTGTAAGTATGAAGGAGGTGGGGACTAAAATACAAAGAAAAGTTATATGCAAGGCAAAATGTATAAATTGCTTGAAAGTTTAGGGAACTCTAGTTTCATCTTCTATCCGTGGCTTTAGGCACAAATATCAAGAAATCGGGCAAGAATCTCATAAATCTGTGACCCACGGTTAAACTCAGTTTGATGAGACGGGTTTAATAATGTCATGTCGTCTGGATGGTCGGGCGGGATTCGGTCTAGGATCTGGTTAGCCCGATAAGTATCCATGAGCTAACTATTCATTAATTTTAGTATAAATACTCATGTAATATATAAAATTTTGTCTCCTATGTGTACCAGGTGAAAAGGATTTGTCAGAACCAATAAATTCTTAAGCATAGTTTTTCTTGTTCATTGAAGCCCTTACTTGTGTAGTGGTGATTGTTGGATTACATATTTATTATCATATTTGTATATATAATCATTGTTAGAACTTTTTACACAATAAACTATTAAAAGTGATGGTCCCACTAATCCTCAACTTCATTATTATTATTATTCATTGTATTGTCAGTCATTAGAGGGTAAGAATAATTATGTGCTAAGCTTTCATTCAAAGTTAAGCTAAGGATTACTTGAACACTTATGTTTTAACATGTGCTTCAAATTTTTGCATGGAAAATCAAGGTTGTTATTGAAGGTGCTCCTCACTATATGTAAAAGAATATTTAAATTACAATTAAATTAAACTATGCTATATATATTACAATTAAATTAATATATATTGTAAAAGAATATTTTTTAAAATATTAATATTTAATAATATAAAAACTAATTAACATATTTTACATATATCAATAAATTTATGCAAAATAAATTAGATAAAACTTATCGAAAGTTATAAATTTTCACCACATAATATCAAAACTTTAATTTAGACAACAAAATCATTTCAATGTTAAAACTGACGGGTTTATACTGATTTGGCTAATTATTAATCAAATTTTTTTGGGGTCAATTTTGCAAGTTAATTGGATCAAAATCTTAATTAGTCACTGATTTTTTCTCAAACCGACTAACTTTATAATAACAAGAAGTCGCCAAATGTTTAAATGACAAAATAAATATTATAAAACTCAACAAACAATTTTAAACTAAAAAATATATATTTTTAATAGATATGAAAGGTTATATATTAAGTAGTTCATAATTTTAATAGCGATGCACAACGTGGGTGATTTAGAAAACCAAACAAAAGTTACTATATTTTCAAAGGAAAATATTTTAAGAGTTTTTTTTTTAAAGTAAATGCAGCACGTGAATCTCAAATTTCAAATAACAAAATTGTATTACAATGATAATAATTTCCCTTGAATTGTTTGACTCCCATGAGTTCCTATATATAATAATATCAACTTGTTAGCATGAGATGAGAACAACCCCATGTGATTATAACAAGCACGAAAATAAAACCGTAACTTAAGGTGACTGATTAGCATTAATGAACTGTATAGGCACTAATGATGTTTGAGATGCTTTTATGGAACAGTCTATGTCTGCCACTTCTTTTGCTTCAAAGTGGGAATCGAAATCGAATGTTAGATGTAATCAGGTACGACTGGGACCACTGTGGTCCTGTTGGTCCCCCCCTCATTATCGCCTTTCTCTAATTTTGTCGGGCTTGCCCAACATTATTTTCTTCAACTAGTCAATTCTACAATAAGTGTGATCTCACTGATCTATCTATGCAATGTGATTTTTTTTAAATTTGAATAAATTAATTTTTTTTAAAAAATATTTAAATTACATAATTTTTTATTATAAAAATACACTAACTCTTTTAAAATTAAAATGTATTTAAAAATATTCTAAAAATAGTATCTTTTAATTAAAAATATAACTTATTAAAAATTTTATTTATTTTATATTAAAAATTTTAAATTTAAATTATTTTAAAATTAAAAAATATATATTTTATATTGATCATATAAATATTTAATATTTATTATATTATATAAATAATAGAAATAAAGATTTTTTTAATATGCTGTACATGTTCTGTCCAACGGGGAAAAAGAGAATTTATTTTATTATTTTTTAATTGTGGACATTTTTGACATTTTCTGCTATTTTTAAAATTATTTTCAGCTATCTAAATATACAAATAAAACAATATTGTTATTATTTCATATTATACTAAACATCAATCATTCCATTTCGTTTATATCATTAATCTCTTGTTAATTCCATTAAACACCATTCTCTGTACCAAAACGAGGGCTATGAGTGACTTTTTGCTGTGTGTAGAAAAGTTCTTAGGTTGAAAGGCATGTGCATGGAATCGCTTTTCTTTGCCCCAAATGAGGGCTCTCTTGGATTTGCTTGACCAAAGCTCACACCGACCACAAATGCCACAGGAGTTACAAACAACCAGATGATAATAACTGGGATTTTTTTTTGGGTGTTATGCTGACTTCAATATTATCTTCTTATTTTATGTTGTCTTTATCTTTTAATCTTATATCATATTTTACCGCGCCTTAAAATTTATGGACTTAAATAAGTCATATGATGTCACTGTTAGCCATATGAAGTGAAAATTTTGATTACTTAATCTTTCATAATTATGTATTTCTTTTTATAAAATGACTTAAATTTTGTTCAATTTAGAGAAGTACGTGATTATTTTATATATGAGATACTAAGATATTTAGTGGGAGATATATATCTTGGTGTGTCTATATATATATATATATATTCAAAATAATATTATCCTAAAAGGATTTTTTTTAATATTTGGTATTGATTTTAAAAAATAATTTTTATCCCCAATAAATTTATAAACTTTTCAAATTAATATAAAAGATTAAATATATTTTCAAAGACTTAAATAAAATTTTGACCTGTACAAATTTGTTTGTCAGCCAAATTCAAAACAAATATAATTATAATTTATCTTGTGCATATTTTTTATAATTAGAAAAAAAAAGGATGAAACCAAATCATCTGATATTGGTAAATGAGCAAGAATTGGAGAAGTTGTTATCATCATGGCGCTCCTGTTCCAACGAGGCACCACAAAATCGAAAAGGTCGCCCAACCACTGAAAACTTGTTCCAGGCCTTGCCCAATGGTTTTTTTGGATTTTTTTGCCTTGGAGTTAACATAAATTTTATTCCATATCTAGCAATTTAATGTTCAATGCCCAAAAGAGAAAGATTCTTTGAACTAAAGTAGGCCTAAAAGATCTCCCATGTCTTGAAGCAACTTAAACAATATTTCCCGAACTTGAAGTTATTAAGTGTTTGTCCAAGTCCGCAACATATTAATAAGATCACTTTGTCAGTTGGGCTTTTGTTGATTGTATCACTTCCCCTCTTTTAGGTGGCTTTATGATATACAGCCTTCGCTCTCTCTCGTGTGTGTGTATATATATATATATATATCTATAAACTTTATCTTTTTTTCAAATATTCAGACATTCAAAACTCTGGTTTGACCCGGTGAAACCCAAATGTCAACCGGGTCACCCAGATCTTGCATGTAGTCGGGCTAGGACCGATTCTTAATTCGAGACCAAGTTTACAATTGGTCCAGTCAAGTGAAAAATTAGCACATCTAACAGTTAATTTTTATTCTTCTTAATTCATTGACGTCAAGTGAAAAAGAAATATGAAAGAGAGTCATGCATTTTTGTATATCAATTATATTGATAAATAGAACTCAGAATAAAGAAATGTGAAAAAGTGCCCAAGAGCAATGGAAAGAATATTGTGAAGAAGAACAGAGCAATACATATAATGGACAGATCAAAGTTGACAATTAATTAAATGTGATGATTAAATTGGGAAAAAAAATTTTTTAGATGCACTTGGTACATGGTGCATAAAAAAAATCAATAGTCAGAATTGAATTTATATAAGTGGAGTTTATGCACAGTACATGTGGGGTCTATATGTAAAGTAAATTTTAACCGTTAAGTGTACCAATGATGTGACATGCCAAATACATGTAAAAATTACTCTTAGTAAAAGTATTCCAGTTCATTTGCCCGCTTAATTTATTTCTTACATTTGGTAAAGGGTGCATGCATGGCTCATTTTTCTTTTATGAAAGTTACTATATGTGTTCAATTTTGGGTGCCAATAATGTCATTTTCTAATCTACTAGAAATTTTGTAGCTGGGTATAACTAATGCAATGCCAGATTCTTGTAATATAATAAGTTGAATTTAAGTTCATAACAAAAACATTTTCAGGCTATAAAGTGTCTAATTATATCTATTTTATCTTATTTATGTGTTTCTTTTCCCTTTTGATGAGATGGAAACTTGGAAATTTTCGATTCAACAGAATCCAAAAGAGAAATAGCTAACAAAGCTTCTTCAATAATCACCTACTCTATTAGAAAAAAGTTTGAAAGAGAGAAAACAAATGGAGTTATACCAACGCAAATACTACTGACACCCTGAGAATATATATTTTATTCAATAGATTTGAATCTTGTGTAAAAATCACTTGATATGTTGACTTCTAGGATTTTGAAATTATTGAATTAGTTGCATGAAAACATCTAATTTCACCCCATGATACTAAGGGATTGGCACATTTTTTAATCCTTTGATCTGACTTATGAACTGCGGCTTATTTTATTGCCATTTGGTATAGTTATACAGAAGGGAGGACTAGGTGTTTGCTCTGGTGGAGGGAAAGCATACTGTCGATAAATATATTGTTGTTCTTAATACAGGAGGACAAGGATTAGTCGAATGAGAAATTTAATCTTGGCTATGGTAACAAAAAACTCAAGTTGGTTTGGTTTGATGACTAGATTCCTTATGTTCTATTCTGCAAGTAAATAACAATATAAACTTTAATGCTTCAATTAGTGTATACAGAGCACTTATTTACACTATATATATATATGGGGGAATTAGTGGAATAAAAATTTGATTCTGGAGTTGATATATTGTTTAGGGCAGAATTTATTACATCTATCTTAATTTGAATAATTGTTTAAACTATTTTTGTAAGTCCACTTATCTTTGACAGAGAAAGAGATGGGCAAGTTGTTATTTAGTTTTTTGTTCTTACCTTTTGGAGTAAATTAATTAATCTCTCTCTCTCTCTCTCTCTCTCTCTCTCTCTCTCTTGCTAAAATAGTTCAGAATTTTTATGTCTAGGTTTGTGAATGACTTGAGTGAAAAATTACTATCATTGTCAATATCTGAATCTATGCTCATATAATGTATAATTTATAATACTCTAAATTATCATTGAAACTTTATAGCCTAATGTATTTTTCGGCAGGTGTATGATTCAATGGTTTTTATGATAATATGGAATAGAAATAACGTTTACTAGTCTCTTGAACTTCATAAATTTGTCTGTTGGAGTTATTTTTTGTGGTCTTGCTGATCTTGGCGTACATTGTTTTTTTTAACTACTTTTTATTACATCATTCAATTTCTTTTCCTCAATTTTTTTTCTAATAGGGCTAAGCTTAATGATTTAAGGCCATGGTATTGAACTCCAATCTTTTTTGTATGTTTTTTAGCAATTAATAGAAGTGATTTAGCTTCCTTGGCTGATGGAATTTCATGTTCTAGGTATGAACTATTAATTATTTCTTTTTAATAACATTTTTCCTTTTTTGGAATGGATCTTTGATTGGGCTCTCAACATTTTTATAGTAGTTTTAAATCATGTCTTTAGTGATAGATAGTTGGCATTCTTCCTTTATATTGTCATTGTTACTACTTCTAGGTAAAAATTGCATTCATTTGTATTATCATAGGATTCTTATGGCTAGCAACATGGATGAGATGATGGCAAACTAAAATTGAGATGATGAGAGCCAAGGGTAGATATTCCTATTATAGTGTAGGGCCTTTTAAATCGTGATATCTAGGTTATGAGATTGTTACATAATTATAAACAAATTGATTTTCCAATTCATTGGGTTAAACATTAGTGTTTACTTTATTTTATAACTTCTAAGAGAGAAAATTGAAAATCTTGCAATACAGCCTATTAAATGTCATGAAATTGTCATTCAGCTTTAAATTTGCAAATTATATAATATGAGAGAAGCTTGAGTGCCTTGGAAATGAAAGGCAACACTATATGAAGGATCAATTAGTTTCTTAACGACAATTAATCTATTTGCTTTGAAGCTTAAATCTTCATACATCTGAAGCAGATAGCAGTAATGATAAAAGGCAATACAGCCTATTAACTATTAATGATGATAGCTTAAATCTTCTATAGGTATGCTTGAAATGAAAACACATGAACTTTTAAAAGTTCCATAGCTTCTATTGGTTTTTGTGAATATATTTTTTAAACATATCGATCTATCAAGTTACTCACACTTGATATTCTTATGGGTTCTCAAAGTCTTACGGATGGGTGGATTTGTACCAGTATTAAGTTGTCATGTGAAGTCATTTGTCATATGTTAGGCATAGTCGCAAATGTGTTAGGCATCACTTTGGAGTTTCTTAATTGACACCATATGCATTTGTCTCTGCATTTGTCAGGTTTGAAGTCTAATTGGATGTCAAGGCTTTGAAGATCAAAAGATATAGGTACTAATCTTTTTCCCATTCAGCAATGATTTTTTTAATAGTAAAATATTAAAATAGAAATTTTGTTTAGAGAAACTAAATATAATATTTCTTTAAATTATATGCATGAATGATGTAATATGCATATCCAATAGTGTAGGATCTAGGAACATTTTTTACAATCCAGCAAAATCAAAAGCATATAACAAATACGAGAAAGTACTACCAAGTTCCTTTTAAGAGGAGACTTACCATTATTTAAAATGGTAAATATGTGTATGCCTACTAGGGCCTCTGAGCTACCGCGAAATGAAAAATAAGATTATGAGTGAAACATATTTGGCGAGTGGGTAGGGAAATGTATTGGACTTGCTATGAAAAATGCTCAATCTTTCCATCTTGATGTCAAGAAGTTACAAACCTAGTAATCTCCTACTCTGGAGCTGAAGAGTTTTACCCTTGTTGTGATGTAAAAAAGAAACAAATCCTTGATGAATGTAATTCCAATTATTTCAGGGTAGAAAGTTACAAACGGAAGCACATGTATTAATTTCTAACGAATTGTCTAAGAAAGTACAGTTTGTGGGTTTTCCAAGCAGTTAGTTCAAGTATGTCAAGTCACAGGCATTGTAAAGTTTCATATTTTGGTATAACTTATGTCAGAAAAGTTTTATTTTACAGAATATGAAATATATATCGGCACGCATTCACTTGTTCTGAAATACTCAGGTTCCAATATTTTCTATCATTAAACATGCCCCGTGACTCCTATCAAACATACTTTTCTTTTTCTCCTTTATTGATGTATCTCTTACCAGGCTTGGAAACCAAATCAAATATCTAGCCAGACTTATGTAAAAGGTGTTCGAAGAAGTTCAGACCCGATGGCCATGTATTCAACTATCAAGAAACATGGGTTATAAGGACTCTGGATGTTGTTCCACTTTCCATTTCAAGAAAGATCATCAATAATTTAAATAATTCTAAGTTAGTGAATATGGCCATGAACTACACACACACAAATATGTGATGATTAATCCCAAGTCCTCTAGTTAGCATGACATTGCCTTTGTCGTTCTTATTTATTATCTATGTTCATAAAATTTTTATATAAAATTGTTGTATTATTTTACATTTAAAATTTGTGAAAGTAATTATTTTGCTAAAGCATCCAATACATTAAGTTCAATTGAATTTAATGTGATCAAATTGATTCTATAAAAAACAAATAATTATTAAATAATTATTTATATGTTTTTTATATCAAATATTTAATAATTAAAATATACATTTCTAATGGTGCAGTTTTCCCCTTGAAATTTACAATGTTTACATACTTTAGATCCAAACCTCGACTTCTACTCCATCCATATGTTCATCAAATATTTGACAATTATCAACTGCTTTGAGCTGAACAAAAAATTCTTTTGGTTTGAGTCTACAACACCCTTTATCGTGTCAACCTAATGTTCCAAAATATTTGTTCACTTTTGTGTAAATTTGTAGTGGGTTTTGTCTCTTAGACCCCATTTGGTTCGACCAAAAAAAATGGAAAGTAAAAAAGAATCTATGACAAAAGATGTTTGGCTGCAGGACTTGAGAACAAAAAGAAAAAGCTATATATTATACACTTTCTTTGCTTCTATGTAATGGTGTACATCGGCCCGATTGGCTCTAGGGGCCTGCCCTAGCCCGGTCTAATCGGGCCGAGTCGGGCTAAAAATGTAAATGGGCATAACTTTAAACAACACTATTTCAGGTCGAGCCGGGCCACGGGCGAATGTATGTTCTACCCAACTTGCCTTAATAGTTACGTTTTTTTTAGTTATTAATATCCTGTCATCTTTTTTATTTTTATTTTTATTTCATTTAATTATCTTTGCATACTATAATTTTTATTACCTATGCAAATATTCTTTACTTCTTAATTATTTTTATCATTGATGTGATTGCTTACAGGCATTTCTTTTGTTGAATAATGAAAAAATATATTTACTTAAGACTAATTATGTTAGTATATCTTATATTTTACTTGATAATACTAGACTATTTTTTTATTACTGATACAAATATAAAAGTTCTAAAAGTCCATTGTTTTGAAATATATATCTATAAGTTTGTAAAAAAATATTTTGATATTACAAATATCAATTCTAAAAAAAAATTAGTTTGGGCGGCCCTAACCCACCATATTCCAACATAAATCGGACTTATTAAGGCCGAGTAAGACCACGAGTATAAAAAAAGTTTGATGTCTTAATCGGGCCAGGCATCGGACATACTAGATGTTCGGTCTAACTCTGCTTATGTACATATAACCCTACTTATTCGGGCCACCCCGGGCTGCACTAAAATCGGGCTTCTTTGGGCAGGGCTGGGCCATGGGTATAAAAATACGCCCAATACCTTAATAGGGTCGGGATTCGGGCCAAGCATCGCCCTGACCCGACCTGCCCATGTACACCCCTACTTCTATGCACGGTGCATTTTTCAAACACATTTATTTAGATATTTTTATTCTTCCCATTCATACCACTATTAATTATCGTTATACATACACACATATATATATATATATATATATAATATATTTATTTATATTTTATTATTATTTATTATATGAAATAAAAATTTCTTAAAAAAATTACGTAACAAATAAGAATAATGAATTTAAAAAAAAACTTATAAAAATCACATTTTAATTTTTTTAAAATTTAATCAAATAATGAAATAAAAAAATAGTAGAAACTAATTCAAAAAAAATTCAAATAATATAAAAAAATTATTTTTGAATAAAATTAAAAAAATTTTTTATTTGAAGAAAACACACCTTTAAAGTTAAAAAAATTAATTCAAATATTTTTTTTGAAAATTAGAACAATTTTTGACTGTAACATAGTCAGAAATTCCAATATTTGGAGCTCATTTTCTTTTCTTAAATGAAGGTATTTTTGTTCTTTAACTTTTATTATTTTCTATTCCATTTTTATTTCATCCAACCAAATAAACAAATTCATATATAATTTTTTTTTTCATTCATATCAAATATAATTTATTATTATTATTTATTCATCTTTTTATTTTTATTTTCAACGTTTAAGAATCTGTCATCCAAATGAGGTACTCCTTTGCCTTGGATTTTTTTTTTTCTTTTCTGTTATCTGTGCTTGTAAACAACAACTGTTTGATTGACCGGCAGTACTGTACCATCTAATTATAATCATTTGATGTCTTCTGTCTTCAATTTTGTTTATATTAACACTCGCAATATCATATTTTTCAACTCCGCCAGCGATACAAACAACATCATCGAAAGAATATACATATCCTAATTAATATATATATACACACACACACACACACACACACACACACACACATATATATATATATATATATATCTAAATGCCTTGTTCGATATACAAATCTTTTAACTAATATTATATATATTTTAAAATTAATTTTTTAAACAATTTTGATATGATTTTATATGACAACACACCACCCTATTTGTCTACAAATCAGAAAAAAAGGCCCATTCTTTTCCTTCTTCCTCAATTTAATATGAACTTTTCACCCCACACGTGTTCATCTCATTTAAATTATTTAAATCTAATCTAAATAATTATTATAAAATTGGGATAATGAAATGTAGGTTGCATGCAACATTATATATATACTACAAATAACTAAATCATGAGAATTAAAAAAATTAATTTTTTTAATTTTGTTATAAATAAATATTTTTTAAAAATATCTTTATTTATTGTGTGCACTCTTCTTAAAATTAATGACAATTATTATTCATAATTTAATTGACTCTTATATAATTAGAATACTATAATTAATATACTAAATATTAGTAATTTATTTTTTATATTTTAGATCAAATTAACTGTCAAAGAAGGTTGTATAATTATAACAAAAAATTTAAATATAGATAATCTAACTTGAATATGAATGGCCTGTATGAAATAAACATGATTGAGTAGAAAAAACGCTGGCAAAGATCCCACATTGGGATTCTGTTCACTGCTGCACCCCTACCTTCAATTTGCTAGTTCTGCTACTCTTCCTCAAGGAAATTCGAGACCTTGGTGTCCCTCTATGGAACTCTGTTGCTCTCTGTTTCTCCGAGAGATCAAATTCTTGGAAAATGGAATTATATTTAACTGCACTGATAGTGACGAGAGGGAGGTTAATTCCTTTTCCTAAGTAGTTTAGTTGGATTTTTATGCTATTACAGGGTATTGGGGAAATCAATCTCAAGACCATCGCATCATCATCCGCAACCATAATGATTTCTATAATTTACTCCCTGTTTTCGTGAGTCATCTGAATCTTCGATCAATTGTTTTTTTCATTTTATTTGTAATTCTGGGTTTGAATTGTTTGGCTTTGAGGCACTGATAGAACTCCAAAAATATAGGAGAAAGTTAGCAGGAAATAATAGAATGAAGAGAAAGAACAAAGGAAGAGAAAGAGAAAAGAGAGAGAAGAAGGAGAATTGAGGGAGGTTGAGAGGAGAGCATATTCACGAAATGCCTGCCTCCATCCTACGCCCCACTTCACATTTTATTCAAATAATTAGACATTGATGGCTGTTAGGCTGTTACATAGAAATTACAAGATTACCCCTACTAATTACTACAAAAGTCCTAAATACCCTTAGCTTATCAAAATGCTTGTATCAACCATGCCCCGTCAACTTTATCCTTGTCCCTAAGGATACTGAGCTTGAGCAAAGTCTGAGAATTGGCATTGCAGATCATATTAGTACTCCCACGTGGCTTCTGCAAGCATTTCTCCCTTCCATTTTACTAACACCTGAGTGGCTGCCTCGTTGGACCATCTTGCAATCTAAAGATTAATTCAGGTTCTCGTTGAGTAATAGAAGGATCCTAGTCGAGAGGTAATGGCTGTTGATGAACATGAGGGTTCGAACATTTTTTAAGAAGAGATACATGGAAGGTAGGGTGGATTTTTGAACCGATCGGGAGTTGTAATGTGTAAGCTACTTGTCCTACCTGGTGCAGAATCTAATAAAGCCCAAAATACTTAGGAGCCAACTTTTCTAATCCTTTTCTTTCCACCATAAACTGTCAAAATGGTAGAAGTTTAAGAAAGACCCAATCACCCTCCTTAAATTCTCGTTCAGACCGATGTTTATCTGCTTGCTGTTTCATTTTGTGAGCCATAAAGGTCAAGTTCTACTTCAATTTGGCTAGCATGGTTTCTCTAGAAATAAATATTTGATTGATCGCAGCCATAAAGGATTCCTGAGGTAGATGCAGTAAATGCAAGGTGGAGGTTGGCCATACATGACCTCATAAGGAGTGTATCCCATAGAAGTATGAAATGTAGTGTTATATCACCACTTAGCCAATGATAGCCATTGTACCCATTCCTTTAGTGTCTGTCACGTGAAGCTTCTTAAACTGTGTTCCATACAGCGATTTAGAACTTCACTCTGTCCATCACTCTGAGGATGATATGCCATGGATAAACTCTGTGAAACTCTTAATTTGGATAAAAATTTTTGCCAAAATTTGCTAGTAAAGATTGGATCTCAGTCACTTACTATGTTGCTAGGGGCTCCATGAAGCTTATAAATCTATCCAAAAAGACTTAAGCTAAATTTGCTGCTGAGAAGGGATGTGACAGTGGAATGAAGTGAGCATATTTACTAAGTCGATCGATTATCACCCAGATGGTATCTTTGCCATGCGATGGAGGAAGCTTTCCAATGAAATCCATGGCTATGCTATATCATACACCTTCAGGTACTGGTAGAGGTAGCAGTAGACCCGAACAAGCTGCTATTTCATACTTGCATCTAAGGCAAGTTTCATAATTACCTAAGAAAGTTTTGATGTCTGTATGCATTCCTTTCCAATAAAAAGAGATTTGATACGTTGTAGAGTGGCTTTAATCCCATGATGGCCTCCTAACAGGGAGGAATGCAACCAAGATAGGAGGTTCTGCTTCAGAGTAGGTTGATCATTGCCAATAACTAATTTGTTTTTTCGGGTTAGAATGCCATTCTTACATGTGTAGTGAGGATAGGAAGTAGGATTAGTTTCTAAATCCTCAATGATTTGTTTGAGAATACCATCCATTTGCCATTGAGCTTTGATAATTTCCCAAAGATTCGTCGAAACAGAGGACAAGCTCATCTGTAGCAATTCACCATGTGAAGCTTGAGAAAGGGAATTTGCAGCTTTGTTATCCTTGCCTTTCTTATAAGCAATCTTATACTGTAGCCCCATCAACTTAGTGAGCCAGCTGAATTTTGATGGAGTCGATAACCATTGTTCAAGAAGATATTGTAAGCTTTTTTGTTCTGTAAGTATGATGAATGGTCTGATGCTCAGGTACTGGTACCATTTTTCGACTACATAAACGATGGCAAGCATTTCCTTGTCATACATAGATAGCAACCTATTCTTTGGGGATAATACCTTGTAGATGTACACTATGGGATGATTCCTCTGTATGAGAATAACGCTAATGCCAAAATTAGAAGCATAAGTTTTGACAACAAATGCTTCTTTGAAGTTAGGTAAGGTTAGTACTGGAGCTATTACTAGAGCTATCTTGAGGTTGTTAAAACTTTCACTTTTATACTCCATATGAAATTGTTTTTCTTGAGAAGATCCATGAGTGGTTGCGCCAGCACCCCATATCCACAAATAAATCGTCTGTAGTATCTCGAGAGACCTAATAAACCTCTTAATTCTTTAAGGGTCTTTGGAACCAACCATTCTTTTACTGTATTAAGCTTGGCAGGATTCGCAGCCACCCCTTTATCTGATATGATATGCCTCAAATATTTAATCCAATTTGTGGCAAATGCACATTTACTTTTTCGAACCGAAAATTGATGTGCACGAAGGGTAGTCAGAACTTCCTCTAGATGTTTTACATGAGAGTTCAAATCCCTACTATATATTAAAATATCGTCGAAGAAGACCAATACAAATTTCCTGAGTAGCTTTTAGAACACTACATTCATAATGGCTTGGAAGGTCAAGGGAGCATTTATCAGACCTAAAGGCATTACTAGTTATTCATAATGCCCAAAATGAGTTTGAAAAGTCGTTTTGGGGATATCTTCCTCATGCATTCGAATCTAATGATAACCCAATCTAAGGTCAAGCTTGGTGAATACTTTTGCCTTTCCCAATTTATCCAGCAAGTCTTCTATAAAGGGAATGGGGAATCTATTCTTAATAGTGGATTTATTGAAGGAACAGTAATAAATGCACATCTTCCAGCTGATGTCCTTTTTTTTCACCAACACCATGGGAGAAGCAAATGGTGATATACTTGGTTGAATCACTCCCACCTCAAGCATCTCCCGTACTAACTTTTCTATTACATCTTTTTGGAATACTAGGTATCGGTATGGCCGAATGTTGACTGGATTAGAGCCTTCCTGCAGCACAATTTTGTGATCATATTAGCCTCTGCTAGGGGGCAACCCTTGAGGCTCTTCGAAAACATCATCAAATTGGCACAATAGTCGTTGAAAATTAGGAGCTATTCTGGTAGTAGTCATGGACCACACTCTATAATTACTTTTGTCTGGTATATCGGGGACCAACTGTAACATGTAGAGATCTTTTTGTTTAGGAATCAATTGCAGGAGTTTCTTATCTCCTATGATTTTGTTTTTAGCCTTTGCTGTTGCTGATAGCTGTACCATTTTTCCCTTCCAAGTGAATTCCATAATCAAGTTCTTGGCATCAAATTTGATGGTGCTTAATTCTCTCATCCACTGCATTCCTAGAACCATGTCACAACCATTGAGGGGGATGAGAATTACATTAGCTTCTAGCTTTAAGCCTTGAGACACCTATCTGAAGCCCTGGCAAGTGTGAGTTCCTTTTAATTGGTTCCCATTAGCTATTGTAACAACTACCATATCTATGGGGTAGGCATTGCATTCACTAATTAAGGAAGCATTTAAAAATTATGAGAACTTCTCATATCAATCAGAATTTGTATAATCCTTTTTCCACATTTTCCTTTCACTCTCATCGTAGGATATGAAGCATTTTCCAACATAGCATTTAAAGAGAGTGTGGGGTTTTCCTGAGTTCCTGCGTCTGTCGATTCCATCCCCTCTTTTAACGACACCTCCTCTGGATCAATAATCTCCTCATCATAAACTTCCATTAGGTATACTTGCATTTTCCTACGTTGGGGACAGTCATAACAAACAATAGTTCAACCCAAGAATAAGATGGATAATAAAAATCATGCGTACTTGATGATCCCATTTAGGGCTGTTAAGAATTTTTTTAGCAGAGTTATGACCCACTTTGCCTCTTGGATTTCCTTAGAGTCAATGATCAGAATTAACAGAGAGTGATGGAGAGTCAAAAAATACTACATTGTGTCTTCTGTTGTTAAATTGGTTTCTTAAAAAGGATGAATGTGTAAACGTTCATGTTGACCAGTTCAATAACTATCAGATACTCCATATCCTTTTTTTTAATTTCAATTATTATTAAAAATCATTATATTAACAAAACTCTATTAAATAATTATGACTTCGTCAGTATTGTGATAGGGAACTTACTGACATCCAAAGGCTGTGAGTTGGGCTTCTAGCCAGATGGGCTGACATATGTGACCCACCCATCACAGATCACATATGCATATATTAAGCCCAATTTTGTCTTAAACTTAGTAATTTGTAACTTAACCAATTAACTTTAATGTGTTGCTTACCAAATAATCAATTAATGCTAATCCATAAAATATAAAATAGACCTTTTCAATTTGCACACCAGATGCTCTTTACCAGGTTCAACAAAACCATCTGGTTTAGTCATATATACTTCCTTATACAAGTTTCCATTCAAAAAGGCAGTCTTGACATCCATTTGATGAAGTTCAAGGTTATAATGAGCAACAAGAGCCATGACTACTCTAAAAGCATCTTTTGTGGAAACAGGAGAGAAGGTCTTTGTATAATCAATACCTTTTTTTTTATTATAACCTTTAGCTACAAGTTTGGCTTTATACCTCTCAACTTCACCAGTGACTCCGCATTTAGTCTTGAAAACCCATTTACAACCAACTGTCTTGAACCCGGTTGGTAATTCTGAGAGCTCCCACACATGATTACGATGCATTGAGGCAATTTCTTCATTCATTGCCTCTAACCATTTAGAAGAATGATAACTGGACATTGCCTCCTTATAGGACATGGGGTCCACACCATCAACAGCATCTTAGTCAAATTCCTACAAATATACCATATAATCACCAGAAATTGCAGATCTACGAGTTCTCTGAGATCTCCTCAACTCTACAACTGGTTCTTCATTGTCTTCCAAAGGTGCTTCTTCTTCACCTTCTTCTGGATTCGTGATATTATTTGATTTAGCTGAAGGCGACGGTATCGGTAAAAGAATGCTTTCATCACGTATAGTGATTTCTCTAGGAACAGTTCTCCCACTTTCTAGGGCATCTTCAAAGAAATATGCTTGATCAGACTCAATGACCCTAGTGGTGAGATCCGAACAATAAAATCTGTACCCATGTGATCCAATGCAATATCCAATGAAGAAACCAGCTATAGTTTTAGAATTAAGTTTCGACTATTGAGGATTATAAGCTTTCACTTGTGCCTTACAACCTTAAACTCTTAAGTGTTTCAAGGTAGGCACTTTGCCAAAATAAAGTTCATACGGGGTCTTTGGTACTGACTTAGATGGAACTTGATTCAGAATATAAGCAGTTGTTCTAAGTGCCTTACCCCATAAAAACTCTGGTAGGGAGGAGTGACTCATCATGCTTCTAACCATGTCCATGAGAGTACGATTTCGTCTTTCTACAACCCCATTTTGCTGCGGGGTGCCAGGCATTGTATACTGGGACTTAATACCATGTTCTTGTAGAAATAGAGCAAATGGACTTGGATTTCTACCAACCTCAATATATCTTCCATAATATTCTCCACCTCTATTAGATCTAATGCATTTGATGGTCTTACCAGATTTTAACTTAACAGCTGCATTGAAATCCTTGAAGGCTCTCAATGATTCTGCCTTTTCATGCAGAAGTTCAATCCAACCATATCTCGAATAATCATCTATGAAGGTGATAAAATATTTGAAACCACCCATAGCTGTAGGTACAATGGGTCTGCATATGTTAGTATGAATGAGATCTAAGATGCTCTCAGACCTTTTTACCCCTTTACTCCTAGCTCTAGCGGGAAATTTTCCCTTAATGCAATCAACGCATGCCTCAAAGTCTGTAAAATCAAGATTTTACAACACACCTTGACTAACAATTCTTTCTAATCTCTCTCTAGAGATGTGACCTAGTCGTCGATGCCACAACATTGAAGAGTCCTCACTAGGTCTCTGACGTTTTTGCCCAATAACAATATTCACATGAGCATCAGAATATTCTATTGTGCAATTATTCAAACGATATAAACCATTTAACATAAATGAGGTGCCAACAAGTTGTGAATCATAAAAGACATCAATCTTTCCATTTCCTTGAATAAATAAATAACTACAATTATCTAACTTATAAGTTGAAATCAAATTCTTTCTTGCAGAAGGTATGCAAACAACATTATTCAAATTCAAAATATGTCCATATGATAATCTAAGAGAAATTGATCCTATGCATTTCACTGCAACCCTGCCTGCAATCCCCAAAATAGACTTCTCTGCCTCACTTAGTATCCTCTGGTTTCTGAGCCCCTGCAAAGAATTCACAACATGGACAGTGGCACCACAATCTAAGAACCAAGAGTCAGATGAGGTTTCAAGACTATTGGATTCAAAGCAAACTAGAGCCAGAGGGGTATATACACAAAATGTACCTTCCTTCTCCTGCTTATTCTTTAACCTATAGCAATCGGCTATCTTATGCCCTATTTTCTTACAATAACTGCACTTGCCCTTGAAGAACTTCTTTTGTTGAGTATTCCCCTTGTCATTATTTTTCTTGAAATTTGATTTCCTAGCCTTCTGTATCTCATGCTTCTTTCCCTTCTTTTTATCGCGACTACTTGATTTGCCGCTCGAGCCTTGAGACAAATAATTCACAGATTGCGATTTATGCTTCTTTATTGCTTCTTCCTCTTGAGTCACAATCGAAATCATTTGGTCCACAGACGATTCAGCTTCTTGTGAGTTGTAGGAGGTTCACAGAAAATTATACTCAGCTGGTAATGATTCAAGAACATGGAAGACTAGAGCACTTTCTCCGATATCAATCCCATATGTCTTCAGTTTGTTATAATATTGGACAAGTTTCAGAATATGCTCCTTTACTCCAGACACCCCATCATATTGCGTGTTGTGAAGTAAAGACAAATAATAATTCTTCTGAGTCTTATCAAGCTTCTTGTACTTTTCACTAATGGCTTTCAAATACTCAACTGCAGTATTTTTATCAGAAATACTTTCCTTAATTCCTTTCTCAATTGTAAACCTAATGGTTGCTAGACAACACCGATTTGAATCAGACTATTGCTTATGATAAGCTTTCTCAGTAGCATTGGATTGTGAAGTGAGATCCGCTGGTTTAGGTTTTACAATAGCCAAATCTTTTTCTGAAATTGTAAGGTACATATTTAGGGACTCCTTCCAGTCATCATAATTGGTCCCATTAAGAGTCTTCACAAGTGATAGTTGCTAGAAAGCTGAAACCGAAATTTAGACAACAAAATTGAAAATATTAATTATGCGTGCACAACATAATTATATGCAAAATTTTCAATATAATTTCAATTATGCAACTATGTAGTATCAAAATACTCAAAGAAGACTCATATGCACACCAAAGATTTAGCTCAAGATCCATAATAAATGTATTCAATATAACCATATCTATGGGGTACAAGAAATATTAAAAACATTATACTACATGCTTATCACTAAAAGTCCAAATCCTAAAATTATATTAACAATATCGTACCTATGGGGTATATCAATCATTAACATAATATTCATTATAAAAATAAGAAATTTCCCCTTTTTTTGGGCCAAAATGTAAATTTAGTGAAAAATTGGGACCAAAATGTAAATATGTGAAATATTGGGCCTAAAATACAATTACAGTGGAATATTGGGCCAAAAGATAATTACAAAGAAATATTGGGGCCAAAATGTAATTATAGTAAAATATTGAAGCCAAAATATAATTAAAGAGAAATGTTAGAGCCAAAATATAATTATAGCAAATATTGGGCCAAAATATAATTAAAGAGAAATATTGGGGCCAAAATATAATTATAGCAAAATATTAGGGCCAAAATATAATTAAAGTGAAATATTAGGGCCAAAATATAATTACAGTAAAATATTAGGGCCAAAATATAATTACAGTGAAATATTGGGGCCAAAATGTAATTATAGCGAAGAATTTAAGCCGTAATTATAGGAACTTTAAATCCAACTACTTAGATCTTATTATTTCACTGAACGGCCAAGATTATAACGTGAAATTAACAGACCAGATTTATTTGATCAGATCAACGGTCCAGATCGTGTTTGTGTTATTAAGTGAAACGCACGTTTCACTTAAAGGAATTGGACGGATCAGATCGCATCTCAAGATTGAACGGCCCAGATTGCACTATCACATTAAATGAAACGGTGCATTTCATTTAAAAGGGATTGACGGCTCAGATTAGATCACAAACGGACAGCCTGGATTGCGTCTTCAACCTCCGTCGGATCCCTAAAAGTCCGACGTCTGACCCGGCATGTGACTTGTTTCCAAAATCTGATTCTCTTTGTCGTTTTCAGGCCTTTGTCACGTCGGCGATGTAAAAAAAAACACCAAAAAGACAATCCATGAAGGTTTCTAACGTATTGATGCACATATGTGTTAAGATACTCTCTATGGGGATAGATCAATACTTGCTGAAGATCTTAAACGAAATCGTCTGAAGATCCCAAGATTACTATATTTCTGATGATTATATTTAGCAATGCTATGATACCATTTGCTAAATTATAATCATAACAAACAATAGTTCAACCCAAGAATAAGAAGGATAATAAAAATCGTGCGTACCTGATGATCCTATTCAAGGCTGTTAAGAATTTTTCTGGCAGAGTTACAACCCACTTTGCATCTTGGATTTCCTTAGAGTCAATGATCAGAATTAACAGAGAGTGATGGAGAGTCAAAAAATACTACATTGTGTCTTCTGTTGTTGAACTGGTTTCTTAAAAAGGATGAACTTGTAAACGTTCATGTTGACCAGTTCAATAACTGTCAGATACTCCATATACTTTTTTTTTATTTCAATTATTATTAAAAATCATTATATTAACAAAATTCTCTATTAAATAATTATGACTTCGTCAGTATTGTGAACTTACTGACATCCAAAGGCTGTGAGTTGGGCTTCTAGCTAGATGGGCTGACATATGTGACCCACCCATCATAGATCACATATGCATATATTAAGCCCAATTTTGTCTTAAACTTAATAATTTGTAACTTAACCAATTAACTTTAAGGTGTTGCTTACCAAATAATCAATTAATACTAATCCACAAAATATAAAATAATAATTAATAAAATTATTTCAACATCCTCATCATAAACTTCCATTAGGTATACTTGCATTTTCCTACATTGGGGACAGTTATGACCTGGAGTATATTTGTCATGGCAGAAATAAAATAAGTTTTTAGCTCTGAGGTCCTCTAATTCAACAAGAGAAAGTCTCTGTTTAAACTGTACCGAAGGTCGCCCTAAGATTCCCCTCTGTTTGCAATCCATTAGAGTAGGTTTCAACTCCATTTTAGTATCCCATCCTTGATTTTTTCCCTTGACTATTTTGCTTGTGCCCCCTGAATTCATCATGCCAATTATCCTTCTCGAGGCTCCCATTCTAGCCATAACCCCCTTTTGTAGCAACGCATAATTCATCTCTACCATCTTTGCCAACCTAGATGCCTCTAGCAAGGACTGAGGTTGCAACAACTTAACTCCCATTGATAGTTCAGGTTTAAGGGCACTTATTAAACAGTTTAGCTTTTGTTGCTCACTTAGGTCTACTCTGCAGACTAGATCATCAAACTTAGCAAAAAATTTTGAAAGAGATTTAGATTGTCATAATTGCATCAGTTCTTCCATGGGATCATCATACAATGGCCCAAATCTAATTTTCATAGCCTCCACAAAGACAGCCCATGAGATCCTCCCATTCCTACTTTTCTCAAAGTGTTGATACTATTTATACGAGGCCTTATCCAGAGCAAGGCTCGCTAACACAACTTTATTCCTTTTAGGCATTCCATCCAACAAGAAAAAAAATTCACATTTGGAAATCCATCTAAAGACATTGCTGCTGGTAAATTTAGGAAAATCTACCTTGGTGAAGCAGGTGGGAATTTGATAATTTTCTATTGTGGAATGAGAATCGCCCGAAGCAGTTCGATTGTCTTCTTTAATGCATTGCCCAACCAAATCAGCTAACTGTAGGGAAATTCCATGCATCATTTCCTGCATCCCAGCCACCTGCGTTTCCAGCTCCCTAATTTTCTAGTTGGACTTTGTACGTAAGCGGTCCTCCATATCACATAAACTGCTTTAAGCTCTTGTTCCTTCTACCATTGGATCGTTGGCTTTGATACCAAACTGATAGAATTCAGAAAATATAGGAGAAAGTTAGCGGGAAATAACATAATAGAGAGAAAGAACGAAGGAAGAGAAAGAGAAAAGAGAGAGAAGAAGGAGAATTGAGGGAGGTTGAGAGGAGGGTAGATTCATAAAATGCCTGCCTCCATCCGACGTCCCATGTTACATTTTATTTGAATAATCGAACGCTGATGGACGATAGGGCATTGTATGGAAGATTACCCCTACTAACTACTACAAAAGTCCTAAATACCCCTCAGCTTATTAAAATGCTCATATAAGGGACGAATAGTTATGCTTGGATTGATTTAATTGCCGAAAAAATTGAGATGAATTTAATGGAAGTAGTGACGAGGGCAAATAATGATGCTTGGACTGATCTTAAGGACTCTAAAATCTAAAAGTCTCTGCCTTCGTCGAAGTGAATGGGTCGTACCCAAGAGAATATGAACAATCCACAAAAAACTGCATTGCCACAGTATTTCCGATACCCAGATACCCAAATATAATCATCTTCTTGTATTGCCATGGTCTTTCATGTGTCCCATTCGTTTCAGATCCGATGTCCAGCTGTGTTGAAGGGAGAGAAATAGAGAGAGGAGATTCTTTAGATACGACGCTTTCATTTTAATGCTTTGCGTTTATGGGTTCTGAAATTCTTCATTTTATTGCTTATGGATTAAGGTATCTGAGCATTAGTTTACCACCATAGAATGCATGCGTCTTCTTTGCTTGCAAGGTTCTGATTGAAGTAGGAACAGATTGTTTAGCAATGAACGGATATCAGGACGACGGAAAAGAATGGGTCCTTTTTTTTTTCTTATGCGTAGATGAGTGGCATGTTATGGATGATTTGGCATAATGCTACATCATACTTTTGTTCGTCATGTAGGATCAGACTTGATGGCGTTATGGCGATGTCCGATGGTGACTCTTACAAATGTTTGAAGGTTATTTGGATTGAATTATAAACAAACCAAACATAAGACATTAAAAATTTGGTGACACTATGGGAATTAACGAAGTAATTTAAACAAAAAAAATATTTATAACTTTTTTTTTATATTTATGACATTATTTTACTTATTTATATACATTATTATACTATAATAAATATCATATTATATAATATAAAATTAATTTAAAGAAGACTAAACTTAAGTATAATTCCTTATATTTTTATTATTATATTTTTCAATCAAAATATGATAAGTGTATAAAAATATAATTTACTTAAAATTATATAGTTGTCTATAAATATTATATATTTATCATATTTTAATTGAAGAATTATATATTTATTATATTTTAATAAAAGAATCTAACAATAAAAATATAATAAATTACATAAAAGTGTTTTTCTCTTAAAAAAATGAATAGGTGTTCTCTATATTTTCTGTTGCGCAGCATGGGAATCATTGATTTTAAAAGGAAGGCAAAAAAATGTCAAAGGGGAGAGCCTAGAGGCCACTCAAGCTTAGCAATAGACATTTCTGGTCGTGAAAAAATCGTCTGATGCACATTTTGAGTCCGGATCCCTTGGAATAAGGAGTCCTACTGTGAGGATGCAGCAATGCTATTTTGGTATTTTTTTGATTTTTTTTAGTTTGGGTTTAAAATTTAATTAAAAAAATAAAAAATATATAACTATGATGACAACAATTTTAATTGTTAAAAAATTATATTTTAAAATTTTTAATTATACAATACAATTCAAATTTTCAAAGTGTAATTTTTTTTGTAATTAAATTTTGTCTTCATAATTAAAATTTTCATCTTTTTCATTACACCTTGAATCCAAAATAAAAAATATCAAAATTGCATATTTCATTGCAGAGGGTATTGCTGTGCACATTTCCTTGTGTATGGAGCAACCTTGGAGAATGGAGAGATCAAAGTTGATAATTAATCAATGTTTTTAAAATTAGACTAGATATTGAACTAATAGAGTTATTAATTTATGATTTAATAGTTTGATCATAGTTAAATTTAAGTCGAATTGATAATAATTAAATATATATTTAAAATTTTATATATCAAAATTTTAATATACGAATAAATATTAATAAATTTTAAATTTTAATAATCTTTGAGCGGTTATTATTTAATTAAAAAATAAAAATTATCCATGATTAAAGTAGAAAAATAATTAATATTGAATTTTTAGAATTTTCAAATTATATTGAAATTTTACCTATTATTGAAAAACAAAAAAGGCAAATGAGGGAAGAAAGAGTAATTTTTGCTAAATATCTTTATATTTGAAGAGAGATGCTATAGAGTATGATAGAGAGCACATATTGAAAATAGTTAAGTAAATACCTTTTGGTTTCTCTTTTATTATCTTTAAATTTCTTTTTGTTTGAATTCATTTTTTCTTCTACTACCTCAATTTTTTAAATCTAGCCATAAATTATGTTATTTTATAAAAAAGAATCTTAAAAAAAGAAATTCAATAACCAATTTAACTAATTTTTTACCAATTCAATTTTGACCGATTTAGTTGATTTTTGACTAGTTTAACTGGTTTTTATTAATTCTTTGCCTAATTGATTTTTTAGGCCAATTGAACTAAACTAGATATCAGTTCATCAATTTTTTGGTCCAATCATCGAATCCGGTCCAATTTTAATTTAATTTTTTTGGATAATTATCAATTAATTAGAAAGAAATTAATTTTAAGAAAATTATATAAGAAAGTTTAAAGTAGGGACAATAATTTATGGAATAAATAAAGAAAAAATTTAAATAAAATTTCATGAAAAAAGGTAAATAACTTATTAGAAGTTTTATCACCATCTAGTCCATGCTTGCACATATGAGAATATCACTACTTTTATTTAGCACATACACAAATTTTACTAGTATTTATAATATATATTTTTTGCAATTGAAAATTTTCAAAAATTTAAGATTTATTTTCTCATAATGTAGCAAAATTAACTAAATTAAAACTTGGCATCTTTAATTCTCTTTGCAACATGCCCTACTTCGAAAGTATAAGCATTTTATTATTATTTCAAGAATATAATTGCCACACCAATCAATCTCGTCAATGATTATGAATCCAACTAAAATGTAAAATCCATTGTATGCCCATGTATAAAATTAACACACAAATACAATTACAGCAACAAGGAGTAGTTACATCAGCAACAGCTACAAAGATGACCAATAAAATATTTACAAGTTAGATAAATCATGACCTTATCCTTAATAGGATTTAGGGAATGCTTAACCTATTAAGTTGCATAAGCCCTAAATCAAGTACACAAAATAGTCTACAAACAACGTCTTAGCTTACCACTTTCCTGTTCACCAAATCAAGGGTAACAATAGTATTAGTATAAGTCAAAACACACTTATCCAAACGGCAATTTACCAAACCATTACACTACAGAGTAAATTGTATACAACCACACTCAATTTTATGCATTTTACATGGAAATTACAGAGTGAAATGCAGAAACAACAACAACCACTCAAAGTTAAGAACCACGCATTTTATTCTGACCAAATGCTATGTGCTCAAAACTAACCCTAGTTTTGCAACCTCTTTTAAAAGAAGTTATGCAATAATGTCATTATTGATGATAGAAAAGTCTAGCAATTATATAGAAATGATGGGGGATCCATGTCCTAAGTACTAGTGATGCAATCATCACGTACTTGGCTTGTAGTTAGGTGACACAGCTCATCACAATAACAATAACAAAATAACTTTTTTTTTTATCAAGCGAGGTCAGTCATATAGATTAAATGATGCCATAAAATTCTATAAATCATATCTTTAGATAAAATATTTAAATTTAAATATTTTTTAATAATTTCACTTATACTTTTTTAGTCTCCCTTTACCTCTAATTATTGAGTTACTTTCTATCTAATATACCCTTCTTACTAAGACTTTTATATGTCTTTTTCGCATATATCTAAACCATTTAAGACACGATTCTACCATCTTTTTCACAATAAGTGTGATCCAAACTTTCTCTCTAATATATTCATTTTTAATTCTATCTTATTTGGCATATCCATTTATCCAATGTAGCATTCTCATCTCTACAATATTAAATTTATTTTTGGGTTAGCTTTTTATTGCTCAATACTTTATCTCATACAACATTGTTAGTTTTATAGCTATGCGATAAAATTTACCTTTAAATTTGAACGATATTCTTTTATCTGTGATAACACCCAAAACATTCCTCCATTTCATCCACCCCACTTGAATCCTATGGTTTACATCTTCTTTTATTTCCCCATCCTATTATATAATGGATCCAAAATATTTAAATCGAATGACTTATGGTATGATGTATTCTCCAATTTTTATTTCTACATTAGAATTAGTGTGTTTTTTTACTAAATTTATATTCCATATACTGCTCATCATAATACCAAAAAAAAAAAAGAATATATTTACAATTTAAAATACTCATCCACTTTTTTTTTCAAGGGAAGTGGGGGAGAATAATAAGCTCGTGATCCCGAGCAAAAATGTTTTCTTTTCCATTTTATATAGTTTCTTATTTCATATTAAAGAAAAAATCCATTCGAACAAAATTAGAGGACTCCTCAAATTCAAATTTAATGCTGTACAATTATTTCAAATAAATGAACCATGAAGATAATACTATAGTATTATAACTCTCTACATTTGCACAATTGAAGGAGATAGAACAGCCAAATAGTCATTTCTCAACAAACCAAACCACAAGCTGACTTAAGGAGGAAGGTTGTCAATTTCAATAATATGACTTCCACGCAGGTATCACACATGTGATGCTGAGCTTCAGTCGACCATGCATGACTGAAGCAAGGAGTTAACTGACTATAATCAATTATTACAGTAAAAATGCATGCATGTAGTACCACAAAAAAACACAAGCATGCATATATACTTTATAAGATGAATGTGAATTACAATGTAAATTTTGAAGCCTAATATTCCCTTATCAGTAAATCATCTCAGTAATAGTTTTGTATACCGAATGATTAATTCTTGAGACAAAAGTATGTCTAATGCACATTGAGAAGTTATTCTAGCGTGAAATGGACTCTATTTCAAACATGACATAGGAGATTTTTGAACAGTAGGTAATCACTATTGTAAGTGTACGGGGTCGGTGTGGTAAAAAGATTCCCAAAGTATTCTGGATCGAATCCACTGAGAGGTTGTGCTTTTACTAATCCAAATAATTAATAATTGAGAAAATGAGATAAAATAAATTAATTGATAAGAGTATATAGAAATTATAAAAATAAAAGCAATCGAGAATTAATTATGAGAAGAACACAATCACTAGAAGTGTTGGGGTTCAGGATTTATCCTATAAGTTATTAGTTTTTATTCGTTGGATTGACTCTTAAGCAATTATAGTAATAACTATTTTTAAAGTGTCATAATATTTTCTCGAATCACTAGTTCGTATTTGATTAAAGTTGAATTTTTTTCTACGATACCCAAATAACTAATTAAATCATGAAGTAATAATTTTAAGTCACCACAAATCTTTAGAGTCATTTTTGACCTAAATATTTGTGTCTATTTCTCTATATCTATGTTCTCTCTTTACCTCCCAATGCTTTAAGATTACTTATATATTTGATTTAATGGTGGTCGACCATAAAATAAACATTAAACATGAGAGAAATAGATATAATTGAAATTTGAAAATATATTCATAAATAAAAATCTATTGAGAGTCAAAACAAATAATAAAAATTAGTTCCCAATTTGGATATATCCCTACCCCCAATTGAAAAATTTAGAAACACATAATTGAAGAATTCACAAATAACATCATTCAAAAATCTCTAATCCTAAAAAATCAATCACAAGAAAAAAAAATAGAGAAGAGAAATTGATTCAACCTCAACACTTTTAAAAATTCTTGCGCTCAATTTCAGGATGTTTTCACAGGCTCTAAATATCTCGAAAAGAATTTGAGGTACTCAAAATAGTGATTGAATACCTCTTTTTTTTTTTAAATATGAAAATACTTCTTATTCTTCAATCAATGGGAAGATACATAATCTTAATTCCTATGAATTATATATAGAGTTCATAAGATAACTATTAATAACAAATTCTAATTCTAATAAAAGGTAATTTCTAATAATAAAAGATAATATTAAATTTTAATCCTAAAAAAATAACTAAAAATAACAAAATAAAGTGATTTAAATATTAGTTTCTAATATTAATCTTAATGAAATATTATTTTTTATATTTATCTTTAATACATAATTTATAAATAATTAATAATATTTTTTTATTTTCTCATTCTCTATCATTCTTTTAAAAACTCCAACTTTGTTCTTGCGAACAAAATGTCATCTCTTTCTCTTTTTTTTTCATTTATTATTTTTCTTGCACAAAAAAAATACAAGTAGATTTTTTATCCAAATTCTATTTTTGTCTAAGAATTAAATTTTAAAAAAATATATAATAAATTAAATAAGTATAAAATATTTATAAATTTAATCTAATATATTCTAAAATCTACACTTGTTTAATTATAAAATATACAAGCATTCACGATAACAAATGATCACAAAGTTTGCCACCAAATAAATAATTAGAACCTATTGATCACAGAACACCCGCAAATAAATATATAGATATATGTATAGATATTAAACAACGCAGAGTAACACCAAAAACTTTTTTATCTTTTTCAAAATAACCTGTAGAGATGAAGGTGGAAGATTAATTCCAATGCAATCGTGAAAAAGAATCAAAGGAACCAAATCATACTCGCACAGTTAAAGCGAATACTTCCCAGGAAAAACCAAGAGAAGCAAATATTAGTCAAGCTAAAAAAAGGAAAATTTATGTCGCACGAACTCTGAAGTATAGGACTGCATATTTGATCACCAAAATTTAAATAAAAATAGTTTAGATCTCCCAAATCTGAGAACGGCCTAAAACACAAGTATGGATCACACTTTTGAATACTCTATAAGTCAACAAATTTCAATTTAATACTATCAGCATTTTGAATAGCTAAACCAGTACGTAAAATTCCACATAACGCAATTCAAAAAGCAAAATTCACAAAACAAGAACTATACAGATCAACAATTTGAAAGCCAAGTTAAACAGATTCATCTGATTGTGCAAAGTAAGAATACAAACAACCTGATAACTAGCAAAGGAAGGCGCTCAAGGGAAAGTAGAATTAACATCCTATAAGGTCTCAAGGAGTAGGAGTGGTGTCAAGACAGAAGTTAGAATTCTCATTTAGGATTATCCTCCCTATTTTGCGTATATCTACCCTCCCTATTTTGCGTATATCTACCCTCCCTAGACCCTATCTAGTAGGAGTCTTTTAGTGACCTTTTTACTTAGGACAAGAGCCGAGTGCACACATGTGATAATTTCCAAAAGAATTAAAGTTATACATAGGATCAACACACAGACTACGACATACGATTGCCTTGACATGGATTACACTGCAAGAGAGGCTCATTTTAGCGGCCAACCTTTTGTACAAATTCAAAAAAATGCGAGAAAACTACTTTTTCCCAGTAGTTTTCTCGGCGGTTTTAACCCGCCAATAATTCCAAACATTTGCCGGTGATTTTACTTCAACTTTTAGCGATTTTTGAATTGCCTGAAAATTTCAGACCCTATACAGTCCTTCCCTCTTCGTTTTTCACTCGCCTTTTCAGGATCCCTCCCCTGTTTTTCATCTTCCCTTTTTCTCTGCGTTTTCCCTTTTCACAATTAATATTTCTCTACATAAGGTTAACTCTTATCTTTCTCTCTATCTCTCTCTTTTGCTAATGTAATCGAAGGAGACGCTCTCCACTGGCACAGCAGCACGCCGTTGTCCAGCACTGATCCGCCACCGGAAACCAACGTGAGAAGATTTTGTCCTAATTTGTCAATGGCTTTTCCCTGACGAGATGGACCCAACTGCTCGTGTTGTTCCATTCTTAATATTCTCACGAAACCACTCTTCGGTTTTGCCCAGGTAGAATCTCCATAGATCAGACTTGTTTCTTTGTGCCGTCTTTTCCCAATTTTTTGGTTTTGCCCAGGTAGAAGTTTCCCAGGAATTCTCAGGGATAGTGAATTTTTGGGGGAAATCTGAAATCCTGAATGATTGTGTTGATGAGATCCTGTAATTTAAATCACCACTTTATTTTAATGTAATTTTAAGACTTCTGAATAGAGTTTATAAAATGGATTTTTTGTAAAATGTCCTTATTTATTTCGTCAAACTACATCGGATGGACTTTTGAGTTGATGTTCTTAAACTGCGAATACATTCTTAACTTTTAATAATTGAAGATTGATGATGTTTTTTTAGAAATTATTAGACTTATTTTGGATTCATTATATGAATCACATTCAGAATGACCGGTTCGGGTCGCTTTATTTACTGAGCAACTGTATTAGTACTTCGTTTCTGGTTTTTGGTATGCAGATTTGGCTGATTTATAATTTTCTTTCTGTGGTGGTGAAGTGTACACATCGTTTTTCCTTCCAACGTGATAAAAGTCTTGTACTTTTTGAAGTTTACCTTTAATGTGAACCTTTTTCTTAGTTACAGGTACTGTTACCTTATCACATGGAAACATGTTTCCTAGTTACAGGTATTGTTTCTTAGTAAGAGCCTTCTCTTCTTGTATAGGAATAAAAGTACATAGGAATCAAACTTATCAGGACCCTGTTATCCGAATTTTTGTAGAAGAAATTATTTTACAAGATTTTATTTAAATTTCAGTTTTTTTAAAAATATTCTGGGGCCATATACAATTAACATTAAAATTAGCTCGAGTAAACCTTGAATAAATAATTAACCAATTAACATTAATATTTTAGCATGATCGTATATGACTTCTCAAGCCACAGATGAATATAATATTGCTGAACTGTTTATTTATGGAGTTAATGGTATATAGTCTCCTTATCCAACAAGATTTTTTTTTTAGTTTTGTTTTTTTTTAATTTTATCCTTAACTTTGTTTATATATAACTATTAGTAACCATATGGCGTTTAGCTCCATGGCCTAGATTTACTTGGCCTCTTTTTAAGGATATCAATTTTAATTCATTTTTAGAGTTTGGTATTTAAACCAAATGTGAAATTTGAATAAGAGAAACTTGCAACCATATTGGTGGGATTTATTGGAAGTAATCATCATAATATTTATAGTTGTAAAGTGTCTTAGATGCAAGCAAATACTTCTAAAATTACTGGCAGTTTCGAATTTTCAGTCTTACAAAGAAGCCTTTCTCCTATTTGTCAATTGTCTTTGGTGCTTTAATGTATGTATTTGAGCCTTTGAGTTTAGGACTTGTAAATTTGAATTCTTGCTCTCTCATACAGACCTGTGTCTGTCTTGGATTCTGCAGACCACTTTCCTTCACTCGGCAATTCTAAGAATCACATTGGATACAAAATATTAAAAGAAAAATTCCCCCCTCTGTTTGTTTTTAGACTTCAATGTATTGGTTTCTGTGCATTGACTTCATGCTATCACAGACACCTATTATTGATTTCTAAACCTCTGTTATTCTCTTGCTTCCATATTTAGGTGTTATGAATCTTGGTTCAAAACTCTGATTTAAGGCAGTGTCTTAGAAGCAGATTTTGCCTGTCTATTATTTTTCATCTTCTGTTTGGTTAACTTAGATATACATCCTCAAGGGCAAATGTGTTTGATTCTATTGTTGGACACCGTTTGATCTTTGTACTTATATGTCAAGTTGGGATCTTAATTTTATAGAAAATTCTCTGTAATACAAGTTGAGAAAAATAATAACCAGTTTATTTCTTTTCTTTTCTTTTCTTCTCTTCTCTTTATGTTTCGTGGTGTTGCCGAATTATTGACTCTAATTTTTCTCTTGCTTTTCCAGATTATTGAAAAACAAAACTTTGTCAGTTGAAAGAAACCTTGTGTTTCATAACCAAAGGATTCGTCAGTTGATGCCTTTTGAATATGGGATCCAAGACAAACTAAAATAATTGTGTTAGGAGCTAAAGAAAACTAAATTATATGCTTCACTTTTAGGCAGTACGCTGACACATTCATTTTGGTAAGTTTCTGTGAATTTCATGCACTTGTAGCTGAGTGTGTGAAGAGTGTATCCTATTTTGATTACCCAATTTGGATTGATTAGCACTCTTGGATAAGTACTTTGGTAAAAAGCGTTTGAATTTTCAAACCTTATAAAAATAATTTTTGGTAAATTAAAGTGGTACAAAAGTTCTATTATAGCCCTTTTAGATAAGTACCGACTTAAGATACTAATTTTTCATGCATAAATTCCGGTGTATGGTGCTGGTTTTTCAAGTATAAATTCTGGTTATAGATGCATACTTTTCAAGTATAAAATGTTGGTTTGAATTCTGTTTTTTCAAGTATGAATTCTGGTTATAAAGTGCCGAGTTTGGTGCTGTTTTAATGGCTTAAAATTCTGCATAAAATGTAGTTCTATATGCTGAAAATGTTGCACATTGTATAGTTTTAAGGGGTTAAGGAATGCTGCATATGATACCATTTATATGCTGAGAAGTGTTGCATATGGTGATCTTTTAGAGGTGTATGAAATTCTATTTTATTGATTCAAGTTGCTTGATTAGGTAATCCTACTTTGGAGTAAACTAAAATTTGTTCTCTAAATGAATTGTGCGGTGATTCCTGTGATTTTATTTCATGGGGCTGTGGCCTGAAATAGGGTATCTGAGATTTTCACACTTCGAATTAAACCTTCGAGGTAGCATGCAATTAAAGATTAGTGTCTTCCATTTGGCTTTGTATCTTCCTTTTCTTTCATTTCTAACATGAGAAAAAGAAAAAGGCTTGAAAAGCTACTGTCCAACAATTTTCATGCTTCAAAACAATGAGCATGATCAAGCATCCATTTCATCATATTTCTTTTGCTTGCTTGCATGGCGTATTATCATATTCAATTTGTTATTTTACACTTTTTAATTTTTTTCATGCATGTATCTCAAATGGTGGTCGCTCTTAATATTTTGGCAGCTTGCTTAAATATTTCTAAACTTAAGGAGCGGGTGGGTGGTGAATTTTAACTTTTTTACTTTCCCTTTTGTGGTTGTTATGAGGTATTTTAAGCTTGAAGTTTTCGTTGAGTGACCTTATTGTGATATTGTCATTTTAATACGCCAGGTTCTTGAAGCATTTGCCTCTTGGCTTTGCCCAACGCGTGGGTATGAATTTCCTTTATTCATGTTTGAATCTAGAATTTATACGGTACAAAATTTTTCAATTTCTCTTATTTCTATTGTTTTGTTGTTCCAAGAGGTTTTGCATTAGATCAAATCCATAGTTGAGGATTTTGGAAATCCATACATAAGCACATCTTCTTCAAGCCATACTTTGAATGGTTAGGGATTGATTTGCAATTATAGGTTTTTTGTTTTGGGATATTTAGTAAAACAACATTATAAACAAATAATTTGTTAATTTATTATTAAGATTTTGAAATACTAACAATTTTTATTTCAATGAATATATAAAGTTCTATTTTTTATAATTATATTAAATATGTGATTTGATAATTTAGCCATGTTTGGTTGATAACTTTGAAAAAGATTTCAATAATATATAATTAGGATTTTTAATTGATAAAAATTCTAACAAAAGGAGGGTGCTAAATTTTTTTGAAAAAAATTGTGACTTAGGGGCGGTTTGAACCGCCGCTAAATGAGAAACTAAACAACTATCGACAGTCCAAAACCGCCCGTACAGACACACCAAGATTAAATCTCATGTTAAATTACTAGCAATCAAAAACCGCCGGTTATTAATGTTAACCATTGCTTATCAATTAGAGGTGGTTGTTATAAAATGCCTCTGGACAAATGCAACAGTAATATTAAGTCAACCATAATTGGATTCATTCAACCATGGGTTAAAATCACTGGTAAAGACCAACAAAGGATTTTTTTTTTTTGGCCTTTTTATAGTGTTAGGTGATAGTAGTTTCTTGTTTGTCAGTTGTGCTAATCAAAGATATAATTATATATAAAATTCTACTACTTTCTCATCCTGTGATTATTGTAACCTAGGCAAACAAACTTTGATGCTAACTTTGTCTTGACTTAAATCCCATAGCTGAAACTAGCATATAAACTAAAGCAATTTAGGCTAGTTTAATTTAACTCGGTTTAAAAATTAATAGACAAAACCTCTTAGTAATTGATTATACAGTGACTTAAATGAGTGCAAAATATCTTTCCCCAAACTTATATATGGTTCTTGTTTAATTTTTTCTTTCCTTAAATGGTAGAAAATTCCATATTTCTCTATGGACTAATCCTGGGTTGTTTACCTTATTATTCATTGTTATTTTCTCTATCAGCCGCCCACTCATGGTTCCCAAATTAAGAAAACTCATGTATGAATTAGCCAAACAAGTTTCTCTAAGCTTGAATCATGGTTTATGATGAAATAATTACCATACAAGAGGAATTTACTCCACCCAATTACACTTGGGAGTTATGAATGGCCAGTTCAGCAAGCAAAGTAACCAAGGCAACAAAAAGAAGAAGAACAACATGGTTGTTGGCAGCATTTAACATATGCATATGTACTTTCAATTTTATGTACGTGGAATACAAAGGATTTCCCTCTGATAGAGATGGAAGAACCAATACAAGATTAATTTGTTAATATTTTATGGGTAAATTATTATTACCTTTTTTGAGGTTTGGGATTTTTCCCTCGGTACCCCTCTTGTTTGAAGAATAATAGTGCTCTGTCCTCACTTAATGTTTTATGCACCTTTTGATGGTGGCTATTTGCTTGCTAACGGTGTGCAAGCTGTTGAAAATGGGTGGAAAAGGATGACGAGGAAAGAAATATAAAAAAGGGCTGATGAGGTTGTACGACGATTGAAATTGAATTGTAAAGAAAAAATACATAATTGTATTTGTTTTAAAATCGGTTAACACACTATTGTTAATAGAGAAGCACAAAGTTATTTTTCAAATAAGAGGATACGGAGAAATAAAATTCCAAGCTTAAAATGAGATAACAATAATTTGTTAACATTTTATTAGATTTTGTTATAGAGAATTGAATTTTTAAAAATAAAATTGATTTTTTTACAATTAAATTATTTTGAGATCTATATTTATAATAAGAAATTATTGTAAGCTGATATTAAAAATAAAAATCCTATAATAAAAAAGGTAAAACGAGAGCATTACCCCATTTTATTTCTTCGTTCTACAATGGAAGTATTAATAGTTGATGACGGCCATTACCAATCCGCCACAACTAGCTTTTTAGTACCATCTAACACCCACCAGTTGATGTATCTTTTATTATAATAAGTACTGAAATGGTTATAAATGCGATGGTAGCCTCTAACAATATCCATAATTGGAGGTAGACCATTTATAGTCACGCTACAAAAAGTTGTTGTAGTCTACCACAATGGCATCTTCCGTACGTAGGAGGGAATTTGGGGGTTTGAACCTCCACTTCCCCCTCCCCTAAAAGTGAGTTCTCCTACTTAAAAAATATATATATTTAGACTTTGTTTAATAAATTATTTTTAAAATAGTTTTTTATTTTTAAAAATAAAAAATAATTTTTTTTGATAATGTATTTTTAATGAAGTATTTTGTAAAATAAAAAAAATAAAATTTTATTTTTAGAAACAAAAAAATCAAAACATATTTTAAGTATTTTGTAACTTTTGTTCTGTAAAATCAGAAAAAAATAGCTACTTTTTATAATAATAATCAAACGAATTTTTTAATTTTTTTTATTTTCAAAATTTGTTTTAAAAAACATCTGTTTTGAAAACAATAAAACAAAAACAGAATTAAACAAGCCCCTAATCTTTTTGTTTTGTAGTTATTTGACATAATTTTTTTTGTTAAAATTTTTTGAATAATTCAATCTTTTTTTTCATTTTTTAAAAATTCTTCAAAAAAAAATACAAAAATATTTTAATTTTTTATTCAATGATAAACCGCACATTCAAACTAAGTTGGACTAAGGCCCACCTAAATCTAAACTTAGACCCAAATATTTTTATTTGGCTCCCAATAAAAATTTTGAAGTGAGATATGCTTAGGCTTAATATTAACCTTTTTTTAAATTTAAACTCAATACAAATTGCGAAATTAAACATATTCGTACCTAGAAAATACAAAAATTAGATTTAAGACTCATTTGGTTGGGTGATGTAAAAGATAAAATAATATAAAAAGTATATAGATGTAATAAGAAATTATTTTTGTACCCCTACTTTTAAAAGGTGATTTGAATATTAAAATAATGATTTGATAAATAAAAAAATAATTAAAAAAATATGATATAACCATTACACAAACTATATAAATGCATTATGTCTACTTCGCGCACAACCAAATGGTCTCCTAATCTAGCTTCAGGTGCGGAGCCACATATATACTATTATATACTTATGAAAGTAGGCAAATGCCCTATTAAGTTTTGTAAAGTTTAAGTATTGTTGAAGTTTTAAACTTACTAGACTCATATCACTTACCCTCACTAACCTTAGGGCCTTGGTTTCGCCATTGCTTAGCTTTCACTTGAAAAATTTGAATTTGGGTTGAGCAAGTTTTGAAACTTGAAGTAGGATTGCTTTTATAAAATAAAATAAAATAAATACTCAACCCTTGCCCTATAATCAAGTCCATCGTGTTATTTAAATGATTAATTTCTTTCAAACTTACTCGATCAAATTATTTAAGAAATTTAAAAATTCTATCCTTCATACTCCAAAAGAAAAAAAAGATTATTAATAAAACAATTTAGATTCCTCTATGGATATACATATTGCCCATATATTCAAGTGAGATTACATAGCCGTGCGTGTGTATATTATATTTATGAGTACTGCATGCATTATATGTTTTGTAAAAGTTAAAAAGCAAAACAACCAATGAATGCATTCATGTAATCTCATTTGAGTATATAGGCAATATGAATGCATTCATTCATAGTTTTATTTTCTAACTTTCACACACACGTGATGCACGCAATGCTTATTAATTGTTATGTCATTATTAGACTCAGGATTTTCCATTGATTACTTGTTTATTGGCAATTCTAAGTGTTATATCAATGATGGACCCCAAGTAGACCTCATCAATTAATCAAAACAAATTAGTAGATGCTTTGAAATTATGATGTGATCTCAGAGACTGTCAGTGTCACAAACTTAGCTTTGATTTGATAGTTACACACCTTAGCTCTAATATCTACCATTTGTGATGATAATTCCATGTAATTTGGAGTTGGCTTAAAATTGATTTTATATTTGTATTTGGTTCCTATTTCGTCTCTAATGTCTAATGAACCGTAACAAAAATAAAATTATTGACCTAGGGATGATGGTTTAGAGATAGAGAAAGAATTGACAGACATGAATTTTTGGAATCTCTCCTATAAAACTTTATGAAGTTTTAGAGTATACTAAAGAAAGAAGGAATACATTACTAGTTATTAGTTAGTTATTTTTTAATTTGTACAATTTTTATTTATAATAAGAATTTGGAACATATGACCGTTATTAATTTGAAGAGTTGTATCTATTTTTCAAAATAACTATAATATTTAAATTATATAAATTTAGATCATTTAAAATATACCTGATTAAATAACAAAATAAGAAAATGTGAGTCATTTGAATTTCTTTAATCCAACGCACCCACATGCATAACTCTAGTTTTTTAAAGCTCATGTATGAATTAGTCAAACAAGTCTTTCTTAACTTGAATCATGGTTGTTTGTGATGAAATAGCTACCACACAAGCTGTAGAATTCAGAGTTTTAGTAGCTCACCGAAGGTCACGGAGATCAGGTCATCAACTACCAGTGCTTCTCCAAGGACTAGGAATTTACTCCTTCCAACTACACTTATGATTGACCAGTTTAGCAGGGACAGTAACAAAGGCAAGAAAAAGAAGAAGAAGAAGAACAACAACAACAACGTGGTGGTTGACAGCATTTAATATATGCATATGTGCTTTCAGTTTTATGTACGAGGAATACAAAGGATTTCTATGCGATGGAGATGGAAGAACCAATAATACAAGAACAATTTGTTGATATTTTATGGATAAAACATTATTACCTTCTTTGAGGTTTGGGTTTTTTACGCGGTGCCCCTCTTATTTGAAAAATCATAGTGCTCTGTCCTCACTTAACATTTTATGCAGCTTTTGATGATGGCTATTTGCTTGCTAACAGGGTGCAAGCTGTTGGAAATGATTGGAAAAGGATGACGGGGAGAGAGAGAAGAAAGCAGAAAAAAAAAAAAGGCGGATAAGGTTGGAAGAGGATGGAAATTGGGCTGTCAATAAAAAATATGAAATTGTATTTGTTTTAACATTCTATATTATGTTAATAGGGGAGTACAAAGCTATTTTTTGAATTAGAGAATACCGAGAAATAAAATTTCAAACTTAAAAAGAGATAATAGTAATTAATAGACATTTTATTAGATTTTGTTGTAGAGAATTTAATTTTAAAAAAGTGAATTATTTACTGTTAAATCATTTTAAGATTTATATTTATAACAAGAAATTATTGTACACTCTTATAAAAAAAAATCCAATAACAAAAAAAATCACTATAACATTACCCTATTTTATTTTCTCCTTCCACAATGATCGGAAGCATTAATAGTTTATGGTGACCACTACCAATTCGCGACAACTAGCCATTTACTACCATCCATATATCTACCAGACAACCAGTCGATGTATTTATTACCATAATAAATTCTAAAATGGTTATCAATGCAATAGTGGCCTTTAAGGTAGTGTTTGGTTTGAGGGGTTTGGAGGGGAGGGTCTTCCCTTGTTTGGTATGAAAAAAATGGAGGGGAGAGGAGGCAAAATACCTCTTCCCCTCCAAACCCTCCCCTCCAAAGGTAGGAGTTTTTGGAGGGGAGAAAAATTTTTTATCTTTATTTGACCAAATTATTCCTACTTTACTTTCACTTAAAATATAATATAGATTTTATTTTTTTTAATAGGGTTTAAGATAATTTTTTATGAAAATAAAAAATATATTTAAATAAAAATAAAAAAATTATTTTTTATAATAAAAAATAAGAAAAAACTTTTTTTATATAAAAATATCTTAAAAATAAAAAAAATTAATTCTAATATCATAAGGACATAATTGTCCATTAATCTCTCCCTTCCCCTCTTCAACCAAACAACATATCATTAAAAGCTCTCCCCTCCTCTCCCCTTCAAATCAACCAAACAACATATCATTAAAACCCTTCCCCTCCCCTCCCCTCCATTAAAATCTCCCCCTCCATTGAACCAAACACTACCTAACAATATGCATAATCAGCGGTAGGCTATTTATAGTCACGCCGTAGAAAGTTTTTGTAATTTTGTTTTCTAGTTTTTTTTGTAGTTTTCGGACATAATAAATTTTTTGCACTTTTTTGATAAATTTTTTTTAAATAATCCATACCTTTTTATTTTTTAGAATATTCTTCAAAAAAATACAATTTTTTTTTTGTTCTATCATAAAATACACTCAAGTCCAAACTAAGTTGTGCTAAGGCCTACCCAAGTCCAAGTTTAGATCTAAATATTTTTATTTGAATTCAAATAAAATTTTTTGAAGAGAGATAGAATTAGACTTAATATTAACTTTTTGATTTAAATTAAAAAACAAATTGTGAAAATTAAGAGATTGAAGCCAAAAAATACAAAAATTAGACCTAGTCTAGCTTCAATGGGGTGTGCTGCTAGCGCGTAGCTTCTTTCAATTCGTGCCCCCGACGTGACACAGTAGAGATAGGCCATTTTGGCCTTTTTTCACTTTATTATTTATCATTTTTTATTTTTCAAGTTATAAATTTTAAATATGAAAATTATAATTATAATTGTAAAAAAAATTATATTCTAAAAATTTCACCTGCATTATATAATTAAAATTTTTGAAGTGTAATACATTTTTAACATAACGAATATAATTTTTATTTTTATATTAAAATTTTTTAATTTAAAAGAATTTAAAAAATAAAAATAAAAAAGCTAAAATCACGTAACTGCACCGTATCATGTTGGCCCACGAATTGAGAGAAGCTACATACGTGTTGCTATAGATGAGGTTGATGCTAATGTCATTGCTCTCCTTCATAATCACTACGTCAATGTTTCAACCTCAAATTTCCTTTGAGTCATCCTCTTGCCAACTGTCGAAATAAGATCACCATGCTTCTCTATAAATTGAAGCCCACCTCCTATTTACACACCCCAAGAAGCAAATAGCAACCTTTTCTGTTATATTGTAGTCATCACAGTACTCCACACCCAACTTCCAAATGAAGACTGCATTGCTTGCGCTCTTTTTCCTTCTCTTTGTCTTCTACACGGAGGTGACTGCGGATCAAAAGTGTGACGTCAACGGCTATCCTGTGCGTGACGTCTACGGCTATCCTGTTAGATATGGTCAATCATACCACATTCGTGAGGCCGCAAACCCTAGCCAAGCAATTTCACTTGATCGAATCGAAAACCAAACCTGCCCGATTTCAGTGGTATTGGGCCCTGATGCTAAGCAGGTGATTTTTCATAACCAAGGGGAAGGAGATATCAAGACAGAAGAACTCTTGAGTATCGAATTTTACCAGGTACCTCCACGTGTTGAACCACCTAGATGGAAAGTTCAAGCTGATAATAATTTGTATCCCATAGTGATTGGTCCCCCGGAAAATGCTGCCGATAACTTTAAATTTCTAATTAGGAATGCTCCAGATCAATGTGATGCATATAATCTTTTCTTCCTTTACCAAGCTCTTGCAACCAAATATTACAGGGATGAAGAAAGTCTTTTGGTTTTGATCGAGCCGCGTTCCCCGGAAGCACTCACGGTCAAGTTCTACCCTGCTGAAAGTTGTTATTCCAACCCTGCGCGTAATAGTTTCATTTAAGTAATAATGTATGCCATGATGTGTGATATTGCTGATACTGTTCAATGAGCACTGTAATATTGCTCTAAATAAATCAGCGCAAGTAAGGATGATGGTATGAACAGATGTCGTTTATTATATAAATATTGAAAGACTTTTTAAATGGATATGTGATATATAAGGGTTGAAATCTCGGATATCAAAAGTTATGATTACTTGAATTTAACGTGTTCGTTTAGACTTTTGACAATCACTTTCTCTCGTGTATATTCTATTAATCTTACAATATTTGACTAAAATTTTTAGAAGACTTTTAATGATGACCAAAGAATTGCTACAAAAAGTGAAGCGGCAACTTATCAGGGATGTCACTAAAAGTTTTAGTACAAAATTTTTTCAATTTCTCAGCTAAAAGAAGAAAGATTAAAAGTTTTTGTGGTGATTAGAGGATCACCACAAAAGTGTTTTTAGAGGTCACATTTAAGAATAGCCACTAAAATTTTTTATTTTAAAACCTTTTGAATCTTGGTAAAATAAAAAAATTAAAGATTTTTTGTAACCGCTAAAAGATCTGCATAAAAAATATCTTTAGTGACAATCTCTTAGAATCCTTACTAAAACGTTTTTGGAAGTGATTTTTCATGAGTCATCACTAAAAGTTTAAGTTATAAAACAGAAAATATCTTGAATGATGACTTTCTTTATAACAATTTATAACATTTATCGTTAAAAGTATCTTTTAGTAACAAGTTCTAGAATTATCATAAAAAGTTATGTTTTTTATAATGAAATTAAACATCTTGCAAAAATTATAACAAATTTTGTGATGTTAGTACATCGTAAATTCCCACAACGATAAAGCCTGTCTTATGTTATCGGTTTTATATGACTTCTTCTTCCAACTTCTTCCATGTTTTTTTCCCCTGATAGACAACTTTTTGTGTCAGAAAGGAAGTTCATATTATTACATTTGGGGAAATTATACACAATAACTTAAGTTTGCAAAAATTAATTTTTAAAAAAATCTAGTTGCAACTTTAAAAATGATTATAACTTTGAAATGGCTTTATTATAACAAGATTTTTTATTATAAATTTTATAAATTTAAAGTCTTTATATTATAATTTTTCTTTACATTTAAAAATGAATGAAACGTGACTGGTGTTTTATGAGCCTTATCTTATTATTTTATTAAAAAAATACTTCAACTTCATTTTCACGAAAATTACTTATTATATCCATATCTTATAAATTGAGTTAAAATAGGAACTTATAATTTCGGGTTTCATTTTTTAATTTTCTTTTTATAATTTTATGTTAAAGTTGTAACCAATGATTTTAACTTTATTGAAAGTCGAAACTATAAGTTCCGACGCTAGTAAACCCCCAGGCCTGCCATGAAAATGTAGGAAGTATTATAATAAGGGATCCAAAAATAAAAAAAAAATAACTTTTTAAAAATTTGTTATCACTTATTTTAAAATGATTATCATTGAGTTTAATAACAAATCGTTAAACTTAGTAGTAAAAGTCTTTACGAATAATTTTTTTAATCTTTTGATCATTAAACATAATTTTTTTGAAAATGTATATGGGGAGAGGTATGAGTGAGGGGAGCTGATATGGGGCGCGGGTGTGGAATATATAAATCGCTTGGGTGGGGAGTAATTAATATATATATATATATATATATATATGCCTATGAAATATATAACATACATTATATTTTATATAAAATATATATTATATAAAAAATTATTTAATTTTTAATATAAAATAATAATGTAAAATTAATAACAATTATATGAATTTGACTTTTTATAAGTTATATTTTCAATTAAAATATACTTTTCTTTAATGTATTTATATAAAATAATATTTTTTATTTTTATTATAAATATTATACTAAAAAAATTATCTCAATTTATTTAAAATAATATATCAGTTTATAATACCACTAAATATTATTTGGAATAATATTATTAGATTAAATCTCCTTATTTTATTTTTAGCCATAATCCAAGTATCAACACCTTTCAAGTGTTTTTAAAATAAAAATAAAATATTATTTTTTATAAAAAATTTAAAAATAAATTTATAATTTTTTTACAGCAAAAATTATTTCAATGAATATTTGTTATCATCTTTTATTATTTATTTATTTACTATAATTTAATTTTCTTTAACTTACTTGTACAAAATAATATTTTTAATCTTATTAAAAATCTCATAAAAAATCATCTCAACTTAAAAAAAAATCTTATTAAAACGAAACATTTGAAAAACAATTTGACTGTCAATTCGTGCTTCATAATTTTTTTGGGGGTATCATTTTAGTAACTCGGAGTATGATTTGTTTTAATTTTACTCTTCTAGCAATTAAAATAATAATAGTATAACTTTTATGTCTATACATAATTAACTTAATTTGTTTAATTATTTTTAGACTGAATAAGTTTCAAATTAATATCTAGATGAAATATTATGTACAAATACTAAGGTAAAGCAATATGAACATGATAGGAAGAGAATATTTTTTTTTAATAAGAAAACTATACACCTTTCCTAAAGGCTAGCGACCGTACCAGCTGCTCATGTAATACATAAAAACCACCTAATAACTACAATGGAAATTACCAAATTTCAATTTTATTTTTACATTCAACATTTCCCTTCCATTATCTACTTTGGAAGCTATAGTAGTGTAAGTCTCTTCTAATACCCTTATTTATTTTAAATATTTGTGAAGAATTCTTTATTTGAGTTTAATCACTTATTTTATTTTAATTATTCCTTCACAATAAAATCTAATGAAAGGTGTAGCGGACTACAGCAATAACGACAATACACTGTAAAGTATGAAAGAGCTGGGGACTAAAATACAAAGAAAAGTTATATGCAAGGCAAAATGTATAAATTGCTTGAAAGTTTAGGGAACTCTACTTTCACCTTCTATCTGTGGCTTTAGGCACAAATATCAAAAAATCGGGCAAGAATCTCATAAATCTATGACCTATGGTTAAACTCAGCTTGATGAGACGGGTTTAATGATGCCATGTCGTCCGGATGGTCGGGAGGGATTCGGTCTGGGATCTGATTAGCCCGATAAGTATCCATGAGCTAACTATTCATTAATTTTAGTATAAATACTCATGTAATGTATAAAATTTTGTCTCCTATGTGTACCAGGTGAAAAGGATTTGTTAGAACCAATAAATTCTTAAGCATAGTTTTTCTTGTTCATTGAAGCCCTTAATTGTGTAGTGGTGATTGTTGGATTACATATTTATTATCATATTTGTATATATAATCATTGCTAGAAATTTTTACACAATAAACTATTAAAAGTGATGGTCCCACTAATCTTCAACTTTATTATTATTATTATTATTCATTGTATTGTCAGTCATTAGAGGGTAAGAATAATTATGTGCTAAGCTTTCATTCAAAGTTAAGCTAAGGATTACTTGAACACTTATGTTTTAACATGTGCTTCAAATTTTTGCATGGAAAATCAAGGTTGTTATTGAAGGTGCTCCTCGCTATATGTAAAAGAATATTTAAATTAGGGGTGTACATGGGCAGGGCCGGGTCAGAGCGATGCTTGGCCCGGAGCCCGGCCCGATTAGGGTCTTGGGCGTATTTTTATGCCCGTGGCCCTGCCCGGCCCGGAGAAACCCGATTTTAGGGCGGCCCGGGGCGGCCCGAATAAGTAGGGCTGTACATGGATAAAACCAAACTGAACATCTAGTATATTCGATACCTGACCCGATTAAGACATGAAACTTGTTTTTATACCTGTGGCCTTATTTAACTCTAATAAGTCTGATTTATGTTGGGATAGGGCGGGTTAGGGCCACCCAAATTAATTTTTTTTAATGAATTGATACTTGTAATATAAAAATATTTTTACACAAGCTTATAGGCATATATTTCAAAATAATGGACTTTTAGAACTCTTATATTTGTATCAGTGATAAAAAAATAATATAGTATTATCAAATAAAATATAAAATACACTAACATAATTAGTCTTAGATAAATATATATTTTTTCATTATTTAACAAAAAAAATATCAGTAAGGATTCACATCAATGATAAAAATAATTAAGAAGTAAAGAATATTTGAATAAATAATAAAAATTGCAGTATACAGAGATAATTAAATGAAATAAAAAAAAAGATGACAAGATATTAATAACTAAAAAAAAGAAGTAATTATTAGGGCGAGTTGGGCGGAACATACCTTCGCCCGTGGCCCGGCCCGGCCCGGAGCAGTCTTGTTTAAAGTTATGCCCATTTATACTTTTAGCCCGGCCCGACCCGATCCGATTAGACCGGGCTAGGGCGGGCCCCTAGGGCTAACCGGGCCGATGTACACCCCTAATTTAAATTACAATTAAATTAAATTATGCTATATATATTACAATTAAATTAATATATATTGTAAAAGAATATTTTTTAAAATATTAATATTTAATAATATAAAAACTAATTAACATATTTTACTTATATCAATAAATTTATGCAAAATAAATTAGATAAAACTTATCGAAAGTTATAAATTTTCACCACATAATATCAAAACTTTAATTTAGACAACAAAATCATTTCAATGTTAAAACTGACGGGTTTATATGATTTGGCTAATTATTAATCAAATTTTTTTGGGGTCAATTTTGCAAGTTAATTGGATCAAAATCTTAATTAGTCACTGATTTTTTCTCAATCCGACTAACTTTATAATAACAAGAAGTCGCCAAATGTTTAAATGACAAAATAAATATTATAAAACTCAACAAACAATTTTAAACTAAAAAAATATATTTTTAATAGATATGAAAGGTTATATATTAAGTAGTTCATAATTTTAATAGCGATGCACAACGTGGGTGATTTAGAAAACCAAACAAAAGTTACTATATTTTCAAAGGAAAATATTTTAAGAGTTTTTTTTTTAAGTAAATGCAGCACGTGAATCTCAAATTTCAAATAACAAAATTGTATTACAATGATAATAATTTCCCTTGAATTGTTTGACTCCCATGAGTTCCTATATATAATATCAACTTGTTAGCATGAGATGAGAACAACCCCATGTGATTATAAGTTATAACAAGCACGAAAATAAAACCGTAACTTAAGGTGACTGATTAGCATTAATGAACTGTATAGGCACTAATGATGTTTGAGATGCTTTTATGGAACAGTCTATCTCTGCCACTTCTTTTACTTCAAAGTGGGAATCGAAATCGAATGTTAGAAGTAATCCGGTACGACTGGGACCACTGTGGTCCTGTTGGTCCCCCCCTCATTATCGCCTTTCTCTAATTTTGTCGGGCTTGCCCAACATTATTTTCTTCAACTAGTCAATTCTAAAAGAAGTGTGATCTCACTGATCTATCTATGCAATGTGATTTTTTTTAATTTGAATAAATTAATTTTTTTAAAAAAATATTTAAATTACATAATTTTTTATTATAAAAATACACTAACTCTTTTAAAATTAAAATGTATTTAAAAATATTCTAAAAATAGTATCTTTTAATTAAAAATATAACTTATTAAAAATTTTATTTATTTTATATTAAAAATTTTAAATTTAATTTATTTTAAAATTAAAAAATATATATTTTATATTGATCATATAAATATTTAATATTTAATATATTATATAAATAATAGAAATAAAGATTTTTTTTAATATGCTGTACATGTTCTGTCCAACGGGGAAAAAGAGAATTTATTTTATTATTTTTTAATTGTGGACATTTTTGACATTTTATGCTATTTTTTAAATTATTTTCAGCTATCTAAATATACAAATAAAACAATATTGTTATTATTTCATATTATACTAAACATCAATCATTCCATTTCGTTTATATCGTTAATCTCTTGTTAATTCCATTAAACACCATTCTCTGTACCAAAACGAGGGCTATGAGTTACTTTTTGCTGTGTGTAGAAAAGTTCTTAGGTTGAAAGGCATGTGCAAGGAATCGCTTTTCTTTGCCCCAAATGAGGGCTCTTTTGGATTTGCTTGACCAAAGCTCACCGACCACAAATGCCACAGGAGTTACAAACAACCAGATGATATAATAACGGGGATTTTTCTTTTTTTTTTGGGTGTTATGCTGACTTCAATATTATCTTCTTATTTTATGTTGTCTTTATCTTTTAATCTTATATCATATTTTACTGCGCCTTAAAATTTATGGACTTAAATAAGTCATATGATGTCACTTTTAGCCATATGAAGTGAAAATTTTGGTTACTTAATCTTTCATAATTATGTATTTCTTTTTATAAAATGACTTAAATTTTGTTCAATTTAGAGAAGTACGTGATTATTTTATATATGAGATACTAAGATATTTAGTGGGAAATATATATCTTGGTGTGTCTATATATATATATATTCAAAATAATATTATCCTAAAAGGATTTTTTTTTAATATTTGGTATTGATTTTTAAAAAATAATTTTTATCCTAAATAAATTTATAAACTTTTCAAATTAATATAAAAGATTAAATATATTTTTAAAGACTTAAATAAAATTTTGACTTGTACAAATTTGTTTGTCAGCCAAAGTCAAAACAAATATAATTATAATTTATCTTGTGCATATTTTTTATAATTAGAAAAAAAAGGATGAAACCAAATCTTCTGATATTGGTAAATGAGCAAGAATTGGAGAAGTTGTTATCATCAGGGCACTCCTATTCCAACGAGGCACAACAAAATCGAAAAGGTGGCCCAACCACTGAAACCTTGTTCCAGGCCTTGCCCAATGGTTTTTTTTGGATTTTTTTCCTTGGAGTTAACATAAATTTTATTCCATATCTAGCAATTTAATGTTCAATGCCCAAAAGAGAAAGATTCTTTGAACTAAAGTAGGCCTAAAAGATCTCCCATGTCTTGAAGCAACTTAAACAATATTTCCCGAACTTGAAGTTATTAAGTGTTTGTCCAAGTCCACAAGATATTAATAAGATCACTTTGTCAGTTGGGCTTTTGTTGATTGTATCACTTCCACTCTTTTACGGGGCTTTATGATATACAGCCATCGCTCTCCCATATATATGTGTGTGTATATATATATATATATATATATATATATATATATATAAACTATCTTTTTTTTTTCAAATATTGAGACATTCAAAACTCTGGTTTGACCCGGTGAAACCCAAAAGTCAACCGGATCACACAGATCTTGCATGTAGTCAGGCTAGGACCGATTCTTAATTCGAGACCCAGTTTACAATTGGCCTAGTCCAAGTGAAAAATTAGCACATCTAACAGTTAATTTTTATTCTTCTTAATTCATTGACGCCAAGTGAAAAATAAATATGGAAGAGAGTCATGCATTTTTTTATATCAATTATATACGTTGATAAATAGAACTCAGAATAAAGAAACATGAAAAAATGCCCAAGAGCAACGGAAAGAATATTGTGACGAAAAACAGAGCAATACATATAATGGACAAATCAGAATTGACAATTAATTAAATGCGATGATAAAATTGGCAAAAGAAATTTTTTTAGGTGCACTTATTGCATGGTATATCTTAAAAAATTAATAGTTAAATTTGTATAGGTGGGTCCATACACAGTACATGTAAAGTCCATGTGTAGAATAAATCTTAACTATTAAGTATATAAATGACGTGGTGCACTAAATGTATGTAAGAAATGCTCTTGGTAAAAGTATTTTAGTTCATTCGTCCACTTAATTTATTTCTTACATTTGGTAAAAGGTGCATGCATGGCTCATTTTTCTTTTATGAAAGTTACTATATCTATTCAATTTTTGGTGCTAACAATGTCATTTTCTAGTCTACTAGAAATTTTGTAGCTGGTATAACTAATGCAATGCTAGATTCCTATAATATAATAAGTTGAATTTAAGTTCATAACAGAAACATCTTCAGGCTACAAAGTTTCTAATTATATCTATTTTATCTTATTTATGTGTTTCTTTTCCTTTTTGATGAGATGGGAACTTGGAATTTTTCAATTCAACGGAATCCAAAAGAGAAATAGCTAACAAAGCTTCTTCAATGATTCCCTACTCTATTAGAAAAAAGTTTGAAAGAGAGAAAATAAATTGAGTTATACCAATGCAAATACTACTGACACCTTGAGAATATACATTTTATTCAATATATTTGAATCTTGTGTAAAAATCACTTGATATGTTGAGTTCTAGGATTATGAAATTGTTGAATCAGTAGCATGAAAACATATGATTTCACTCCATGATACTAAGGGATTGGCACATTTTTTAATCCTTTGATCTAACTTATGAACAATGGCTTATTTTATTGCCATTTGGTATAATTATACAGAAGGGAGGACTAGGTGTTTACTCTGGTGGAGGGAAAGCAATGTTGTTGATAAATATATTACTTTGCTTAATACAGTAGGATAAGGATTAGTAGAATGAGAAATTTAATCTTAGCTATGGTAATAGAAAACTTAGGTTGGTTTGGTTTGATGACTAGATTCTTTATGTTCTATTGTGCAAGTAAATAACAATATAAACTGTAATGCTTCAATTAGTGTATACAGAGCAGCTTATTTACACTATATATATATATATATATATATGTATGTATGTATATCTATATAGGGGGAATTAGTGGAATAAAATTTGATTCTGGAGCTGATATATTGTTTAGGACAGAGTTTACCACAACAATCTTAATTCGAATAATTATTTAAACTACTTTTGTAAGTCTACTTATCTCTCATAAAGAAAGAGATGGGCAAGATGTTATTTAGTTTTTTGTTCTTCCCTTTTGGAGTAAATTGATTCGTATCTCTCTCTCTCTCTCTTTCTCTCTCTCTCTGTCTGTGAAATAGTTTAGAATTTTTATGTCTAGGTTTGTGAATGACTTGAGTGAAAAATTACTATCATTGTCAATATTTGAATCTATGCTCATATAATGTATAATTTAGAGTACTCTAATTTATCATTGAAACTTTACAGCTTAATGTACCTTTTGGCAAGTGTATGATTCAATAGTTTTTATGATTAATAGGAAATAAAAATAACATTTACTAGTCTCTTGAACTTCATAAATTTGTCTGTTGGGAGTCATTTATTTTAATCTTGCTGATCTTGGTATGCATTGTTTTCTTTTAACTACTTTTTATTACATCATTCAATTTCCTTTCCTTAATTTTTTTTAATAGGACTAAGCTTAATGATTTAAGGCCATGCTATCCAATTCCAATCTTTTTTGTATGTTTTTTGGCAATTAATAGAAGTGATTTAGCTTCCTTGGCTGATGAAATTTTATGTTCTAGGAATGAACCATTAATGATTTCTTTTTAATAACATTTTTCCTTTTTTGGAATGGATCTTTGATTGGGCTCTCAACATTTTATAATAGTTTTAAATCCATGTCTTTGGTGATAGATAGTTGGCATTCTTCCTTTATATTGTCATTGTTACTACTTATCCCTGGCTTCTTATGGCTAGCAACATGGATGAGATGATGGCAAACTAAAATTGAGTTAAGATGACAAGAGCCAAGGGTAGATATTCTTACTATAGTGCGGGGCTTTTTAAATCATGATATCTAGGTTATGTGATTGTTACAAAATTATAAACAAATTAATTTTTCAATTCATTGGGTTGAGCATTAGTGTCTGCCTATGACGAGCCTTGATGCAAATTATTTTTCATAGCTGGTCCCAAGTCTGGGAAAAAGAGGAGGGTTGTGTTAGACAATTGATAGCCAATGTAAAACTTTGTCGAATTTTTATGACATGGATAATCGATATATTAAACGTAATGCTAGGTCGTTGCCTGGAAGTAACGTGCTGTATAGCTCGAATACAGTGACAAACAAGTAAGAGCCGCTGCATCGTCGCCTGAGTGTAGTGAAAAATAAGTAAGGGCTTCTACATTTTCGTGAACGAGTGTGGGTAAAGAAGTTAGTTCACGAGAGTAAGATTCGTTTTGGAACTTGGAATATAGGTACACTTACGGATAAGTTAATAGAAATAGTAGATACTATAATTAGGAGGAAGATTAATTTTATGTGTTTACAAGAAACTAAATGAGTATAAGAAAAAATGAAAGAATTAGATACTTCAGGTTTTAAACTTTGGTACACTGGTAAGGTTAAATCTAGAAATGGGATAGGTATAATTGTATATAAGTTTTGAAAAAATATTATAGTAGATGCAAAAAGGTTAGGAGATAGAATCATTGCATTAAAGTTAGTAGTAGAAAAGGAAATCTTTAATATTATTAGCGTTTATGCACCACAAGTAGGATTAGAAGAATATCATAAAGTAAAATTTTAGGAGGATTTAGAATGTTTAGTTCAGGAAATACTATTAGGAGAAAAGATTCTTTTAGGAGGGGATCTAAATGGTCATGTGGGAAGTGTATCTTCAGGTTACGAGTGTATTCGTGGAGGAAATGGTATAGGGGAAACAAATGCAGAGGGTAAAATTATTCTAGACTTTTCATTGACGTTCGATCTTATATTAGTTAACACTTATTTTAGAAAATGTAAGGAACATCTTATCACGTACAAAAGTGGAAAGGTATGTTCTCAAATTGATTTCTTTCTTATAAGAAAATTAGATAGAAAACTTTGCATGGATTGCAAAGTTATACCTGGAGAGAGTTTAACTACTCAACATAGAGTTTTGGTTATAGATGTACGAGTTAAGAGGAGAGTAAAAAGTAAAGGCAAAAATAAAGTGTTAAGGACTAAGTTGTAAAACCCGACGTGAATAATGCATGGAGGGAAGTTGACTTTTCAATACATGTTGTGCAGCTGCCACGTACTGATCTTTGCTCTTCAAAAAATTACTGATATATCCTTGCTTTTAATCACTTTCAGCCTGGTTTTTCGGTCATTATCATTCAGAATTCTGCAACATATATCCTTCCAGCAGAGCAATCACAGAACCGATAGAAACTCAGCATCTTCATCCCTTCGCTGGACGCTGCACTTCTGCTTCTTCGAGCTGTGAATTTTCTCCAGCTTAGTTGCTTCATCCAGTCGCATGGAAGCTCCCTGCTGGACGAACTGTGGTGCTAAGTAAAAGCTGCAATTTTTCTCCTCTGTTCAGCGCCACTTCACTGCCCTGTTCAACGTTGATTTCGTTGGTTTGGTTTGAAATTCAGCTGCAGAGTCGCTCCTTGAATTTGTTCCATTGTTTGCTGCTTGTTGCTGGTGAAACCAAGCCAAAAAATTAATTTCCCAGGTCTGAAATTTTTGCCATATGAATTGCTTTTGCTGGGTTCATCTTCTTCCCTCTGCTCACGCCATATTGTTCTGCTAGTTCGCTGTCCAGTACAGCCCTCTCCCTCTTCGTTTAAGCTGACCTTTGTGGCTGTGTGTGTGGCAGGAAAGCAGCGCTATATAGGTTTATTTAGGCTTAAAAATTTTGTTGTATGTGCTGCTTCTTTAATCCCAATTATAGGCGTTTCCCTCCTCTGTTTATCAATGCTGTGATATGTTTTATGTAGTGGCCAGCTAAGGGGGGGTCCTGCGTAGGAGAAAAGGGTGATGCAGGAAGTGATTTTAGTTGGATTAAGTTTGACCTTCTTCATGCTAAATTGTATACACACTTTTCTACACACTAATTCCTTTCAATTTCTGCATATACCTTTCTTAAATTAAGACGCAATTTTGTTGTGCTCCTTCTTACTTGCTAAATTCTATTATGCAGAATAAGCTTCCCTTTAACGTGTGGCTACAGATTAAAGACGGTATGCGTTTCCTTTATTTCTGGAATTTGGGTTTAGCTCCTAAGTGGAATTAGGGAAAAGAGAGCACAAAATATGTATATGGTATATATTGTACGAATATGGAAGGCGTAAAATTTAGTAGAGGAATAATTTTTTTAACAAGATAAGTTCTGTATGGGATCATTGGAATGATTCACCCTCTAAAATTTGATGAACGGGTATTGTAGGGAATTCAGGAGATTGAGGCATAGCTGAGAAAGAGTCAGGGAATTTCTATAAAAAAAATCTTGGAAGGTGAGTAAGTAATGCGGACCGTGAGACACGGGAAATCCTTATTTTGTTACTAAGTTTCCTTGCAGTATTTTAAAAATTTGATTATCCATTTATAGAGATACATATTTCAATATTTTGTCATATGCATGTTTACCAAAAAAGAGCGGTTCAAACGTGAATTTTTCAAATTGACAGATGTTTGAGTTATTTGGAAATTTTACAATGAAATTGATCTGGAAGGTATTCTGTCTGAGATGTTAAATGGAAAAAATACATGGTTTTATGAAGTTATCTGCTCAGGACCCTATAGCTAACAGCAATGGATGTTAGCCCTGGTGCACCATGATCAGTACCTCAGCTAGCAGGGGTGGTGCTAGCCCCGTGTGTAGGCTACCACACGTGGAGTTATATTATTTCTGCAAGCTGAATGCTTTGCATCTGTAGTGATTTTTCCCCGCGAGCTGTGTGTTCTGCGTCTGTTTAAATTGGTTCTGCTTAGATACTTTCAGTGTATTTTTTTTTACGAAAGAATTTGCATAAAACATGCTTTACGCGGTTTATCTATAAATATATACATATATATCGTGACCCTACCTTTATTTTAAAAAAATGTCGGCATTGCTTATTCATTGAGTATCCAACTCATTTTTCTTTTAAATTTTTTCAGAGAACAGTAGGGACCCTAATCTACCTCCAGCCGCCTTCTAGTGGTCGATATTTCGATTACTTCTTTTGACGAGCCTGCAGTTGCTCATGTGGGTGTATTTTGTCTGTATGTGTATTTTGTTTTGAATCTTGTAAAGTTGGCTCCACTGAATCATAGTTAGGGCATCCCCACTCCCCGGATGTTTCTTTTGGTCTAAATGGATGTGAGTTATCCCTTTTGGATGTATGGTATTGTCTGACACTTTGTAGAAATATCGGGAGGTCTACGTTATAGAGGAGACTCTGCCGAAATTTCTACAAATGTCTTTTAAAGAAAAGCTTATATGTTTTATATGAATCAAAATGATACCCAAAATCATTCTCTTTATTTTCCGCTTCTGCGTAAACATACATAAACTGTGGGGTGTGACATAAGTGGTGTCAACTAAAAGGAGAATAAAGAAAAGAATTTGCAGAGACAGATTATGGAGGAAGGACCTTGAGAAATATAAGGAAGTACTAACGATATATAGAATGGACTGGTTAAAGAGATTAAGAAGGTGGCAAGAGAAATATTAGGTGAATCAAAATGTTTTGGACCTAGAAATAAAGAATCTTGGTGGTGGAATGCAAGCGTGCAAGATAAGGTTAAAGTTAAGAGGGAGTGTTATAAAGTTTAGCCGTTATGTAAGAGTAATAAAAATTGAGAGAAATATAAAGTAGCTAAAAAGACACTAAGAAGACAGTGAGCGAAATGAGAGCGAAGGCATTTAATGGGTTATACCAATTGTTAGGTACTAAAGTTAGAGAAAGAAATATTTACAAGTTAGTTAAAAGTAGGGAAAGAAAGACAAGAGATGTAGACCAAGTGAAATGCATTAAGGATGAAGAAGGGAAAGTCTTGGTTATGGAACAAGGTATCAAAGAACGATGGAATGATTATTTTCATAAGCTTTTTAATGAAGGTTACAAGATTTCATTACAATCGGATAGGTTAGACACTAGAGAAGATGATCAAAATTATATTTTTTATCGTAGGATTTGTGAGTCAGAGGTAAAATAAGCATTAAAGTGAATGGAGAGTGGCAGAGCAGTTGGACTGGATAATATACCTATTGAAGTATGGAAGGGCTAAGGAGTAAAAGGCATAAGTTGGCTCACAAAGTTATTTAATAAAATTATGAGATATAAGAGAATGCTAGATGAGTGGAGGAGAAAATTTTTAATTCCTATTTATAAGAGTAAGGGGAACATTTAAAATTGTGCAAATTATAAAGGAATTAAGCTCATGAGCCACACTATGAAATTATGGGAAAGGTAATTGAGCAAAGATTAAGGAAAGAGACCCAAGTCACGGGGAATCAATTTGGTTTTATGCCAAGAAGGTCAACTATGGAAGCAATATATTTGTTGCGAAGATTAATAGAGTGATATCGAGAGAATCAAAGAGATTTACACATGGTGTTTATCGATTTAGAAAAAGCATACGATAGAGTACCAAGAGAGGTTCTATGGAAGGCTTTGAAAAAAAAATGAGTTCGTATAGCTTATATTTGAGTAATACAAGATATATATGATGAGGCTACAACTAGTATAGTAACAAAAAATGGACATACAAAAGATTTTTTGATAACTATTGGTCTATATCAAGGGTCAACTCTAAGCCCTTATCTTTTTACTTTAACATTGGATGTGCTTATTGAACATATCCAAGAACCAGTGCCATGGTGTATGCATTTTGCATATGATATTGTCTTAGTTAGAGAATCAAGAGCGAAAATGAATGAGAAGTTGGAAAGGTAGAGATTAGCTTTGGAAACTCATGGATTTCGTTTAAGTAAAAGTAAAATGGAGTATATAAATTGTAGGTTTAGTAAGAGACACACCACTTTTAACACATAAGTGAAAATTGGTGAACATATTATGCCACAAGTCACACAATTTAAATATCTTGGATACGTCATACAACATAATGGGGAAATAGAAGAAGACGTAAAACATAGGATTCAAGCAGGGTGGATGAAGTGGAGGAGTGTTTCGGGTGTTATCTGTGATAGAAGAGTAGCACTCAAACTTAAAGGTAAATTCTACCACACAGTTATAAGACTTGTAATGTTGTATGGAACTGAGTGTTGGGCAATAAAAAGTCAACAAGAGAATAAATTCAATGTTACAGAGATGAGAATGTTGCGTTGGATGAGTGGACATACTAGACGAGATCGGATTAGAAATGGATGCATTAGAGAGAAGGTGGAAGTCGCACCTATTGTGGAAAAGATGGTAGAATCAAGACTTAGATGGTTTGATCATGTTGGGAGGAGACCTATAGAAGCCCCAGTTAGGAGAGTAGATGAGATGGAGAATAATCCAATAATTAGAGGTAGAGGAAAACTAAGAAAAATTATAGAAGAATTTATTAAGAAAGATTTAGATTTAAATGGTTTATCTAAAAATATGATTTATGATAGGTGTTTATGACGTCGATTGATCCATATAGCCGACCCCACTTAGTGGAAAAAGGCTTTGTTTTTGTTGTTATTGTTATTGTAAGAAAGAAAATTGAAAATCTTGCAATACAGCCTATTAAATGTCATGAAATTATCTTTCAGCTTTAAATTTGCAAATTATGTAATATGATGGAAGCTTGAGTGCGTTGGAAATGAAAGGCAACACTATATGAAGGATCAATTAGTTTCTTAACAATTAATCTATTTGCTTTGAAGCTTAAATCTTCATACATCTGAAGCAGATAGCAGTAATGATAAAAGGCAATACAGCCTATTAACTATTAATGATGATAGCTTAAATCTTCTATAGGTATGCTTGAAATGAATACAGATGAACTTTTAAAAATTTCATAGCTTCCATCGGTTTTTGTAAGTATATTTTTTAAACATATCGTTCTATCAAGTTACTGGCACTTAATATTCTTATGGGTTCTCGAAATCTTACGGATGGGTGGATTTGTGCTAGTATTAAGTTGTCATGTGAAGTCATTTGTCATATGTTAGGCATAGTCTCAAATTTGTTGGGCGTCGCTTTGGAGTTTCTTAATTGACACCAGATGCATTTATCTCTGCATCTGTCAGGTTTGAAGTCTAATTGGATATCATGTTTTGAAGATGAAAAGATAGTGAAATATTAAAATAGACATTTTGCTTGGAGAAACTAAATATAATTAGTCTTTAAATTGTATGCACGAATGATGTAATATGCACATCCAATAGTGGTAGGATCTAGAAACATTTTTTTTACAATCCAGCAAAATAGAAAGTACTACTAAGTTCCTTTTAAGAGGGGACTAACCATCATTTAAAATTTTAAATCTGGCAGCTTAAATTTAGATGGCTTATATGAGATGGATATGACATGGTAAAGAAATCGCTGGATATAATCTGCATCAAGCTTCTACCTTCAATTTTCTAGTTCTGTTGCTTTTCCTCGAGGAAATTCGAGACTTCGGCGTTCCTCTAAGGGACTCTGTTGCTCTTTGTTTCTTCGAGAGATCAAATTCTTGGAAAATGAAATCAGATTTGACTGCCCTGATGGTGATGAGAGGGAGTTTAATTCCTTTAAGTAGTTATAGTTGGGATTTTATGCTATTGCAGGGCATTGGGAAAATCAATCTCAAGAACATCGCATCATCACCCGCCAACCATAATGATTTCTATAATTCACGCCCCATTTTCGTGAGTCATCCGAATCTTCGATCAATTGCGTTTTCATTTTATTCGTAATTCTGGGTTTGAATTGTTTGGCTTTAAGGAGCTAATAATTATACTTCGATTGATTTAATTGTTGAAAAAAATTGAACCATCAAGAAGATGAATTTAATCGAAGTAGTGATGAGGGCAAATAATTATACTTTGGATTGATCTTAAGGACCTTAAGATCTGAAAGTCTCTGCCTTCGTTGAAACACATGGGTCGTAAACAAGGGAATAAGAAAAACCCACAAAAAACTGCATTGTAACAGTGTTTCTGATGCCGAGATACCCAAATACAATCGTCTTCTGGTATTGCCACAGTCTTTTACATGTCTCATTCGTTTCAGATCCGATGACCAGCTGTGTTGAAGGGAGAGAAATAGAGAGAGGAGATTCTTTAGATATGACGCTTTCATGTTAATGCTTTGCCCTTATGGTTTCTGGAATTCTTCATTTTATTGCTTATGGATTAAGGTATCTGACCATTAGTGTCCCATCAAAGAATGCATGCTTCTTGTTTGCTTGCAAGGTCCAGTATATTCAGCAAAGCATGTTTGATTGAAGTTGGAACAGAGTGTTTAGCAATGAACGGTTATCGAGGATGAAGGAAAATAAAGTTTTATTATTATTTTTCCTTTTCTTTTATTTCCTTCTTATGTGTAGATAGGTGGCATGTTACGGATGATTTGGCATAATGCTACATCAGACTTTTGTTCGTCTCGTGGAATCAGACATGATGCTGCAATGGCGATGTCCGACGGGGGGACTCTCTTGACAAGTATTTTGAAGTTATATGGATTGAATTATAAACAAACAAAATATAAGAAATTAAAAATTTGGTAAAACTATGGCAATTAATGGAATAATTTATCCAAAATAATATTTATAGCTTTGATATTATAACATTATTTTATTTATTTATATAAATTATAATACTATAATAAATAAAATATTATATAATATAAAATTAATTTTAAAAAGAACTAAACTTAAGTATAGTTTTTTTATATTTTTATTATTAAATTTCTCAATCAAAATATAATAAGTATATAATTTTTTAATAAAAATATAATAAATATATGATTTAATTAAATAATTATATTATTATTTGCACAAATCATACACATATTATATTTTAATTGGAGAGTTATATATTTGTTTTGTTTTGATAAAAAAGCTTGATAATAATATATGCAACAATATATAAGTTTTTTTTATCTTTTAAAAAATGAATGGGTGTAACAGCATGAGAATCATTGATCTAAAAATAAAGAATCAAATGTTAAAGGAAAGAGCCACCTGTGTAGAGGTTGCTCTAGCTGGGCAATAGATACTTGTGGTCCTAAAAGAATCATCTAATGCACATTTTGAATCTGAATCCCTTGCAGTAGGGATCCTACTGCAGGAGATGTAATAACACAATTTCAATATTTTTTATTATTTTATTATTTTTTTACAGTTTGTGTTTAATATTAAAAAAAATAAGAATTATAATTATGTGGATAATAACTTTAATTGTGAAAAAAATTATACTTTAAAATTTTTATTATACATTACCGTTAAAATTTTTAAAATATAATTTTTTTCTCATAATCAAAATGTTTATCTCGACAATTATAATTTTTATCTTTTTTATTAAATATTGAACTCAAAATAAAAAATAAAAAATATCAAAATTGCATATCTCACGACAAGGATCATGCTGTGCACATTTCCAGACATATGCATATAGGCAGAAAGCAGACTTGGCATAGAGCAACCTTGAAGAATGGAGAGATTAAAGTTGGCAAGTAAATACTAATAATCACACCTAGAGATGGCAAATAGGTGTAATGTATTAAAAAATGAAATAAAATGAAAGTTTATTGTACTTACAAAAATGGATGATCAAGTAACCTCCAAAATTTGAATGTTTAAAAAGTGAAACACGTAAATAGTATCCAATAGAAAACCAACAAACTAAGAGGAGGTAGACAAATAAATATGTACATATAAAATAAAGTAACAAACTTCACTAAAAATGAAGGATGTGAATAGTAATATAGTAGAATAGATTGAAATGCGAAAGTGAAACAAGCAAGCACACAAACAGACTAAATAACTGATGTAGAGATCCTCCAAAAGTGGATGAGGTAATCTTAGCAAACAATAAATAAGGGTAAAGGGTAAGAAAATTATACATAGATTTATCTTAGTTTAGCTCCATTGGCTTATATCCAATCTCCTTAAAACTTTAAGAAATTTTTTTCACTAATACTAGCAAACTTAGAGAGATAATGGTTTTGCATGCCACCACCAATATAGGTTTTTAAGTTCACCTTAAACTTATAATAGGGTTTTATATAGCTAACCCTCAAGTAAATCACTCAGAATTTTATAGAATGTTGCCAAGTAATTTTATCTCTCATTTTGATATTCTTTCAATTGCTCAAAATTTTGCTTATAAGAAGCGGATATACATTAGGTGAAGATTTTTACAAGGCATTCAAAGTACTTTTTTTTTTCATTTTTCTCTACAATTCTCCTGAATCTTTACACTTGAATTCACTTGTATATATAGGTTTTCAGCATCTCCTAAATGTTAGAGATAAATCTATTCGTTCTACATACTTTTTGGCTGGAGTAGTATTGTTATGTTTCTAATATTTAAATACTTTCATCTTTGCAGCCACTATGAATAATGGAGTTCTTCTCATGCAATGCATTTAGTAAACTCATTGTAAATGTTCTTATAAGACTCATTAGATGGGTCTTATCATAAAAATTAGAGATAGTTGCATTAGAAAGCATTTTTGTTTCAATCCTCTTGTTATTTTCCATTGCATGAAAGTCATTACACTTTTGTTCATTTATGCATTAATAAATTTGTTGTTCAGTTAATTAGTACAGTTGGACTAGAGTATTAAATCTGATACATCGTGAATTAAAACATGGAACACACAATAGGCCATAATATTTAAATAATATGAAATCTACAAAATGGGCTAGAATACTTAAATGGACTTTTACATAAATAATATTTGAATTTTGTTATCATCAAAATCTTGGACGTGCAACCTTGAGCTATTAAATACGATTTTAGATTGGTAAAACCACTATTCATTCCCACACTTAATTTCTTACATTTGCCCTCGACATAAAAAGTGCATGTAGGGGGCATGGATTGTTTGTTTTTAAGATGACAATTTACAAATTATATTATATTATAGTTTGAGAAGAATTTTGTGGTAAGCTTAATTATTGTCATTATTCCAAATCTTTGGTCGAAATTAGTGCATAAATTAAGCTATCTTAAACTAATTTAGTTTAATAAATCTAAAGGAATGTACTTATTTAATTATGATAGAGTCAAAAAAGAACTTAGAAGTCATGCTATATTTTCAAAAATATATGTTTTAGTCAATTGAAAAAAAAATCATTTAAGGATTGCAAAAATTTTGGCAAAACCTCTCCTTGAAGTACAAATGTTTCTCCATCCATATAAACAATTTCAATTTAATAGTAAATACCTTTTTGCAAATAAAAAGAAAGAAAATAGAGTAAGTACTCAAAATAATTACGACTATTATAAGGCCTGCAAGACATCTCAACTTTCACACCATACAATATGACCCAATGTTTAGTAGTCATGACATTATGGAGTTCTATATAAAGTGTTTAAGAAGTAGGCTAATCTTAAAGAAAATAAATGTAATGTTGAGGGATAAATTCACTGACTAATTGAGTGCATAAATAACGAAGTGCGCTAAAGCAGAAACAAGGCATATAGATGAGTTTTTCACAAATGATTAAAATTTAAAAATAATAAAATAATATATGTATAAATTTATAGATATTTTGAAAGTTAAATAAACTATTTTAGGTAATAATCAACTCTAGGAAATAATATTTTTAAAGATAAAAAATAAAACTCATTTGATATATAGGTATCATATGAGGGAGCCATATTGTGTTATTGTTCACTATATCATCAAACTTAATTTATTTTACATCTTAGTATTACCACACTTTATTTTACTAATTTATCTCTCAGTGTCATTGTATTTTGTTTTACAAAATTTTCTCTTAGTGCCATACACTCTATTTCACACTATTATAGCATCATTGTACTGTTTATCACATCTTATAGTATTTTTGTGCCTTTCAACAAATCACATTGTGCCACCATACTTTTTGTCACATTTCAACCTAGCTAAGTGCATTTAGATTATTATCCTTACCGATAGCTTTGAGATTTACATTATATCCCATCCATTATTTTTTAAATAATTTAAATAAATATTACATCATAAACCAAAAAAATGAAACTAAAAATAAAGATAATTCAAAGATATAATTTTTTTTAGATAATTATCAATTAATTAGAAAGAAATTAATTTTTTTAAAAAAAAATTATATAAGAAAGTTTGAAAATGGGGACACTAATTTATGAAATAAATAAAGAGAAATTTTAAATAAAGTTTCATGAAAAAAAAGAAGGCAAATAACATATTAAGGGTTTTATTACCATTTCCACTTGTGCATATGAGAATATCACAATTCTTATTTAGCACATATATGAATTCCACCATTATTTACAACATATATTTTTGGCAATTGAAGATTTTCAAAGGTTTAAGATTTGTTTTCCCATAACATAGCAAAATAAAAGTTATTGAAACAATATTTGAAGCAAGAAAAATATAATCAAGGTATAAATGAAATATGTTACTTTGTTGATTATACACTCACAAAAAAGGATCAATGATAGATTTTTTTAAACTGATTTAAGGCACAATCTTAGTTAATGGATATCTTCAACATTGCCTAAAATCATATCAAACATAAAATTAATAATTAATTATCCAATTGATACCCTATAATATCAATTTACCTAAACACAATTTATAATAGTTAAAACCTCAATTTTGATATAAATTTCTTATCATCGCTACTAATTCCATATCTAGATTTTTTTGAATAAAACTTTTTAAATTTAAATTAAACTTAAAAGTAACCATATGGAGCAAAGAATTGACGTTTAAAAATGTTAATTTTACACTTGGAGAACAAAAAACCCCCAATCTTGAGACCCCTTCATAATCAATTCTTAAGGGAGAAGAAGGTGAAAATTTGCAAATGACCATTGCGCCAAAATGAAGAGAATATAGTAGGGAGATGGAAGAAGATAGTAGCGAAGAAAATCAAAAAGAGAAGGAGATAAGAAAAGGATGACATGATGATTAACCTTCCCTTCAATGGTGTTTCATAGTAAGTAATGAAGGGAACTCAATATGGCTTTACAATTGGCTACTAGAGTAGACATTGGCATTGGTTGAACGGTGGAGGAAGGCACCATTAGTGGAAGAGAAGAGATGTTGCACAATGAAGGAGGAAAGATGTGGTGAAGAAGAGAGATGTTGCATTATTGGTGAATGGTGGAGAAAAAGGCTATCATGCTATCATGTAAGGTGAGAGAGATGAGAGAAAAAGAAAAAAGTAAAAAAAGGAAGAAAAGAAAAAGGAACTAGAGTTTTTCACTCTTGAACTCAGAATAGATGCTAGATAATTGTTTTTGAGGATAAGAAGTAGAACAAAAGTCTCATAAATATTTATATTTAATAATAATTTATTTGGAGGCTTTGATATATAAAAGAATCCTACTATTTACAAGACATATTTCCAAATGGCTAGATAAGATAATTTCTACGTTGTAAAAATTTATTAAAATTAACTAATTATTGTTTTCTCCACCAAAACAATTTATTTTGCATGAATGAATTATTTCTAACTTTTCCTACTTAATTTCTAGAATTTCAAACCGATTTGTAAAATTTGTTGCTATTACATGGCCCCTTCTATGCCTGGTGAAAAGTAATATTCAACGTTCAAAGACAAGGTTTAATAATATTGACTAAGATTAAATAGAGATCTCACTTGTCTACCATGTGAGACTAGAAGTTCTCAAGGAAGATTCATTGGCTCTCAACTACTATCTTGCTCTGAAGAGCTTAAAAGGAGCTAGCCCTTAGAATTTTAAATCATTCAATAAGATTTTAAGAATTTATAATCTCTAAATAAGCAAAGGTTAGAAAAATTAGGTGCATCTTAACGATGTAGACTCATCGTGATGTAACTATCAACACACATTTTACAATCTCATAAAATATAAGTTGAATATGACCCTATACTAGGTGAGGGCTACATTAGTATATCTAGTGAATGGCACATATTATGTCAACCTATTATCTTTTAGCTGATCTTTAATTAACTGAAGCATAAGCCTTCAATTTGCACCTTTGTTCTAATAACAAGCCCTTATGTATGTCTATGGCTAGGAAGTAGGAGTAGCAAGAGAGATTACCACACCAATATAATCAAGAAGTTTCAACTTCAAGGTGAAAATGATTTCCAATGATGATATAAGTGTGGTTATAATTTTGTTTTTGGCTTGAAAGTATAGTTATAAATCTGACATAGGATATATATATATATATATATATATTAGTAGTTTAAATCTTAATTGTGAAAGTTTTATTAACCATCTTAAAATTACTACTTCACCTACGCCCCAATCTAAGATCATGATAAAGTGACTATATATATATATATATATATATATATATCAAGGTATAGGGCTACTTAACATACTGATAACACTGAAAAGAAGAGATTAATTGGAAAAAATCTGTAGCCATGTTGGGTACTTCCGATTGGAATAGCTAATGTAAACATTCATAAGTTAAGAACTAGTAACAACACTTCTCAAGGTAAAGAAGTGTAAAAACAAGCACACATTACTATTTGAGCCACATAGATGTTTGTCACGAATTTACAATAATTATAAGGAGAGTTTAAAGCCCAATACTTGAGAACTATGGTGTTATAATTAATGTGTTGTTAAAAGGGTTATTGTGGTCATTGTCTATTATTTTGTAATTGTATTATAATATTGCTTGAATTTGCATCTACCATGCATCTAGCATCTCTTTTGTTTCTTATATGACTAGATTAGGTTGTCCTTTTATGCTTAGCTTTTTAGAAAATTGGTGGTTTTTTTTGTATTTATAAAGGTTGAATAGAAATAATTAGAAAAAAAAAGAAAAAGAAACAATGGTAGATTAAAGTGTTGAGAAAACATAAAAAGTTGAGCCCTGTTCTAAAAAAATGGTGTCATGTTTTTTACTTTGTTCTTCTCCCTCCTAGACCAATAGAGTGGTATCAAAGTAGGTAGATAATACCAACCAAGTATGAAAAAATTTTGTGGAAGTAAATCATGGATAAGAGCAAAAACAAAATAGTACCTTTATGTAAGAGAAAATGGTTACGACAAACTATCAAGATTTGAATGTTCAATAGCCTTCTATTTTAATCTTTAATGGTGAAAATTATGATTTTTAAAGTTTAAAGGTGAAAGTTTCATTTCAATCTTAAAATTTATAAGATTTAGTTAAAAGAAGAGCTTGAATCAATTGCAACTCTATCAAATGTGTAGAAATAGACATTAAGGGAGAATAGGAAGAAAGATGCAAAAGCCTTCTTTTCGATTTAGCAAGCTATTGCTGATGATTTATTTCCAGGAATTATGAAAGTTAGTAAATCTAAAGAGGCTTAGAGTATTTGTAAGATGAGTTCCAAAGAAATGTAATAGTTAAAGCTATTAAGCTTCAAACACTTAGAAGGGACTTAGCAAATATGAAGATGGATGAGTCCAAAAGTTTGAAAAATTATTTTTCTAGAGTTACTAAAGTAACAAATCAAATGGGTTTATATGTGAAGCATTTGCTGACAAAAAAATTGTTGACATAATTTTGATTACTTTACTTAAGAAATATGATGCAATAGTGTCAAATATTAAAGAAATAAAAGATATTTCTACCTCAAGTGTTTGAGAGTTGATGTTGTCATTACTAACACATGAGCAAAGGTTGCTAAGGCACACTAAAAAGTCTCTTAAAAGTGCTATTCAATCTAAACTCAACTTGGTTGCAAAACCAAGAGAGTCATTAGCTCAAGAGCAACAAAAAGGAGAACAATCTAAAAGAGGCAAATTTGAAAGAGGAACAGGAAGGAGTAATTTTTTTTACAAAAATTCAGGGCTAAAGGCTTTAGATAAAAATGCAATACTTGTAAAAAGAGTAGTCATGTTGAAAAAGATGTTGGTTTAAAGGAAAACCATAATGCTATAATTGTAAGAAGTTTAGGCACTTGCAAAAAGATTGTAGATTAAGAATGAACAAACAAATCTCTTTGAAGAAAAATGAAATGAACTAGGAAGTGTGTTTTATACAAATTGTCTAGTGGCTAGTAGAGAAAATGAAGATGTTTGGTTACTTGATAATGGATGTAGCAATCATATGATAGGAGGTAAAGGCGTTTTCAAAAGGATAAATGATTACGTGAAGGCCAAAGGAAAAAATGGGAAATGGAGCTATGGTTCAAACAAAGGGAAAAGATATAATCAGTATTTAAACAAAGGAAGGAGTAAAGCTTATTTATGATATGCTACTAGTTCCTGACTTGGATCAAAATTTGCTTAGTGTTGGACTACATATGGTTATGAAATTTATGATAAAGAAAGAAGGAAGAGGATTATAGCAAATATGAATATGAGGAAAGGAAGAAGCTTTCAATTAACCTTCAATTATAAGAGAGATGTTGCACATGAAAAATGAATTATGGCTTTGGCATAGAAGGTCTAGGCATTTGTGTTTTCATAGGTTAAAGTTACCTTAAGGGAAACATAGTAAATGGGTTACCCAAAGTTGAATATAAAGTTAATGCATGTGAAGATTGTGCCATGGATAAGTATCATCACAACTTTTTTCCAAAAGAAGGTGCATAGAAAGCCAAAAGAGTGTTGGAGTTAGTTCATATAGATGTGTGTGGGCCTATAAGGACTCTATCTCATGGTAAGAACTTGTATCTTATTTGTTTATTGATGACTTTACAAGGATAACTTGGGTTTACTTTATGAGAAAAAAAATAAAAAGTTTATAGTATTTTCAAGAAATTTAAAAGTTATGTTGAAAATATTAAAGTATTGAGAAGTGATAGAGGTAAAGAATATACTTGTAAGAATTTGATAAATTTTGTGAAAATGAAGGTATTGAAAGGCAACTCATTATTGAGTATATCCCATAACAAAATAGAATTTTTGAAAGGAAAAATCAACTAGTGGTGAAAATGACAAGAATCATGTTTAAGAACAAGGGATTAATAAACTATTTTTTAGGCTGAAACTATTTATATGGTTGTGTACTTGATAAATAGATGGCCAACTAAAGCATTACAAAATCAAACCCCATTCAAAGCTTGGAGCAGGAGAAAGCCGTTAGTAAGACACTTGAAAATTTTTGGCCATATTTATTGTGCTCAAATTTTAAAGGACAAGAGGCATAAGCTTAAAGAAACAAGTGAGAAGTGCATTTTTGTTAGGTATGATTTAAAGTCAAAAGGTTTATAAGTTATATAGCTTGAGGAGAAATACAATTATTATTTATAGAGATGTGTTATTTGATGAAGAAGCAAGTTGGAATTGCGAGCAAAACAAAGTTTAAAAGCAAAGTATTGTCTTTGAAGGTAAAACTAAAAATGAAGACAAAAATGATGAAAAACTCTTACAATCACCACGAAGAATTGAACCATCATCACCATCAATTAGTAGTTCAAGTTCAAGTTCATCAAGTCCAAGTAACACTCTTAAAAAAATGAGGAGCATTGCTAAAATTTATCAATCATGTCACTATTGTATGGTTGAATAGAAACTTTTAAAGATGCCATTAAAGAAAATGTTTGGAAGAAAGCAATGAAAGAAGAAATTTAAATGACTGAGAAAAGCAAAATATAGGGGTTGGTAAACAAGCTTGAAGACCAATAAGTTGTGGGAGTTAAGTAGATTTACAAGACTAAGTATAATCTAAATAGACCAGTGTTGAAAAAGAAAACAAGACTAGTTGAAAAGGGTATTCATAACAACCCAGAGTTGATTATCATAAAACTTTTGCACCAATATCACTCGAGGATATAATTCGGACCCTTATTGCATTTGCAGCTCAAAAAGGTTGGCTGGTATACCAACTTGATATGAAATTAACTTTCTTGAATAGAGAATTAGAAGAAGAAATTTATGTTTGACAACTTGATGGCTTTGTCATAAAAGAGGAAGAAGATAAAGTGTATAAGCTAGATAATGCGTTGTATGAATTGAAGCAAACTCTATGTCAATAGTATAGCCAAATTGACAACTATTTTGTTGGCAATAGATTTGTCAAGAACAAGAGTAAGCCTACTCTCTATGTGAAGATATAGGGTCCATTTATCTTCATTATTATAATTAATGTTGATGATTTGATTTTTATTCTAAACAATTAGAAGATGATTGTTGAATTCAAGAAAGATGTAATGAAAAGATATGAAATAAGTGATATAGGATTGTTACAACATTTTCTTGGCTTGGAAATTTATCAACAAGAAGATGAAGCATTTGTTTCTTAACAATACTATGTTGAAATGAAGTTGGAAACTTTTAGTGATTGCAAATCAATGGCAACACCACTTGCTGTAAATAAGAAGTTGTTGAAAGAAGATAATGAAAGAAAAGTTGATAACTCTTTTTATAGAAATATCATAGGTAGTTTTGTTGTACTTGACAATAACTAGGCTAGATATTACATTTGCTTCAAGTTTTTTGTCTAGGTTTATGCAAAATCCTATTCATTTTCATCTTAGAGTAGCCAAACAAGTTCTTCAATATATAAAAGAACCTTAGCATAGAGGATCAAGTATTAGAAAGGTGAAAAGATAAAGTTGATAGGCTTTTATGATAGTGATTAGACTAGTTCTAAAGATGACATGAAGAGTACAATGGGCTTTGTTTTTTCACTTGATTTTGGAGTATTTTCATGGCAATCAAAGAAGCAAAAGTTAGTGGCATAATCATTTGTTGAAGCTGAATATGTATCAATTGCAATGGCAACTTCCCAAGGCATATGGCTAAGAAGAATTTTGGAAGACATTGGAGAAAAACAAGACAATGCAATACAATGTTTGTGATAATAAATTAGTAATTGCTATGGCAAAAAATCCAACTTATAATAGCTAAACAAGGCATATAGCATCATTTCATTCAAGAAAAGATTGAAGAACAAGAGAATGAGCTCAAGTATTGCAAGTCTGAGGATCAAGTTGTTAGTATTTTCACTTAGCCATTAGCTAAGGAGAAAATTTAGAGACTCAAGGAGTTGTTGGGAGTTGAACAACAATATGTAAAAAAGGTGCCTTAAAGTAAATGTGTTGTTAAAAGGGTTACTGTGATCATTATATATTATTTTGTAATTTTATTCTAATATTATTTAGATATGCATTTGCCATGTGTTCGCCATCTAGTGTCCTTTTTTGTTTCTTGTATGGCTAAGATTAGTTTGTCTTTTTGTGTTTAGCTTTTAAAAAACTTATGATTTTTTAATATTTGTGAAGGATGAATTGAAAGAATAAAAGAAAAAAAAAAGAGAAATAGTAGCAAATTGGGGTGCCGAGAAAACAAAAAAAGCTCAACTTTATTCTAAAAAAATATTGCTCAATTTTTAACTCTGTTCTTCTTCCTCGCAAACCAACACATAGAATACCACAGCACACAACCATGTATGGGTTATAAAACTACACTCTTAAGATACAACAATTTCTTGTAAAACAAAAAGCAATAAAGAAAAAGAAGCAACCCTAAATTCTAATGTCATTCCGAATTTATTTTAGTTACATGACAATCTATCATATTTTTTTTCATTATTATTATTATTAATTTATTTCGTTATTCAAATATGTTTCACCTTACTTTTGTTGTAATTATAAATAACTAAAAGTGATTTAATCATGTTGGAAGTAATAATATTGAGGTGGTCTTGATCATATTGCGGGAACATTCTTAGTTAACGAGTTTTCTTACATAGCAAAATTTTATTAACAGAATTAAAACTTGGCATCTTTAATTCTCTTTGCAACATGCCTTACTTCGAAAGTATAAGCATTTTATTGCTATTTCAAGAATATAATAACTATGGCAACAATGAAGATGAATAATAAAATATTTAAACAGGTTAGATAAAACATGACCTTATCTTTAATAGGATTTAGGGAATGCTTAACCCTATTAAGTTGCCTAAGTACTAAAATCGATTAGTACACAAAATAGTCTATAAACAACATCTCAACTTACCACTCTCCTGTTCACCAGATTAGGGGTAACAGTAATATTTCGTATAAGTCAAAATACACTTTATCCAAACAGCACTTTACTAAGCCATCACGCTACAAAATAAATTGTGTACAACCACACTCAATTTTACACATTTTTAGCATGGAAATTACAGAGTAAAATGCGGTAACAACACCAACCGCTCAAGTTAAGAACCATGCATGCTATTCTGACCAAATGTTATCTACACGAAACTAACCCTCGTCTTGCAACCTCTTTTAGAAGAACTTATGTAATTGGTAATAATGTCATTATTGATGATAGAAAAGTCCAGCAATTATATAGAAATGATGGGGGATCTATGTCCTAAGTAGTAGTGATGTAATCATCACATACATGGCTTGCAATTAGGTGACTCAACTCATCCTATTACTCTAAAAAAATTTAGAATATATTTACAATTTAAAATACTCATCCCATTTTTTTAAAAAAATGGGAAGTGGGGGAGAATACTAAGCCTGTGATCCAGAGCAAAAATGCTTTCTTTTCCATTTCATATAATTTCTCATTTTAAATACATATAAAAAAAGAATCCATTCTAGCAAAATTAGAGGACTCCTCAAATTCAAATTTAATATTTCGCAATTATTTCAAATAGATAAACCGTCAAAATAATACGAAGGTATTGTAACTCTACATTTGCACAATTGAAGGTGCAAGATTAATTCCAATGCAATCGTGAAAAAGAATCAAAGGAACCAAATCACACTCGCACAATTAAAGCAAATACTTTTCGGGAAAAACCAAGAGAAGGAAATATTAGTCAAGCTAAAAAGAGAAAATTTAAGCCTTATGAACTCTGAAGTGTATGACTGCGGATTTACTCACCAAAATTTAATTAAAAAAAGTTTAGATCTCCCAAATCTGAGAACAGCCTAAAACACAAGCATGGATTACACTTTGAATACTCTAATATAAGTCAACAAATTTCAATTTAGCTAGTACCATCAACATTTCGAATAGCTAAACCAGTACATAAAATCCCAGATAACACAATTCAAAAAGCAAAATCTCACAAGACAAGTACAATATAGGTAAACAATTTCAAAGCCAAGTTAAACAAATTCATCTGATTATACAAAAATAGGAACACAAACAAACTGATAACTAGCAAAGGAACACGCTCAAGGGAAAGCAGAACTAACATCCTATAAGGTCTCAAGGAGGCAGAGTGCTGCCAAGAGGGAAGTTAGAATTCTCATTTAGGATTATCCTCTCAGTTGCAGTTCTTTACCTTAATGACCTTTTTACTTAAGACAAGAGTAGAGTACACATACGTGATCATTTCCAAAACAATTAAAGTGATAAATATGATCAACACACAAAATACGACACACGATTGCCATGACATGGATTACACTGCAAGAGAGGTGCATTTTAGCGTCCAACATTTTGAAGCAAATTTTAAAAATTGCGAGAAAACTACTTTTTCCCAGCAGTTTTCTCGCGTTTTTATACCCGCCAAATATTCCAAACATTTGCCGGCAATTTTACTTCAACTTTCAGCTATTTTTGAATTGCCTGAAAATTTCAGACCCTAAACGCTCCATCCTTCTTCGTTTTTCACTCGCCTTTTCAGCATCCCTCCCTTATTTTTCATCTTCCCTCTTTCTTTGCGTTTTCCTTTTTCTCAATTAACATTTCTCTGCATAAGGTTAACTTTTATCTTTCCCTCTATCTCTCTTTTTTGTGAAGGCGATCGAAGGAGACGCTCTCCACCGGCACAGCCGCACGCCGGTTGTCCAGCACGGATCTGTCCCTAGAAACCACTGCGAAAAGATTTTGTCCTACTTTGTAGGTGGCTTTTCCCTGATAAGATGGACCCAATTGCTCATGTTGTTTCATTCTTAATATTCTCACAAAACCACTTTTCGGTTTTACCCAGGTAGAATCTCCATAGATCAGACTTGTTTCTTTGTGCTGTCGTTTCCCATTTTTCGGTTTTGCCTGTACCCGTACCGGATACGTATTCGGTACGGATATGCGTACCATATGGATGCAAATGTATTCAAAGCGTTTTTTTTTTCCTGAGGTACGTTTCAAAACGTTTTCGTACGGGACAAAACGGCTACAAAATGGTTGCATCCCAAGCGATGTCGTGTGCAGCATTTAACCTATTTCTTCCTTCGAAACCCTTGCACTCATACTACATCCGTGCTTCTGCCTCTGTGATTCGTAGACTGCATTCGTCCTCTGTGCCGCAGTGGTTCCTCCATCGTCTTCTCCGTCGCCTGCCTTTGAACGTACTCACACTGAGAGTCTGAGAGTGTGACTTGAAAACAGAAATAAAGTGGAAGCTGAGGGCTGAGGCAATCGACCAAGATACTAATGCCGAACCGCAATTCCGCAAACCTTCATCCTCATTCATAGGTAAGGTAAGGATATGATTTTTCCTTCGTTCTCTAACCTTCTGGTTCTAGGTGTGATTGATTCATTCATTCTCTAATCTTTTTATACTTGTGAAACGTTGTTTTTACTTTCAATTCCAACAAGTTGTAGCAACTAGTTGTGGTAATTTTTACTCAACTTACGGGTCCTCCCTTGTTTTTGTGTCTAAACCGAGAGTATGGGGGGAGTTTCTTCAAATTCAGCTATACTAGTAATTGAAATCTTCAATTCCATTTTGTTGATGAACTCATTGGATTGCTTCCTTTAATTTCATATGGTTCTGGCTATGTTTTTTTTTTTATTATTACTTGAATAAATGCTTGTTACTCTTTATGGTGCTTGGGCTGTGTAAATTATGGTAGTCTCAGGTCAGTAACAAATTTGAATACTGAAGCATAAATGAGAAGTTTTTATGAAAAATATAAGATATATCTAGGATTATGAGTTGACTACTTTGGTTTGTGATGATTTTGATGGACTCATGTTATTATTAAGTTTAAAGTGTGCGGAGGAGGGCTAAAGATTTGAGAAGATGCTGCCATTATATTGTTTCTTAACTCCTATACTTGTAAAGTAACTTATTATTACTAATTATGTTTATAAATTGTTTTATCATTTATATTATTGTAGCTTATTTATGATTTAATTTAATTTTTAATGTGTTAGATTATATATATACATACATATATTTCTATACTCATATTCTAAAATTTTAGAAATTGCTGTGTCCCACGTATTGTATTGTGTAGTATCCAATATATGTACTCGTATCGGTGCTTCCTTGATTCTCAGGTATGGTGAAATTTTGGTGGAAATCTGAAATCCTGAATGGTTGTGTTGCTAAGATTCTGTAATTTAAATCACTACTTTAACTTAATACAATTTTAGGACTTCTGAAGAGAGTTCATAAAATGGACTTTTTGTAAAATCTCCTTATTTATTTTGTCAAACTATATCAGATGGATTTGAGAGTCGATATTCTTAAACTTCATAGTACATTCTTAACTTCTAATGATTGAAGATTGGTCATATCTTCTTAGAAATTATTAGACTTATTTGGATTCATTATATGAATCACATTCAGAATTGACAGATTTGGGTCCTATGTATATGTCGCTTTATTTACCGAACAACCGTATTAGTACTCTGTTTCTGGTTTTTGGTATGCAGATTTGGCTGATTTATTATTTTCTTTCTATGGTGGTGAAGTTCACACATCGTTTTTCCGTCCAACTTGATAAAAGTCTTGTATTTTTTGAAGTTTACCTTTAGTGTGAACCTTTTTCTTAGCTATAGGTACTGTTACCTCATCGCATGGAAACATGTTTCTTAGTTGCAGGTACTTCTCTTCTTGCATAGGAATAAAAGTATAGAGAAATCAAACTTATGAGGACTCTGTTACCTGAATTTTTGTAGAAGAAATTATTTTATAAGATTTTATTTAAATTTCATTTTTTTTTTAATATTGAGGGGCCATATACAATCAACATTAAAATTAGCTTGAGTAAACCTTGAATAAATAATTAACCAATTAACATTAATATTTTAGCATTATCATATATGACATCTCAAGCCACAGATGAATCTAATATTGCTGAACTGTTTATTTATGAAGCTAATGGTTTATAGTCTCCTTATGCAAACAATATTTTTGTTTTTTGTTTTGTTTTGTCTTTTTTATTTTATCTTTAATTTTTTTTATTTATAACTATTAGTAACCATATGGTGTTTAGCTCCATGGCTTAGATTAACTTGGCCTCTTTTTAAGGATATCAATTTTAATACATTTTTAGAGTTTGGTATTTAAACCAAATGTGAAATTTGAATAAGAGAAGCTTGCAGCCATATTGGTGGGATTTATTAGAAGTAATCATCGTAATATTTATAGTTGTAAAGTGTCTTAGATGCAAGCAAATACTTCTAAAATTACTAGCGCAGTTTCGAATTTTCAGTCTTACAGAGAAGCCTTCCTCCTATTTGTCAATTGTCTTTGGTGCTTTAATGCATGTATTTGAGCCTTTGAGTTTAGGATTTGTAAATTTGAATTCTTGTTCTCTCATACACACCTGTGTCTGTGTTGGATTCTGCTGACCACTGTCCTTCACTTAGCAATTCTAATACTCACACTTCATATAATGGATACAAGAATATTAAAAGGAGAATTCCCCCCTGTTTGTTTTTAGACTTCAATGTACTGGTTTCTGTGCATTGACTTCATACTGTCACAGACAATTATTATTGATGTCTAAACGTCTGTTATTCTCTTGCTTCCATATTCAAGTGTTATGAATCTTGGTTCAAAACTCTGATTTAAGGCTGTGTCTTAGATGCAGATTTTGCCTGTCTGTTATTTTTCAACTTCTGTTTGGTTAACTTGGATATACATCCTCAAGGGCAAATGTGTTTGATTCTATTGTTGGACACTGTTTAATCTTTGTACTTATATTTCAAGTTGGGATCTCATTTTATAGAAAATTCTCCGCAATACAAGTTGAGAAAAATAATAACCAGTCTATTTTCTTTTCTTTTCTTCGCTTCTCTTTTTGTTTTGTGGTGTTGCCGCATTATTGACTCTAATTTTTCACTTGCTTTTCCAGATTAGTGAAAAACAAAACATTGTCAGTTGATAGAAGCCTTGTGTTTCATAACCAAAAGATTTGTCAGTTGATGCCTTTTGAATATGGGATTCAAGACAAACTAAAATAATTGTGTGAGGAGCTAAAGAAAACTAAATTATATGCCTTACTTTTAGGCAATATGCTGACGCATTCGTTTTGGTAAGTTTCTATGAATTTCATGCACTTGCAGCTGAGTGTGTGAAGAGTGTATCTAAGAATTTGTCTATTTTGATTACCCAATTTGGATTGATTAGCACTCCTGGATAAGTACTTTGTTAAAAAGCGTTGGAATTTTCAAACCTTATAAAAATAATCTTTGGTAAATTAAAGTGGTACAGAAGTTCTATTATAGCCCTTTTTAGATAAGTACTGACTTAAGGTGCTAATTTTTTGTGCATAAATTTTGGTGTATGGTGCTGGTTTTTCAACTATAAATTCTGGTTATAGATGCATAATTTTCAAGTATAAAATGTTGGTTTGAATTCTGGTTTTTCATGTATGAATTCTGGTTATAAAGTGCCGAGTTTGGTGCTGTTTTAAAGGCTTAAAATTCTGCATAAAATGTGGTTCTATATTCTGAAAATTGTTGCACATTGTATAGTTTCAAGGGGTTAAGGAATGCTGCATATGATACCATTTATAAGCTGAGCAGTGTTGCATCTGGTGATTTTTATAGGTGTATGAAATTCTATTTTATAGATTTAAGTTGCTTGATTTGGTCATCTTACTTTAGAATAAATAAAATTTGGTCTCTAAATGAATTATGTGGTGATTCTTTGATTTTATTTCGTTGGGTTGTGGCTTGAAATAGGGTATCTGAAATTTTCACACTTCGAATTAAACCTTGGAGGTAGCATGCAATTAAATATTAGTATCTTCCATTTGGCTTTGTATCTTCTTTTTCTTTCATTTCTAACATGAGATAAAGAAAAGGTTTGAAAAGCTCCTGTCCAACAATTTTCATGCTTCAAAAGAATGAGCATGATCAAGCATCCATTTCACCGTCTTTCTTTTGCTTGCTTGCTCGGTGTATTATCATATTCAATTTGTTATTTTACACTTTTTAATTTTTTCATGCATGTGTCTCAAATGGAGGTTGCTCTTAATACTTTGACAGCTTGTTTAAATATTTCTAAGCTTAAGGAGCTGGTGGGTGGTGAATTTTGTTTTTTTACCTTAGGGTTGTTATGAGGTATTTTAAACTTGAAGTTTTCATTAAGTGACTTTATTATGATATTGTCATTTTAATATGCCAGGTTCTTGAAGCATTTGCTTCTTGGCTTTGCCTAAAGCATGGGTATGAATTTCCTTTATTTAGGCTTGAATCTGGAATACATACGGTGCAAAATTTTCCAATTTCTCTTATTTCTATTATTTTGTTGTTCCAAGAGGTTTTGGATTAGATTAAATTCATAGTTGGGGATTTTGGAACTCCATACATAAGCACATCTTCTTCAAGCCACACTTTGAATAGTTAGGGATTGATTTACAATTATAGTTTTTGTTTTGGGATATTTAGTTAAACAACATTATAAACAAATAACTTATTAATTTATTATTAATATTTTATAGCACTAATAATTTTTATTTCAATGAATATATATATTTATAATTATATTGGATATATAATTTCATAATTTAGCAATGTCTGGTTGATAATTTTAAAAAGGATTTCAATAATATATAATTAATTTTTTTAATTGATAAAAATTCTTACAAAAGGAGGCTATCAAACCTATTTTTGAAAAAATTGATTTTATTGGCGGTTTGAGCCGTCGCCAAATAAGAAACCAAACAACTAGCGGCAGTTCAAAACCGCTGGTACAAACACCCCAAGATTAAATCTCTATTTACATTACCATCAGTCAGAAACCGTTGGTAATTAATGTTACCCATTACTTAGCAATTAGAGGCAGTTGTTGCAACAGTTGGAAAAAAAATGCTATAAAATGTCGGAATTGGATCATATGCATTGAGAGAGCAGTGACGCGTGCCTGCAACCTCTTTACTCTTTTTTTAGTTTTAGTTTTATTTTTATTTTTAATTTTTTTTAATCTTATTCCGCCTCAAAAGATCTTATGCAGAGGCATTTCAGTGAGGATCCCATTCCATAAAATGCCTCTAGTCTAGACAAGTGCAACATTAATAGTGAGTCAATTGTCGTTAGATTCATTCAACAATGGTTAAAACTACTAGTAAAAACAAAAAGACCAAGAAAGAACTTATTTTTTGGTATTGTTAGGTAATAATAGTTTCTTGTATGTCAATTGTACTAATCAAAGATATAATTACATACAAAATTTTACTACTTTCTCATCCAGTGACTATTATAACTTTGGTAAATATAATTTTGATACTAATTTTGTCATAACTTAAAATCTTTAGCTAAAACTAGCAAATAGATTACACCAATTCAAGTTAGATTAACTTAATAAGTTTAAAGAAATGTACTCACTTAACTATACTAAAGAATAAAGAAATGTAGAAGCATGCCACATTTTGGAAACACATGTTTTATTCCACAAACAAAATCATTTAAGGAATGTCAAAAATCCTTAAAAACCTTCCTGAAGTACAGATGTTTCTCTATTCATACAAGCAATCTCAATCCTATAGTTAATAATTTTTTAAATGAAAAAGAAAGAACATAAAAAAAAAATATGAGCCACTCAAAATAACTATAGTCATTATAAGGTGACTTTAGGACATCTCAACTCCTATGTTACACAATTTGATCTAATACTTAGTGGTCATGACATCAAAGTTATATACAATGCATATAGAAATATGCTCTAGTCTTGAAGCAATTTACTTGATTACTTATTGATCTTTAAAAGAAAAATATAATATTGATAAACAAGTCCATTAACTTAATGAATGCATAAATAACAAAGTGTGGAAGAAGAAATAAGACATATACATGAGTTTTTTACAAATGAATAAAATTAAACAAAAATAAATAAAATAAAATAATATATGTATAAACTTATAAATATTCTGAAAGTTGAATAAATTAAATAATACATCAACTCTAAGAAATAATATTTTTAAAAAAAAAAAAAAAAACTCATTAGATGGATATCATTTGAAAAGTTAATATTGCGATACTCTTCAATGTGTCATTGCATCTTACTTATTTTACAACACATTTGGTAGGTGAAAGAGAGAGGAAAAGAGGAGGAAAATTTTTACATAATATTTATTATACTTATGTAATTATTACTTAACAGTATTTATTTCATTTTACAAATATTTTAAAATAAGGGTCAAAAGTCATTTTTCACCTCTAAAATTATCTTTTTATTTTTTATTTTTATTTTTAAATTTTTATATATCAAATAAACCTATTTTATTGCATTTTATTTCACAAATTTATTCCCTAATACTACTACTTTATTTTATAAATTTATCTTTTAGTGCCAATGCATTTTATTTCACTTACCATATTGTTTGTCACATCTTATATAGCACCTCCACCCTTTTAAACACATTACATGTAAGGGTGTTCAAAGATTCGATTTAGTTCAATTTTGAGCAAAAATTAAACTGAACCAACCTAATCGGTTTAGTATTTTATTAGATCTTGTCGGTTTTAAATTTTAATTAGTTTGGTTTAGTTTTTGTTCGGTTTGGTGCAATTTGGTCTAGTTTGGTTCTTTTTTTTTTTTTGCCTAAAAGTAATTTTTTTTAAAAAAAATATTCCTTGTAATATGTAGAATTTAATTTCTAATATCTTACATTTCTTAAAATTTTGATCCATAATAAATTTGGAATAATTTATTATTTTTATTTTTATTTTTTTGCCTAAAAAAATTTCATACATTCATAAAAGAGTTTTAAAAAGTGAGAAAAAAATAAGAGCAATACTTTATAATAAAATAGTATAAATAATTTATATATTTCTTGAACCACATAAAGAATGTAACTTTGATACAAGTTTAATTAACAAAAAATTTCATTAATCTAAAAAGAAATAAAATATTAAATTTTAATTAATTACAAATTTAATGGTTCGATTTAGTTTGATTAATCAAATATGAAAAAAATCGACAACCAAATCAATTTAATTAGTTCTACAATCACAAAAACTTAATCAAACTAATTTTTAATTGGATTTATTTGATTTTTGGTATTTTAGTTTGGTTTAATTGATTTAGTTTTTGTTTATCCTTAATCACATGGCATCACCATACTTTTTGTCACATTTCAATTTAGTTAGGTGCACCTAAACCATAACTCTCGTTAACAACTATCACATTCATTTTTTAAATAATATAAATAAATATTATATCAGAAACAAAAACCAAAAAATGAAGTTAAAAATATAGATAATTTAAATATGAAATTTTTTTAGACAATTATCAATTAATTAAAAAGAAATTAATTTTAAGTAGGGACAATTATTTATCAAATAAATAAAGAGAAAATTAAAATAAAGTTTCATAAAAAAAAGAAGAAGGAAGATAACATATTAGGAGTTTTATCATCATCTATGGTTACACATATGAGAATATCATAGTCTCATTTAGCACATACATCGATTTCACTATTATTTATAATATATTTTACAATTAGAGATTTTCAAAAATTAAAATTTGTTTTGTCATAACATAGTAAAATAAAAGTTATTAAGACAATATTTGAAGCAAGAAAAATATAGTTAAAGTGGTAAAAAAAATATACTCACAAAAAACAATCAATAATAAAGGTCTTTCTTACTGACTTAAAGTACAACCTCAATCATCGACGGTATCCTTGGTATTACTTAAAATCACATTAACATAAATTTAACAAGTAACTAATTAACCAATTCATGCTTTATAATACCAAAGTAAGTAAACACAATGTATAATAGCTAAAGCCTTATTATAATCTAAATTTTTTATTATTATCACTAATCGTAAATTTAAAATTTTCAAATAAAGCTTCTTAAATTCAAATTAAACTTTGAAATTATCTTATGAAGCCCAAAAAAAAAAAAAAACCCAATCTTGAGATCCCTCCATGATCAATTCTTGAGGGAAGAAGGTGAAAATCTGCAAACCACCGTTGGGCCAAGATGAAGGGAAAAAAGTAAGGAGACGGAAGAAGATAGTAGCAAAGAAAATCGGAAAGAGAAGGAGATGAGAGGAAGATGACTTGAAGCTTAACCTTTTCTTCAATGGCCTTTCACAGCAAGCAATGAAGGGAACTCAAGACGGCGGCACAGCTGGCTGCTGAAGCAGACATTGGCGAAGAAAGGCACTGTTGGTGGAAGAGAAAGGACGCTGCACGATGAAGGAGGAAGGACGTGGTGAAGAAGAGAGACACTGCGCTATTTGTGAATAGTGGAGAAAGACGCTGTCCCGCGAGGTGAAGGAGAGAGGACAGAAAACGGAAAAAGGGGGGAAAAACAGAAAAAAGAATTAGGACTTTTTAATTATTGTTTCAAAAGAAGATGGCAAATACATTGTTTTTTGGGCTTAAGAAATGGAATAAAAATATCATAAAGATTTAGGTTCAATAAAAATAATTTATTTTTTTTAAGATATAAAAAAGTCCTATTATTTACAAGACATATATTCAAGTAGTTTTATAAGATAATTTTTAGGTTTTAAAAATTTATTAAAATTAACTAATTTTGTTTTCTCTCACCCCGAAAACAATTTGTTTTGCATAAATGAATCATTCTTAATTTTTTCTGATTAACTTTTAAAATTTTAGATACTTATTTATAAAAATTATGGTTATTACAATTATAGTTATATATATTTTTACGATGACCCAAATTCCTTTAATATATATAATATTGGCGATTGATTCAAAAGAGTAAAAAGTAATAATAAAAATTGACATAATTAATTAACAAGCACAACTTAGTGAACATACACAAAAGGTACGTGCTTATTATTTGACTCATATAGGCCAAATATAGCAAAAAAACAAACAAATCATACACGACATCACAGCAAGTTTTTAGCTTGCAAATCAACATAGTACGTAGATGAGTAGCCTCATCATCACTTTCATGCATATAATAGTAGCACAACGCTGGCGGCATGAACGACTGCCATTTAAAAGTTAAAGACCACTTACATAAACCATATATGTAAAACAGTAACACCACCACACCACGAGGATATTCATATTTTATTTAATACTAACATATATATGAGATCACCATGTGGTGTGTCCCGGCAAGGAACACTAAGTCTTGTGGAACTGGTAAAGCACAGTGCTAATATCGTTATTGTTACATCCAGCGTGGAACAAGCGGTTGTAGTAACCTTTATCGGGACCAGGAGTAGCTGCAACCATGGAAATGACCCTATTTTCCCCCTTTAGCTTTTCTAGCAGTCGCTCTAATCCACGAAGATCCGCATCAGGACTGAAGTCTTTGTAGTAAACGTCGATCCCATCAAGGTGGAAGGTATCGATCATGTCTGTCAGGGATTCGTAAGCAGCCTCTACCCACGTGTTTATATCATCAGTTCTGACTGAATAGCTATCTGGGCCTCCGATGCTCGCAAAAACCTTGGAAAGCTTGTGATTCTTCTTGAAATCCTCGATCACTCCGCGCGTGATCTGTAGGTCCAAAGGGGCCGCGAACTGTCCTTTATTCTCCCTGGCGAATTCCAGAACGAGCTGGAATTCCACCTGCTCCGGGAGATTCACATTTGTGAGATTTTGAAAATCAGCGTAATGGTGGAGGTAAGCCCGATAATAGGACGCTCTTCCGGCCATTTTGAAATGCTTCTTCGGATTTTGATTTTGGTGTGGGTGTGGGTGAACCGAACTCCCTCCGTGGCCTTATATAGACGAGTTGAGATCCTCTTCCGCGTCCCTAAGAGAGAACTTGGATTATTTAGGTAATTTAAATTATTATTATTTTTTCAATTTGTAATTAACAAAATATTTTATTTTTAAAAAAATAAATAAAAATTTAAAACCTAAATTATCTAAATTAAATTTAAAGTATCCAAACTTCTTCCTATTGCCCACAAGGAAGAGAAATCCAGATTTAGTATACAGTAAAAGTGACGGGCACATAGTACACTATACAACTCATCACTTCTCCATTGTAAGTGAGGATTTCAATTCTAGATGATGGATCAAGATTTTCTGAAGTAAAGATTCTGAATAAGTTCTCTAAAAGAAGAGATAAATAACGTAAAATTTTGTAACTAATATATATATATATATACATACATACATACATACATATATATTAAAAAAAAAAAAAGAACGTGACACTACCCCATTTCAAAGGCAGGAAATTTCAGAGGATCTATTTTCGTAGATGAGTCTTATGTAATAACGCCGACGTCACTGCTCTCCTTCAGAACCATTACGTCATTGCCAACTGTCTAATTAACCGACTGTCACGTGTACCCCTCCTTTCGGTCCTTATTCTCCTGCCAACTATCGTAGCAAAACCCATGAAACCATGTACCACTCATGAGCAGGGCATTATAGTTCTCCATTCGGGATACATATTTATTAGATAAAAGATTTTTTTTCTTTAAGGCCAGACTCATGCATATGAAATTTGATTATATAAAATGACAGCAAAAAATAAATTGTTTTAAATAATTATTAATATAACTTAAAATTCATATAATATTATCTTACTTTTTTGGATAATATGTTGTATTGATTAATATATAGTAATATATGTATATATACAAATACATATATATATATATATATGTATGTTAGGATTTGAGACAAGGTAAATATCATATTATTCAGTTTCTAACTCATTACTTAAAATATCCATAAAATTGCTTATAACCAGATCCAAGCACATAAGTTTTATGGGTGTTTATGGGGGGGGGGGGGTTTGAATATTTTGCTCATTTATTCCCATGCTGAAATTCACTTTCACTTAAGTTGCGTTTAATGAGTAATCTTGGAGTGAGAATTTTAGAGATAAAATGAAACTGATTCACGTGTGTCATGTGAAGTAACTAAGGTCATGAATTATGCATATTAATAGTACTAAAATAGTATATGATTGATCATTTTAGTAGAATTTAACATTATATGCGCAAAAAAATTTAATGAAATAAACAAATCAATTTTTATAAAAACTCAATTAGAAATGAAACTTATAAACTATCGAAACAAAATTTAAACATGATTAAAGTTTAGGGACAAATAAAATAATTCAACCTTAAGTTTACCTCTTTTTAGTTTTAGTTTTAGTTTTAACAACTGAATTTTTCTAAAAAAATTGATTTTTTTAGATTTAGTTTTAACAACTGAATTAAAAAAAATATTTTAATAATTCAAACAAGTTTCTCTAAGCTTGAATCATGGTTTATGATGAAATAGTTACCATACAAGAGGAATTTACTCCGTCCAATTACACTTGTGAGTTATGATTGGCCAGTTCAGCAAGCAAAGTAACCAGGGCAACAAAAAGAAGAAGACCAACATGGTTGTTGGCAGCATTTAATATATGCATATGTACTTTCAATTTTATGTACGAGGAGTACAAAGGATTTCCCTCTGATAGAGATGGAAGAACCAATACAAGATTAATTTGTTAATATTTTATGGGTAAATTATTATTACCTTCTTTAAGGTTTGGGATTTTTCCCTCGGTACCCCTCTTGTTTGAAGAATAATATTCCCTTCGATCCTGTTTATTAGAAACAAAAAACTGTTTCACTGGTATTAAAAAAAAACAGTTAATATTAGTTTAACTCATTAATTAGCTTCAAATTTGATAATTTTTTCTTATTTTACCCATCTTTATTTTGCATGGGAAAACATTATGCATTGTTAAGTATATTAGATGTAACAACAAATGAATGGTAAAAAAGAAATTTATTATTTAGTGAAATAAAAAAATATACTATATTTCTTATATTTTGGAACCAAAAAAATCTCTTCAAATTTTCTTATAAACAGGACCGAAGGGAGTAGTGCTCTGTCCTCACTTAATGTTTTATGCAGCTTTTGGTGGTGGCTATTCACTAGCTAACAGTGTGCAAGCTGTTGAAAATCGGTGGACAAGGATGACGGGGAAAGAAAAATAAAAAAGGGCTGATGAGGTTGTAAGAGGATTGAAATTGAATCGTAAAGAAAAAATACAGAATTGCATTTTTTTTTATAAATCCGTTAACACTCTATTGTGAATAGAGGAGCACAAAGTTATTTTTAAAATAAGAGGATACGGAGAAATAAAATTCCAAGCTTAAAATGAGATAACAGTAATTTATTAACATTTTTATTAGATCTTGTTATAGAGAATTTAATTTTTTTAAAAAGATTGATTTTTTTACAATTAAATGATTTTGAGATCTATATTTATAATAAGAAATTATTGTAAGCCGATATTAAAAATAAAGATCCTATAATAAAAAAGGTCACGAGAGCATTATCCCATTCTATTTCCTCGTGCTACGATGGAAGTATTAATGGTTGTTGACGACCAATACCAATCCACCACAACTAGCTATTTACTACCATCTAATATCCACCGGTCGATGTATATATTACTATAATTAAGTACTGAAATGGTTATAAATGCAATGGAGACCTCTAACAATATCCATAATTGGAGGTACACCGTTTATAGTCACGCTATAAAAAGTAGTTGTAATATTATTTAGTCTTTTTTTTTGTAGTTATCTGACATAGAGGAGTCCCCGCCAAGGGGAAAAAAGCATGTGGATGAGTTGTTTTACTTTCCCACAGATGTTGACTCTCCGCTTGACAAAACGTGACCCATGCACGCAAGGCCGCAAAGCATCCAATCAATATATTTATACATATTGCCAGATCTTCTTTTTTTTTTGTTTCCTCTTTTCCTGTATGATTGAGAACTGTTATGGATGACAACTCAACAAGGACCACATACATGTTCATTCTATTCCAACGCAGCGGGTCTAAATGATAATTTGTGGTGACTTCCACACACACTTTTTAATTTTTTTTTTAACTTGAGACCTCCTTGTGCTTTGCGCAAATTTTCATAAAAATTAATTTAAGAAAATAAAAAAACGCAACTCCAAAAAATTTGCGTCCGCATTTAATTAAAAGGATAAAGTTAGGCCAAATTTTAAAACTAAAATTAAAAAGACAAAATTTAAAAAAAAAAGGTTAAACTTAAAAAACGAAAATGAGCTTTTGATTAATTTTAGTATAAATACACATGTAATATATAAAATTTTGTCTCCTCTGTGTACCAGGTGAAAAGGATTTGTCAGAACCAATAAATTCTTAAGCATAGTTTTTCTTGTTCATTGAAGCCCTTACTTGTGTCGTGGCTTTATTGGATTACATATTTATTATCATATTTGTATGTATAATCATTGCTAGAACTTTTTACACAATAAACTATTAAAAGTGATGGTCCCACTAATCCTCAACTTCATTATTATTATTATTCATTGTATTGTCAGTCATTAGAGGGTAAGAATAATTATGTGCTAAGCTTTCATTCAAAGTTAAGCTAAGGATTACTTGAACACTTAAGTTTTAACATGTGCTTCAAATTTTTGCACGGAAAATCAAGGTTGTTATTGAAGGTGCTCCTCGCTATATGTAAAAAAAATATTTAAATTACAATTAAATTAAATTATGCTATATATATTACAATTAAATTAATATATATTGTAAAAGAATATTTTTTAAAATATTAATATTTAATAATATAAAAACTAATTAACATATTTTACATATATCAATAAATTTATGCAAAATATATTAGATAAAACTTATCGAAAGTTATAAATTTTCACCACATAATATCAAAACTTTAATTTAGACAACAAAATCATTTCAATGTTAAAACTGACGGGTTTATACTGATTTGGCTAATTATTAATCAAATTTTTTTGGGGTCAATTTTGCAAGTTAATTGGATCAAAATCTTAATTAGTCACTGATTTTTTCTCAATCCGACTAACTTTATAATAACAAGAAGTCGCCAAATGTTTAAATGACAAAATAAATATTATAAAACTCAACAAACAATTTTAAACTAAAAATATATATGTTTAATAGATATGAAAGGTTATATATTAAGTAGTTCATAATTTTAATAGCGATGCACAACGTGGGTGATTTAGAAAACCAAACAAAAGTTACTATATTTTCAAAGGAAAATATTTTAAGAGTTTTTTTTTTAAGTAAATGCAGCACGTGAATCTCAAATTTCAAATAACAAAATTGTATTACAATGATAATAATTTCCCTTGAATGATTTGACTCCCATGAGTTCCTATATAAAATATCAACTTGTTAGCATGAGATGAGAACAACCCCATGTGATTATAACAAGCACGAAAATAAAACCGTAACTTAAGGTGACTGATTAGCATTAATGAACTGTATAGGCACTAATGATGTTTGAGATGCTTTTATGGAACAGTCTATCTCTGCCACTTCTTTTACTTCAAAGTGGGAATCGAAATCGAATGTTAGATGTAATCAGGTACGACTGGGACCACTGTGGTCCTGTTGGTCCCCCCCTCATTATCGCCTTTCTCTAATTTTGTCGGGCTTGCCCAACATTATTTTCTTCAACTAGTCAATTCTACAATAAGTGTGATCTCACTGATCTATCTATGCAATGTGATTTTTTTTTTAATTTGAATAAATTAATTTTTTCAAAAAAATATTTAAATTACATAATTTTTTATTATAAAAATACACTAACTCTTTTAAAATTAAAATGTATTTAAAAATATTCTAAAAATAGTATCTTTTAATTAAAAATATAACTTATTAAAAATTTTATTTATTTTATATTAAAAATTTTAAATTTAATTTATTTTAAAATTAAAAAATATATATTTTATATTGATCATATAAATATTTAATATTTATTATATTATATAAATAATAGAAATAAAGATTTTTTTGTTAAAATATATGTAATTATATCTTATTTTTTGTTATAAAAAATATTAGTATAACATATCTTTCAATTTTTTAATTTTAAAATAGAAAGTAAGGAATATGTAATTTAATAATTTTTTTAAAAAATATAATTTATTCTTTTTCTGTTTATCAAGCTTTTAGTTTTTTTTTCTTTGAGTCACACTTCACATTTTCTTTTTTAAAGTTAGAAATTTAGATTCCTATCCTATCACAATAACTACTGAACATTGTCACGAATACTGTCAGTGTTCATATAAAAGAAACAAAAACATTAGTTTTACAAAATAATTTATCATATCAATATAGCACTTAAAAAATAAGTTCACCTATTTTTTGGATAAAAAATTGTGGCACAAGAAACTTTATTAAAAGTAATTTTTTTAAAATTTTTAAATGAAGCTGGAATAAACAATGAATTGAGTGTTTACAAGCTAATTCAAACCCTTACTAACATCCATATTTAAAAATAAAATAAAATAAAATAAAAGTTTTTATAAATGATATAAGAATGAAATAGAAATAACGTGTATAATTTATAGTACCCTAAATTATCACTAAAACTTTACAGTTTAATGTATTTTTTGGCAGGTGTATGATTCAATGGTTTTTATGATAATATGGAATAGAAATAACGTTTACTAGTCTCTTGAACTTCATAAATTTGTTTGTTGGAGTCATTTTTTGTGGTCTTGCTAATCTTGGCATGCATTGTTTTCTTTTAACTGCTTTTTATTACATCATTCAATTTCTTTTCCTCAAAATTTTTTTCTAATAGGACTAAGCTTAATGATTTAAGGCCATGGTATCCAACTCCAGTCTTTTTTGTATGTTTTTTAGCAATTAATAGAAGTGATTTAGCTTCCCTGGCTGATGGAATTTCATGTTCTAGGTATGAACTATTAATTATTTCTTTTTAATAACATTTTTCCTTTTTTGGAATGGATCTTTGATTGGGCTCTCAACATTTTTATAGTAGTTTTAAATCATGTCTTTAGTGATAGATAGTTGGCATTCTTCCTTTATATTGTCATTGTTACTACTTGCAGGTAAAAATTGCATTCATTTGTATTATCATAGGATTCTTATGGCTAGCAACATGGATGAGATGATGACCAACTAAAATTGAGATGATGAGAGCCAAGGGTAGATATTCCTATTATAGTGTAGGGCCTTTTAAATCGTGATATCTAGGTTATGAAATTGTTACATAATTATAAACAAATTGATTTTCCAATTCATTGGGTTGAACATTAGTGTTTACTTTATTTTATAACTTCTAAGAGAGAAAATTGAAAATCTTACAATACAACCTATTAAATGTCATGAAATTGTCATTCAGCTTTAAATTTGCAAATTATGTAATATGAGAGAAGCTTGAGTGCCTTGGAAATGAAAGGCAACACTATATGAAGGATCAATTAGTTTCTTAACGACAATTAATCTATTTGCTTTGAAGCTTAAATCTTCATACATCTGAAGTAGATAGCAGTAATGATAAAAGGCAATACAGCCTATTAACTATTAATGATGATAGCTTAAATCTTCTATAGGTATGCTTGAAATGAAAACACATGAACTTTTAAAAGTTCCATAGCTTCTATTGGTTTTTGTGAATATATTTTTTAAACATATCGATCTATCAAGTTACTCACACTTGATATTCTTATGGGTTCTCAAAGTCTTACGGATGGGTGGATTTGTACCAGTATTAAGTTGTCATGTGAAGTCATTTGTCATATGTTAGGCATAGTCGCAAATGTGTTAGGCGTCACTTTGGAGTTTCTTAATTGACACCATATGCATTTGTCTCTGCATTTGTCAGGTTTAAAGTCTAATTGGATGTCAAGGCTTTGAAGATCAAAAGATATAGGTACTAATCTTTTTCCCATTCAGCAATGATTTTTTTAATAGTAAAATATTAAAATAGAAATTTTGTTTGGAGAAACTAAATATAATATTTCTTTAAATTATATGCATGAATGATGTAATATGCATATCCAATAGTGTAGAATCTAGGAACAATTTTTACAATCCAGCAAAATCAAAAGCATATAACAAATACGAGAAAGTACTACTAAGTTCCTTTTAAGAGGAGACTTACCATTATTTAAAATGGTAAATATGTGTATGCCTACTGGGGCATTTGAGCTACCGCGAAATGAAAAATAAGATTATGAGTGAAACATATTTGGCGAATGGGTAGGGAAATGTATTGGACTTGCGGTGAAAAATGCTCAATCTTTTCGTCTTGATGTCAAGAAGTTACAAACCCAGTAATCTCCTACTCTGGAGCTGAAGAGTTTTACCCTTGTTGTGATGTTAAAAAGAGGCAAATCCTTGATGAATGTAATTCCAATTATTTCAGGGTAGAAAGTTACAAACGGAAGCACACGTATTAATTTCTCATGAATTGTCCAAGAAAGTACAGTTTGTGGGTTTTCCAAGCAGTTGGTTCAAATGTGAGCATTGTAAAGTTTCATATTTTGGTATAACTTATGTCATAGAAGTTTTATTTTACAGAATATTAAATATATATATCGGCACGCATTCACTTATTCTGAAATACTCAGGTTCCAATATTTTTTATCATTAAACATGCCCCGTGACTCCTATCAAACATGTTTTTCTTTTTCTCTTTTATTGATGTATCTCTTACCGGGCTTGGAAACCAAATCAAATATCTAGCCAGACTTATGTAAAAGGTGTTCGAAGAAGTTCAGACCCGATGACCATGTATTCAACTATCAGAAGTGACACAAAAATAGTGAATGCTAATAGAGAATGGTGTTCTTTTTTTCCTTTTTGGTAATGAAAACAATGCAAATACAAGGAATGAGATCCTCTGCAGTGAGAATCCCATCAAGTGTCCTTATAATGAGATTTTGTGAGATGTGATAAAATAAAAAAAATAAAAAGTAGAAAAATAAGAAAAAGCCTAAGAGACATTGTAGACGTACTTCACGGTTTTCTCACCGCAGGGGATTCGATTTCCAAATACAACAAAATCAAGCTGGGGTATCATGACTCTCAATGGTTAAAAAACATGGGTTATAAGGACTCTGGATGTTGTTCCACTTTCCATTGCAAGAAAGATCATCAATAATTTAAATAATTCTAAGTTAGTGAATATGGCCATGAACTAAACACACACAAATATGTGATGATTAATCCCAAGTCCTCTAGTTAGCATGATATTGCCTTTCTCGTTCTTATTTATTATCTATGTTCATAAGATTTTTATATAAAATTGTTGTATTATTTTACATTTAAAATTTGTGAAAGTAATTATTTTGCTAAAGCATCCAATACATTAAGTTCAATTGAATTTAATGTGATCAAATTGATTCTATCAAAAACAAATAATTATTTATATGTTTTTTATATCAAATATTTAATAATTAAAATATACATTTCTAATGGTGCAGTTTTCCTGTTGAAATTTACAATGTTTACATACTTTAGATCCAAACCCGACTTCCACTCCATCCATATGTTCATCAAATGTTTAACAATTATCAACTGCTTTGAGCTGAACAAAAAATTCTTCTGGTTTGAGTCTACAACACCCTTTATCGTGTCAACCTAATGTTCCAAAATATTTGTTCACTTTTGTGTAAATTTGTAGTGGGTTTTGTCTCCTAGACCCCATTTGGTTCGACCAAAAAAAATGGAAAGTAAAAAAGAATCTATGACAAAAGATGTTTGGTTGCAGGATTTGAGAACAAAAACAAAAAAACTATATATTATACACTTTCTTTACTTCTATGCACAGTGCATTTTTCAAACACATTTATTTAGATATTGTTATTCTTCCCATTCATACTACTATTAATTATCGTTATACATACACACACATATATAATATATTTATTTATATTTGATTATTATTTATTATATGAAATAAAAATTTCTTAAAAAAATTACGTAACAAATAAGAATAATGAATTTTTAAAAAGAAAATAAACTTATAAAAATCACATTTTAATTTTTTAAAAAATTTAATCAAATAATGAAATAAGAAATAGTAGAAACTAATTGAAAAAAATTCAAATAATATAAAAAATTATTTTCGAATAAAGTTCAAAAAAAATTTTTATTTGAAGAAAACAGGCCTTTAAAGTTAAAATTAATTCAAATATTTTTTTTGAAAATTAGAACAATTTTTTATTGTAACAGTCAGAAATTCCAACATTTGGAGCTCATTTTCTTTTCTTAAATGAAGGTATTTTTGTTCTTTAACTTTTATTATTTTCTATTCCATTTTTATTTCATCCAACCAAATAAACAAATTCATATATAATTTTTTTTTCATTCGTATCAAATATAATTTATTATTATTATTTATTCATCTTTTTATTTTTATTTTCAACGTTTAAGAATCTGTTATCCAAATGAGGTACTCCTCTGCCTTGGAATTTTTTTTTTCTTTTCTGTTATTTGTGCTTGTAAACAACAATTGTTTGATTGACCGGCAGTACTGTACCATCTAATTATAATCATTTGATGTCTTCTGTCTTCAATTTTGTTTATATTAACACTCGCAATATCATATTTTTCAACTCTGCCAGTGATACAAACAACATCGTCGAAAGAATATACATATCCTAATTAATATATATATATACATGCATATATATATATATATATATATCTAAATGCCTTGTTCAATATACAAATCTTTTAACTAATATTATATATATTTTAAAATTAATTTTTTAAACAATTTTGATATGATTTTATATGACAACACACCACCCTATTTGTCTACAAATCAGAAAAAAAGACCCATTCTTTTCCTGCTTCCTCAATTTAATATGAACTTTTCACCCCACACGTGTTCATCTCATTTAAATTATTTAAATCTAATCTAAATAATTATTATAAAATTGGGATAATGAAATGTAGGTTGCATGCAACATTATATATATACTGCAAATAACTAAATCATGAGAATTAAAAAAATTAATTTTTTTAATTTTGTCATAAATAAATATTTTTTAAAAATATTTTTATTTATTGTGTGCACTCTTCTTAAAATTAATGACAATTATTATTCATAATTTAATTGACTCTTATATAATTAGAATACTATAATTAATATACTAAATATTAGTAATTTATTTTTTATATTTTAGATCAAATTAACCGTCAAAGAAGGTTGTATAATTATAAAAAAAATTTAAATATAGATCATCTAACTTGAATATGAATGGCCTGTATGAAATAAACATGATTGAGTAGAAAAAACGCTGGCAGAGATCCCACATTGGGATTCCGTTCATTGCTGCACCCCTACCTTCAATTTGCTAGTTCTGCTGCTCTTCCTCAAGGAAATTCGAGACCTTGGTGTCCCTCTATGGAACTCTGTTGCTCTTTGTTTCTCCGAGAGATCAAATTCTTGGAAAATGGAATTATATTTAACTGCATTGATAGTGACGAGAGGGAGGTTAATTCCTTTTCCTAAGTAGTTTAGTTGGATTTTTATGCTATTGCAGGGTATTGGGGAAATCAATCTCAAGACCATCGCATCATCATTCGCAACCATAATGGTTTCTATAATTTACTCCCTGTTTTTGTGAGTCATCCGAATCTTCGATCAATTGTTTCTTTCATTTTATTCGTAATTCTAGGTTTGAATTGTTTGGCTTTGAGGCACTAATAGAACTCCGGAAATATAGGAGAAAGTTAGCAAGAAATAACAGAATGAAGAGAAAGAACGAAGGAAGAGAAAGAGAAAAGAGAGAGAAGATGGAGAATTGAGGGAGGTTGAGAGGAGAGCATATTCATGAAATGCCTGCCTCCATCCTACGCCCCCCTTCACATTTTATTCAAATAATTAGACACTGATGGCTGTTAGGCCGTTACATAGAAATTACAAGATTACCCCTACTAATTACTACAAAAGTCCTAAATACCCTCAGCTTATCAAAATGCTCGTATCAACCATGCCCCGTCAACATTATCCTTGTCCCTAAAGATACTGAGCTTGAGCAAAGTCTGGGAATTAGCGTTGCAGATCATATTAGTACTCCCACGTGGCTTCTGCAAGCATTTCTCCCTTCCATTTTACTAACACCTGAGTGGCTGCCTCGTTGGACCATTCTGCAATCTAGAGATTAATTCAGGTTCTCGTTAAGTAATAAAAGGATCCTAGTCGAGAGGTAATGGCTGTTGATGAGCATAAGGGTTTGAACATTTTTTAAGAAGAGATACATGGAAGGTAGGGTGGATTTTTGAACCAATCGGGAGTTGTAATCTGTAAGCTACTTGTCCTACCTGGTGCAGAATCTAATAAAGCCCATAATACTTGGGAGCCAGCTTTTCTAATCGTTTTCTTTCTACCATAAACTGTCAAAATGGTTGAAGTTTGAGAAAGACCCAATCACCCTCCTTAAATTCTCGTTTAGACTTATGTTTATCTGCTTGCTGTTTCATTTTGTGAGCCATAAAGGTCAAGTTCTACTTCAGTTTGGCTAGCATGGTTTCTCTAGAAATAAATCTTTGATCGATCGCGGCCATAAAGGATTCCTGAGGTAGATGCGGTAAATGCAAGGCAGAGGTTGGCCATACATGACCTCATAAGGAGTGTATCCCATAGAAGTATGAAATGTAGTGTTATATCACCACTTAGCCAATGATAGCCATTGTACCCATTCCTTTGGTGTCTATCATATGAAGCTTCTTAAATAGTGTTCCATATAGCGATTTAGAACTTTATTCTGCCCATCACTCTGAAGATGATATGCCATGGATAAACTCTGTGAAACTCTTGATTTGGATAAAAATTTTTGCCAAAATTTGTTGGTAAAGATTGGATCTCAATCACTTACTATGTTGCTAGGGGCTCCATGAAGCTTATAAATACTATCCAAAAAGACTTAAGCTAAATTTGCTGCCGAGAAGGGATGTGACAGTGGAATGAAGCGAGCGTATTTACTAAGTCGATCGATTATCACCCAGATGGTATCTTTGCCATGCGATGGAGGAAGCTTTTCAATGAAATCCATGGCTACGCTATATCATACACCTTTAGGTACTGGTAAAGGTAGCAGTAGACTCGGACAAGTTGCTGTTTCATACTTGCATTTAAGGCAAGTTTCACAATTACCCAAGAAATTTTTGATGTCTGTATACATTCCTTTCCAATAAAAAGAGATTTGATACGTTGTAGAGTGGCTTTAATCCCATAATGGCCTTCTAACAGGGAGGAATGCAACCAAGACAAGAGGTTCTGCTTCAGAGTAAGTTGATCATTGCCAATAACTAATTTGTTTTTTCGAGTTAGAATGCCATTCTTCCATGTGTAGTGAGGATAGGAAGTAGGATTAGTTTCTAAATCCTCAATGATTTGTTTGAGAATACCATCCATTTGCCATTGAGCTTTGATAATTTCCTAAAGATCCGTCGAAACAGAGGATAGGCTCATCTGTAGCAATTCACCATGTGAAGCTCGAGAAAGGGAATTTGCAGCTTTGTTATCCTTGCCTTTCTTATAAGCAATCTTATACTGTAGCCCCATCAACTTAGTAAGCCAGCTGAATTAAGATAGAGTCGATAACCATTGTTCGAGAAGATATTGTAAGCTTTTTTGGTCTGCAAGTATGATGAATGGTCTGATGCTCAGGTACTGGTACCATTTTTCAAATACATAAATGATGGCAAGCATTTCCCTATCATACATAGATAGCAACCTATTCTTTGGGGATAATACCTTGTAGATGTACACTATGGGATGATTCCTCTGTATGAGAATAGCACCAATGCCAAAATTAGAAGCATAAGTTTTGATAACAAATGCTTCTTCGAAGTTAGGTAAAGTCAGTACTGGAGCTATTACTAGAGCTATCTTGAGGTTGTTAAAAGCTTTTTTCACTTATGTACTCCATATGAAATTGTTTTTCTTGAGAAGATCCATGAGTGGTCGCGCCAGCACCCTATATCCACAAATAAATCGTCTGTATTATCTCGAGAGACCTAAAAAATCTCTTAATTCTTTAAGGGTATTTAGAACCAACCATTCTTTTACTGTATTAAGCTTGGCAGGATTCGTAGCCACCCCTTTATCTGATATGATATGCCTCAAATATTTAATCCAATTTGTGGCAAATGCACATTTGCTCTTCCGAACCGAAAATTGATGTGCACAAAGGGTAGTCAGAACTTCCTCTAGATGTTTTACATAAGAGTTCAAATCCCTACTATATATTAAAATATCGTTGAAGAAGACCAATACAAATTTCCTGAGTAGCTTTTAGAACACTACATTCATAATGGCTTGGAAGGTCGAGGGAGAAAGGCATTACTAGTTATTCATAATGCCCAAAATGAGTTTGAAAAGTCATTTTGGGGATATCTTCCTCATGCAATCGAATCTAATGATAACCCAATCTAAGGTCGAGCTTGGTGAATACTTTTGCCTTTCCCAATTTGTCCAGCAAGTCTTCTATAAAGGGAATGGGGAATCTGTTCTTAATAGTGGATTTATTGAAGGAATAGTAATAAATGCACATCTTCCAATTGCTGTCCTTTTTTTCACCAACACCATGGGAGAAGCAAACGGTGATGTACTTGGTTGAATCACTCCCGCCTTAAGCATCTCTCGTACTAACTTTTCTATTACATCTTTTTGGAATACTAGGTATCGGTATGGCCGAATGTTGACTGGATTGGAGCCTTCCTGCAGCACAATTTTGTGATCATATTGGCCTCTGCTAGGGGGCAACCCTTGAGGCTCTTCGAAAACATCATCAAATTGGCACAATAGTCGTTGAAAATTAGGAGGTATTCCGGTAGTAGTCATGGTCCACACTCTATAATTACTTTTGTTTGGTATATCGGGGACCAACTGTAACATGTAGAGACCTTTTTGTTCAGGAATCAATTGCATGAGTTTCTTATCTCTTTTAGCCTTTGCTGTTGCTGATTGTTGTACCATTTTTCCCTTCCAAGTGAATTTCATAATTAGGTTCTTAGCATTAAATTTGATGGTGCTTAATTCTCTCATCCACTGCATTCTTAGATCCATGTCACAACCATTGAGGGGGATGAGAATTACATTAGCTTTTGGCTCTAAGCCTTGAGACACCTACCTGAAGCCTTGGCAAGTGTGAGTTCCTTTTAATTGGTTCCCATTAGCTATTGTAACAGCTACCATATCTATGGGGTAGGCATTGCATTCACTAATTAAGGAAGCATTTAAAAATTATGAGAACTTCCCGTATCAATCAGAATTTGTATAAATCCTTTTTCCACATTTTCCTTTCACTCTCATCATAGGATATGAAGCGTTTCCCAGCATAGCATTTAAAGAGAGTGTGGGGTTTTCCTAAGTTCCTGTGTCTGTCGATTCCATCCCCTCTTTTAACGACACCTCCTCTGGATCAATAGTCTCCTCATCATAAACTTCCATTAGGTATACTTGCATTTTCCTACGTTAAGGACAGTCATAACAAACAATAGTTCAACCCAAGAATAAGAAGGATAATAAAAATTATGCGTACCTGATGATCCCATTTAGGGCTGTTAAGAATTTTTTTGGCAGAGTTACAACTCACTTTGCCTCTTGGATTTCCTTAGAGTCAATGATCAGAATTAACAGAGAGTGATGGAGAGTCAAAAAATACTACATTGTGTCTTCTGCTGTTGAATTGGTTTCTTAAAAAGGATGAACGTGTAAACGTTCATGTTGACCAGTTCAATAACTGTCAAATACTCCATATCCTTTTTTTAATTTCAATTATTATTAAAAATCATTATATTAACAAAACTCTTTATTAAATAATTATGACTTTGTCAGTTTTGTGATAGGGAACTTACTGACATCCAAAGACTGTGAGTTGGGCTTCTAGCCAGATGGGCTGACATATGTGACCCACCCATCACAGATCACATATGCATATATTAAGCCCAATTTTGTCTTAAACTTAATAATTTGTAATTTAACCAATTAACTTTAATGTGTTGCTTATCAAATAATCAATTAATGCTAATCTACAAAATATAAAATAATAATTAATGAAATTATTTCAACATCCTCATCATAAACTTCCATTAGGTATACTTGCATTTTCCTACGTTGGGGACAGTCATGACCTGGAGTATATTTGTCATGGCAAAAATAAAATAAGTTTTTAGCTCTGAGGTCTTCTAATTCAATAGGAGAGAGTCTCTGTTTGAACTGTACCCAAGGTCGCCCCAAGATTCCCTTCTGTTTGCGATCCATTAGAGTAGGTTTCAACTCCATTTTAGTATCACATCCTTGATTTTTTCCCTTGACTATTTTGCTTGTGCCCCCTGAATTCATCATGCCAATTATCCTTCTCAAGGTTCCCATTCCAGCCATAACCCCCTTTCGTAGCAACGCATAATTCATCTCTACCATCTTTGCCAACCTAGATGCCTCTAGCAAGGATTGAGGTTGCAACAACTTAACTCCCATTGATAGTTCAGGTTTAAGGGCACTTATTAAACAACTTAGCTTTTGTTGCTCACTTAGGTTTACTCTGCAGACTAGATCATCGAACTTAGCTAAAAATTCTGAAAGAGATTTAGATTGTCATAAGTGCATTAGTTCTTCCATGGGATCATCATACAATGGCCCAAATCTAATTTTCACAGCCTCCACAAAGATAGCCCATGAGATTCTCCTATTCCTACTTTTCTCAAAGTGTTGATACTATTTATATGAGGCCTTATCCAGACCAAGGCTCGCTAACACAACTTTATTCCCTTTAGGCGTTCCATCCAACAAGAAAAAAAATTCACATTTGGAAATCCATCTAAAGACATCGCTGCTGGTAAATTTAGGAAAATCTACCTTGGTGAAGCGGGTGGGAATTTGATAATTTTCTATCATGGAACGAGAAGCGCCCGAAGCAATTTGATTGTCTTCTCTAATGCATTGCCCAACCAAATCAACTAACTGTAGGGAAATTCCATGCATCATTTCCTACATCCCAGCCACTTGCGTTTCCAGCTCCCTAATTTTCTAGTTGGACTTTGTACGTAAGTGGTCCTCCATATCACGTAAACTGCTTCAAGCTCTTGTTCCTTCTACCATTGGATCGTTGGCTTTGATACCAAACTGATATAACTCTGAAAATATAGGAGAAAGTTAGCAAGAAATAACATAACAGAGAGAAAGAACGAAGGAAGAGAAAGAGAAAAGAGAGAGAAGAAGGAGAATTGAAGGAGGTTGAGAGGAGGGTAGATTCACGAAATGCCTGCCTCCATCCTACGTCCCATTTTACATTTTATTCGAATAATCGAACGCCGATGGCTGATAGGGCATTGTATGGAAATTACAAGATTACCCTTACTAATTACTACAAAAGTCCTAAATACCCTTCAGCTTATCAAAACGCTCGTATAAGGGATGAATAGTTATGCTTGGATTGATTTAATTGTTGAAAAAATTGAGATGAATTTAATGGAAGTAGTGACAAGGGCAAATAATGATACTTGGACTGATCTTAAGGACTCTAAAATCTGAAAGTCTCTACCTTCGTCGAAGCGAATGGGTCGTACCCAAGAGAATATGAACAATCCACAAAAAACTGCATTGCCACAGTATTTTCGATACCCAGATACCTAAATATAATCATCTTCTTGTATTGCCACGGTCTTTCAAGTGTCCCATTCATTTCAAATTCGATGCCCAGCTGTGTTGAAGGGAGAGAAATAGAGAGAGGAGATTCTTTAGATACGACGCTTTCATTTTAATGCTTTGCGTCTATGGGTTCTGAAATTCTTCATTTTATTGCTTATGGATTAAGGTATCTGAGCATTAGTTTACCACCACAGAATGCACGCTTCTTCTTTGCTTACAAGGTTCTGATTGAAGTTGGAACAGATTGTTTAGCAATGAACAGATATCGAGGACGACGGAAAAGAATGGGTCTTTTTTTTTTCTTATGCATAGATGAGTGGCATGTTATGGATGATTTGGCATAATGCTACATCAGACTTTTGTTCGTCATGTAGGATCAAACTTCATGGCGTTATGGCGATGTCCGATGGTGACTCTTACAAATGTTTGAAGGTTATTTGGATTGAATTATAAACAAACCAAACATAAGACATTAAAAATTTGGTGACACTATGGGAATTAACGAAGTAATTTAAACAAAAAAAATATTTATAACTTTTTTTTTATATTTATGACATTATTTTACTTATTTATATACATTATTATACTATAATAATATCATATTATATGATATAAAATTAATTTAAAGAAGACTAAATTTAAGTATAATTTCTTATATTTTTATTATTATATTTTTCAATCAAAATATGATAAGTGTATAAAAATATAATTTAATTAAAATTATATAGTTGTCTATAAATATTATATATTTATCATATTTTAATTGAAGAATTATATATTTATTATATTTTAATAAAAGAATCTAACAATAAAAATATAATAAATTACATAAAAGTGTTTTCTCTCTTAAAAAAATGAATAGGTGTTCTCTATATTTTCTGTTGTGCAGCATGGGAATCATTGATTTTAAAAGGAAAGCAAAAAAATGTCAAAGGGGAGAGCCTAGAGGCCACTCAAGCTCAGCAATAGACATTTCTGGTCGTGAAAAAATCGTCTGATGCACATTTTGAGTCCGGATCCCTTGGAATAAGGAGTCCTATTGCGAGGATGCAGCAATGCTATTTTGGTATTTTTTTTTAATTTTTTTTTCAGTTTGGGTTTAAAATTTAATTAAAAAAATAAAAAAATATAACTATGATGACAACAATTTTAATTGTTAAAAAATTATATTTTAAAAATTTTAATTATACAATACAATTCAAATTTTCAAAGTGTAATTTTTTTTGTAATTAAATTTTGTCTTCATAATTAAAATTTTCATCTTTTTCATTACACCTTGAATCCAAAATAAAAATATCAAAATTGCATATCTCATTGCAGAGGGTATTGCTGTGCACATTTCCTTGTGTATGGAGCAACCTTGGAGAATGGAGAGATCAAAGTTGATAATTAATCAATGTTTTTAAAATTAGACTAGATATTGAACTAATAGAGATATTAATTTATGATTTAATAGTTTGATCATAGTTAAATTTAAGTCGAATTGATAATAATTAAATATATATATTTAAAATTTTATATATCAAAATTTTAATATACAAATAAATATTAATAAATTTTAAATTTTAATAATCTTTGAGAGGTTATTATTTAATTTAAAAATAAAAATTATCCATGATTAAAGTAGCAAAGTAATTAATATTGAATTTTTAGAATTTTCAAATTATATTAAAATTTTACCTATTATTAAAAAACAAAAAGGCAAATGAGGGAAGAAAGAGTAGTTTTTGCTAAATATCTTGATATTTGAAGAGAGATGCTATAGAGTATGATAGAGAGCACATATTGAAAATAGTTAAGTATATACCTTTTGGTTTCTCTTTTATTATCTTTAAATTTCTTTTTGTTTGAATTCATTTTTTCTTCTACTACCTTGTATTTTCAATTTTTTAAATCAAGCCATAAATTATGTTATTTTATAGAAAAGAATCTTAAAAAAAGAAATTTCAATAACCAATTTAACTAATTTTTTACCAATTCAGTTTTGATCGATTTAGTTGATTTTTGACTAGTTTAACTGGTTTTTATTAATTCTTTGCCTAATTGATTTTTTAGGCCAATTGAACTAAACCAAATATCGGTTCATCAATTTTTTGGTCCAATCATCGAATCCGGTCCAATTTTAATTTAATTTTTTTGGATAATTATCAATTAATTAGAAAGAAATTAATTTTAAGAAAATGATATAAGAAAGTTTAAATTAGGGACAATAATTTATGGAATAAATAAAGAAAAATTTTAAATAAAATTTCATGAAAAAAAGGTATATAACTTATTAGAAGTTTTATCACCATCTAGTCCATGCTTGCACATATGAGAATATCACTACTTTTATTTAGCACATACACAAATTTCACTAGTATTTACAATATATATTTTTAGCAATTGAAAATTTTCAAAAATTTAAGATTTATTTTCTCATAATGTAGCAAAATTAACTAAATTAAAACTTGGCATCTTTAATTCTCTTTGCAACATGCCCTACTTCGAAAGTATAAGCATTTTATTACTATTTCAAGAATATAATTGCCACACCAGTCAATCTCATCAATGATTATGAATCCAACTAAAATGTAAAATCCATTGTACACCCATGTATAAAATTAACACACAAATACAATTACAGCAACAAGGAGTAGTTACATCAGCAATAGCTACAAAGATGACTAATAAAATATTTACAAGTTAGATAAATCATGACCTTATCCTTAATAGGATTTAGGGAATGCTTAACCTATTAAGTTGCATAAGCCCTAAATCAAGTACACAAAATAGTCTACAAACAACGTCTTAGCTTACCACTTTCCTATTCACCAGATCAAGGGTAACAATAGTATCAGTATAAGTCAAAACACACTTATCCAAACGGCAATTTACCAAACCATTACACTACAGAGTAAATTGTATACAACCACACTCAATTTTATGCATTTTAGCATGGAAATTACAGAGTGAAATGCAGAAACAACAACCACCACTCAAAGTTAAGAACCATGCATTTTATTCTGACCGAATGCTATGTGCTCGAAACTAACCCTAGTTTGGCAACCTCTTTTAAAAGAAGTTATGTAATAATGTCATTATTGATGATAGAAAAGTCTAGCAATTATATAGAAATGATGGGGGATCCATGTCCTAAGTACTAGTGATGCAATCATCACGTACTTGGCTTTTAGTTAGGTGACACAACTCATCACAATAACAATAACAAAATAACTTTTTTTATCAAGCAAGGTCAGTCATATAGATTAAATGATGCCATAAAATTCTATAAATCATATCTTTAGATAAAATATTTAAATTTAAATATTTTTTAATAATTTCACTTATACTTTTTCAGTCTCCCTTTACTTCTAATTATTGAGTTACTTTCTATCTAATATACCCTTCTTACTAAGACTTTTATATGTCTTTTTCGCATATGTCTAAACCATTTAAGACGTGATTCTACTATCTTTTTTACAATAAGTGTGATTCGAACTTTCTCTCTAATATATTCATTTCTAATTCTATCTTATTTGGCATATCTATTTATCCAATGTAGCATTCTCATCTCTACAATATTAAATTTATTTTTTGGTTGGCTTTTTATTGCTCAACACTTTATCTCATACAACATTGTTAGTTTTATAGCTATGCGATAAAATTTACCTTTAAATTTGAACGATATTCTTTTATCTGTGATAACACCCAAAACATTCCTCCATTTCATCCACCCCACTTGAATCCTATGGTTTACATCTTCTTTTATTTCCCCATCCTATTATATAATGGATCCAAAATATTTAAATCGAATGACTTATGGTATGATGTATTCTCCAATTTTTATTTCTACGTTAGAATTAGTGTGCTTTTTACTAAATTTACATTCCATATACTGCTCATCATAATACAAAAAAAAAAAGAATATATTTACAATTTAAAATACTCATCCATTTTTTTTTTCAAGGGAAGTGGGGGAGAATAATAAGCTTGTGATCCCAAGCAAAAATGTTTTCTTTTCCATTTTATATAGTTTCTTATTTCATATTAAAGAAAAAATCCATTCGAACAAAATTAAAGGACTCCTCAAATTCAAATTTAATGCTGTACAATTATTTCAAATAAATGGACCATGAAGATAATACTATAGTATTATAACTCTCTACATTTGCACAATTGAAGGAGATAGAACAGCCAAATAGTCATTTCTCAACAAACCAAACCACAAGCTGACTTAAGGAGGAAGGTTGTCAATTTCAATAATATGACTTCCACGCAGGTATCACACATGTGATGTTGAGCTTCAGTCGACCATGCATGACTGAAGCAAGGAGTTAACTGACTATAATCAATTATTACAGTAAAAATGCATGCATGTAGTACCATAAAAAAAACACAAGCATGCATATATACTTTATAAGATGAATGTGAATTACAATGTAAATTTTGAAGCCTAATATTCCCTTATCAATAAATCATCTCAGTAATAGTTTTGTATACCGAATGATTAATTATTGAGACAAAAGTATGTCTAATGCACATTGAGAAGTTATTCTAGCGTGAAATGGACTCTATTTCAAACATGACATAAGAGATTTTTAAAGTGTCATAATATTTTCTCGAATTACTAGTTCGTATTTGATTAAAGTTGAATTTTTTTCTACGATACCTAAATAACTAATTAAATCATGAAGTAATAATTTTAAGTCACCACAAATCTTTAGAGTCATTTTTTACCTAAATATTTGTGTCTATTTCTCTATATCTAGGTTCTCTCTTTACCTCCCAATGCTTTAAGATTACTTATATATTTGATTTAATGGTGGTTGACCATAAAATAAACATTAAACATGAGAGAAATAGATATAATTGAAATTTGAAAATATATTCATAAATAAAAATCTATTGAGAGTCAAAACAAATAGTAAAAGTTAGTTCCCAATTTGGATATATCCCTACCCCCAATTGAAAAATTTAGAAACACATAATTGAAGAATTCACAAATAACATCATTCAAAAATCTCTAATCCTAAAAAATCAATCACAAGAAAAAAAATAGAGAAGAGAAATTGATTCAACCTCAATACTTTTAAAAATTCTTGCGCTCAATTTCAGGATGTTTTCACAGGCTCTAAATATCTCAAAAAGAATTTTTGAGGTACTCAAAATAGTGATTGGATACCTCTTTTTTTTTTTAAATATGAAAATACTTCTTACTCTTCAATCAATGGTAAGATACATAATCTTAATTCCTATGAATTATATATAGAGTTCATAAGATAACTATTAATAACAAATTCTAATTTTAATAAAAGGTAATTTCTAATAATAAAAGATAATATTAAATTTTAATCCTAACAAAAAGATAACTAAAAATAACAAAATAAAGTGATTTAAATATTAGTTTCTAATATTAATCTTAATGAAGTATTATTTTTTATATTTATCTTTAATACATAATTTATAAATAATTAATAATATCTTTTTATTTTCTCATTCTCTATCATTCTTTTAAAAACTCCAACTTTGTTCTTGCGAACAAAATGTCATCTCTTTCTCTCTTTTTTTTTATTTATTATTTTTCTTGCACAAAAAAATACAAGTAGATTTTTTATCCAAATTCTATTTTTGTCTAAGAATTAAATTTTTTAAAAAATATATAATAAATTAAATAAGTATAAAATATTTATAAATTTAATCTAATATATTCTAAAATCTACACCTATTTAATTATAAAATATACAAGCATTCACGATAACAAATGATCACAAAGTTTGCCACCAAATAAATAATTAGAACCTATTGTCACAGAACACCCGCAAATAAATATATAGATATATGTATATATTAAACAACGTAGAGTAACACCAAAAACTTTTTTATCTTTTTCAAAATAACCTGTAGAGATGAAGGTGGAAGATTAATTCCAATGCAATCGTGAAAAAGAATCAAAGGAACCAAATCACACTCGCACAGTTAAAGCGAATACTTCCTAAAAAAAACCAAGAGAAACAAATATTAGTCAAGCTAAAAAAAGGAAAATTTATGTCACGCGAACTCTGAAGTATAGGATTGCGGATTTGATCACCAAAATTTAAAAAAAAAAATAGTTTAGATCTCCCAAATCTGAGAACGGCCTAAAACACAAGTATGGATCACACTTTTGAATACTTTATAAGTCAACAAATTTCAATTTAATACTATCAGCATTTTGAATAGCTAAACTAATACGTAAAATTCCACATAACGCAATTCAAAAAGCAAAATTCACAAAACAAGAACAATACAGATCAACAATTTGAAAGCCAAGTTAAACAGATACATCTGATTGTGCAAAGTAAGAATACAAACAACCTGATAACTAGCAAAGGTAGGCGCTCAAGGGAAAGTAGAATTAACATCCTATAAGGTCTCAAGGAGTAGGAGTGGTGTCAAGACGGAAGTTAGAATTCTCATTTGGGATTATCCTCCTTATTCTGCGTATATCTACCCTTTCTAGACCTATCTAGTGGGGAGCTTCATGCATTGGTCCATCCTTTTTGATTTTTAGTGACCTTTTTACTTAGGACAAGAGCCAAGTGCACACATGTGATAATTTCCAAAAGAATTAAAGTTATACATAAGATCAACACACAGACTACGACATACGATTGCCGTGACATGGATTACACTGCAAGAGAGGCTCATTTTAGCGGCCAACCTTTTGTACAAATTCTAAAAAATGCGAGAAAACTACTTTTTCCCAGTAGTTTTCTCGGCGGTTTTAACCCGCCAGTAATTCCAAACATTTGCCGGTGATTTTACTTCAACTTTTAGCGATTTTTGAATTGCCTGAAAATTTCAGACCCTATACACTCCTTCCCTCTTCGTTTTTCACTCGTCTTTTCAGCATCCCTCCCTTGTTTTTCATCTTCCCTTTTTCTCTGCGTTTTCCCTTTTCACAATTAATATTTCTCTACATAAGGTTAACTCTTATCTTTCTCTCTATCTCTCTCTTTTGCTAACGTAATCGAAGGAGACGCTCTCCACTGGCACAGCAGCACGCCGTTGTCCAGCACTGATCCGCCACCGGAAACCAACGTGAGAAGATTTTGTCCTAATTTGTCAATGGCTTTTCCCTGACGAGATGGACCCAACTGCTCGTGTTGTTCCATTCTTAATATTCTCACGAAACCACTCTTCGGTTTTGCCCAGGTAGAATCTCCATAGATCAGACTTGTTTCTTTGTGCCGTCTTTTCCCAATTTTTTGGTTTTGCCCAGGTAGAAGTTTCCCAGGAATTCTCAGGGATAGTGAATTTTTGGGGGAAATCTGAAATCCTGAATGATTGTGTTGATAAGATCCTGTAATTTAAATCACCACTTTATTTTAATGTAATTTTAAGACTTCTGAATAGAGTTTATAAAATGGATTTTTAGTAAAATGTCCTTATTTATTTCGTCAAACTACATCGGACGGACTTTTGAGTTGATGTTCTTAAACTGCGAATACATTCTTAGCTTTTAATAATTGAAGATTGATGATATTTTTTTAGAAATTATTTGACTTATTTTGGATTCATTATATGAATCACATTTAGAATGACCGGTTCGGGTCGCTTTATTTACTGAGCAACTGTATTAGTACTCTGTTTCTGGTTTTGGGTATGCAGATTTGGCTGATTTATAATTTTCTTTCCGTGGCGGTGAAGTGTACACATCGTTTTTCCTTCCAACGTGATAAAAGTCTTGTACTTTTTGAAGTTTACCTTTAATGTGAACCTTTTTCTTAGTTACAGGTACTGTTACCTTATCACATGGAAACATGTTTCCTAGTTACAGGTATTGTTTCTTAGTAAGAGCCTTCTCTTCTTGTATAGGAATAAAAGTACATAGGAATCAAACTTATCAGGGCCCTGTTATCCGAATTTTTGTAGAAGAAATTATTTTACAAGATTTTATTTAAATTTCAGTTTTTTTAAAAATATTCAGGGTCCATATACAATTAACATTAAAATTAGCTCGAGTAAACCTTGAATAAATAATTAACCAATTAACATTAATATTTTAGCATGATCATATATGACTTCTCAAGCCACAGATGAATATAATATTGCTGAACTGTTTATTTATGGAGCTAATGGTTTATAGTCTCCTTATGCAAACAAGATTTTTTTTTGTAGTTTTGTTTTTTGTTTTTTAAATTTTATCTTTAACTTTGTTTATATATAACTATTAGTAACCATATGGCGTTTAGCTCCATGGCTTAGATTTACTTGGCCTCTTTTTAAGGATATCAATTTTAATTCATTTTTAGAGTTTGGTATTTAAACCAATTGTGAAATTTGAATAAGAGAAACTTGCAACCATATTGGTGGGATTTATTGGAAGTAATCATCATAATATTTATAGTTGTAAAGTGTCTTAGATGCAAGCAAATACTTCTAAAATCACTCACAGTTTCGAATTTTCAGTCTTACAGAGAAGCCTTTCTCCTATTTTTCAATTGTCTTTGGTGCTTTAATGCATGTATTTGAGCCTTTGAGTTTAGGACTTGTAAATTTGAATTCTTGCTCTCTCATACAGGCCTGTGTCTGTGTTGGATTCTGCAGACCACTGTCCTTCACTTGGCAATTCTAAGAATCACATTGGATACAAAGATATTAAAAGAAGAATTCCCCCCTCTGTTTGTTTTTATACTTCAATGTATTGGTTTCTGTGCATTGACTTCATGCTATCACAGACACCTATTATTGATTTCTAAACCTCTGTTATTCTCTTGCTTCCATATTTAGGTGTTATGAATCTTGGTTCAAAACTCTGATTTAAGGCAGTGTCTTAGAAGCAGATTTTGCCTGTCTATTATTTTTCATCTTCTGTTTGGTTAACTTAGATATACATCCTCAAGGGCAAATGTGTTTGATTCTATTGTTGGACACCGTTTGATCTTTGTACTTATATGTCAAGTTGGGATCTTAATTTTATAGAAATTTCTCCGTAATACAAGTTGAGAAAAATAATAACCAGTTTATTTCTTTTCTTTTCTTCTCTTCTCTTTATGTTTTGTGGTGTTGCCGAATTATTGACTCTAATTTTTCTCTTGCTTTTCCAGATTAGTGAAAAACAAAACTTTGTCAGTTGAAAGAAACCTTGTGTTTCATAACCAAAGGATTCGTCAGTTGATGCCTTTTGAATATGGGATCCAAGACAAACTAAAATAATTGTGTTAGGAGCTAAAGAAAACTAAATTACATGCTTCACTTTTAGCCAGTATGCTGACACATTCATTTTGGTAAGTTTCTGTGAATTTCATGCACTTGTAGCTGAGTGTGTGAAGAGTGTATCCTATTTTGATTACCCAATTTGGATTGATTAGCACTCTTGGATAAGTACTTTGTTAAAAAGCGTTTGAATTTTCAAACCTTATAAAAATAATTTTTGGTAAATTAAAGTGGTACAAAAGTTCTATTATAGCCCTTTTAGGTAAGTACCGACTTAAGATACTATTTTTTCATGCATAAATTCCGGTGTATGGTGCTAGTTTTTCGAGTATAAATTCTGGTTATAGATGCATACTTTTCAAGTATAAAATGTTGGTTTGAATTCTGTTTTTTCAAGTATGAATTCTGGTTATAAAGTGCCGAGTTTGGTGCTGTTTTAATGGCTTAAAATTCTGCATAAAATGTAGTTCTATATGCTGAAAATGTTGCACATTGTATAGTTTTAAGGGGTTAAGGAATGCTGCATATGATACCATTTATATGCTGAGAAGTGTTGCATTTGGTGATCTTTTAGAGGTGTATGAAATTCTATTTTATTTATTCAAGTTGCTTGATTAGGTAATCCTACTTTGGAGTAAACTAAAATTTGTTCTCTAAATGAATTGTGCGGTGATTCCTGTGATTTTATTTCATGGGGCTGTGGCTTGAAATAAGGTATCTGAGATTTTCACACTTCGAATTAAACCTTCGAGGTAGCATGCAATTAAAGATTAGTGTCTTCCATTTGGCTTTGTATCTTCCTTTTCTTTCATTTCTAACATGAGAAAAAGAAAAGGCTTGAAAAGCTACTGTCCAACAATTTTCATGCTTCAAAACAATGAGCATGATCAAGCATCCATTTCATCATATTTCTTTTGCTTGCTTGCATGGCGTATTATCATATTCAATTTGTTATTTTACACTTTTTAATTTTTTTCATGCATGTATCTCAAGTGGAGGTCGCTCTTAATATTTTGGCAGCTTGTTTAAATATTTCTAAACTTAAGGAGCAGGTGGGTGGTGAATTTTAACTTTTTTACTTTCCCTTTTGTTGTTGTTATGAGGTATTTTAAGCTTGAAGTTTTCGTTGAGTGACCTTATTGTGATATTGTCATTTTAATACGCCAGGTTCTTGAAGCATTTGCCTCTTGGCTTTGCCCAACGCGTGGGTATGAATTTCCTTTATTCATGTTTGAATCTAGAATTTATACGGTACAAAATTTTTCAATTTCTCTTATTTCTATTGTTTTGTTGTTCCAAGAGGTTTTGCATTAGATCAAATTCATAGTTGAGGATTTTGGAAATCCATACATAAGCACATTTTCTTCAAGCCATACTTTGAATGGTTGGGGATTGATTTACAGTTATAGGTTTTTTGTTTTGGGATATTTAGTAAAACAACATTATAAACAAATAATTTGTTAATTTATTATTAAGATTTTGTAATACTAACAATTTTTATTTCAATGAATATATAAAGTTCTATATTTATAATTATATTAAATATGTGATTTGATAATTTAGCCATGTTTGGTTGATAACTTTGAAAAAGATTTCAATAATATATAATTAGGATTTTTAATTGATAAAAATTCTAACAAGAGGAGGGTGCTAAATTTTTTTTAAAAAAATTGTGACTTAGGGGCGGTTTGAACCGCCGCTAAATGAGAAACTAAACAACTATCGGCAGTCCAAAACCGCCCGTACAGACACACCAAGATTAAATCTCATGTTAAATTACTAGCAATCAAAAAGCGCAGGTTATTAATGTTAACCATTGCTTAGCAATTAGAGGCGGTTGTTATAAAATGCCTCTAGACAAATGCAACAGTAATATTAAGTCAACCATCATTGGATTCATTCAACCATGGGTTAAAATCACTGGTAAAGACCAACAAAGGATTTTTTTTTTTTTTTTGCCTTTTTATAGTGTTAGGTGATAGTAGTTTCTTGTTTGTCAGTTGTGCTAATCAAAGATATAATTATATATAAAATTCTACTACTTTCTCATCCTGTGATTATTGTAACCTAGGCAAACAAACTTTGATGCTAACTTTGTCTTGACTTAAATCCCATAGCTGAAACTAGCATATAAACTAAAGCAATTTAGGCTAGTTTAATTTAACTCGGTTTAAAAATTAATAGACAAAACCTCTTAGTAATTGATTATACAGTGACTTAAATGAGTGCAAAATATCTTTCCCCATACTTATATATGGTTCTTGTTTAATTTTTTCTTTCCTTAAATGGTAGAAAATTCCATATTTCTCTATGGACTAATCCTGGGTTGTTTACCTTATTATTCATTGTTATTTTCTCTATCAGCCGCCCACTCATGGTTCCCAAATTAAGAAAACTCATGTATGAATTAGCCAAACAAGTTTCTCTAAGCTTGAATCATGGTTTATGATGAAATAATTACCATACAAGAGGAATTTACTCCACCCAATTACACTTGGGAGTTATGATTGGCCAGTTCAGCAAGCAAAGTAACCAAGGCAACAAGAAGAAGAACAACATGGTTGTTGGCAGCATTTAACATATGCATATGTACTTTCAATTTTATGTACGTGGAATACAAAGGATTTCCCTCTGATAGAGATGGAAGAACCAATACAAGATTAATTTGTTAATATTTTATGGGTAAATTATTATTACCTTTTTTGAGGTTTGTGATTTTTCCCTCGGTACCTCTCTTGTTTGAAGAATAATAGTGCTCTGTCCTCACTTAATGTTTTATGCACCTTTTGATGGTGGCTATTCGCTTGCTAACGGTGTGCAAGCTGTTGAAAATGGGTGGAAAAGGATGACGGGGAAAGAAATATAGAAAAGGGCTGATGAGGTTGTAAGAGGATTGAAATTGAATTGTAAAGAAAAAAAAAACATAATTGTATTTGTTTTAAAATCGGTTAACACACTATTGTTAATAGAGAAGCACAAAGTTATTTTTCAAATAAGAGGATACGGAGAAATAAAATTCCAAGCTTAAAATGAGATAACAGTAATTTATTAACATTTTATTAGATTTTGTTATAGAGAATTGAATTTTTAAAAACAAAATTGATTTTTTTACAATTAAATTATTTTGAGATCTATATTTATAATAAGAAATTATTGTAAGCCGATATTAAAAATAAAAATCCTATAATAAAAAAGGTAAAACGAGAGCATTACCCCATTTTATTTCTTCATTCTACAATGGAAGTATTAATAGTTGTGACGGCCATTACCAATCCGCCACAACTAGCTTTTTAGTATCATCTAACACCCACTAGTCCATGTATCTTTTATTATAATAAGTATTGAAATGGTTATAAATTCGATGGTAGCCTCTAACAATATCCATAATTGGAGGTAGACCATTTATTGTCATGCTACAAAAAGTTGTTGTAGTCTACCACAATGGCATCTTCAAGGAATTCGGGGGTTTGAACCTCCGCTTCCCCCTCCGCTAAAAGTGAGTACTCCTACTTTAAAAAATATATATTTAGACTCTGTTTAGTAAATTATTTTAAAAATAGTTTTTTATTTTTAAAAATAAAAAATAATTTTTTTAATAATGTATTTTTAATGAAATATTTTGTAAAATAAAAAAATAAAATTTTATTTTCAGAAACAGAAAAATCAAAACATATTTTAAGTATTTTGTAACTTTTGTTCTGTAAAATCAGAAAAAAAAATAGTTACTTTTTATAATAATAATTCAAACAAATTTTTTAATTTTTTTGTTTTCAAAATTTGTTCTAAAAAACATCTGTTTTGAAAACAATAAAACAAAAACAGAATCAAACAAGCCTCTAGTCTTTTTGTTTTGTAGTTATTTGACATAATTTTTTTTGTTAAAATTTTTTGAATAATTCAATCTTTTTTTTTTCATTTTTTAAAAATTCTTCAAAAAAAATACAAAAATATTTTAATTTTCTATTCAATGATAAACCGCACATTCAAACTAAGTTGGACTAAGGCCCACCTAAATCTAAACTTAGACCCAAATATTTTTATTTGGCTCCCAATAAAAATTTTGAAGTGAGATATGCTTAGGCTTAATATTAACCTTTTTTTAAATTTAAACTCAATACAAATTGTGAAATTAAACATATTCGTACCTAGAAAATACAAAAATTAGATTTAAGACTCGTTTGGTTGGGTGATGTAAAAGATAAAAAAATATAAAATGTATATAGATATAATAAAAAATTATTTTGTACCCCTACTTTTAAAAGATGATTTGAATATTAAAATAATGATTTGATAAATAAAATAATAATTAAAAAAATATGATATAACCATTACACAAACTATATAAATGCATTATGTCTACTTCGCGCACAACCAAATGGTCTCCTAATCTAGCTTCAGGTGCGGAGCCACATATATACTATTATATAGTTATGAAAGTAGGCAAATGCCCTATTAAGTTTTGTAAAGTTTAAGTATTGTTGAAATTTTAAACTTACTAGACTCATATCACTTACCCTCACTAACCTTAGGGCCTTGGTTTCGCCATTGCTTAGCTTTCACTTGAAAATTTTGAATTTGGGTTGAGCAAGTTTTGAAACTTGAAGTAGGATTGCTTTTATAAAATAAAATAAAATAAATACTCAACCCTTGCCCTATAATCAAGTCCATCGTGTTATTTAAATGATTAATTTCTTTCAAACTTACTTGATTAAATTATTTAAGAAATTTAAAAATTCTATCCTTCATACTCCAAAAGAAAAAAAATATTATTAATAAAACAATTTAGATTCCTCTATGGATATACATATTGCCCATATATTCAAGTGAGATTACATAGCCGTGCGTGTGTATATTATATTTATGAGTACTGCATGCATTATATGTTTTGTAAAAGTTAAAAAGCAAAACAACCAATGAATGCATTCATGTAATCTCATTTGAGTATATAGGCAATATGAATGCATTCATTCATAGTTTTATTTTCTAACTTTCACACACACGTGATGCACGCAATGCTTATTAATTGTTATGTCATTATTAGACTCAGGATTTTCCATTGATTACTTGTTTATTGGCAATTCTAAGTGTTATATCAATGATGGACCCCAAGTAGACCTCATCAATTAATCAAAACAAATTAGTAGATGCTTTGAAATTATGATGTGATCTCAGAGACTGTCAGTGTCACAAACTTAGCTTTGATTTGATAGTTACACACCTTAGCTCTAATATCTACCATTTGTGATGATAATTCCATGTAATTTGGAGTTGGCTTAAAATTGATTTTATATTTGTATTTGGTTCCTATTTCGTCTCTAATGTCTAATGAACCGTAACAAAAATAAAATTATTGACCTAGGGATGATGGTTTAGAGATAGAGAAAGAATTGACAGACATGAATTTTTGGAATCTCTCCTATAAAACTTTATGAAGTTTTAGAGTATACTAAAGAAAGAAGGAATACATTACTAGTTATTAGTTAGTTATTTTTTAATTTGTACAATTTTTATTTATAATAAGAATTTGGAACATATGACCCTTATTAATTTGAAGAGTTGTATCTATTTTTCAAAATAACTATAATATTTAAATTATATAAATTTAGGTCATTTAAAATATACCTGATTAAATAACAAAATAAGAAAATGTGAGTCATTTGAATTTCTTTAATCCAACGCGCCCACATGCATGACTCTAGTTTTTTAAAGCTCATGTATGAATTAGTCAAACAAGTCTTTCTTAACTTGAATCATGGTTGTTTGTGATGAAATAGCTACCACACAAGCTGTAGAATTCAGAGTTTTAGTAGCTCACCGAAGGTCACGGAGATCAGGTCATCAACTACCAGTGCTTCTCCAAGGACTAGGAATTTACTCCTTCCAACTACACTTATGATTGACCAGTTTAGCAGGCACAGTAACAAAGGCAAGAAAAAGAAGAAGAACAACAACAACAACAACGTGGTGGTTGACAGCATTTAATATATGCATATGTGCTTTCAGTTTTATGTACGAGGAATACAAAGGATTTCTATGCGATGGAGATGGAAGAACCAATAACACAAGAACAATTTGTTGATATTTTATGGATAAAACATTATTACCTTCTTTGAGGTTTGGGTTTTTTACTCGGTGCCCCTCTTATTTGAAAAATCATAGTGCTCTGTCCTCACTTTACATTTTATGCAGCTTTTGATGATGGCTATTTGCTTGCTAACAGGGTGCAAGCTGTTGGAAATGATTGGAAAAGGATGACGGGGAGAGAGAGAAGAAAGCAGAAAAGAAAAAAAGGCTGATAAGGTTGAAGAGGATGGAAATTGGGCTGTCAATAAAAAATATGAAATTGTATTTGTTTTAACATTCTATATTATGTTAATAGGGGAGTACAAAGCTATTTTTTGAATTAGAGAATACCGAGAAATAAAATTTCAAACTTAAAAAGAGATAATAGTAATTTATAGACATTTTATTAGATTTTGTTGTAGAGAATTTAATTTTAAAAAATTGAATTATTTACTGTTAAATCATTTTAAGATATATATTTATAACAAGAAATTATTGTACACTCTTATAAAAAAGATCCAATAACAAAAAAAATCACTATAGCATTACCCTACTTTATTTTCTCGTTCCACAATGATCGGAAGCATTAATAGTTTATGGTGACCACTACCAATCCGCGACAACTAGCCATTTACTACCATTCATATGTCTACCAGACTACCATTTATTCCCATAATAAATTCTAAAATAGTTATCAATGCAATAGCAGCCTTTAAAATAGTGTTTGGTTTGAGGGGTGGTTATCAATGCAATAGCGGCTTTTAAGGTAGTGTTTGGTTTGAGGGATTTGGAATGGAGGGGAGGAGAGGAGAGGAGAGGAGAGGGGAGGGTCTTCCCTTGTTTGATATGAAAAAAATGGAGAAGAGGAGAGGCAAAATACCCCCTCCCCTCCAAACCCTCCCCTCCAAAAATGGAGGTTTTTGGGGGGGAGAAAAATTTTTTATCTTTTTTTAACTAAATTATCCCTACTTTGCTTTCACTTAAAAAATAATATAGATCTTATTTTTTTAATAGGGTTTAAGATAATTTTTTATGAAAATAAAAAACATTTTTAAATGAAAATAAAAAATTATTTTTTATAATAAAAAATAAGAAAAAACTTTTTTTTTATATAAAAATATTTTAAAAACAAAAAAATTAATTCTAATATCATAAGGGTATAATTGTCCATTAATCCCTCTCCTCTTCTTCCCTCCCCTCCCCTCCTCAACCAAACAACATATCATTAAAACCTCTCCCCTCCCCTCTCCTCCCCTCCATTGAACCAAACACTACCTAACAATATGCATAATCGGCAGTAGGCTATTTATAGTCACGCCGTAGAAAGTTTTTGTAATTGTGTTTTCTAGTTTTTTTTTTGTAGTTTTCTGACATAATAAATTTTTTGCACTTTTTTGGTAAATTTTTTTTAAATAATCCATACCTTTTTATTTTTTAAAATATTCTTCAAAAAAATACAAATTTTTTTTTTGTTCTATCATAAAATGCACTCAAGTCCAAACTAAGTTGTGCTAAGGCCTACCCAAGTCCAAGTTTAGATCTAAATATTTTTATTTGAATTCAAATAAAAATTTTTGAAGAGAGATAGAATTAGACTTAATATTAACTTTTTGATTTAAATTAAAAAACAAATGGTGAAAATTAAGAGATTGAAGCCAAAAAATACAAAAATTAGACCTAGTCTAGCTTCAATGGGGTGTGCTGCTAGCGCGTAGCTTCTTTCAATTCGTGCCCCCGACGTGACACAGTAGAGATAGGCCATTTTGGCCTTTTTTCACTTTATTATTTATCATTTTTTAGTTTTCAAGTTATAAATTTTAAATATGAAAATTATAATTATAATTGTAAAAAAATTATATTCTAAAAATTTCACCTGCATTATATAATTAAAATTTTTGAAGTGTAATACATTTTTAACATAACGAATATAATTTTTATTTTTATATTAAAATTTTTTAATTTAAAAGAATTTAAAAAATAAAAATAAAAAAGCTAAAATCACGTAACTGCACCGTATCATGCTGGCCCACGAATTGAGAGAAGCTGCATACGTGTTGCTATAGATGAGGTTGATGCTAATGTCATTGCTCTCCTTCATAATCACTACGCGTCTGTTTGGCTCCGCGTTTGATATCCGGAAACCACGTTCAGCAACCATTTTCATACCAAAGCAACATTTTCTTGCTTCTGGACAAGCTACGTTTGGAGGAAATAGAAGTTAAACCAAACATGCACTACGTCATGTTTCAACCTCAAATTTCCTTTGAGTCATCCTCTTGCCAACTGTCGAAATAAGATCACCATGCTTCTCTATAAATTGAAGCCCACCTCCTATTTACACACCCCAAGAAGCAAATAGCAACCTTTTCTGTTATATTGTAGTCATCACAGTACTCCACACCCAACTTCCAAATGAAGACTGCATTGCTTGCGCTCTTTTTCCTTCTCTTTGTCTTCTACACGGAGGTGACTGCGGATCAAAAGTGTGACGTCAACGGCTATCCTGTGCGTGACGTCTACGGCGAACCTGTTAGATATGGTCAATCATACCACATTCGTGAGGCTGCAAACCGTAGCCAAGCAATTTCACTTGATCAAATCGAAAACCAAACCCGCCCGATTTCAGTGGTATTGGGCCCTGATGCTAAGCAGGTGATTTTTCATAACCAAGGGGAAGGAGATATCAAGACAGAAGAACTCTTGAGTATCGAATTTTACTGGGTACCTCCATGTGTTGAACCACCTAGATGGAAAGTTCAAGCTGATAATAATTTGTATCCCATAGTGATTGGTCCCCCGGAAAATGCTGCCGATAACTTTAAATTTCTAATTAGGAATGCTCCAGATCAATGTGGTGCATATAATCTTTTCTTCCGTTACCAAGCTCTTGCAACCAAATATTACAGGAATGAAGAAAGTCTTTTGGTTTTGATCGAGCCGGGTTCCCCGGAAGCACTCACGGTCAAGTTCTACCCTGCTGAAAGTTGTTATTCCAACCCTGCGCGTAATAGTTTCATTTAAGTAATAATGTATGCCATGATGTGTGATATTGCTGATACTGTTCAATGAGCATTGTAATACTGCTCTAAATAAATCAGCCCCAGCAATGATGATGTTATGGACAGATGTCGTTTATTATGTATTGAAAGACTTTTTAAATGGATACGTGATATATAAGGGTTGAAATCTCGGATATCAAAAGTTATGATTACTTGAATTTAACGCGTTCGTTTAGACTTTTGACAATCACTTTCTCTCGTGTATATTCTATTAATCTTACAATATTTGACTAAAATTTTTAGAAGACTTTTAATGATGACCAAAGAATTGCTACAAAAAATGAAGGGGCAACTTATCAGGGATGTCACTAAAAGTTTTAGTACAAATTTTTTTTAATTTCTCAGCTAAAAAAAGAAAGATTAAAAGTTTTTGTGGTGATTAGAGGATCACCACAAAAATGTTTTTAGAGGTCACATTTAAGAATAGCCACTAAAATTTTTTATTTTAAAACCTTTTGAATCTTGGTAAAATAAAAAAATTAAAGATTTTTTGTAACCGCTAAAAGATCTGCATAAAAAATATCTTTAGTGACAATCTCTTAGAATCCTTACTAAAACGTTTTTGGAAGTGATTTTTCATGAGTCATCACTAAAAGTTTTAGTTATAAAACAGACAATACCTTGAATGATGACTTTCTTTATAACAATTTATAACATTTATCGTTAAAAGTATCTTTTAGTAACAACTTCTAGAATTATCATAAAAAGTTATGTTTTTTATAATGAAATTAAACATCTTGCAAAAATTATAACAAATTTTGTGATGTTAATACATCATAAATTCCCACAACGATAAAGCCTGTCTTATGTTATCGGTTTTATATGACTTCTTCTTCCAACTTCTTCCATGTTTTTTCCCCTGATAGACAACTTTTTGTGTCAGAAAGGAAGTTCATGTTATTACATTTGGGGAAAATTATACACAATAACTTAAGTTTGCAAAAATTAATTTAAAAAAAATCTAGTTGCAACTTTAAAAATGATTATAACTTTGAAATGGCTTTATTATAACAATATTTTTTATTATAAATTTTATAAATTTAAAGTCTTTATATTATAATTTTTCTTTATATTTAAAAATGAATGAAACATGACTGGTGTTTTATGAGCCTTATCTTATTATTTTATTAAAAAAATACTTCAACTTCATTTTCACGAAAATTACTTATTATATCCATATCTTATAAATTGAGTTAAAATAGGAACTTATAATTTTGGGTTTTATTTTTTAATTTTCTTTTTATAATTTTATGTTAAAGTTGTAACCAATGATTTTAACTTTATTGAAAGTCGAAACTATGAGTTCCGATGCTAGTAAACCCCTAGGCCTGCTATGAAAATGTAGGAAGTATTATAATAAAGGATCCAAAAATAAAAAAAATAATTTTTAAGAATCTATTATCACTTATTTTAAAATAATTATTATTAAGTTTAATAACAAATCATTAAATTTAATAATAAAAGTTCTTACAAATAATTTTTTTAATTTTTTAATCCTTAAACATAATTTTTCTAAAAATGTATGTGGGGAGGGGTATGAGTGAGGGGAGCTTATATGGGGCGCGGGTGTGGAATATATAAATCGCTTGGATGGGGAGTAATTAATATATATATATATATATATATATATATGCCTATGAAATATATAAAATACATTATATTTTATATAAAATATATATTATATAAAAAGTTATTTAATTTTTAATATAAAATAATAATGTAAAATTAATAACAATTATATGAATTTGACTTTTTATAAGTTATATTTTTAATTAAAATTTACTTTTCTTTAATGTATTTATATAAAATAATATTTTTTATTTTTATTATAAATATTATACTAAAAAAATTATCTCAATTTATTTAAAATAATATATCAGTTTATAATACCACTAAATATTATTTGGAATAATATTATTAGATTAAATCTCCTTATTTTATTTTTAGCCATAATCCAAGTATCAACACCTTTCAAGTGTTTTTAAAATAAAAATAAAATATTATTTTTTATAAAAAATTAAAAAATAAATTTATAATTTTTTTACAAATAATTATTTCAATGAATATTTGTTATCATCTTTTATTATTTATTTATTTACTATAATTTAATTTTCTTTAACTTACTTGTACAAAATAATATTTTTAATCTTATTAAAAATCTCATAAAAAATCATCTCAACTTAAAAAAAATCTTATTAAAATGAAACATTTGAAAAACAATTTGACTGTCAATTCGTGCTTCATAATTTTTTTGGGGGTATCATTTTAGTAACTCAGAGTATGATTTGTTTTAATTTTACTCTTCTAGCAATTAAAATAATAATAGTATAACTTTTATGTCTATACATAATTAACTTAATTTGTTTAATTATTTTTAGACTGAATAAGTTTCAAATTAATATCTAGATGAAATATTATGTACAAATACTAAGGTAAAGCAATATGAACATGAGAGGAAGAGAATATTTTTTTAATAAGAAAACTATACACCTTTCCTACCCAACTTAAAGGCTAGCGACCAGCTGCTCATGTAATACATAGAAACCACCTAATAACTACAATGGAAATTACCAAATTTCAATTTTATTTTTACATTCAACATTTCCCTTTCATTATCTACTTTGGAAGCTATAGTAGTGTAAGTCTCTTCTAATACCCTTATTTATTTTAAATATTTGTGAAGAATTCTTTATTTGAGTTTAATCACTTATTTTATTTTAATTATTCCTTCACAATAAAATCTAATGAAAGGTGTAGCGGACTACAGCAATAACGACAATACACTGTAAGTATGAAGGAGCCGGGGACTAAAATACAAAGAAAAGTTATATGCAAGGCAAAATGTATAAATTGCTTGAAAGTTTAGGGAATTCTAGTTTTACCTTCTATCCGTGGCTTTAGGCACAAATATCAAGAAATCGGGCAAGAATCTCATAAATCCGTAACCCACGGTTAAACTCAGTTTGATGAGATGGGTTTAATAATGTCATGTCGTTCTGATGGTCGGGCGGGATTCGGTCTGGAATCTGGTTAGCCCGATAAGTATCCATGAGCTAACTATAGAAATAGTTAAAGGGCTAAGAAACTTTGAAGGAGTTTCAGGAGTTATTTATTCCCCTAATATTCCCATTTCTTTTTAGAAAAATTTATCAAAGTTTTTCGAGGTGACAAATGACAATTTTGCCCCTAAACCTCCCCTAGATCCCCTAAAATCTCCAAAATTCCTATGGGTCCTATTCAACTTATACGTCTCATATATGAAGCTATTTCATTCAAATTCTTTTTATTAAAGCTTAATAAAGTCATTATATAAAATACTAAATAATTAAAAAATCCTAATTTTAGGGATGTTACAAGTAGTGTTACTTTTTTTTTAAAGCGTATACACAAGTATACGTATCGTGAAAGTAATATAGTGATAAGAAAATATCATTCTCTTAAGGATTTATTGTCAAAATAATGTCAAGTATTAAAATTCACACCCTAATTTAAATTAAGCGAATCAATTTTTAATAGTTGGTGTTGGAAAGAAATGATTATGGATTAAAAGCTATACAGAGCTCAAAGTTAGTGTTTAGATGTTCTGGGTGAATAGTGGCATCTAGGATTATTAGTCCCTCTTGTACTTTATAATGATTTGCTCAACACTCAAGTATCTTTGCTCTCAATGATGATACATGTTGGCCTAGGGTTTACTTATTCTTATAAGTATTCTTCCAAATCTCATATAAGGTTATCTAATCAATTTCATAAATCCTTATAAAACCAACAAGGATCAAATTGCTAGCATAATACCTAATTGGACCATATGAGGCTAATGAGTATATTCATATCTCATTAACTAAACCATCCACCTACCTTAACAAGTTTCAAGTACTCATACCACTCAACTCTTGATCTAATCTCTCTTTCCCTTTCCCATGTTTAAGTAAGGTATCAAATCACTCTAAGTATTGGCCAGTCAATTAGAGAGCATGAAGCATGGAGTTGAATGAACGGATATTAATCATTGATAAAGTTAGAGTGAGGAACAATCATTAATCCATATAAAAGTTCCTAATAATTCTAAATTAGAGAATTTAGCTATACATGATCATGAAGACTAGAGGCAAAATTGAAGTGAAAGTCAAATATATCAAAAATAATTAAAAGAATAAAAGAAAGGAAGAAGAAACTCAAAAATGGAGACTGTTTCAGCTTCACTCATCAATCCCTAGCTTCCTTCTTCTCTAAGATGCCTTTTTAGCTCTCTCTAACCTCCACACACTTGGAACAAAGCAAAAACAACCTAGAATGACGGCTCTTTTCCATTCCTCTCACGTATGAAGCTAGAAACCCTCAAAAACTCTATATAAAAAAAAATGTTGCATTTAGCTAATCCGTTCTACATCGTGGCTCAGCATTTCACACCATGGCCAGGTTAAGTTCAAATAAATGAACCATGAAGATAATACTATAGTATTATAACTCTCTACATTTGCACAATTGAAGGAGATAGAACAACCAAGAAGTCATTTCTCGACAAACCAAATCACAAGCTAACTTAAGGAGGAAGGTTGTCAGTTTCAATAATATGACTTCCACGTAGGTATCACACATGTGATATTGAGCTTTAGTTGACCATGCAAGACTAAAGCAAAGAGTTAACTGACTATAATCAGTTGTTACAATAAAAATGCATGCATGTAGTACCACAAAAAAACACAAGCATGCATATATACTTTATAAGATGAACGTGAATTACAATGTAAATTTTGAAGCCCAATATGCCATGATCAGCAAATCATCTCAGCAATAGTTTTGTATACTGAATGATTAATTCTTGAGACAAAAGTATGTCTAATGCACATTGAGAAGTTATTCTAGCATGAAATGGACTCTATTTCAAACATGACATAGGAGATTTTTAAACAATAGGTAATCACTATCGCAAGGGTACGAGGTCAGTCTAATAAAAAAAATTCTCAGAGTATTCTGGGATCGAATCTATAGAGAGGTTGTACTTTTACTGTTACGACCTAATTTTTGAACCATGATTGGCACGTAGGCTAAACTAATCTAGAGATTGGGTTAACCTAACAAGCATTACAAAATCTAAAATCAACTATTATATCATATATTTAAACTAACTCATATAACCTACAAGTTTTAAAAATTTTAATATTCAGTTCATTATATCATTAGAGGCTACTAAAAATCTGATAGCATCTCTGCTAAAAATTAAACATCTCATCCTGAAAAATAAACTAAACTAGCACCAGCACTAGCAACAACAAGTTACATATAATCAAAATGCCTAGTTAGGAAAGTATAAACAATATTTATAAATTATAAGTGACCATATAACATGGACAATTCCAAAATTCTTTCTCTACACCTAAGTGCCACCACATTATGGAGTCTGATACAATCTCACAAAATTAAACACCTGCTTTAAGGGTCTGGTAGCTTACGAGCTCCCATATCACTTCACTCTTTTACTCATTGGTCTAAAAAATATGGAGAGAAGAGGGATAAGCCTACCACTGGCTTAGTAAATATATAAATAATAAAGTGCATAAAGGAAAAAACAAGTGCATACAGGAGTTTTTTAAAATCAATGATTATCAAATAATTTAGGTAATACAATTTATAGTTGAAATGAAACACAATTATTTAAATAAAAAGAAACCTTTAGATAAAATCTATATTTTCTAAATATAAGAAAAATATTATAGGAATGGATATCATGGAGAGGAACTAAATCATCAAACCGCATCATCATATATTATAGCATTTCTTTGGATTTATCCCATCTTATCACTTTTACAATATACATATAGTATCTCAGATCGCAGCACTGGATACATCACATCACAGTGCCATCACAATTCACAACTTATTCTAGATGCACCTAGGCTGTTATCTTTATTAACGGCTACGAGATCCTAACTAGATTCCCATTCATTATATAAAATAAAAATAATTAAAATAAAATTCCTTCAAATGATATTTAGCTATCAAAAATAAATAAGGAATTAAAGAAATAAATAAATAATTAAATAAAGCAAGTTAACCTTCAATATAATTTCACTAACATATGAGACCACAAAACAATATAAAATACTCTCCTCATAAATAAATATATACACACCACCACTTTCTTTCCATCAAATTCATTCTTTTGCATTTCATAAGGATATATCACGCCGCATTTCAATTATCAATTTTCTTTAATAAATTTATTGAATCATCATACGAATATATATATATATATATATATATATATACCCATTTTGAAGTTTTGAAAACACCGATTTATTTCTCCAAGGAATAGAGCACATAAATCACACAATTGAAATTTTCACTATAAAAATATAAAATGGGATGAAATAGATATGTCACCCCATTATTTGCACACTCACCAGTTGGGACTAATAGTATAAGTCTCAAATTCCTATTGTTTAGTGCAGAGACCCAGTTGAATGAGTTTTCCCGGTATCACCTAAAATTATAACCAATATAAATTATTTTGACCATTTCAATAACATCTATAACTATTTATATAACCTAATATACTCCCTAAAACATAAATTCCTAAATTTTATACACTTTTCTATCCTAAATACTAACCCTAAATTTGGGATTTTTCAATCTAAGTTCCCATAACTCTAATTAAATTTAAAACTTACTTCAGAGTACATGATAATTGGAAATAGGAGTGTCAATTTGTTATTTTAAAGATTTAGTAGTAAAACCCCCTCTGAATGTCCAGCCACAACAACCACTATATGAAAAGGAAAGAGTCCAAAATTTTAGAAAAGAAATTGAATGGAAAAAAAAAGGGAACAACAACGGGAGGAAACCATTAGCACAAGAGAGAAAATAAACTCACACCATTTGCTTTCTTTCTTCTTCCACTTCCACTATCTCTCTCTCTCTTCTTTTGTTTTTTCCTCTCATGGTGGTTCATGGTCAGCCAAAGTAGAGAACTCACCGATGATTAGAGCTAATCAGAGCTTGCTGGAGGTTGTTGCATAATGGTTGGAGATCCACCGTTGTAGCGTTAGAAAAAGAGTGAGGAGAGAATGAGAAATAGAGCAAAATGGAAGAAGCTGCAGGAAAAGACGCTGAAAGTGGCAAGTCTCCTAGAAATTGAATGAATGAAAAGGTGAGATATAATATTTTAATAATCTATGGCTACAATTGGATTTTAGCCCCTAAAAGTTTAATGTGCTTTAACTTGGTGTCTAAAATGATTTAAAAGGGACTTAGAAAATTCTAAAAACTCTAGAAATAATTTTTTGTTTAAAAAATTATTTAGTTTTTATTTTGATAGCATAAAGTAATTTATTCTATTTTATTGCTTTATTATTATTATTATTTTAAAAGTATTACATTTACTAATCCAAATAATTAATAGTTGAGAAAATGAGATAAAATAAATTAATTAATGAGAGTATATAGAAACTATAAAAATAAAAGTAATTGAGAATTAATTATGAAAAGAACAATTACTAGAAGTGTTGGAGTTCATGATTTATCCTATAAGTTATTAGTTTTTACTAGTCAAATTGACTCTTAAGCAATTATAATAATAACTATTTCTGAAGTGTCATAATATTCTCTTGAATTACTAGTCTGTATTTAATTAAAGTTGAATTCTTTTCCACGATACCCAAACAACTAATTAAATCATGAAGCAATAATTTTAAATCATCAAAAATCTTTAGACTCATCCCTGACCTAAATATTTATGTCTATTTCTCTAGATCTAGATTCTTTTTTTTTATCTCCTAGTGCATCAAGATCACCTATATATTTGATTTAATGGTGGCCAATCATAAAATCAACATTAAAATGAGATAAATAGATATAATTAAAATTTAAAAATATATTCATAAATAAAAATCCATTGATAGTCAAAATAAATAGTGAAAACTAGTTCCCAAATAGGATGCATCCCTACCCCTAATTGAAAAATTTAGAAACACATAATTGAAGAATTCACAAATAACATCATTCTAAAATCTCTAATCTTGAAAAATCAATCACAAGAAAAAACAATAAAGAAGAGAAACTGATTCAACCTCAATACTTCCAAAAATTCTTGCGCTCAACTTCAGGATATTTCCACAGGTTTTAAATATTTTAAAGATAATCTTTGAGGTATTTAGAATAGTGATTGGATGGCTCCTTTTTTAAAAAAAAAATCTAAAAATACTTCTTATTCTTTAATCAATGATAAGGTACATAATCTTAATTCCTATGAATTATATATAGAGTTCATAAAATAATTACTAATAACAAATTCTAATCTTAATGAAAGATAATTTTTAATAATAAAAGATAATATTAAATATTAATCCTAACAAAAAGATAACTAAAAATAATAAAATAAAGTGATTTAAATATTAGTTTCTAATATTAATCCTAATGAAATATTATTTCTTATATTTATCTTTAACTCATAATTTATAAATAATTAATAATAATTTTTTATTTTCCCATTCTCTATCATTCTTTTTAAAAATTTCAACTTCGTCCTTGCGAATAAAACGCTATCTCTTTCTCTCTCTTTTTTCTTCATTTATTATTTTTCTTGCACAAAAAAAAAATACAAGTAGATTTTTTATCCAAATTCTATTTTTGTCTAAGAATTAAATTTAAAAAAATATATATAATAAATTAAATAAATATAAAATATTGATAAATTTAATCCAATATATTCCAAAATCTACACCTATTTAATTATAAAATATTAAATATGCACTTAATCAGTAGGTCCACAAGTATTCACGATAACAAATGATCTCAAAGTTTGCCACCAAATAAATAATTAGAACCTATTGATCACAGAACACAAGCAAATAAATATATAGATATATGTATATATTAAATAAAGCAGAGTAACACCAAAACTTTTTTTCTTTTTCAAAATAACTTGTAGAGATGAAGTTGGAAGATTAATTCCAATGCAATGTGAAAAAGAATCAAAGGAACCAAATCACACTCGCACAGTTAAAGCGAATACTTCCCAGGAAAAACCAAGCGAAGCAAATATTAGTCAAGCTAAAAAAAGGAAAATTTAGGTCGCACGGACTCTGAAGTATAGGACTGCGGATTTGATCACCAAAATTTATATAAAAATAGTTTAGATCTCCCAAATCTGAGAAAGACCTAAAACACAAGTATGGATCACACTTTTGAATACTATATAAGTCAACAATTTTCAATTTAAATAATACTATCAGCATTTTGAATAGCTAAACCAGTACATAAAATTCCACATAACGCAATTCAAAAGGCAAAATCTCACAAAACAAGAACAATATAGATCAACAATTTGAAAGCCAAGTTAAACAGATTCATCTGATTGTGCAAAGTAAGAATACAAACAACCTGATAACTAGCAATGGAAGGCGCTCAAGGGAAAGTAGAATTAACATCCTATAAGGTCTCAACTCTCAAGGAGTAGGAGTGGTGTCAAGAGGGAAGTTAGAATTCTCATTTAGGATTATCCTCCCTGTTGTAGTTCTTTTCCTTAGTGACCTTTTTACTTAGGACAAGAGCTGAGTGCACACATGTGATAATTTCCAAAAGAATTAAAGTTATACATAGGATCAACACACAGACTACGACATACGGTTGCCATGACATGGGTTACACTGCAAGAGAGGCTCATTTTAGCGGCCAACCTTTTGTACAAATTCTAAAAAATGCGAGAAAACTACTTTTTCCCAGTAGTTTTCTCGGCGGTTTTAACCCGCCAGTAATTCCAAACATTTGCCAGTGATTTTACTTCAACTTTTAGCGATTTTTGAATTGCCTGAAAATTTCAGACCCTATACACTCCTTCCCTCTTCGTTTTTCACTCGCCTTTTCAGCATCCCTCCCATGTTTTTCATCTTCCCTCTTTCTCTGCGTTTTCCCTTTTCACAATTAACATTTCTCTACATAAGGTTAACTCTTTTCTTTCCCTCTATCTCTCTCTTTTGCTAACTTAATCGAAGGAGACGCTCTCCACTGGCACAGCAGCACGCCGGTTGTCTAGCACTGATACGCCACTGGAAACCAACGTGAGAAGATTTTGTCCAAATTTGTCAATGGCTTTTCCCTGATAAGATGGACCCAACTGCTCGTGTTGTTCCATTCTTAATATTCTCACGAAACCACTCTTCGGTTTTGCCCAGGTAGAATCTCCATAGATCAGACTTGTTTCTTTGTGCCGTCGTTTCCCAATTTTTCGGTTTTGCCCAGGTAGAAGTTTCCCAGGAAGTCTCAGGGATAGTGAATTTTTGGGGGAAATCTGAAATCCTGAATGATTGTGTTGATAAGATCCTGAAATTTAAATCACCACTTTATTTTAATATAATTTCAAGACTTCTGAATAGAGTTTATAAAATGGATTTTTTTGTAAAATGTCCTCACTTATTTTGTCAAACTACATCGGATGGACTTTTGAGTTGATGTTCTTAAACTTCGAATTACATTCTTAACTTTTAATAATTGAAGATTGATGATATATTTTTAGAAATTATTAGACTTATTTTGGATTCATTATATGAATCACATTCAGAATGACAGGTTCGGGTCACATGTATATGTCGCTTTATTTACTGAGCAACTGTATTAGTACTCTGTTTCTGGCTTTTGGTATGCAGATTTGGCTGATTTATAATTTTCTTTCTGTGGTGGTGAAGTGTACACAGCGTTTTTCCTTCCAACGTGATAAAAGTCTTGTACTTTTTTAAGTTTACCTTTAGTGTGAACCTTTTTCTTAGTTACAGGTACTGTTACCTTATCACAAGGAAACATGTTTCCTAGTTACAGGTATTGTTTCTTAGTAAGAGCCTTCTCTTCTTGTATAGGAATAAAAGTACATAGGAATCAAACTTATCAGGACACTGTTATGCGAATTTTTATAGAAGAAATTATTTTACAAGATTTTATTTAAATTTTAGTTTTTTTTAAATATTCAAGGGCCATATACAATTAACATTAAAATTAGCTCGAGTATACCTTGAATAAATAATTAACCAATTAACATTAATATTTTAGCATTATCATATATGACTTCTCAAGCCACAGATGAATCTAATATTGCTGAACTGTTTATTTATGGAGCTAATGATTTATAGTCTCCTTATGCAAACAAGATTTTTTTTTTTTTTACTTTTTTTTAAATTTTATCTTTAACTTTGTTTATATATAACTATTAGTAACCATATGGTGTTTAGCTCCATGGCTTAGATTACTTGGACTCCTTTTAAGTATATCAATTTTAATACATTTTTAGAGTTTGGTATTTAAACCGAATGTGAAATTTGTATTAGAGAAACTTGCAACCATATTGGTGGGATTTATTAGAAGTAATCATCGTAATATTTATAGTTGTTGAGTGCCTTACATGCAAGCAAATACTTCTAAAATTACTGGCAGTTTCGAATTTTCATTCTTACAGAGAAGCCTTTCTCCTATTTGTCAATTGTCTTTGGCGCTTTAATGCATGTATTTGAGCCTTTGAGTTTAGGACTTGTAAATTTGAATTCTTGCTCTCTCATACACACCTGTGTCTGTGTTGGATTCTGTTGACCACTGTCCTTCACTTGGTAATTCTAATAATCACATTTCATATCATGGATACAAAAATATTAAAAGAAGAATTCCCCCCTCTGTTTGTTTTTAGACTTCGATGTATGGGTTTCTGTGCATTGACTTCATACTATAAGAGACACCTATTATTGACTTCGAAACCTCTGTTATTCTCATGCTTCCATCTTTAAGTGTTATGAATCTTGGTTCAAAACTCTCATTCGAGGCAGTGTCTTGGATGCAGATTTTGCCTGTCTATTATTTTTCAGCTTCTGTTTGGTTAACTTAGATATACATGCTCAATGGCAAACGTGTTTTGATTCTATTCTTGGACACTGTTTAATCTTTGACCTCATATGTCAAGTTGGGATGTTATTTTATAGAAAATTCTCCGCAATACAAGTTGAGAAAAATAATAACCAGTCTATTTCTTTTCTTTTCTTCTCTTCTCTTTTTGTTTTGTGGTGTTCCTGAATTATTGACCCTAATTTTTCACTTGCTTTTCCAGATTAGTGAAAAACAAAACTTTGTCAGTTGAAAGAAACCTTGTGTTTCATAACCAAAAGATTTGTCAGTTGATGCCTTTTGAATATGGGATTCAAGACAAACGAAAATAATTGTGTTGGAAGCTAAAGAAAACTAAATTATATGCTTCACTTTTAGGCAATATGCTGACACATTCATTTTGGTAAGTTTCTATGAATTTCATGCACTTGCAGCTGAGTGTGTGAAGAGTGTATCTAGGAATTTGTCTATTTTGATTACCCAATTTGGATTGATTAGCACTCTTGGATAAGTACTTTGTTAAAAAGCCTTTGAATTTTCAAACCTTATAAAAATAATCTTCGCTAAATTAAAGTGGTACAAAAGTTCTATTATAGACCTTTTAAATAAGTACTGACTTAAGATGCTAATTTTTAATGCATAAATTCTGTTGTATGGCGCTGTTTTTTCAAGTATAAATTCTGGTTATAGATGCATAATTTTCAAGTATAAAATGTTAGTTTAAATTCTGTTTTTTCAAGTATAAATTCTGGTTATAAAGTGCCGAGTTTGGCGCTGTTTTAAAGGCTTAAAACTCTGCATAAAATGTAGTTCTATATGCTGAAAATTGTTGCACATTGTATAGTTTTAAGGGGTTAAGGAATGCTGCATATGATACCATTTATATGCTGAGAAGTGTTGCACATGGTGATCTTTTAGAGGTGTATGAAATTCTATTTTATAGATTCAAGTTGCTTGATTTGGTAATCTTACTTTGGAGTAAATTAAAATTTGGTCTCTAAATGAATTGTGTGGTGATTTTTGTGATTTTATTTTGTTCGGCTGTGGCTTGAAATAGGGTATCTGAGATTTTCATACTAATTAAATATTAGTATCTTCCTTTTCTTTCATTTCTAACATGAGAAAAAGAAAAGGTTTGAAAAGCTACTGTCCAACAATTTTCATGCTTCAAAACAATAAGCATGATCAAGCATCCATTTCATCATATTTCTTTTCCTTGCTTGGTGTATTATTATCATATTCAATTTTTTATTTTACACTTTTTAATTTTGTCATGCATGTATCTTAAATGGAGGTTGCTCTTAATATTTTGACAGCTTGTTTAAATATTTCTAAACTTACGGAGCTGGTGGGTAGTGAATTGTATTTTCTTACTTTTCCGTTTGTGGTTGTTATGAGGTATTTTAAGCTTGAAGTTTTCATTAAGTGACCTTCTTGTCATTTTAATATGCCAGGTTCTTGAAGCATTTGCTTCTTGGCTTTGCCTAAAGCATGGATATGGATTTCCTTTATTTAGGTTTTAATCTAGGATTTATACGTACAAAATTTTTCAATTTCTCTTATTTCTCTTATTTTGTTGTTCCAAGAGTTTTGCAATAGATCGAATTAATAGTTGGGGATTTTGGAACTCCATACATAAGCACATCTTCTTCAAGCCATCCTCAAAATGGCTGGGGATTGATTTACAATTATAGTTTTGTGTTTTGGGATATTTAGTTAAACAACATTATAAACAAATAATTTGTTAATTTATTGCTACGATTTTGTAGTACTAACAATTTTTATTTCAAGGAATATATAAACTTTTTTTATAATTATATTAAAGACGTGCTTTGATAATTTAGCAATGTTTTGTTAATAATTTTAAAAAATATTTTAATAATATATAATTAGGATTTTCAGTTGATTAAAAATTGATTTTAGTAGCGGTTTAAACCACCGCTAAAAGACAAGCTAAACAACTAACAGCCGTCCAAAATTAAATCTGTATTTACATTACTAGCAGTCAAAAACCGCTGGTAATTAATGCAAACCATTGCTTAGAAATAGAGGCATTTGTTCCAAAAAATTTGATATAAAATGTCTCTAGACAATCGCAAAACCAATACTGAGTCAACCATCATGAGATTCATTCAACAATGTTCAAAACCATTCGTGAAAACAAAAAGGACCAACAAAGGACTCTTTCAAAGACCAACAAAGGATTCTTTTTTTTTTTTTTTTTTGGGTAGTGTTAGGTCATAGGAGTTCCTTGTATGTCAGCTGTGCTAATCAAAGACATAATTACATATAAAATTCTACTGCTTTCTCATCTTGTGATTGCTATAACCTAGACAAACATAAACTTTGATACTAACTCTATCATGATTTAAAACCCTTAGCGGAAACTAACACGTAGACTAAATCAACTCATGCTAACTTAGTCTAACAAGTCTGAAAAGATGCACTCACTTGACCATAATAAAGACTAAAATAAATTTAAAAGTCAGATCACATTTTCAAAACATATGTTTTATTCCACTTGATTACTTGCTAATCTTCAAAAGAAAAATGCAATATTAGGAGATAAGTCAATTGACATGATAAGTGCATAAATAACAAAGCATGTGAAAAGAAAAATAAGACACGCACATAAATTTTTCATAAATGATTAAAATTAAACAAAAATAAATAAAATAAAATAATATATGTATAAACTTATAAATATTCTAAAAGTTAAATAAGTTAATTTAAGTAATATATTAACTCTATGAAATAATATTTTTTTTAAAAAACTCATTAGATGAATATCAATTGGAAGGGCAATCTTATGTTACTCTTCTATGTGCCACTGCACCTCACTTATTTTACATCTTCATGTCATTACATTTTATTTCACAAATTCATTTCCCAATGTCGTTGCCCTTTATTTAATTAATTTATCTTTTAGTGTCATTGCATTTTATTTCACAATATTATAGTATTACCCCAGTGTTTGTCACATCTTATATAGTATCTCCATGCTTTTAAACACCTCACATAACATCATCATACTTTTTGTCACATTTCAATCTAGCTAGGTGCACCTACACCATAACCCTTGCTAATGACTATCACATCCATTATTTTTTAAATAATATAAATAAATAAAATTATATCACAAATAAAAACCAAAAAATGAAGTTAAAAATAAAGATAATTTAAATATATAAATTTTTTAGACAATTATCAATTAATTAGAAAGAAATTAATTTTAAGAAAATTATGTTAAAAATTTTTGAAGTGGGGACAACAATTTATCAAATAAATAAAGAGAAAATTTAAATAAAGTGTCATGGCAAAAAGAAGAAGGGAGATGACATATTAGGAGTCTTATCACCATCTATGCTTACACATATGAGAACATCATATTCTCATTTGGCACATACATAAATTTCACTATTATTTATAATATATTTTGCAATTGAAAATTCTCATAATCCTAAGATTTGTTTCCTCATAGCATAGTAAAATAAAAGTTATTAAGACAATATTTGAGGAAAGAAAAATATAATCAAAATATAAAAAAAAAAATCATGCCCTCACCAGAAAGATTAATAGTAGAGGTTCCTCTTATTGGCTCATGACACAATCTCAGTCATTTACAGTATCCTTGGTGTTGCTTAAAATTACAATAACATAAAATTAACAATTAATTAACTAACCAATTCATACCCAATAATATCAATTTAACTAAACACAATGTATAATAGGTAAAGCCTTATCTTAATCTAAATTCCATATTATTATCACTAATTCTAAATTTAAAATTTTCAAATAAAACTTCTTAAATTCAAATTAAACTCATAAATTATCTTCTAAAGCTTAAAAAAAGAAAAAAAAAAGCCAATCTTGAGATCCTTCCATCATCAATTATTGAGGGAAGAAGAAGGTTGAAGTAATATGAAAACCACTCAAAGCTTCTCATTCACTAGTATGAAGTATATACATGACGTGTTGGCCGCAACAAAGTAACAAATATTATCTTCTAATATCTAATAATATCCTCTATATCCTATATTCGCTGACTATATCTTATGTTTAAATATACAATCAATATTTATATTAAAACATTCTAAATAATATTCAACCATATCTTAATAGAGCAATTAATAAATAACATACTTATACACTCCCCCTCAAGTTGGGTTATGGAGATTCACCATGCCTAACTTGCCCACCAAGAACTCAAAACGTTCCTTGGCCTATGATTTCATGAATAAGTCTACCACCTGGTCTCTTATCCAAATCTTAGTTGGTTTAATCTCCTTGGATTGTACCTTTTTCCTCACAAAGTAACAATCCATTTTTACATGTTTTATATGTTTGTGAATTATTGGATTTTCTACTATGTGAATCGTGATTTGATTATCACAATTTAACATTATGGATGATCTTTGCTCACTCCAAGTTCTTTCATGAGCCATTTAAGCCAAAGAATTTCACTCACTGTTGCAGCCATAGACCTATAGTTCATATTTGCTAAGGATCTAGTCACCATCATTTGCTTTTTGCTCTTCCATGAAATCGGTGATCCTTTAAGATTCGCGAAATAACCTATACATGAACGTCTCGTTAGCCTATAGCCACCCTAGTTTGCATCACAAAAGTCTTCCAACTCCTAACTTCCCTCTTTTGAAAGAAAAATTCCTAGGCTTGTTATCTTCTTCAAATACGTTACCACACATTCTGTTGCATGCATATGAACTTGTTTTGGAGTCCCCATGTGTTGACTCAATATGTTAACTACAAACATGATGTCAAGCCTAGTAATTGATAAGTATAAGAGGCGTCCTATCAATCTTCGGTATCTGGCTTCATTAACAACTGCATCTTATTGATCTAATTTGCAATTTTGTTCCATGGGTGTCGGGCTTGGCTTGCATTCACTTATCCTAGCTTTTTTTAGAATATCCAGTGCATACTTTCTCTGACTTAACACCATCCTTTATATTGTTCTTGCTACCCCTGTGCCCAAAAAGTACTTCAATGGGCCAAGATCTTTGATGCTAAACTCCTTATCTAGAAAGCCTTTCACCTCCATTATCATTTCATTATCATTTCTTGTTATGATTATGTTGTCCACATATATTAAGGTTGCAACAAAAATCTTTTCTTTCTAATAGATGAACAGTGACTAGTCGACCCTAGATTGCCTAAACTCAAAAGTTGTTAAGGCATTTGTGAATTTTTTTTATTCTAATCTTTCGAGGTCTGTTTCAATCCATACAAGGACTTCTTTAAATGACACATCCTTGTATCTCCTGGCTTCTCAAAACCTTAAGGCACTTGCATGGATACCTCTTCATCAAGATCTCCATGCAAGAATGCATTATTTACATCAAGTTGATGCACACTCCATCCCTTCTTTATAGCCACAGCCAATAAGCTTTTTATTGTCACTGACTTTGCTACAGGTGCAAAGGTTTCATTGTAATCCTTTCCTTCCACTTTTGTGAATTATTGCACTACTAGCCTCACTTTATAATGTTCTACCTCACCATTATGTTTATATTTTATTTTATAAATTCACTTTTAGTCTACAACACTCTTTCTTAGGGGAAGCTATTCCATTGTCCTTGTACTATTCTTTTCTAAAGCCTCCATTTCTCATTGCATGGCTTCCTTCTAGTGTTTGTCCTTTATTACTTGATAAAACATTTTTAGCTCATCATTTTTTGTGATAGTTTTCAAGAATGCTTTATGCCCTAATGAAAAATTGTTATATGATACATAATTAGATAATGGATACGCTACATTGTTACCTATTGGATGCCTTAGCTCTGTTTGCATTAAGGAAGGTGGTAGTTGGACTTCATACTCCTTGAATCTCTGTGGTACTTCTCATGTGCGTTGACTTCTTCTCACATGGGCTTGTTCAATTTCATCTATCCTTTGAGTCTCGTCCTCATTTGCTACACCTTCCACATCATCTTCTCTCATGTGCTCTCCATTGCTCTCCATTGCCTTCTTCATTTGCTGTGTCCTTATTTCCTATCAAGTGTTCACCTTCCTCTTCTTCAAGGATTTCTAAAGGCATGTGACCCATCATGGTCCTGATTTTGCACTCTTCATGTAATACCTTCTTGAATGGATATTCTTTCTCAAAGAAAATGACATTCCTTGATGTGTTCACCCTTTTCTTCTTTAAATCATATATTTTATAACCCTCTTGACCTAAAAGATATCTTATAAATACTCTAAGTATCCCTCTTTCCTTAAACATGTCTATTCACCCATCACTACTCACATAAGCTAAACATCTAAAAGCCCTTATGTGACTATACTTTGGTCTCTTTCTTGCTAATCTTTTCATAGAGTGTCACATTTCCAGTGGCTCTAGTTGACAATCTATTTATTATGTATACTATAGTAAGTACACACTCACCCCAAAAATTTATTGGTAGCCTAGTGTAGAGTCTAAGAGCTCTTGCAACTTCTAATATTTGCCTATATTTTTAGTCAACAATCCTATTTTGTTAGGGAGTATATACACATGTTTTTTGCAATATTATTCCCTTCTCATTGAAGTATTGTTGCATATAATTAGATTTAAATTCAGGCTTATTTTTAGCTCTTATCACTTTCACCTTTCTTTCATATTATGTTTCCATTATATTCAAGAAGCTAATTAAGGAGTTTTGTTCATAAGCAAATCCTATTTCACACAACAATTAGCAGTAAAGGTTGTTGTACAGTTATATTCTCTGGTTATCTTATTGACAAAAAGTAAATTGCATTTAAAATTCAGAATTTTTAAAACATCTTGCATCATCATTCCATTTGGTAGCTTCGTTTTTCTAACTTCTTTTACTAGTACCCTCTCTCCATTGGGAATCTTAATCGGCTCCTTGTCTGCATCCTTTTTTTTCTTCTAATAGTTTCCCTTCACTCAGTATATACTGCATGCAACCTGAGTCTATACTCACCGCCTTTCTAAGAAAAACTTATCTTTTCATCTTTTCACTTGATGCATGACCCAACCTCTAGTGCCACAGCTTCCAATCCTTGTCCTTCCTTGTTTCCATTGCCACACTTCTCTTTTGCATTGGTTCAAGAATGTAAAAGTTGTCATAGAGCCTCCCCATTCTAATCAAGTTGTTCATAAGAAAATCCTATATCACACAACAATTAGCAGTAAAGGTTGTTGTACAGCTATAGTCTCTGGTTATCTTATTGACAAAAAAACAAATTGCATTTAAAATTGGGAATTTTTAAAACATCTTGCATCATCATTCCATTTGGCAGCTTCGTTTTCCCAACTCCTTCTACTAGTACCCTTTCTCCATTGGGAATCTTAATCGACTCCTTGTCTGCATCCTTTTTTTTTTCTTTTAATAGTTTCCTTTCACTCAGTATATACTGCATGCAGCCTAAGCCAATCACCCACGGCCTGTCTAAGAAAAACTTACCTGCCATGTTAGTAGTGGGAGTCACTTGCTACATCTATTTCCCACCATCAGCCTTATGGCCCAATGTTGCTTGATTCAGGCTTTCCATCAATCTTTCATATTGTGCAACGGTTAAACCTGGAATTGGGCTTTGTTCATGCCCCACTTGTGTAGCTTTAGGAACTTCTTTCCATTCCAAGGTCCCTATTGTCATTCTTTTCCTCCTTTCTTCTAATCTGGAGGATACCTTATAATCTCATAACAATCCTTTTCTATGTAACCAATCTTTTGACAATGGCCACACTTTGGTTTGTTCCTTTTAAGTTCATTTCCTTCTCTACCTTGTTGAGTCCTTTGCCTAGAAAGCCATCGTCTTGATTGGTGCCTTCTATGATATACAAATATTCCTCTGATGCTCCTCCTGTGCCACCAATATGTCTTTTTGAGACTCAGTAGTGGTTTTGTACTGAGGATTTGTGTTCTCACTGTACCAAAAACTTCATCCAAGCCCATTAGGAACTCATATAGCTGCTCTCCCTCCTTCATCTTCGTGAGCTTCCTCTCTAGGTCACACTTGCATCCACTACACGTACACTTGGGCCATCTTGTTATCGATTGAATCTCTTCCCATATTGCCTTCAGTTTAGTGTAATGTGTTGATACGGATAGGTTCTCTTGCCTAAGCAATGTCACTGCCCTTCTCAACTTGTATGCTCTTGGTGCACTACCTACTTCAAAGTGTTCCTCAAGATCGAGCCATATCTACCAAGCTGACTTAGCATGTCCCACACTGTTTCTGAGTTCTTTATCCATTGCATTCGTCAATCAACCTTTCACCATGGCATTACATCTCATCCATGGTGCCAAGTAAGGAGAATTTGTGGTTGGTATCTCGATTGATCCATCCACGAACCCTATCTTGTCTTTTGCAAATAAAGTGTTGCTCATATCTCCAACCCACTCACCATAATTTGAGTCATTTAGTAGTTCACTCATATAAACTTGGCATGGGTTGTCTTAAGTATGCAAATAATATGGAGACCTCACATCTATCTCCATCGTTTCATTGGTGGCCTCACTGTTTGTTGACATGTTTACGGATTAGAAACACTGCCTTGACTATTTTCTTAGGCTTTGCTTTGATACCATGAAGTAATATGAAAACCACTTGAAGCTTTTCATTCACCAGTATGAAATATATACATGACGTGTTGACCGTAACAAAGTAACAAACATTATCTTATAATATATAATAATATCCTTTATATCCTACATTTGCTTACTATATCTTATGTTTAAATATACAATTAATATCTATATTAAAACATTATAAATAATATTCAACTTTTATCTTAACAGAGCAATTAACAAATAATAACAAACTTATACAAAGGTGGCAATTTGCAAATCACCATTGGGCTTACATGAACGGAAAAAAGTTAAGGAGACGAAAGAAGATAGTAGTAAAGAAAATCGAAAAAAGAAGGAGATAAGAGGGGGATGACTTGAACCTTAACCTTTCCTTCAATGGCGTTTCACAGCAAGCAATGAAGGGAACTCAAGACAGCGGCACAACTGGCTGTAGAAGTAGACATTGGCAGAGGAAGGCACCGTTGGTGGAAGAGAAAGGGTGTTGCACGATGACGGAGGAAGGACTTGGTTAGAAGAGAGACACTGCACTATTTGTGAACAGTGGAGAAGAATTTTGTCCAGCAAGGTGAGGGAGAGAGGATAGAAAACCGAAAAAGGAAAACAAAAGAAAAGGGAAGAAAAGAAAAAAGAATTAGGATTTTTTTTTAATTATTGAGTTCAAAAGAAGATGCCAAATAAAATGGTTTTTGGGGCTTAAGAAATGGAATAAAAATCTGATAAATATTTAGGTTCAATAAAAATAATTTATCTATCTTTGAAATATAAAAAGTCCTATTATTTGCAAGACATATATTCAAGTAGTTTTATAAGATAATTTTTAGGTTTCAAAAATTTATTAAAATTACCTAATTATTGTTTTCTCTCACCTCAAAAACAATTTGTTTTGCATAAATGAATCATTTCTAATTTTTTCTGATTAATTTTTAAAATTTTGGGGACTTATTTTTAAAAATTATGGTTATTACAATTATAGTTATTTATATGACTACGATGACCCAAATTCCTTGAACATGTATAATATTGACGATTGATCCAAGAGATTAAAAAGTAATAATAACAATTGACATAATCAATTAACAAGCACAACTTGGTAAACATACACAAAGGGTGCGTACTTATTATTTGACTCATATAGGCCAAATATAGCAACAAAGCATACAAATCATACACAACACCACAGCAAGTTTTTAGCTTGCAAATCAACATAGTACGTAGATGAGTAGCCTCATCATCACTTTCATGCATATAATAGTAGCACAACGCTGGCGGCATGAACGACTGCCATTTAAAAGTTAAAGACCACTTACATAAACCATATATGTAAAACGGTAACACCACCACACCACAGGGATATTCATATTTTATTTAATACTAACATATATATGAGATCACCATGTGGTGTGTCCCGGCAAGGAACACTAAGTCTTCTTGTTGAACTGGTAAAGCACAGTGCCAATATCGTTATTGTTACATGTAGTCTGGAGCAAGGGGATGTAGTACTTTTTATTGAGATCGAGAGTAGCTGCAAACATGGAAATGATCTCATTTTCATCCTTTAGATTTACTAGGAGCTGCTCTAATGCATGAAGATCCGCATCAGGACTGAAGCTTTTGTAGTAAACGTCGATCCCATCAAGGTGGAAATCATTGACGATGTTTGTCAGGGATGTCTGAACATTGGGGATCCACTTGGGCATATCAGCAGATTTGACCGAAAAGGAATCTGGGCCTCCGATGCTCGCAAAAAACTTGGAACCCGAGTGCTTCTCCTTGAAATCGTCGATTACTTTGGGCGTGATCTGTGGGTCCCAAGTGGGCTTGAACGTTCCTTGTGAGGACGGTTTATCGCTGGCAAATTCCAGAGTGACCTGGATTTCCACCTGCGGCGGGAGTTGCACATTTCTGAGATTTTGAAGTGGGGTGTAATCGTGGACGTAAACCCGGTACGGTCTTTCGGTCATTTTGAAATGCTTCTTCGGATTTTGGGTTTGGGGTGGGTGTGGGTGAACCGAACTCCCTTCGTGGCCTTTATAGGTGAATTGAGACCCTCTTCCGCGTCCCTAGCTCCGTTTGTTACAAGGTAGTGCAATTGCATTCAGATGATTTAATATATATTATATTCTTATATTTTTTTATTTATTAAATTATTATTTTAATTATCAAATTATTTTAAAAAAAAATAAAAAAATCTTTTTCTATCATATATATCGCTTCTTATCAATTTTTTTATTTCTTTTTCCATTTCCTCTTTCAACCGACTGGATATTGGATTGTTTAGGTAATTTAAATTATTATGATCTTTTATATTTGAAATTAACAAACTATTTTATTTTTTAAAAAATAAATAAATATTCAAAATCTAAATTATCTAAATTAAATTGAAACCATCCAAACTTCTTCCTATTGCCCACAAGGAAGAGAAATCCAGATTTACTATACAGTAAAAGTGATGAGCACATTACGCGCCTACCATCCTGCTCATCACTTCTGGATTGTAAGTGAGGATTTCAATTTTAGATGAGTCCTATGTAATACGCCGACGTCACTGCTCTCCTTCATAACCATTACGTCATGTTTCAACCCTTGCCAACTGTCTAATTAACCGGCTCTCACGTGTACCCCTCCTTTCGGTCCTTATTCTCCTGCCAACTATCGTAGCAAAACCCATGAAACCCTGTGCCACTCATGAGTAGGGTATTGTAGTTCTCCATTCGGGATCCATATTAATTAGGCAAAAGATTTTCTTTTTCTTTTTAAGGCCAGACTCATTCATATAAAATTTGATTATATAAAACGACAGAAAAAAATAAATTGTTTTAAATAATTATTAATATAGTTTAAAATTCATATAATATTATTTAAAATATTATTTTACTTTTTTTGATAATATGTTGTATTGATTAATATATAATAATGTATGTATATATACAAATACATATACACATATACGTTAGGATTTGAGACAAGGTAAATATCATATTAGTCAGTTTCTGAATCATCCTTAAAATATCCATAAAAATTCTTATAACCAGACCCAAGCACATAAATTCTACGGGTATCCATGGGGTTTGAATATTTTGCTCATTTATTCCCATGCTGAAATTCACTTAGTCGTTAGTTGCGTTAAGGAGTACTCTTGGCAGATTGAGAATTTTAGAGATAAAGTGAAATTGATTCACATGTGTGATGTGAAGTAACTAAGGTCATGAATTATGCATGTTAATAGTACTAAAATAGTATATGATTGATCATTCTAGTAGAATTCAACAGTATATGCGCAAAAAAATTTAATGAAATAAACTAAATTAAAAATTTTAAAAATTATAAAACTCAATTACAAATAAAACTTATAAACTATCAAAACAAAATTTAAAATTGAGTAAAGTTTAGGGACAAATAAAATAATTCAACCTTAAATTTACCTCTTTTTAGTTTTAGTTTTAACTACAATAATAAAATTTGGTATTCTAAAAAATATTTGGCAAGTATTGGGAAAAAAAAAACCCTCTGGCAAAAATCATCACAAAATTTGTGATGGTAATAGAAAGAGAATTCCTACAACAATAAAACCATGCCCTGTCTTATTTTTCTTATATGACCTTTCTTTCAAATTCATTTCATTTTTTTCCTTTGGTGCAGAGCACTGACGTTCACTGTAATTTCTCAGGTTGGGTAAGAGAGAATTAATATGAGCGATATTCCCCAGAAGGATGCTTCAATTTTTCCAACCGACCAAAAATTGCATAGATGCCTTCCTAAATTGATTTGGATTGCCTCAATTAAGGAGGCAATGGATAATCTAGATTATCTAAATTAAATCTGGATGGTTTAGATTTTAAGTTTTTTAAAAATATTAATTATAATTTTTTAAATTCACAGTTAAGAAATTATTTTCATTTTACATCTTACTTCATTTTAAAAATAATTCAAAATAAAAAAAATGAATTCTTGATCATCCAAATTAGCACCTTAATTGCGGTGATCCATTTTCCTTCCTAAATGGAAGATGTTCCCACTCTGTAACCCATTACATCATATACGATATATTCTTAAACGGGTTTGATCAATTCTTACTTCAAAACTTAAGATAACTCAGCATGTGAGTTTATAATCTTTGCATGTAAATTGAACTTCATATATAGACCTCAGTTTTCTGGGGAATAACTAAATTTTTGAATGGAAGTTCATCAAACCCAGCCAAGAGTCATCACTTAAACTGCAGCAGAAACCTCATGAAACGAAGCATCAGATACCTGTTGAAACATTATACATATAGTTCGTAGTTATCCATTTTGTTATTCAGCCGATGAGACATTGAACCACGCATTTTTTTTTTGGAGTGTTCATTTCCACGAGCTGCATGGCTTGGATCTCCGTCATCATTACGATTTGACCAGATCTATCCATTTGATATCACCGTGTGGTTGCAAATCTGGATGCTTAGAACAAATGGTGTTCAAAATCAAGTTAAAAATTATACGACACTTATTTTTGTAATCTTATATGTGATATGGTTTCGTAGAAACCGTTTGATCTTTGAAGATTCTCATATTGGTCCGGACCAGGCAATTCATTTTATTAATAGGATTTCAAAACAATAAGTACTGAAATGGTTATAAATGCAATGGTGGCCTCTAACAACATCCAGGTAGACCGTTTATAGTCACGCTACAAAAAGTTATTGTAATATTATTCAGTCTTTGCCTGTGGCCGACTGCCACAATGGCATCTTCCGCACACAAGAGGGAATTAAAGGATTGTTGTAATATTATTCCTTTGCTTGGGGCCATATGCCACAATGACATCTTCCGTACATAGGAGGGAATTCGGGGGTTCGAACCTCGTTCCCCCCTCCGAAAAAAGTGGTTCTCTTACTCTAATAATAATAATAATATTATTATTTAGTCTTTTTGTTTTGTAGTTATCTAGCATAAATTTTTTTGTTAAAATTTTTTTAATAATGCAATCTTTTTTTTTCATTTTAAAAAAATTCTTCAAAAAAAAAATACTAAAATATTTTAATTTTCTGTTCTATGGTAAACCACACATTCAAACTAAGTCGGACTAAGGCCCACCTAAATCTAAGTTTAGACCCAAATATTTTTATTTGGATCCCAATAAAAATTTTGAAGTGAGATAAGCTTAGACTTAATATTAACCTTTTTTTTTCTAATTTAAACTCAATACAAATTGTGAAATTAAACATGTTCATATCTAAAAAATACAAAAATTAGATTTAAAACTCGTTTGGTTGGATGATATAAAAAAATAAAAAGTATGTAAAAATTATTTTTGTATCCATATTTTTAAAAGGTGATTTAATGGTTAAAATAGTGATTTAATAAATAGAATAATAATTTAAAAAATATGATATAACCATTACACAAACTATATAAATACATTATGTCTACTTCACGCACAACCAAATTGGTCCCGTAATCTAGCTTCAGTTGCGGAGCCACATATATACTATTATATACTTATGAAAGTAGGCAAATGCCCTATTAAGTTTTATAAATTTTAAGTATTGTTAAAATTTTAAACTTACTAGACTCATATCACTTACCTTCACTAACCTTAGGGTCTTGGTTTCGTCATTGCTTAGCTTTCACTTGAAAAATTTGAATTTGGGTTGAGCAAGTTTTGAAACTCGAAGAAGGATTGCTTTTATAAAATAAAATAAAAACTCAACCCTCGCCCTATAATCAAGTCCATCATGTTATTTAAATGATTAATTTCTTTCAAACTTGCTTGATTAAATTATTTAAGAAATTTAAAAATTCTATCCTTCATACTGCCAAAAAAAAAAGATTATTAATAAAACAATTTAGATTCCTCTAAAAATTATTTCATCCAAACACAACCTAATATATTTTAGATTAATTCTAAAGGAAATTTGCCATAACCTTACCCAAATATCACCTTTAAGCACAATATGTTCACCGCACGTTTTAAGGACAACATGGCTCCAAAATTAAAATAATATGAGTCGAACAAGTCCCCGCATCTTGTCCAATAGTCAACATGGTTAGTTTTTCATGGTTTATGATGAAATAGCTATGGATATACCCATTTTACGCCAATATGCATTTACTGCCATACAAGCTGTAGAATTCCATATTTCCATTCCATGGTAGCTCCTACTCAAGGGCTTCTCCAATGGTGATGAGGAGAAAGTACCAGTATCCTTTTCTTCTTCCGCGGCGCATTTAAGTCTCAATTAATGGCGATGAGATCTCTCTCTCTCTCTTAATGGATTGCATTGTGGGCATAGAATCTGTACTGTAATGACATGAAAAACATTTCAATGCGCACTAGAAATTTGTAACTTCCGTTGTCTTATATGCCACATGATCGAATTTTAATCTACATAACATTTGTTTTTTTAATTAATATAAATCATATACATTTAAAGAGTTAAGATATCATGTAATTCATCAGTTCAAAGCACATTAACAAAAGTTTAATAACAATAATTAAATCGGGCTTATTGTCCATTTGGAATACCAAATAATAATAATAATAATAATAATAAGGATTAAATTTTTTAAATTATAAGATCTCAATTACCTGAACTACAAGAATTAAATTAACAATTAAGTAGAATTCTAAAAACCACCAGAATTTTTTTTTCCCAAAAAAGGCACTAGTTGGCGCAAACTTCTGATCTCTGATGTGGATCGCAAATTCTTGTTCGTGAAGAAGTGGAAGAACAACATGGTAGTTGACAGGATTTACTATATAAAAATGTGCTTTCAATTTTATGGATGTGACCACAGAGGATTAATACGTGATGTAGATTGAAGAACCAATAGAAGAACAGTTGGTTGATACTTTATCATGGAACAACTAATAGAATCAAAGAAAATTCTATTAATGAGACAAATAACATAAAATTGTTGTTGTTATTGTTTCTATGGGAAGTTATAAAGATAATCTCTTTATGCGTAAACAAAAAAATTCAATATACGTAAACATTTGATGTTAAACCAAAGAAAATAAGAACTGAAATTAATCGGTTAATTTACAAAATTCATTAATTAAATCAATCTTATCCACTAAATTATCCAAAAGGTAGCGTATTCCGGGTGAGTATGAATATGCTCATATTATTCACAAAAAAGTTTGTTTTTTTTCTAGAAATGAACATTATCATTATTAGAGACAATACAAACAACATGAGTGGCCAGCAAAAGCCTTCATGGAAGAGTTGTTAGTTGTCAATTACCCACTTGCGTTGTCATCAAATGGTAGATAGACGAGTCCCCGCCAAGGTGAAAAAAGCATGTGGATGAACTGTTTCACTTTCCCACACATGTTGACTCTCCGCTTGACAAAACGTGACCTATGGACGCAAGGCCGCAAAGGATCCAATCAATATATTTATACATATTGCCAGATCCTTTTTTTCCTGTATGATTGAGAACTGTATCTGTCTTACTTATGGATGACAACTTAACAAGGACCACATACACGTTCATTATAGTCCAGCACAGTGCGTCTACATGATAATTTGTGGTAACTTCCACACACACTTTTTTTTTAACTTGAGACCTCCTCGTGCTTTGCGCAGATTTTCGTAAAAAATAATTTAAGAAAATAAAAAACGCAACTCCAAAAAATTTGCGTCCACATTTAATTAAAAGGATAAAGTCAGGCCAAATTTTAAAATTAAAATTAAAAAGACAAAATGGAAAAAATGTTAACCTTAAAAAACGAAAATGAGCTTTTCATTAATTTTAGTATAAATACTCATGTAATATATAAAATTTTAAATATGAACTCATTTAATAAAAAATATTTTTTGTTTGGATATTTGTAATATCTTATTATAAATTATTTAGTAAAATCTGTTATCCAGAATTATTTTATAACTCTTCACGCGACTAGAGAGACGAAGCGACACATAGATCTGGTGATTAATTGTGTTTCAAAGTGCTTCTAGATGCATGAGTGCTTGCTAGTTGTTGGATTAACTGAGCGGCCACGATTTGTCCAAAATAAAGTTGTGATGTTGGCACCCAAAGTTGAGGTAATCTAAACGTAAACGAGTCATATTATTCATGAAATAGAAATAGTATAATTCTTTAAATTTTTTGTGAGAGGCAGAGTTCGCATTGGAGTCAAAATGAATTATTAATAAATTCTAAGAAATTGGTTTAATAATTAAGAAAGTACTCTCTTCAATTCAAAATGTAAGTCACCCAAAAAAATTTTTTGATTCAAAATATAAGTCATTTGACAATCATTATTACTTTTTTTCTTATAATACTGTTTGTTTAATGGTAACAACTGTATTAAAAATTTCTCATCTAATAACAATAGCTATATTGATTATAAAGATAAAACTAAAAAAATATGGTAATATTTAAAAAGTTTAAAAATATAACTAATTCCTTTTAAGAAGCGCGAATCTATTAAAAATAATTTATATTTTAAATCAAAGAAAGTATGTCTTTTGCCTTAAATACTCGTGTTCAAATTATAAGACTAACATTTATCGGGATTTATATTCATAATTAAATGTCACATTTAATAGTGTACGAGGAAGAATTTGCTCTCGATAGATGTGCAAACCGTCCAGAAAATGTGTTTATTGTAAAAAAAAAAAGGGAACTAATAATAATCTCACACTCTTATTCAATGTCAATTTAATTATCAGGATTTATTGATATATATCTCTGTAGGGGTGGTCTTCGATAAACATGAGAAGACACCAAGTTCCATAAATTGAGTTCAAGATGTCAAAATAGTTGTCGAAGAACTGCAGCTTCGAGCATGTACAAATGGGCCACTTCTGTTGTCAAGAGGCACAACATAATCGAGAAGGTAGCCCAACCACGGAAACCTCATTCCAGGCCTTACCTTTCAATGTTTTCCTTGTTTTTTTTAAATCTCTTGGGTTAAGAGAAACTTAATATCCCAAAAAAGGAAGAAGCAATAAGTCATTATATATTCCCAGCAAATTAATTATACCAATTCTAGAAAAAGAATTATACTCCCACAACGACCCACTAAACTAGTCAATAGTACCTTTTTGTGGATGGCAATGTATCCCACAATACAATTGGTCAAAAAAAACACAAAAGTCCTACTATACACACTTGATGGAAGAGTTGTCGAGTAACTATATTAAGGACATGTGGAATGGAATTGGAAGATTGGTATGTTGTCAAAAAGAGAGAGGACGACAAAATCTGTCACCGAGATGCGCTTGATACGATGAATAGATTTTCTGAATCTGAAATGGAAGAAGCGTTGATTTGTTTTTTTTTCTCTCATCTATTTTGCGTACGAATGAAGAAGTATTTTGGAGCAAAAACTTGATTTGTTTATTTTGCCCCTTCTATGACTGCTGCACATGTTCTGTCCAACGGGGAAAAAGAGAATTTATTTTATTATTTTTAATTGTGGACATTTTTGACATTTTCTGCTATTTTTTAAATTATTTTCAGCTATCTAAATATACAAATAAAACAATATTGTTATTATTTCATATTATACTAAACATCAATCATTCCATTTCGTTTATATCATTAATCTCTTGTTAATTCCATTAAACACCATTCTCTGTACCAAAACGAGGGCTATGAGTTACTTTTTGCTGTGTGTAGAAAAGTTCTTAGGTTGAAAGGCATGTGCATGGAATCGCTTTTCTTTGCCCCAAATGAAGGCTCTTTTGGATTTGCTTGACCAAAGCTCACCGACCACAAATGCCACAGGAGTTACAAACAACCAGATGATAATAACTGGGATTTTTTTTTGGGGTGTTATGCTGACTTCAATATTATCTTCTTATTTTATGTTGTCTTTATCTTTTAATCTTATATCATATTTTACCGCGCCTTAAAATTTATGGACTTAAATAAGTCATATGATGTCACTGTTAGCCATATGAAGTGAAAATTTTGATTACTTAATCTTTCATAATTATGTATTTCTTTTTATAAAATGACTTCAATTTTGTTCAATTTAGAGAAGTACGTGATTATTTTATATATGAGATACTAAGATATTTAGTGGGAGATATATATCTTGGTGTGTCTATATATATATATTCAAAATAATATTATCCTAAAAGGATTTTTTTTTAATATTTGGTATTGATTTTAAAAAATTTTTTTTATCCTAAATAAATTTAAAAACTTTTCAAATTAATATAAAGGATTAAATATATTTTTAAAGACTTAAATAAAATTTTGACCTGTACAAATTTGTTTGTCAGCCAAAGTCAAAACAAATATAATTATAATTTATCTTGTGCATATTTTTTATAATTAGAAAAAAAAAGGATGAAACCAAATCTTCTGATATTGGTAAATGAGCAAGAATTGGAGAAGTTGTTATCATCAGGGCACTCCTATTCCAACGAGGCACAACAAAATCGAAAAGGTGGCCCAACCACTGAAACCTTGTTCCAGGCCTTGCCCAATGGTTTTTTTGGATTTTTTTTCCTTGGAGTTAACATAAAATTTATTCCATATCTAGCAATTTAATGTTCAATGCCCAAAAGAGAAAGATTCTTTGAACTAAAGTAGGCCTAAAAGATCTCCCATGTCTTGAAGCAACTTAAACAATATTTCCCGAACTTGAAGTTATTAAGTGTTTATCCAAGTCCACAAGATATTAATAAGATCACTTTGTCAGTTGGGCTTTTGTTGATTGTATCACTTCCACTCTTTTACGGGGCTTTATGATATACAGCCATCGCTCTCCCGTATATATGTGTGTGTGTATATATATATATATATATATAAACTATCTTTTTTTTTTCAAATATTGAGACATTTAAAACTCTGGTTTGACCCAGTGAAACCCAACAATCAACCGGGTCACACAGATCTTGCATGTAGTCAGGCTAGGACCGATTCTTAATTCGAGACCCAATTTACAATTGGCCTAGTCCAAGTGAAAAATTAGCACATCTAACAGTTAATTTTTATTCTTCTTAATTCATTGACGCCAAGTGAAAAAGAAATATGGAAGAGAGTCATGCATTTTTTTATATCAATTATATACGTTGATAAATAGAACTCAGAATAAAGAAACATGAAAAAATGCCCAAGAGCAATACATATAATGGACAAATCAGAATTGACAATTAATTAAATGCGATGATAAAATTGGCAAAAGAAATTTTTTTAGGGTCACTTATTGCATGGTATATCTAAAAAAATCAATAGTTAAATTTGTATAAGTGGGTCCATACACAGTACATGTAAAGTCCATGTGTAGAATAAATCTTAACTATTAAGTATATAAATGACATGGTGCACTAAATGTGCGTAAGAAATGCTCTTGGTAAAAGTATTCCAGTTCATTTGTCCGCTTAATTTATTTCTTACATTTGGTAAAAGGTGCATGCATGGCTCATTTTTCCTTTATGAAAGTTACTATATCTATTCAATTTTTGGTGCTAACAATGTCATTTTCTAGTCTACTAGAAATTTTGTAGCTGGTATAACTAATGCAATGCCAGATTCCTATAATATAATAAGTTGAATTTAAGTTCATAACAGAAACATCTTCAGGCTACAAAGTTTCTAATTATATCTATTTTATCTTATTTATGTGTTTCTTTTCCCTTTTGATGAGATGGGAACTTGGAATTTTTCAATTCAACGGAATCCAAAAGAGAAATAGCTAACAAAGCTTCTTTAATGATTACCTACTCTATTAGAAAAAAGTTTGAAAGAGAAAAAATAAATTGAGTTATACCAACGCAAATACTACTGACACCTTGAGAATATACATTTTATTCAATAGATTTGAATCTTGTGTAAAAATCACTTGATATGTTGACTTCTAGGATTATGAAATTGTTGAATCAGTTGCATGAAAACATATGATTTCACCCATGATACTAAGGGATTGGCACATTTTTTAATCCTTTGATCTGACTTATGAACAGTGGCTTATTTTATTGCCATTTGGTATAATTATACAGAAGGGAGGACTATGTGTTTACTCTAGTGGAGGGAAAGCAATATTGTTGATAAGTATATTACTTTGCTTAATACAATAGGACAAGGATTAGTAGAATGAGAAATTTAATCTTAGCTATGGTAATAGAAAACTTAGGTTGGTTTGGTTTGATGACTAGATTCCTTATGTTCTATTGTGCAAGTAAATAACAATATAAACTTTAATGCTTCAATTAGTGTATACAGAGCAGCTTATTTACACTATATATATATATATGTATGTATATCTATATAGGGGGAATTAGTGGAATAAAATTTGATTCTGGAGCTGATATATTGTTTAGGACAGAGTTTACCACAACAATCTTAATTCGAATAATTATTTAAACTACTTTTGTAAGTCTACTTATCTCTCATAGAGAAAGAGATGGGCAAGATGTTATTTAGTTTTTTGTTCTTCCCTTTTGGAGTAAATTGATTCGTATCTCTCTCTCTCTCTCTCTCTCTCTCTCTCTCTCTCTCTTTCTCTCTCTCTCTCTGTCTGTGAAATAGTTTAGAATTTTTATGTCTAGGTTTGTGAATGACTTGAGTGAAAAATTACTATCATTGTCAATATTTGAATATATGCTCATATAATGTATAATTTAGAGTACTCTAATTTATCATTGAAACTTTATAGCTTAATGTACTTTTTGGCAAGTGTATGATTCAATAGCTTTTATGATTAATAGGAAATAAAAATAACATTTACTAGTCTCTTGAACTTCATAAATTTGTTTGTTGGGAGTCATTTTTTTTTATCTTGCTGATCTTGGTATGCATTGTTTTCTTTTGACTACTTTTTATTACATCATTCAATTTCCTTTCCTCAAATTTTTTTTAATAGGACTAAGCTTAATGATTTAAGGCCATGCTATCCAATTCCAATCTTTTTTTTATGTTTTTTGGCAATTAATAGAAGTGATTTAGCTTCCTTGGCTGATGAAATTTTATGTTCTAGGAATGAACCATTAATTATTTCTTTTTAATAACATTTTTCCTTTTTTGGAATGGATCTTTGATTGGGCTCTCAACATTTTATAATAGTTGGTGATAGATAGTTGGCATTGTTCCTTTATATTGTCATTGTTACTACTTCTTATCCCTGGCTTCTTATGGCTAGCAACATGGATGAGATGATGGCAAACTAAAATTGAGATGACAAGAGCCAAGGGTAGATATTCTTACTATAGTGCGGGGCTTTTTAAATTGTGATATCTAGGTTATGTGATTGTTACAAAATTATAAACAAATTAATTTTCCAATTCATTGGGTTGAGCATTAGTGTCTGCCTATGACGAGCCTTGATGCAAATTATTTTTCATAGCTGGTCCCAAGCTCAGAAAAAAGAGGAGGGTTGTGTTAGGCAATCGATAACCAATGTAAAACTTTGTCGAATTTTTATGACATGGACAATCGATATATTAAACATAATGCTAGGTCGTTGCCTAGAAGTAACGCGCTGTATAGCAGTGACAAACAAGCAAGAGCCGCTGCATCGTCACCTGAGTGTAGTGAAAAATAAGTAAGGGCGTCCACATTTTTGTGAACGAGTGTGGGTAAAGAAGTTAGTTCATGAGAGTAGGATTCATTTTGGGACTTGGAATATAGGTACACTTACGGATAAGTTAATAGAAATAGTAGATATTATGATTAGGAGGAAGATTAATTTTATGTGTTTATAAGAAACTAAATGGGTAGGAAAAAAAGCGAAAGAATTAGAAATTTCAGGTTTTAAACTTTGGTACACTGGTAAGGTTAAATATAGAAATAGGATATGTATAATTGTATATAGGTTTTGGAAAAATATTATAGTGGATGCAAAAAGGTTAGGAGATAAAATCATTGCATTAAAGTTAGTAGTGGAAAAGGAAATCTTGAATGTTATTATCGTTTATGTACCACAAGTAGGATTAGAAGAATATCATAAAGTAAAGTTTTGGGAGGATTTAGAATGTTTAGTTCAAGAAATACTATTAGGAGAAAAGATTCTTCTAGGAGGGGATTTAAATGGTCAAGTGGAAAGTGTATCTTCAGGTTACGAGTGTATTCGTGGAGGAAATGGTATAAGGGAAACAAATGCAGAAGGTAAAACTATTCTAGACTTTTCATTGACGTTCAATCTTATATTAGTTAACACTTATTTTAGAAAATGTAAGGAACATCTTATCACGTACAAAAGTAGAAAGGTATGTTCTCAAATTGATTTCTTTCTTATAAGAAAATCAAATAGAAAACTTTGCATGGATTGCAAAGTTATACTTGGAGAGAGTTTAACTACTCAACATAGAGTTTTGGTTATAGATGTACGAGTTAAGAGGAGAGTAAAAAGTAAAGGCAAAAATAAGGTGTTAAGGACTAAGTGGTGGCAACTAAAAGGAGAATAAAGAAAAGAATTTACAGAGACGGATTATGGAGGAAGGACCTTAGGAAATACAAGGAAGTGCTAACGATATATGGAATGGAATGGTTAAAGAGATTAAGAAGGTGGCAAGAAAAATGTTAGGTGAATCAAAAGGTTTTGGACCTAGAAATAAAGAATCTTGGTAGTAGAATGCAAGCGTGCAAGATAAGGTTAAAGTTAAAAGAGAGTGTTATAAAGTTTGGTCATTATGTAAGAGTAGTGAAAATTGGGAGAAATATAAAGTAGCTAAAAAGACACTAAGAAGACAGTGAGCGAAGCGAGAGCGAGAGCATTTAATGGGTTATACCAATCGTTAGGTACTAAAGTTAGAGAAAGAAATATTTAGTGTGTGTTTGGATTGATGGTGAGTAAAATTGATTTTCCAAACCTTGGTTTTGTAGAATTGATTTTGTGTAAAAGTGAGTTAACATGAACGTGATTTATGTTTGGAAAGTTTAGGTGAAAAGTGATTCTGTTAGAATTGATTTTGTTTGGATATTATATACCAGAATCACTTTTAAGTGTAAAATTACCAGAAAGGGTAGTCATATTACTTTATTTGATTTATTCCTATAATATTACTTTTTTTTAAATAACATTTAACAAATGATATAGCATAATATATCTTTTTATTTTTGTTGATATTAAAATTAAAATATAAATTAAAAATAAATATTTTAGTTATATTATAAATGTGCATAGCATAATAATAGAGTATTATAATTGATGAAAATTATTAATTATTACGTGAATATAGTACAATTAACGTGACTATGCTTATATAAAGGCCACCTTTAGGGAATTATTTTTAAAAAATTTTAGATCTCCTATTGCTTATATAAAAGCCTCATATGTAGTTAAAAAAATAATACAAATTACATTTTTTTTGTAGTGTGTGAAGGTTCTTTTGCATTCTTTGTATTCTTAAAAGAATACTTGATTTATCAAAAGAGTGATCAGCATATTATTGAATGATTATACCATGGACACTGCCACACGAAGCCAAAGGTCCACTACAAGACAAAAAGCATCTTCTAATCTTGACAAATTAGATACTCACAGCTGTGCTTCGAAGTTTTGGAGAGTACTGCAGTAGTCTCGAGACCAATTTATTGCAAACTTAAGTTGCTATGAATTTCCTTGCCGATCATGTTACTCAACCTAGAATTATCAGAAACTGCTCCATTAATATTTATGACACGGTCCACGCAATAACATAATTATCTTCCACAATTATATCATCAAATTTACGCTCACAGACCCATATAGCACTATAGTTAAAAAAAAATTCCACACTATTCTCCCATGAAAAATAATCTTGTAGCTAAGTTCACATTGGTTAATTGGGTCACAATGCAATCAGAGGAAGAAAAAATAGTAAATTTATCAAATAGGAGTTCCAACCCAATGTAAGAACGCTATATGGTGATTAAAGAACTGAATTCCAACACATTACACAACAATATTGCAAGCACCCTACATCCTAAAACCATTCATAGACCGTAGTTAGACGTGACCACAAGAAGTCAGCAACAATTCAAACAATTGTTTGGTTGCGGAGAAAACCGAGCGTGGATGAAAACAACAACGCCACTTCATATACTTACACCTCAGAATTGGGAAAAGGCGACAGAAAGGAGGGGGAAATCAAAGAGAAGCATGGGGATAAGAAATAAAATCGCAGGGCAGTATTGTCCAGTAGCAACAAAACAATATTAAGAGGGAAAGCACTCACTGTTGGAACAGCAGTTAGTGTTGGAGGCAGAGCTTCTATCAATCACGAGATTCCAATGCTGCGAGCTTCGTTATGAATTGTGAACCAGACAGAACATCACTTACCATCAACATTCTCTTTCCCTAAAATTGCTGACATGGCCCTGAGGTATTCTAGCAATAGGACACGTGTTTTCCTCTAAGTTTGCCTCTCGAAGCTTCTCGTATACTCTTCCTTTCCTACTTGTGCTTACCCTGTCCTCCCTTCCATGCCCTCTCCCGACTCTCCGTGTCTTTCGTGCATTGTATGGCTCTGTTGTTTCTTCTTCGTGGGTTGTCAGATACCAGGAGCCTCCCTCTTTCTTTTCTTAATTTGTGTTAATACTTCATCCCCTGTTTTGGTCAACTTTGAATCTCCCAAGTTTTTAGGTAACCGAAGCTTTGCTCATGGCCTTCTAGCGTCACTGCTGTAGCATTTAGGGATGAGTGTAAGTTCTTGTTTGATGATGATTCTTTCTTCTGCACCTTCCATTGTTACTATTTCGATTGCCAACACTATCGGCTAGGGCTTCATCAATTTCTGTTGACACACTCAAAGGAAGAAGGAAATAGCACAGTGAAACAGAGGAAGAAGATTGCTGAAACAGAGTGAAGCAGAGAAGCAAGTTCATGCAACCAACTTGCCTATATCCTCGGATTGGTTGGATATAAAGGACATTTGGCAGTTGGAGCAATTAACGTGACTTTAATGTAAAGTATTTGCGTCGGTAGAAAGCAAGTGTAGAACACTTCGAGCCAACGTGATTTTCTTCTCCCCAGAACCATGGTGCGGCAAGTCGAACGTGAATCCAAACAAGTAGCAAACGGGCTTTTTCTCAGCAAACCTTGGTTTGGGCCGAAACGTGGATACGTCAACGTGCTCCCAAACACATACTTACAAGTTAGTTAAAAGTAGGAAAAGAAAGACAAGAGATGTGGACCAAGTGAAATGCATTAAGGATGAAGAAGGGAAAGTCTTGGTTATGGAACAAGGTATCAAAGAACGATGGAAGGGTTATTTTCATAGGCTTTTTAATGAAGGCCACAAGATTTCATTATAATCGGATAGGTTAGACACTAGAGAAGAGGATCAAAATCATACTTTTTATCGTAAGATTTGTGAGTCAGAGGTAAAATAAGCATTAAAGCGAATGGAGAGTGGCAAAACAATTGGATTGGATAATATACCTATTGAAGTATGGAAGGGCTAAGGAGTAAAAGGCATAAGTTAGCTCACAAAGTTATTTAATAAAATTATGAGATTCAAGAGAATGTTAGATGAGTAGAGGAGAAGTTTTTTAATTCCTATTTATAAGAGTAAGGGGAACATTCAAAATTGTACAAATTATAAAAGAATTAAGCTCATGAGCCACACTATGAAATTATGGGAAAGGTAATTAAGCAAAGATTAAGGAAAGAGATCTAAGTTATGGAGAATCAATTTGGTTTTATGCTAGGAAGGTCAACTATGGAAGCAATATATTTGTTGCGAAGATTAATGGAGTGATATCGAGAGAATCAAAGAGATTTACACATGGTGTTTATCGATTTAGAAAAAGCATATGATAGAGTACTAAGAGAGGTTCTATGGAAGGCTTTGAAAAAAAAATGAGTTCATATAACTTATATTTGAGTAATACAAGATATGTATGATGAGGCTACAACTAGTGTAGTAACAAAAGATGGACATACAAAATTTTTTTTGATAATTATTGGTCTATATCAAGGGTCAACTCTAAGCCCTTATCTTTTTACTTTAATATTGGATGTGCTTACTGAACATATCCAAGAACCAGTGCCATGGTATATGCTTTTTGCATACGATATTGTCTTAGTTGGAGAATCAAGAGAAAAAATGAATGAGAAGTTGGAGAGGTAGAGATTAATTTTGGAAACTCATGGATTTCGTTTAAGTAAAAGTAAAATGGAGTATATAAATTGTAGGTTTAATAAGAGACACACCACTTCTAACACAGAAGTGAAAATTGGTGAACATATTATACCACAAGTCACACGATTTAAATATCTTAGATCCATCATACAACATAATGGAGAAATAGAAGAAGATGTAAAACATAAGATTCGAGTGGGGTGGATGAAGTGGAGGAGTGCTTCGAGTGTTATCTGTGATAAAAGAGTACCACTCAAACTTAAAAGTAAATTCTACCACACAGTTATAAGACCTGCAATATTGTATGGAACTGAGTGTTGGGCAATAAAAAGTCAACAAGAGAATAAATTCAATGTTACAGAGATGAGAATGTTGTGTTCGATGAGTGGACACACTAGACGAGATCGGATTAGAAATGAATGCATTAGAGAGAAGGTGGAAGTTGCACCTATTGTGGAAAAGATGGTAGAATCAAGACCTAGATGGTTTGATCATGTTGGGAGGAGACCTATAGAAGCTCCAGTTAGAAGAGTAGATGAGATAGAGAATAATCCAATAATTAGAGGTAGAGGAAAACTAAGAAAAATTATAGGAGAATTTATTAAGAGATTTAGATTTAAATGGTTTTTCTAAAAATATGATTTATGATAAGTGTTTATGGCGTCGATTGATTCATGTAGCCGACCCCAATTAGTGGAAAAAGGCTTTATTTTTGTTGTTGTTGTTATTGTAAGAAAGAAAATTGAAAATCTTGCAATACACCTTATTAAATGTCATGAAATTGTCTTTCAACTTTAAATTTGCAAATTATGTAATATGATGGAAGCTTGAGTGCCTTGGAAATGAAAGGCAACACTATATGAAGGATCAATTAGTTTCTTAACAATTAATCTATTTGCTTTGAAGCTTAAATCTTCATACATCTGAAGTAGATAGCAGTAATGATAAAAGGCAATGCAGCCTATTAACTATTAATGATGATAGCTTAAATCTTCTATAGGTATGCTTGAAATGAATACAGATGAACTTTTAAAAATTTCATAGCTTCCATCGGTTTTTGTAAGTATATTTTTTAAACATATCGTTCTATCAAGTTACTGGCACTTAATATTCTTATGGGTTCTCGAAATCTTACGGATGGGTGGATTTGTGCCAGTATTAAGTTGTCATGTGAAGTCATTTGTCATATGTTAGGCATAGTCTCAACTTTGTTGGGCGTCGCTTTGGAGGTTCTTAATTGACACCAGATGCATTTATCTCTGCATCTGTCAGGTTTGAAGTCTAATTGGATATCAGGTTTTGAAGATTAAAAGATAGTGAAATATTAAAATAGAAATTTTGCTTGGAGAAACTAAATATAATTAGTCTTTAAATTGTATGCACGAATGATGTAATATGCACATCCAATAGTGGTAGGATCTAGAAACATTTTTTTTACAATCCAGCAAAATAGAAAGTACTACTAAGTTCCTTTTAAGAGGGGACTAACCATCATTTAAAATTTTAAATCTGGCAGCTTAAATTTAGATGGCCTATATGAGATGGATATGACATGGTAAAGAAATCACTGGATACAATCTGCATCAAACCTCTACCTTCAATTTTCTGGTTCTGTTGCTCTTCCTCGAGGAAATTCGAGACTTTGGCGTCCCTCTAAGGGACTCTGTTGCTCTTTGTTTCTTCGAGAGATCAAATTCTATGGGGTAGGCTACCATATCTATGGGGTAGGCATTGCATTCACTAATTAAGGAAGCATTTAAAAATTATGAGAACTTTTCGTATCAATTAGAATTTGTATAATCCTTTTTCCACATTTTCCTTTCACTCTCATCGTAGGATATGAAGCATTTCCTAGCATAGCATTTAAAGAGAGTGTGGGGTTTTCCTGAGTTCCTGCGTCTGTCGATTCCATCCCCTCTTTTAAAGACACCTCCTCTGGATCAATAATCTCCTCATCATAAACTTCCATTAGGTATACTTGCATTTTCCTGTGTTGGGGACAGTCATGACTTGGAGTATATTTGTCATGGCAGAAATAAAATAGCTCTGAGGTCCTCTAATTCAATAGGAGAGAGTCTCTATTTGAACTGTACCGAAGGTCGCCCTAAGATTCCCTTCTATTTGCGATCCATTAGAGTAAGTTTCAACTCCACTTTAGTATCCCATCCTTGATTTTTCCCTTTGACTATTTTGCTTGTGTCCCCTGAATTCATCATGCCAATGATCCTTCTCGAGGCTACCATTCCAACCATAACCCCTTTTCGCAGCAATGCATAATTCATCTCTACCATCTTTGCCAACCTAGATGCCTCTAGCAAGGACTGAGGTTGCAACAACTTAACTCCCATTGATAGTTCAGGTTTAAGGGCACTTAGAAAATAGCTTAACTTTTGCTGCTCACTTAGGTCTACTCTGCAGACTAGATCATTGAACTTAGCTAAAAATTTTGAAAAAGGTTTAGATTGTCATAATTGCATCAGTTCTTCCATGGGATCATCATACAATGGCTCAAATCTAATTTTCTCAGCCTCCACAAAGACAACCCATGAGATCCTGCCATTCCTACTTTTCTCAAAGTGTTGATACCATTTATACGAGGCCTTATCCAGAGTAAGGCTCGCTAACACAACTTTATTCCCTTCAAGCATGTTCCATCCAACAAGAAAGAAAAATCACATTTGGAAATCCATCTAAAGACATCATTGCTGGTAAATTTAGGAAAATCTACCTTGGTGAAGCGGGTGGGAATTTGATAATTTTCTATCGTGGAACAAGAATCGCCTGAAGTAGTTTGATTGTCTTCTCTAATGCATTGCCCAACCAAATCAGCTAACTATAGGGAAATTCCATGCATCATTTCCTGCATCCCAGCCACATGCGTTTCCAGCTCCCCAATTTTCTGGTTGGACTTTGTACGTAAGCGGTCCTCCATATCACATAAACTGCTTTAAGGTCTTGTTCCTTTTGCCATTGGATCATTGGCTTTGATACCAAATTGATAGAACTCTGAAAATATAGGAGAAAGTTAGCGGGAAATAACATAACGGAGAGAAAGAATGAAGGAAGAGAAAGAGAAAAGAGAGAGAAGAAGGAGAATTGAGGGAGGTTGAAAGGAGAGCAGATTCACCAAATGCCTGCCTCCATCCTACGTCCCATTTCGCATTTTATTCGAATAATCGAACGCCGATGGCCGATAGGCCATTGCGTGGAAATTACAAGATTACCCCTACTAATTACTAAAAAAGTCCTAAATACCCCTCAGCTTATCAAAACACTCGTATAAGGGACGAATAGTTATGCTTGGATTGATTTAATTGTCGAAAAAATTGAGATGAATTTAATGGAAGTAGTGACGAGGGCAAATAATGATGCTTGGACTGATCTTAAGGACTCCAAAATCTGAAAGTCTCTGCCTTCGTCAAAGCGAATGGGTCGTATCCAAGAGAATATGAACAATCCACAAAAAAACTGCATTGCCACAGTATTTCTAATACCCAGATACCCAAATATAATCATCTTCTTGTATTGCCACGATCTTTCATGTGTCCCATTCGTTTCAGTTCTGATGCCCAGCTGTGTTGAAGGGAGAGAAATAGAGAGATGAGATTCTTTAGATATGACGCTTTCATTTTAATGCTTTGCGTCTATGGGTTCTGAAATTCTTCATTTTATTACTTATGGATTAAGGTATCTGAGCATTAGTTTACCACCACAGAATGCACGCTTCTTCTTTGCTTGCAAGGTCTGGTATTTTTTCAACAAAGCATGTCTGATTGAAGTTGGAACAGATTGTTTAGCAATGAACGGATATCGTGGACCACGGAAAAGAATGGGTCCTTTTTTTTTTCTTATGCGTAGATGGGTGGCATGTTATGGATGATTTGGCATAATGCTACATCAGACTTTTGTTCGTCATGTAGGATCAGACTTGATGGCGTTATGGCGATGTCCGACGGTGACTCTTACAAATGTTTGGAGGTTATATGGATTGAATTATAAACAAACCAAACATAAGACATTAAAAATTTGGTGACACTATGGGAATTAACGAAATAATTTAAACAAAAAAAATATTTATAACTTTTTTTTATATAAATTATTATACTATAATAAATATCATATTATATAATATAAAATTAATTTAAAGAAGACTAAACTTAAGTATAATTTCTTTTTTTTTATTATTTTATTTTTCAATCAAAATATAATAAGTGTATAAAAACATAATTTAATTAAAATTATATAGTTGTCTATAAATATTATATATTTATTATATTTTAATAAAAGAATCTAACAATAAAAATATAATGAATTACATAAAAGTGTTTTTCTCTTAAAAAAATGAATAGGTGTTCTCTGTATTTTCTGTTGCGCGGCATGGGAATCATTGATTTTAAAAGGAAAGCAAAAAAATGTCAAAGGGGAGAGCCTAGAGGCCGCTCAAACTCAGCAATAGACATTTTTGGTTGTGAAAAAAATCGTTTCAATGCACATTTTGAGTCTGGATCCCTTGGAATAAGGAGTCCTACTGCGAGGATGCAGCAACACTGTTTTGGTATTTTTTTGATTTTTTTTTTCAGTTTGGGTTTAAAATGTAATAGAAAAATAAAAAATATAACTATGATGACAGCAATTTTAATTGTTAAAAAAGTATATTTTAAAAATTTTAATTATACAATACAATTCAAATTTTCAAAGTGTAATTTTTTTTTTGCAATTAAATTTTGTATTCATAATCAAAATTTTCATCTTTTTCATTACACCTTGAATCCAAAATAAAAAATATCAAAATTGCATATCTCATTGCAAAGGGTATTGCTGTGCACATTTCCTTATGTACGAAGCAACCTTGGAGAATGGAGAGATCAAAGTTGATAATTAATCAGTGTTTTTAAAATTAGACTAGATATTAAACTAATAGAGATATTAATTTATTATTTAATAGTTTGATCATAGTTAAATTTAGGTTGAGTTGATAATAATTAAATATATATACTTTTAAAATTTTATATATCAAAATTTTAATATACAAATAAATATTAATAAATTTTAATAATGTTTGAGTGGTTATTATTTAATTAAAAAATAAAAATTATCCATGATTAAAGTAGAAAAGTAATTAATATTGAATTTTTAGAAAATTTTAAATTATATTAAAATTTTACCGATTATTAAAAAACAAAAAGCAAATGAGGGAAGAAAGAGTAATTTTTACTAAATACTTTGATATTTGAATAGAGATGCTACACAATATGATAGAGCAGCACATATTGAAAATAGTTAAGTATATACCTTTTGGTTTCTCTTTTATTATCTTTAAATTTCTTTCTGTTTGAATTCATTTTTTCTTCTACTACCTTGTATTTTCAATTTTTTAAATCTAGCCATAAATTATGTTATTTATAGAAAAGAATCTTAAAAAAAGAAATTTCAATAACCAATTTAACTAATTTTTTACCAATTCAGTTTTGACCAATTTAGTCGATTTTTGACTAGTTTAACTGGTTTTTTATTAGTTCTTTGCCTGTTATTTTTAAGCCAATTGAACTCAACCGAAGATCAATTCATCAATTTTTTGGTCCAATCATCGAATTCGGTCCAATTTTAATTTAATTTTTTTGGATAATTACCAATTAATTAGAAAGAAATTAATTTTAAGAAAATTGTATAAGAAAGTTTAAAGTAGGGACAATAATTTATGAAATAAATAAAGAAATAATTTAAATAAAATTTCATGAAAAAAGGTAAATAACTTATTAGAAGTTTTATCACCATCTAGTCCATGCTTGCACATATGAGAATATCACTACTTTTATTTAGCACATACACAAATTTCACTAGTATTTATAATATATATTTTTTGCAATTGAAAATTTTCAAAAATTTAAGATTTATTTTCTCATAATGTAGCAAAATTAACTAAATTAAAACTTGGCATCTTTAATTCTCTTTGCAACATGCCCTACTTCGAAAGTATAAGCATTTTATTACTATTTCAAGAATATAATTGCCACACCAGTCAATCTCGTCAATGATTACAAATCCAACTAAAATGTAAAATCCATTGTATGCCCATGTATAAAATTAACACACAAATACAATTACGGCAACAAGGACTAGTTACATCAACAACAACTACAAAGATGACTAATAAAATATTTACAAGTTAGATAAATCATGACCTTATCCTTAATAGGATTTAGGGAATGCTTAACCTATTAAGTTGCATAAGCCCTAAATCAACAAGTACACAAAATAGTCTACAAACAATGTCTTAGCTTACCACTTTCCTGTTCACCAGATCAAGGGTAACAGTAGTATCAGTATAAGTCAAAACACACTTATCCAAACGGCAATTTACCAAACCATTACACTACAGAGTAAATTGTATACAACCACACTCAATTTTATGCATTTTAGCATGGAAATTACAGAGTGAAATGCAGAAACAACAACCACTCAAAGTTAAGAACCACGCATTTTATTACCGAATGCTATGTGCTCGAAACTAACCTTAGTTTTGCAACCTCTTTTAGAAGAAGTTATGTAATAATGTCATTATTGATGATAGAAAAGTCTAGCAATTATATAGAAATGATAGGGGATCCATGTCCTAAGTACTAGTGATGCAATCATCACGTACTTGGCTTGCAGTTAAGTGATACTGCTCATCACAACAACAACAACAACAAAATAACTTTTTCTTATTAAGTAAGGTCAATCATATAGATCAAATGATATCATAAAATTTTGTAAATCATATCTTTAGATAAACTATTTAAATTTAATAGTCTCCTTTTACCTCTAATTATTGGGCTACTCTCTATCTAATATAACCTTCTTACTAGGACTTTTATACATCTTCTTCACACATGTCTAAACTATTTAAGACGCGATTCTACTATCTTTTTCACAATAAGTGCAATCCAAACTTTTTCTCTAATATATTCATTTCTAATTCTATCTTATTTGATATATCCATTTATCCAATGTAGCATTCTCATCTCTATAATATTAAATTTATTTTTTATTGGTTTTTTATTGCTCAACACTTTGTCTCATACAACATTGTTGGTTTTATAACTATGTCGTAAAATTTACCTTTAAATTTGAACAGTATTTTTTTATCTGAAATAACATCCAAAACATTCATCCATTTCATCCTTCCCACTCGAATCTTATGGTTTACATTTTCTTTTATTTCCCCATCTTATTATATAATGGATCCAAAATATTTAAACCGAGTGACTTATAGTATGATGTATTCTTCAATTTTCATTTCTACATTAGAATTAATGTGCGTTTTACTAAATTCACATTCCATATACTACTCATCATAATACCCAAAAAAAAAATTTAAGAATATATTTACAATTTAAAATACTCATCCACTTTTATTTTAAGGGGAAGTGGGGGAGAATAATAAGCTTGCGATCCCGAGTAAAAATGCTTTCTTTTCCATTTTATATAGTTTCTTATTTCATATTAAAAAAAATCCATTCGAACAAAATTAGAGGACTCCTCAAATTCAAATTTAATGCTTTACAATTATTTCAAATAAGTGAACCATGAAGATAATACTATAGTATTATAACTCTCTACATTTGCACAATTAAAGGAGATAGAACGGCCAAATAGTCATTTCTCAACAAACCAAACCACAAGCTGACTTAAGGAGGAAGGTTGTCAATTTCAATAATATGACTTCCACGCAGGTATCACACTTGTGATGCTGAGCTTCAGTCAATCATGCATGACTGAAGCAAGGAGTTAACTGACTATAATCAATTATTACAGTAAAAATGCATGCATGTAGTACCACAAAAAAACACAAGCATGCATATATACTTTATAAGATGAACGTGAATTACAATGTAAATTTTAAAGTCTAATATGCCCTTATTAGTAAATCATCTCAGCAGTAGTTTTGTATACCGAATGATTAATTCTTGAGACAAAAGTATGTCTAATGCACATTGAGAAGTTATTCTGGCGTGAAATGGACTCTATTTCAAACATGACATAGGAGATTTTTGAACAGTAGGTAATCACTATTGCAAGTGTATGGGGTCGGTTGGTAAAAAAATTCCCAGAGTATTCTGGGATCGAATCCACTGAGTGGTTGTGCTTTTACTAATCTAAATAATTAATAGTTGAAAAAATGAGATAAAATAAATTAATTGATAAGAGTATATAGAAATTATAAAAATAAAAGCAATCAAGAATTAATTATGAGAAGAACACAATCACTAGAAGTGTTGGGGTTCATGATTTATCTTATAAGTTATTAGTTTATACTCGTTGGATTGACTTTTAAGCAATTATAGTAATAACTATTTCTAAAGTGTCATAATATTTTTTCGAATTACTAGTTCATATTTAATTATTAAAGTTGAATTCTTTTCCACGATACTCAAATAACTAATGAAATCATGAAGCAATATTTTAAGTCACCACAAATCTTTAGACTCATTCCTGACCTAAATATTTGTATCTATTTCTCTATATCTAGGTTCTCTCTTTACCTTCCAGTGTATCAAGATCACCTATATATTTAAATTAATGGTGACCAACCATAAAATCAACATTAAACATAAGAGAAATAGACATAATTGAAATTTGAAAATATATTCATAAATAAAAATCTATTGAGAGTCAAAACAAATAGTAAAAACTAGTTCCCAATTAGGATACATCCCTACCCCCAGTTGAAAAATTTAGAAACACATAATTAAAGAATTCACAAATAACATCATTCTAAAATCTCTAATCCTGAAAAATCAATTACAAGAAAAAAAAAATAGAGAAGAGAAATTGATTCAGCCTCAATACTTCCAAAAATTCTTGCACTCAAATTCAGGATGTTTTCACGGGCTCTAAATATCTTTTCAAAGAATTTTTGAAGTACTCAAAATAGTGATTGGTTTCCTTTTTTTTAAAAAAAAAAAAATCTAAAAATACTTCTTATTTTTCAATTAATGGTAAGATACATAATCTTAATTCTTATGAATTATATATAGAGTTCATAAGATAACTATTAATAACAAATTCTAATCCTAACAAAAGGTAATTTCTAATAATAAAAGATAATATTAAATTTTAATCCTAACAAAAAGATAATTATTAAAACCTGACAAAAAGATAACTAAAAATAACAAAATAAAGTGATTTAAATATTGGTTTCTAATATTAATCTTAATGAAATATTTTTTTATATTTATCTTTAATCCATAATTTATAAATAATTAATAATATTTTTTTTATTTTCCCATTCTCTATCATTCTTTTAAAAACTCCAACTTTGTTCTTGTGAATAAAACGACATCTCTTTTTCTTTTTTTTTTCTTCATTTATTATTTTTTTTGCGCAAAAAAAAATACAAGTAGATTTTTTATCCAAATTCTATTTTTGTCTAAGAATTAAATTTAAAAAATATATATAATAAATTAAATAAGTATAAAATATTTATAAATTTAATCCAATATATTCTAAAATTTGTACCTATTTAATTATAAAATATACAAGCATTCACAATAACAAATGATCACAAAGTTTGCCACCAAATAAATAATTAGAACCTATTGATCACAGAACACCCGCACATAAATATATAGATATATGTATATATTAAACAAAGCAGAGTAACACCAAAAACTTTTTTTTCTTTTTCAAAATAAGATGAAGGTGGAAGATTAATTCCAATGCAATCGTGAAAAAGAATAAAAGGAACCAAATCACACTCGCATAGTTAAAGCGAATACTTCCCAGGAAAAACCAAGAGAAGCAAATATTAGTCAAGCTAAAAAAAAGAAAATTTAGGTCGCACGAACTCTGAAGTATAGGACTGCGGATTTGATCACCAAAATTTAAATAAAAATAGTTTAGATCTCCCAGATCTGAGAACCGCCTAAAACACAAGTATGGATCACACTTTTGAATGCTCTACAAGTCAACAAATTTCAATTTAACTAATACTATCAGCATTTTGAATAGCTAAACCAGTACGTAAAATTCCACATAACGCAATTCAAAAAGCAAAATCTCACAAAACAAGAACAATACATATCAACAATTTGAAAGCCAAGTTAAACAGATTCATCTGATTGTGCAAAGTAAGAATACAAACAACCTGATAACTAGCAATGGAAGGCGCTCAAGGGAAAGTAGAATTAACATCCTATAAGGTCTCAAGGAGTAGCAGTGGTGTCAAGAGGGAGGTTAGAATTCTCATTTAGGATTATCCTCCCTGTTGTAGTTTTTTTCCTTAGTGACCTTATTACTTAGGACAAGAGCCGAGTGCACACATCTGATAATTTCCAAAAGAATTAAAGTTATACATAGGATCAACACACAGACTACGACATACGGTTGCCATGACATGGATTACATTGCCGGAGAGGCTCATTTTAGCGGCCAACCTTTTGTAGCCAATTCTAAAAAATGCGAGAAAACTACTTTTTCCCAGTAGTTTTCTCGGTGGTTTTAACCCGTCAGTAATTCCAAACATTTGCCGGTGATTTTACTTCAACTTTTAGCGATTTTTGAATTGCCTGAAATTTCAGACCCTATACACTCCTTTCCTCTTCGTTTTTCACTCGCCTTTTCAGCATCCCTCCCCTGTTTTTCATCTTCCCTCTTTCTCTGCGTTTTCCCTTTTCACAATTAATATTTCTCTACATAAGGTTAACTCTTATCTTTCTCTCTATCTCTCTCTTTTGCTAACGTAATCGAAGGAGACGCTCTCCACTGGCACAGCAGCACGCCGGTTGTCCAGCACTGATCCGCCACCGGAAACCAACGTGAGAAGATTTTGTCCTAATTTGTCAATGGCTTTTCCCTGATAAGATGGACCCAACTGCTCGTGTTGTTCCATTCTTAATATTCTCACGAAACCACTCTTCGGTTTTGCTCAGGTAGAATCTCCATAGATCAGACTTGTTTCTTTGTGCCGTCTTTTCCTAATTTTTCGGTTTTGCCCAGGTAGAAGTTTCCCAGGAATTCTCAGGGATAGTGAATTTTTGGGGGAAATCTGAAATCCTGAATGATTGTGTTGATAAGATCCTGTAATTTAAATCACCACTTTATTTTAATGTAATTTTAAGACTTCTGAATAGAGTTTATAAACTGGATTTTTTGTAAAATGTCCTTATTTATTTTCTCAAACTACATCGGATGGACTTTTGAGTTGATGTTCTTTGTCACACCCTACAATTTAAGTATTTTGACATAGAAGCAGAAACATAAAGAAAATACTTATTGGCATCAATTTGAATTATGTAAAGCATACAAGCTTTTCTTTAAAAGATATTTGTAGAAATTTCGGCAGAGTCTCCTCTATAACGTAGACCTCCCGATATTTTTACAACATGTCAGACAGTACAATACATCCCAAAAGGGCGAACTCATATCCAATCAAACCAAAGAAAACATTTGGGGTATGGGGATACCCTAACTATGATTCAGTGGAGCTAACTTTACAAAGTTTTACAAAGTTTCAAACAAAATACATATACAACCAAAATACACCCACATGAGCAACTGCAGGCTCGTCAAAGGAAGTCTCAAGAGGTCGGCCACTAGAAGGCGGCTGGGGGTAGATTAGAGTCCTTACTGCTCTCTGAAAAAAAATATATATTTATATATATATATATAAACAAATGAGTTTGATACTCAATGAATAAGTAATACCGACCCTTTTTAAAATAAAGGTAGGGTCACAAATATATAGGTACATATTTATAGATATATCGCGTAAAACATGTTTTATGCAAACTCTTTCGTACAAATGTACTGAAAGTATCTAAGCAGAACCAGTTTAAACAGACGCAGAGCACACAGCTCGCGGGGAAAAGTCACTACAGACGCATAGCATTCAACTTGCAGAAATAATATAACTCCACGTGTGGTGGCCTACACACGGGGCTAGCACCACCCCTGCTAGCTGAGGCTCAGATCATGGTGCACCAGGGCTAACATCCACTACTGTTAGCTACAGGGTTCTGAACAGATGACTTCATAAACCATGCAATTTTTCTCCTTTTAACTTCTCAGACAAAATACCTTCCAGATCGAGTTCATCATAAAATTTCCAAATAATTCAAACATCTATCGATTTTAAAAATATTCATGTTCGAACCGATTTTGGATAAACATGCATATGACAAAATATTGAAATATGTATCCCTATAAATAGATAATCAAATTTTTGAAACACTGCAAGGAAACTTAGTAACAAAATAAGAATTTTCCATGACTCATTACTTACTCACCGTCCAAGATTTTTTTATAGAGATTTCCTGCCCCTTTCCTCGGCTATAACTTAGTCTCCTGAATACCCTACAAGACCCATTCACCAGATTTTAGAAAATGAATCACCACAATTAATTTCATACAGGACTTATCTTAATTTAAAATTTATTCCTCTACTCAATTTCACGCCCTACATACGTATACACAATATACATATATTGTGCTTTCTTTTCCTTGGTTCCACTTAGGAGCTCAACCTAAATTCAAAAACTAAAGGAAATGTATACCATCTTTAATCTGTAGCCACACTTTAAAGGGAAGTTTATTCTGCATAATATGATTTAACAAGTAAGAAAAACACAACGAGATTTTGTCTTTAATTAAGAATATATATATGCAGAATTTTTTTTCAAGGAATTAACGTATAGGAGAGTGGACATACAATTCAGTATGAATGAAGTCAGAATTTTATCCAACTAAGATCACTTCCTGCACCACATCTTCTCCTGCGCAGAACCTCTCCAAGCTGGCCACTACAGAAACGCATCACCCAGTTAAGAAACAGAGGAGGGACGCATGAAAAATTAACCAGACAAGCAACACATACATCAAAAATTTCCAGGCCCTAACTCACCATACAGCATTGCTCCCCTACCACACTCCCAAAGCAATGAGCTCAGCTCAAGCAAAGAGGAAATGGGTTGTACTGGACATCGAAACAGCAACAAGAGCTCGAACAGGGACAGCAAACAGCGCTGAACAGAGGAGGAAAATTGCAGCGTTGATTCAGCACTATGGTTCATCCAGTAGGGAGCTTTCCATGCAACTGAATGAAGCAGTAATACTGAAGCAAATTCACAGCGTGAAGAAGCAGCAAAACCAACGTCCAGCAGCTCGAAGAAGCAGAACAACCCAGCGTCTAGCAGAACAGGGGAGGAAGATGCAGAGTTTCTAGTCTGTTCTGCAAGTGCTTCGCTGGAGGGATATGAGCTGCAGAGATTAGAAGTATAATGACCGAAAACTCCAGCTGAAGATGATTAAAGCAAGGATATATCAGTAAGTTCAAAGAGCAGTACGTGGCAGCTGCACACCTGCGTTGAAAAGTCAACTCCACTCCCTTCCTATGCATCATGCACATTCGCACGTCGGGTTTTACATTCTTAAACTTCGAATTACATTCTTAACTTTTAATAATTAAAGATTGATGATATTTTTTTAGAAATTATTAGACTTATTTTGGATTCATTATATGAATCACATTCAGAATGACCGGTTCGGGTCGCTTTATTTACTGAGCAACTGTAATAGTACTCTGTTTCTGGTTTTTGGTATGCAGATTTGGCTGATTTATAATTTTCTTTCTGTGGTGGTGAAGTGTACACTTCGTTTTTCCTTCCAACGTGATAAAAGTCTTGTACTTTTTGAAGTTTACCTTTAATGTGAACCTTTTTCTTATTTACAGGTACTGTTACCTTATCACATGGAAACATGTTTCCTAGTTACAGGTATTGTTTCTTAGTAAGAGCCTTTTCTTCTTGTATAGGAATAAAAGTACATAGGAATCATACTTATCAGGACCCTGTTATTCGAATTTTTGTAGAAGAAATTATTTTACAAGATTTTATTTAAATTTAAGTTTTTTTTAAAATATTCAAGGGCCATATACAATTAACATTAAAATTAGCTCGAGTAAACCTTGAATAAATAATTAACCAATTAACATTAAAATTTTAGCATGATCATATATGACTTCTCAAGCCACAGATGAATATAATATTGCTGAACTGTTTATTTATGGAGCTAATGGTTTATAGTCTCCTTATGCAAACAAGATTTTTGTTTTTAGTTTTTTTTTGTTTTTAAAATTTAACTTTGTTTATATATAACTATTAGTAACCATATGGCGTTTAGCTCCATGGCTTAGATTTACTTGGCCTCTTTTTAAGGATATCAATTTTAATTCATTTTTAGAGTTTGGTATTTAAACCAATTGTGAAATTTGAATAAGAGAAACTTGCAACCATATTGGTGGGATTTATTGGAAGTAATCATCATAATATTTATAGTTGTAAAGTGTCTTAGATGCAAGCAAATACTTCTAAAATTACTCACAGTTTCGAATTTTCAGTCTTACAGAGAAGCCTTTCTCCTATTTGTCAATTGTCTTTGGTGCTTTAATGCATGTATTTGAGCCTTTGAGTTTAGGACTTGTAAATTTGAATTCTTGCTCTCTCATACAGGCCTGTGTCTGTGTTGGATTCTGCAGACCACTGTCCTTCACTTGGCAATTCTAAGAATCACATTGGATACAAAAATATTAAAAGAAGAATTCCCCCCTCTGTTTGTTTTTAGACTTCAATGTATTGGTTTCTGTGCATTGACGTCATGCTATCACAGACACCTATTATTGATTTCTAAACCTCTGTTATTCTCTTACTTCCATATTTAGGTGTTATGAATCTTGGTTCAAAACTCTGATTTAAGGCAGTGTCTTAGAAGCAGATTTTGCCTGTCTATTATTTTTCATCTTCTGTTTGGTTAACTTAGATATACATCCTCAAGGGCAAATGTGTTTGATTCTATTGTTGGACACCGTTTGATCTTTGTACTTATATGTCAAGTTGGGATCTTAATTTTATAGAAAATTCTCTGTAATACAAGTTGAGAAAAATAATAACCAGTTTATTTCTTTTCTTTTCTTCTCTTCTCTTTATGTTTCGTGGTGTTGCCGAATTATTGACTCTAATTTTTCTCTTGCTTTTCCAGATTAGTGAAAAACAAAACTTTGTCAATTTAAAGAAACCTTGTGTTTCATAACCAAAGGATTCATCAATTGATGCCTTTTGAATATGGGATCCAAGACAAACTAAAATAATTGTGTTAGGAGCTAAAGTAAACTAAATTATATGCTTCACTTTTAGGCAGTATGCTGACACATTCATTTTGGTAAGTTTCTGTGAATTTCATGCACTTGTAGCTGAGTGTGTGAAGAGTGTATCCTATTTTGATTACCCAATTTGGATTGATTAGCACTCTTGGATAAGTACTTTGTTAAAAAGCGTTTGAATTTTCAAACCTTATAAAAATAATTTTTGGTAAATTAAAGTGGTACAAAAGTTCTATTATAGCCCTTTTAGATAAGTACCGACTTAAGATACTAATTTTTCATGCATAAATTCCGGTGTATGGTGCTGGTTTTTCAAGTATAAATTCTGGTTATAGATGCATACTTTTCAAGTATTAAATGTTGGTTTGAATTCTGTTTTTTCAAGTATGAATTCTGGTTATAAAGTGCCGAGTTTGGTGCTGTTTTAATGGCTTAAAATTCTGCATAAAATGTAGTTCTATATGCTAAAAATGTTGCACATTGTATAGTTTTAAGGGGTTAAGGAATGTTGCATATGATGCCATTTATATGCTGAGAAGTGTTGCATATGGTGATCTTTTAGAGGTGTATGAAATTCTATTTTATTGATTCAAGTTGCTTGATTAGGTAATCCTACTCTGGAGTAAACTAAAATTTGGTCTCTAAATGAATTGTGCAGTGATTCCTGTGATTTTATTTCATTGGGCTGTGGCTTGAAATAGGGTATCTAAGATTTTCACACTTCCAATTAAACCCTCGAGGTAGCATGCAATTAAATATTAGTATCTTCCATTTAGCTTTGTATCTTCCTTTTCTTTCATTTCTAACATGAGAAAAAGAAAAGGCTTGAAAAGCTACTGTCCAACAATTTTCATGCTTCAAAACAATGAGATGATCAAGCATCCATTTCATCATATTTCTTTTGCTTGCTTGGCGTATTGTCATATTCAATTTGTTATTTTACACCTTTTAATTTTTTTCATGCATGTATCTCAAATGGAGGTCGCTCTTAATATTTTGACAACTTGTTTAAATATTTCTAAACTTAAGGAGCAGGTGGGTGGTGAATTTTAACTTTTTTACTTTCCCTTTTGTGGTTGTTATGAGGCATTTTAAGCTTGAAGTTTTCGTTGAGTGACCTTATTGTGATATTGTCATTTTAATACGCCAGGTTCTTGAAGCATTTGCCTCTTGGCTTTGCCCAACACGTGGGTATGAATTTCCTTTATTCATGTTTGAATCTAGAATTTATACGGTACAAAATTTTTCAATTTCTCTTATTTCTATTGTTTTGTTGTTCCAAGAGGTTTTGCATTAGATCAAATTCATAGTTGAGGATTTTGGAAATCCATACATAAGCACATCTTCTTCAAGCCATACTTTGAATGGTTAGGGATTGATTTACAATTGTAGGTTTTTTGTTTTGGGATATTTAGTAAAACAACATTATAAACAAATAATTTGTTAATTTATTATTAAGATTTTGTAATACTAACAATTTTTATTTCAATGAATATATAAAGTTCTATTTTTTATAATTATATTAAATATGTGATTTGATAATTTAGCCATGTTTGGTTGATAACTTTGAAAAAGATTTCAATAATATATAATTAGGATTTTTAATTGATAAAAATTCTAACAAAAGGAGGGTGCTAAATTTTTTTAAAAAAAATTGTGACTTAGGGGCGGTTTGAACCGCCGCTAAATGAGAAACTAAACAACTATCGGCAGTCCAAAACCGCCCGTACAGACACACCAAGATTAAATCTCATGTTAAATTACTAGCAATCAAAAACCGCCGGTTATTAATGTTAACCATTGCTTAGCAATTAGAGGCGGTTGTTATAAAATGCCTCTAGACAAATGCAACAGTAATATTAAGTCAACCATCATTGGATTCATTCAACCATGGGTTAAAATCACTGGTAAAGACCAACAAAGGATTTTTTTTTTTTTTTGCCTTTTTATAGTGTTAGGTGATAGTAGTTTCTTGTTTGTCAGTTGTGCTAATCAAAGATATAATTATATATAAAATTCTACTACTTTCTCATCCTGTGATTATTGTAACCTAGGCAAACAAACTTTGATGCTAACTTTGTCTTGACTTAAATCCCATAGCTGAAACTAGCATATAAACTAAAGCAATTTAGGCTAGTTTAATTTAACTCCGTTTAAAAATTAATAGACAAAACCTCTTAGTAATTGATTATACAGTGACTTAAATGAGTGCAAAATATCTTTCCCCAAACTTATATATGGTTCTTGTTTAATTTTTTCTTTCCTTAAATGGTAGAAAATTCCATATTTCTCTATGGACTAATCCTGGGTTGTTTACCTTATTATTCATTGTTATTTTCTCTATCAGCCGCCCACTCATGGTTCCCAAATTAAGAAAACTCATGTATGAATTAGCCAAACAAGTTTCTCTAAGCTTGAATCATGGTTTATGATGCAATAATTACCATACAAGAGGAATTTACTCCACCCAATTACACTTGGGAGTTATGATTGGCCAGTTCAGCAAGCTTGAGGTTTGGGATTTTTCCCACGGTACCCCTCTTGTTTGAAGAATAATAGTGCTCTGTCCTCACTTAATGTTTTATGCACCTTTTGATGGTGGCTATTCGCTTGCTAACGGTGTGCAAGCTGTTGAAAATGGGTGGAAAAGGATGACGGGGAAAGAAATATAAAAAAGGGCTGATGAGGTTGTAAGACGATTGAAATTGAATTGTAAAGAAAAAAAATACATAATTGTATTTGTTTTAAAATCGGTTAACATACTATTGTTAATAGAGGAGCACAAAGTTATTTTTCAAATAAGAGGATACAGAGAAATAAAATTCCAAGCTTAAAATGAGATAACAGTAATTTATTAACATTTTATTAGATTTTGTTATAGGGAATTGAATTTTTAAAAAACAAAATTGATTTTTTACAATTAAATTATTTTGAGATTTATATTTATAATAAGAAATTATTGTAAGTTGATATTAAAAATAAAAATCCTATAATAAAAAAGGTAAAACGAGAGCATTACCCATTTTATTTCTTTGTTCTACAATGGAAGTATTAATAGTTGATGACGGCCATTACCAATCCGCCACAACTAGCTTTTTAGTACCATCTAACACCCACCAGTCGATGTATCTTTTATTATAATAAGTACTGAAATGGTTATAAATGCGATGGTAGCCTCTAACAATATCCATAATTGGAGGTAGACCATTTATTGTCACGCTACAAAAAGTTGTTGTAGTCTACCACAATGGCATCTTCAGGGAATTCGGGGGTTTGAACCTCCGCTTCCCCCTCCCCTAAAAGTGAGTTCTCTTACTTAAAAAAAAATATTTAGACTCTATTTAGTAAATTATTTTGAAAATAGTTTTTATTTTTAAAAATAAAAAATAATTTTTTTAATAATGTATTTTTAATGAAATATTTTGTAAAATAAAAAAATAAAATTTTATTTTCGGAAACAGAAAAATCAAAACATATTTTAAGTATTTTGTAACTTTTGTTCTGTAAAATCAGAAAAAATAGCTACTTTTTATAATAATAATTCAAACGAATTTTTTAATTTTTTTGTTTTCAAAATTTGTTCTAAAAAACATCTGTTTTGAAAACAATAAAACAAAAACAGAATCAAACAAGCCCCTAATCTTTTTGTTTTGTAGTTATTTGACAAAATTTTTTTTGTTAAAATTTTTTGAATAATTCAATCTTTTTTTTCATTTTTTAAAAATTCTTCAAAAAAAATACAAAAATATTTTAATTTTCTATTCAATGATAAACTGCACATTCAAACTAAGTTGGACTAAGGCCCACCTAAATCTAAACTTAAACCCAAATATTTTTATTTGGCTCCCAATAAAAATTTTGAAGTGAGATATGCTTAGGCTTAATATTAACCTTTTTTTAAATTTAAACTCAATACAATTGTGAAATTAAACATATTCGTACCTAGAAAATACAAAAATTAGATTTAAGACTCATTTGGTTAGGTGATGTAAAAGATAAAAAAAATATAAAAAGTATATAGATGTAATAAAAAATTATTTTTGTACCCCTACTTTTAAAAGATGATTTGAATATTAAAATAATGATTTGATAAATAAAATAATAATTAAAAAAATATGATATAACCATTACACAAACTATATAAATGCATTATGTCTACTTCGCGCACAACCAAATGGTCTCCTAATCTAGCTTCAGGTGCAGAGCCACATATAAACTATTATATACTTATGAAAGTAGGCAAATGCCCTATTAAGTTTTGTAAAGTTTAAGTATTGTTGAAATTTTAAACTTATTAGACTCATATCACTTACCCTCACTAACCTTAGGGCCTTGGTTTCGCCATTGCTTAGCTTTCACTTGAAAAATTTGAATTTGGGTTGAGCAAGTTTTGAAACTTGAAGTAGGATTGCTTTTATAAAATAAAATAAAATAAATACTCAACCCTTGCCCTATAATCAAGTCCATCGTGTTATTTAAATGATTAATTTCTTTCAAACTTACTTGATTAAATTATTTAAGAAATTTAAAAATTCTATCCTTCATACTCCAAAAGAAAAAAAAAGATTATTAATAAAACAATTTAGATTCCTCTATGGATATACATATTGCCCACATATTCAAGTGAGATTACATAGCCGTGCGTGTGTATCTTATATTTATGAGTACTGCATGCATTATATGTTTTGTAAAAGTTAAAAAGCAAAACAACCAATGAATGCATTCATGTAATCTCATTTGAGTATATAGGCAATATGAATGCATTCATTCATAGTTTTATTTTCTAACTTTCACACACACGTGATGCACGCAATGCTTATTAATTGTTATGTCATTATTAGACTCAGGATTTTCCATTGATTACTTGTTTATTGGCAATTCTAAGTGTTATATCAATGATGGACCCCAAGTAGACCTCATCAATTAATCAAAACAAATTAGTAGATGCTTTGAAATTATGATGTGATCTCAGAGACTGTCAGTGCCACAAACTTAGCCTTGATTTGATAGTTACACACCTTAGCTCTAATATCTACCATTTGTGATGATAATTCCATGTAATTTGGAGTTGGCTTAAAATTGATTTTATATTTGTATTTGGTTCCTATTTCGTCTCTAATGTCTAATGAACCGTAACAAAAATAAAATTATTGACCTCGGGATGATGGTTTAGAGATAGAGAAAGAATTGACAGACATGAATTTTTGGAATCTCTCCTATAAAACTTTATGAAGTTTTAGAGTATACTAAAGAAAGAAGGAATACATTACTAGTTATTAGTTAGTTATTTTTTAATTTGACAATTTTTATTTATAATAAGAATTTGGAACATATGACTCTTATTAATTTGAAGAATTGTATCTATTTTTCAAAATAACTATAATATTTAAATTATATAAATTTAGATCATTTAAAATATACCTGATTAAATAACAAAATAAGAAAATGTGAGTCATTTGAATTTCTTTAATCCAACGCGCCCACATGCATAACTCTAGTTTTTTAAAGCTCATGTATGAATTAGTCAAACAAGTCTTTCTTAACTTGAATCATGGTTGTTTGTGATGAAATAGCTACCACACAAGCTGTAGAATTCAGAGTTTTAGTAGCTCACCGAAGGTCACGGAGATCAGGTCATCAACTACCAGTGCTTCTCCAAGGACTAGGAATATACTCCTTCCAACTACACTTATGATTGACCAGTTTAGCAGGCACAGTAACAAAGGCAAGAAAAAGAAGAAGAAGAAGAAGAAGAACAACGTGGTGGTTGACAGCATTTAATATATGCATATGTGCTTTCAGTTTTATGTACGAGGAATACAAAGGATTTCTATGCGATGGAGATGGAAGAACCAATAATACGAGAACAATTTGTTGGTATTTTATGGATAAAACATTATTACCTTCTTTGAGGTTTGGGTTTTTTACTCGGTGCCCCTCTTATTTGAAAAATCATAGTGCTCTGTCCTCACTTAACATTTTATGCAGCTTTTGATGATGGCTATTTGCTTGCTAACAGGGTGCAAGCTGTTGGAAATGATTGGAAAAGGATGACGGGGAGAGACAGAAGAAAGCAGAAAAAAAAAAGGCTGATAAGGTTGGAAGAGGATGGAAATTGGGCTATCAATAAAAAATATGAAATTGTATTTGTTTTAACATTCTATATTATGTTAATAGGGGAGTACAAAGCTATTTTTTGAATTAGAGAATACCAAGAAATAAAATTTCAAACTTAAAAAGAGATAATAGTAATTTATAGACATTTTATTAGATTTTGTTGTAGAGAATTTAATTTTAAAAAATTGAATTATTTACCGTTAAATCATTTTAAGATCTATATTTATAACAAGAAATTATTGTACACTCTTATAAAAAAAATCCAATAACAAAAAAAATCACTATAGCATTACCCTACTTTATTTTCTTGGGAAGCATTAATAGTTTATGGTGACCACTACCAATCCGCGACAACTAGCCATTTACTACCATCTATATGTCTACCAGACAACCAGTCGATGTATTTATTACCATAATAAATTCTAAAATGGTTATCAATGTAATAATGGCCTTTAAGGTAGTGTTTGGTTTGAGGGGTTTGGAAGGGAGGAGAGGGGAGAGTCTTCCCTTATTTGGTATGAAAAAAATGGAGGGGAGGGGAGGTAAAATACCCCCTCCCCTCCAAACCCTCCCTTCCAAAAGTGGGGGTTTTTGGGGGAGAGAAAAAATTTTTATCTTCATTTGATTAAATTATCTCTACTTTGCTTTCACTTAAAACATAATATAGATCTTATTTTTTTAATAGGGTTTAAGATAATTTTTTATGAAAATAAAAAATATTTTTAAATAAAAATAAAAAAATTATTTTTTATAATAAAAAATAAGAAAAATTTTTTTTATATAAAAATATTTTAAAAATAAAAAAAATTAATTCTAATATCATAAAGGTATAATTGTCCATTAATCTCTCCCCTTCTCTCCTCAACCAAACAACATATCATTAAAACCTCTCCCCTCCCCTCCAAATCAACCAAACAACATATCATTGAAACCCTTTCCCTCCCCTCTCCTCTATTAAAATTTCTCCCCCCCTCCATTGAACCAAACACTACCTAACAATATGCATAATCAGCGGTAGGCTATTTATAGTCATGTCGTAGAAAGTTTTTGTAATTTTGTTTTCTAGTTTTTTTTTTGTAGTTTTCTGACATAATAAATTTTTTTCACTTTTTTGGTAATTTTTTTTAAATAATCCATACCTTTTTATTTTTTAAAATATTCTTCAAAAAAATACAAGTTTTTTTTTTGTTCTATCATAAAATACACTCAAGTCCAAACTAAGTTGTGCTAAGGCCTACCCAAGTCCAAGTTTAGATCTAAATATTTTTATTTGAATTCAAATAAAAATTTTTGAAGAGAGATAGAATTAGACTTAATATTAACTTTTTGATTTAAATTAAAAAAAAATTGTGAAAATTAAGAGATTGAAGCCAAAAAATACAAAAATTAGACCTAGTCTAGCTTCAATGGGGTGTGCTGCTAGCGCGTAGCTTCTTTCAATTCGTGCCCCCGACGTGACACAGTAGAGATAGGCCATTTTGGCCTTTTTTCACTTTATTATTTATCATTTTTTATTTTTCAAGTTATAAATTTTAAATATGAAAATTATAATTATAATTGTAAAAAAAATTATATTCTAAAAATTTCACCTGCATTATATAATTAAAATTTTTGAAGTGTAATACATTTTTAACATAACGAATATAATTTTTATTTTTATATTAAAATTTTTTAATTTAAAAGAATTTAAAAAATAAAAATAAAAAAGCTAAAATCACGTAACTGCACCGTATCATGTTGGCCCACGAATTGAGAGAAGCTGCATACGTGTTGCTATAGATGAGGTTGATGCTAATGTCATTGCTCTCCTTCATAATCACTACGTCAATGTTTCAACCTCAAATTTCCTTTGAGTCATCCTCTTGCCAACTGTCGAAATAAGATCACCATGCTTCTCTATAAATTGAAGCCCACCTCCTATTTACACACCCCAAGAAGCAAATAGCAACCATTTCTGTTATATTGTAGTCATCACAGTACTCCACACCCAACTTCCAAATGAAGACTGCATTGCTTGCGCTCTTTTTCCTTCTCTTTGTCTTCTACACGGAGGTGACTGCGGATCAAAAGTGTGACGTCAACGGCTATCCTGTGCGTGACGTCTACGGCTATCCTGTTAGATATGGTCAATCATACCACATTCGTGAGGCCGCAAACCCTAGCCACGCAATTTCACTTGATCGAATCGAAAACCAAACCTGCCCGATTTCAGTGGTATTGGGCCCTGATGCTAAGCAGGTGATTTTTCATAACCAAGGGGAAGGAGATATCAAGACAGAAGAACTCTTGAGTATCGAATTTTACCAGGTACCTCCACGTGTTGAACCACCTAGATGGAAAGTTCAAGCTGATAATAATTTGTATCCCATAGTGATTGGTCCCCCGGAAAATGCTGCCGATAACTTTAAATTTCTAATTAGGAATGCTCCAGATCAATGTGATGCATATAATCTTTTCTTCCTTTACCAAGCTCTTGCAACCAAATATTACAGGGATGAAGAAAGTGTTTTGGTTTTGATCGAGCCGCGTTCCCCGGAAGCACTCACGGTCAAGTTCTACCCTGCTGAAAGTTGTTATTCCAACCCTGCGCGTAATAGTTTCATTTAAGTAATAATGTATGCCATGATGTGTGATATTGCTGATACTGTTCAATGAGCACTGTAATATTGCTCTAAATAAATCAGCACAAGTAAGGATGATGTTATGAACAGATGTCGTTTATTATATAAATATTGAAAGACTTTTTAAATGGATATGTGATATATAAGGCTTGAAATCTCGGATATCAAAAGTTATGATTACTTGAATTTAACGTGTTCGTTTAGACTTTTGACAATCACTTTCTCTCGTGTATATTCTATTAATCTTACAATATTTGACTAAAATTTTTAGAAGACTTTTAATGATGACCAAAGAATTGCTACAAAAAGTGAAGCGGCAACTTATCAGGGATGTCACTATAAGTTTTAAGTACAAAATTTTTTTAATTTCTCAGCTAAAAAAAGAAAGATTAAAAGTTTTTGTGGTGATTATAGGATCACCACAAAAGTGTTTTTAGAGGTCACATTTAAGAATAGCCACTAAAATTTTTTATTTTAAAACCTTTTGAATCTTGGTAAAATAAAAAAATTAAAGATTTTTTGTAACCGCTAAAAGATCTGCATAAAAAATATCTTTAGTGACAATCTATTATAATCCTTACTAAAACGTTTTTGGAAGTGATTTTTCATGAGTCATCACTAAAAGTTTTAGTTATAAAACAGACAATACCTTGAATGATTACTTTCTTTATAACAATTTATAACATTTATCGTTAAAAGTATCTTTTAGTAACAACTTCTAGAATTATCATAAAAAGTTATGTTTTTTATAATGAAATTAAACATCTTGCAAAAATTATAACAAATTTTGTGATGTTAATACATCGTAAATTCCCACAACGATAAAGCCTGTCTTATGTTATCGGTTTTATATGACTTCTTCTTCCAACTTCTTCCATGTTTTTTTCCCCTGACAGACAACTTTTTGTGTCAGAAAGGAAGTTCATATTATTACATTTGGGGAAAATTATACACAATAACTTAAGTTTGCAAAAATTAATTTAAAGAAAAATCTAGTTGCAACTTTAAAAATGATTATAACTTTGAAATGGCTTTATTATAACAAGATTTTTTATTATAAATTTTATAAATTTAAAGTCTTTATATTATAATTTTTCTTTACATTTAAAAATGAATGAAACGTGACTGGTGTTTTATGAGCCTTATCTTATTATTTTATTAAAAAAATACTTCAACTTCATTTTCACGAAAATTACTTATTATATCCATATCTTATAAATTGAGTTAAACTAGGAACTTATAATTTCGGGTTTCATTTTTTAATTTTCTTGTTATAATTTTATGTTAAAGTTGTAACCAATGATTTTAACTTTATTGAAAGTCGAAACTATGAGTTCCGACACTAGTAAACCCCTAGGCCTGCCATGAAAATGTAGGAAGTATTATAATAAAATATCCAAAAATAAAGAAAATAATTTTTAAGAATTTGTTATTACTTATTTTAGAATGATTATCATTGAGTTTAACAACAAATCGTTAAACTTAGTAATAAAAGTCTTTACGAATAATTTTTTTAATCTTTTGATCCTTAAACATAATTTTTCTGAAAATGTATATGGGGAGAGGTATGAGTGAGGGGAGCTGATATGGGGCGCGGGTGTGGAATATATAAATCGCTTGGGTGGGGAGTAATTAATATATATATATATATATGCCTATGAAATATATAAAATACATTATATTTTATATAAAATGTATATTATATAAAAAATTATTTAATTTTTAATATAAAATAATAATGTAAAATTAATAACAATTATATGAATTTGACTTTTTATAAGTTATATTTTTAATTAAAATTTACTTTTCTTTAATGTATTTATATAAAATAATATTTTTTATTTTTATTATAAATATTATACTAAAAAAATTATCTCAATTTATTTAAAATAATATATCAGTTTATAATACCATTAAATATTATTTGGAATAATATTATTAGATTAAATCTCCTTATTTTATTTTTAGTCATAATCCAAGTATCAACACCTTTCAAGTGTTTTTAAAATAAAAATAAAATATTATTTTTTATAAAAAATTAAAAAATAAATTTATAATTTTTTTACAGCAAAAATTATTTCAATGAATATTTGTTATCATCTTTTATTATTTATTTATTTACTATAATTTAATTTTCTTTAACTTACTTGTACAAAATAATATTTTTAATCTTATTAAAAATCTCATAAAAAATCATCTCAACTTAAAAAAAATCTTATTAAAACGAAACATTTGAAAAACAATTTGACTGTCAATTCGTGCTTCATAATTTTTTTGGGGGTATCATTTTAGTAACTTGGAGTATGATTTGTTTTAATTTTACTCTTCTAGCAATTAAAATAATAATAGTATAACTTTTATGTCTATACATAATTAACTTAATTTGTTTAATTATTTTTAGACTGAATAAGTTTCAAATTAATATCTAGATGAAATATTATGTACAAATACTAAGGTAAAGCAATATGAACATGAGAGGAAGAGAATATTTTTTTTAATAAGAAAACTATACACCTTTCCTAAAGGCTAGCGACCGTACCAGCTGCTCATGTAATACATAAAAACCACCTAATAACTACAATGGAAATTACCAAATTTCAATTTTATTTTTACATTCAACATTTCCCTTCCATTATCTACTTTGGAAGCTATAGTAGTGTAAGTCTCTTCTAATACCCTTATTTATTTTAAATATTTGTGAAGAATTCTTTATTTGACTTTAATCACTTATTTTATTTTAATTATTCCTTCACAATAAAATCTAATGAAAGGTGTAGCGGACTACAGCAATAACGACAATACACTGTAAGTATAAAAGAGCTGGAGACTAAAATACAAAGAAAAGTTATATGCAAGGCAAAATGTATAAATTGCTTGAAAGTTTAGGGAACTTTAGTTTCATCTTCTATCCGTGGCTTTAGACACAAATATCAAGAAATCGGACAAGAATCTCATAAATCTGTGACCCACGGTTAAACTCAATTTGATGAGACGGGTTTAATGATGCCATGTCGTCTGGATGGTCGGGCGGGATTCGGTCTAGGATCTGGTTAGCCCGATAAGTATCCATGAGCTAACTATTCATTAATTTTAGTATAAATACTCATGTAATATATAAAATTTTGTCTCCTATGTGTACCAGGTGAAAAGGATTTGTCAGAACCAATAAATTCTTGAGCATAGTTTTTCTTGTTCATTGAAGCCCTTACTTGTGTAGTGGTGATTGTTGGATTACATATTTATTATCATATTTGTATATATAATCATTGTTAGAACTTTTTACACAATAAACTATTAAAAGTGATGGTCCCACTAATCCTCAACTTCATTATTATTATTATTCATTGTATTGTCAGTCATTAGAGGGTAAGAATAATTATGTGCTAAGCTTTCATTCAAAGTTAAGCTAAGGATTACTCGAACACTTATGTTTTAACATGTGCTTCAAATTTTTGCATGGAAAATCAAGGTTGTTGTTGAAGGTGCTCCTCGCTATATGTAAAAGAATATTTAAATTACAATTAAATTAAATTATGCTATATATATTACAATTAAATTAATATATATTGTAAAAGAATATTTTTTAAAATATTAATATTTAATAATATAAAAACTAATTAACATATTTTACATATATCAATAAATTTATGCAAAATAAATTAGATAAAACTTATCGAAAGTTATAAATTTTCACCACATAATATCAAAACTTTAATTTAGACAACAAAATCATTTCAACGTTAAAACTGGCGGGTTTATACTGATTTGGCCAATTCTTAATCAAATTTTTTTGGGGTCAATTTTGCAAGTTAATTGGATCAAAATCTTAATTAGTCACTGATTTTTTCTCAAACCGACTAACTTTATAATAACAAGAAGTCGCCAAATGTTTAAATGACAAAATAAATATTATAAAACTCAACAAACAATTTTAAACTAAAAATATATATTTTTAATAGATATGAAAGGTTATATATTAAGTAGTTCATAATTTTAATAGCGATGCACAACGTGGGTGATTTAGAAAACCAAACAAAAGTTACTATATTTTCAAAGGAAACTATTTTAAGAGTTTTTTTTTTAAGTAAATGCAGCACGTGAATCTCAAATTTCAAATAACAAAATTGTATTACAATGATAATAATTTCCCTTGAATTGTTTGACTCCCATGAGTTCCTATATATAATATCAACTTGTGAGCATGAGATGAGAACAACGCCATGTGATTATAACAAGCACGAAAATAAAACCGTAACTTAAGGTGACTGATTAGCATTAATGAACTGTATAGGCACTAATGATGTTTGAGATGCTTTTATGGAACAGTCTATGTCTGCCACTTCTTTTACTTCAAAGTGGGAATCGAAATCGACTGTTAGATGTAATCAGGTACGACTGGGACCACTGTGGTCCTGTTGGTCCCCCCCTCATTATCGCCTTTCTCTAATTTTGTCGGGCTTGCCCAACATTATTTTCTTCAACTAGTCAATTCTACAATAAGTGTGATCTCACTGATCTATCTATGCAATGTGATTTTTTTTTTTAATTTGAATAAATTAATTTTTTTAAAAAAATATTTAAATTACATAATTTTTTATTATAAAAACACACTAACTCTTTTAAAATTAAAATGTATTTAAAAATATTCTAAAAATAGTATCTTTTAATTAAAAATATAACTTATTAAAAATTTTATTTATTTTATATTAAAATTTTTAAATTTAATTTATTTTAAAATTAAAAAATATATATTTTATATTGATCATATAAATATTTAATATTTATTATATTATATAAATAATAGAAATAAAGATTTTTTTAATATGCTGTACATGTTCTGTCCAACGGGGAAAAAGAGAATTTATTTTATTATTTTTTAATTGTGGACATTTTTGACATTTTCTGCTATTTTTAAAATTATTTTCAGCTATTAAATATACAAATAAAACAATATTGTTATTATTTCATATTATACTAAACATCAATCATTCCATTTCGTTTATATCATTAATCTCTTGTTAATTCCATTAAACACCATTCTCTGTACCAAAACGAGGGCTATGAGTTACTTTTTGCTGTGTGTAGAAAAGTTCTTAGGTTGAAAGGCATGTGCATGGAATCGTTTTTCTTTGCCCCAAATGAGGGCTCTTTTGGATTTGCTTGACCAAAGCTCACCGACCACAAATGCCACAGGAGTTACAAACAACCAGATGATAATAACTGGGATTTTTTTTTTTGGGTGTTATGCTGACTTCAATATTATCTTCTTTTTTTATGTTGTCTTTATCTTTTAATCTTGTATCATATTTTACCGCGCCTTAAAATTTATGGACTTAAATAAGTCATATGATGTCACTTTTAGCCATATGAAGTGAAAATTTTGGTTACTTAATCTTTCATAATTATGTATTTCTTTTTATAAAATGACTTAAATTTTGTTCAATTTAGAGAAGTACGTGATTATTTTATATATGAGATACTAAGATATTTAGTGGGAGATATATATCTTGGTGTGTCTATATATATATATATATATTCAAAATAATATTATCCTAAAAGGATTTTTTTAATATTTGGTATTGATTTTAAAAAATAATTTTTATCCCCAATAAATTTATAAACTTTTCAAATTAATATAAAATATTAAATATATTTTCAAAGACTTAAATAAAATTTTGACCTGTACAAATTTGTTTGTCAGCCAAAGTCAAAACAAATATAATTATAATTTATCTTGTGCATACTTTTTATAATTAGAAAAAAAAGGATGAAACCAAATCATCTGATATTGGTAAATGAGCAAGAATTGGAGAAGTTGTTATCATCATGGCGCTCCTGTTCCAATGAGGCACAACAAAATTGAAAAGGTTGCCCAACCACTGAAAACTTATTCCAGGCCTTGCCCAATGGTTTTTTTGGATTTTTTTCCCTTGGAGTTAATATAAATTTTATTCCATATCTAGCAATTTAATGTTCAATGCCCAAAAGAGAAAGATTCTTTGAACTAAAGTAGGCCTAAAAGATCTCCCATGTCTTGAAGCAACTTAAACAATATTTCCCGAACTTGAAGTTATTAAGTGTTTGTCCAAGTCCGCAATATATTAATAAGATCACTTTGTCAGTTGGGCTTTTGTTGATTGTATCACTTCCCCTCTTTTACGTGGCTTTATGATATACAGCCTTCGCTCTCTGTCGTGTGTGTGTGTGTATATATATATATATCTATAAACTTTATATATTTTTTAAATATTCAGACATTCAAAACTCTGGTTTGACCCGATGAAACCCAAATGTCAACCGGGTCACCCAGATCTTGCATGTAGTCGGGCTAGGACCGATTCTTAATTCGAGACCCAGTTTACAATTGGCCCAGTCAAGTGAAAAATTAGCACATCTAACAGTTAATTTTTATTCTTCTTAATCCATTGACGTCAAGTGAAAAAGAAATATGAAAGAGAGTCATGCATTTTTGTATATCAATTATATTGATAAATAGAACTCAGAATAAAGAAACGTGAAAAAGTGCCCAAGAGCAATGGAAAGAATATTGTGAAGAAGAACAGAGCAATACATATAATGGACAGATCAAAGTTGACAATTAATTAAATGTGATGATTAAATTGGTAAAAAAAAAATTTTTAGATGCACTTGGTACATGGTGCATAAAAAAAATCAATAGTCAGAATTGAATTTATATAAGTGGAGTTCATGCACAATACATGTGAGGTCTACATGTAAAATAAATCTTAACCGTTAAGTGTACCAATGATATGACATGCCAAATACATGTAAAAATTACTCTTAGTAAAAGTATTCCAGTTCATTTGCCCGCTTAATTTATTTCTTACATTTGGTAAAGGGTGCATGCATGGCTCATTTTTCTTTTATGAAAGTTACTATATGTGTTCAATTTTTGGTGCCAATAATGTCATTTTCTAATCTACTAGAAATTTTGTAGCTAGGTATAACTAATGCAATGCCAGATTCTTGTAATAGAATAAGTTGAATTTAAGTTCATAACAAAAACATTTTCAGGTTATAAAGTGTCTAATTATATCTATTTTATCTTATTTATGTGTTTCTTTTCCCTTTTGATGAGATGGAAACTTGGAAATTTTCGATTCAACAGAATCCAAAAGAGAAATAGCTAACAAAGCTTCTTCAATAATCACCTACTCTATTAGAAAAAAGTTTGAAAGAGAGAAAACAAATGGAGTTATACCAACGCAAATACTACTGACACCCTGAGAATATATATTTTATTCAATAGATTTGAATCTTGTGTAAAAATCACTTGATATGTTGACTTCTAGGATTTTGAAATTATTGAATTAGTTGCATGAAAACATATGATTTCACCCCATGATACTAAGGGATTGGCACATTTTTTAATCCTTTGATCTGACTTATGAACTGTGGCTTATTTTATTGCCATTTGGTATAGTTTATAGAAGGGAGGACTAGGTGTTTGCTCTGGTGGAGGGAAAGCATACTATCGATAAATATATTGTTGTTCTTAATACAGGAGGACAAGGATTAGTCGAATGAGAAATTTAATCTTGGCTATGGTAACAAAAAACTTAGGTTGGTTTGGTTTGATGACTAGATTCCTTATGTTCTATTTTGCAAGTAAATAACAATATAAACTTTAATGCTTCAATTAGTGTATATAGAGCACTTATTTACACTATATATATATGGGGGAATTAATGGAATAAAAATTTGATTCTGGAGCTGATATATTGTTTAGGGCAGAATTTACTACATCTATCTTAATTTGAATAATTATTTAAACTATTTTTGTAAGTCCACTTATCTCTGACAGAGAAAGAGATGGGCAAGTTGTTATTTAGTTTTTTGTTCTTACCTTTTGGAGTAAATTAATTAATCTCTCTCTCTCTCTCTCTCTCTCTTGCTAAAATAGTTCAGAATTTTTATGTCTAGGTTTGTGAATGACTTGAGTGAAAAATTACTATCATTGTCAATATCTGAATCTATGCTCATAAAATGTATAATTTATAATACTCTAAATTATCATTGAAACTTTATAGCCTAATGTATTTTTCGGCAGGTGTATGATTCAATGGTTTTTATGATAATATGGAATAGAAATAACGTTTACTAGTCTCTTGAACTTCATAAATTTGTCTGTTGGAGTTAATTTTTGTGGTCTTGCTGATCTTGGCATGCATTGTTTTCTTTTAACTGCTTTTTATTACATCATTCAATTTCTTTTCCTCAAAATTTTTTTCTAATAGGACTAAGCTTAATGATTTAAGGCCATGGTATTGAACTCCAATCTTTTTTGTATGTTTTTTAGCAATTAATAGAAGTGATTTAGCTTCCCTGGCTGATGGAATTTCATGTTCTAGGTATGAACTATTAATTATTTCTTTTTAATAACATTTTTCCTTTTTTGGAATGGATCTTTGATTGGGCTCTCAACATTTTTATAGTAGTTTTAAATCATGTCTTTAGTGATAGATAGTTGGCATTCTTCCTTTATATTGTCATTGTTACTACTTCCGGGTAAAAATTGCATTCATTTGTATTATCATAGGATTCTTATGGCTAGCAACATGGATGAGATGATGGCAAACTAAAATTGAGATAATGAGAGCCAAGGGTAGATATTCCTATTATAGTGCAGGGCCTTTTAAATCTTGATATCTAGGTTATGAGATTGTTACATAATTATAAACAAATTGATTTTCCAATTCATTGGGTTGAACATTAGTGTTTACTTTATTTTATAACTTCTAAGAGAGAAAATTGAAAATCTTGCAATACAGCCTAATAAATGTCATGAAATTGTCATTTAGCTTTAAATTTGCAAATTATGTAATATGAGAGAAGCTTGACTGCCTTGGAAATGAAAGGCAACACTATATGAAGGATCAATTAGTTTCTTAACGACAATTAATCTATTTGCTTTGAAGCTTAAATCTTCATACATCTGAAGTAGATAGCAGTAATGATAAAAGGCAATACAGCCTATTAACTATTAATGATGATAGCTTAAATCTTCTATAGGTATGCTTGAAATGAAAACACATGAACTTTTAAAAGTTCCATAGCTTCTATTGGTTTTTGTGAATATATTTTTTAAACATATTGATCTATCAAGTTACTCACACTTGATATTCTTATGGGTTCTCAAAGTCTTATGGATGGGTGGATTTGTACCAGTATTAAGTTGTCATGTGAAGTCATTTGTCATATGTTAGGCATAGTCGCAAATGTGGTAGGCGTCACTTTGGAGTTTCTTAATTGACACCATATGCATTTGTCTCTGCATTTGTCAGGTTTGAAGTCTAATTGGATGTCAAGGCTTTGAAGATCAAAAGATATAGGTACTAATCTTTTTCCCATTCAGCAATGATTTTTTTAATAGTAAAATATTAAAATAGAAATTTTGTTTGGAGAAACTAAATATAATATTTCTTTAAATTATATGCATGAATGATGTTATATGCATATCCAATAGTGTAGGATCTAGGAACATTTTTTACAATCCAGCAAAATCAAAAGCATATAACAAATACGAGAAAGTACTACCAAGTTCCTTTTAAGATGAGACTTACCATTATTTAAAATGGTAAATATGTGTATGCCTACTGGGGCCTCTGAGCTACCGCGAAATGAAAAATAAGATTATGAGTGAAACATATTTGGTGAGTGGGTAGGGAAATGTATTGGACTTGCTGTGAAAAATGCTCAATCTTTCCATCTTGATGTCAAGAAGTTACAAACCTAGTAATCTCCTACTCTGGAGCTGAAGAGTTTTACCCTTGTTGTGATGTAAAAAAGAGACAAATCCTTGATAAATGTAATTCCAATTATTTCAGGGTAGAAAGTTACAAACGGAAGCACATGTATTAATTTCTAACGAATTGTCTAAGAAAGTACAGTTTGTGGGTTTTCCAAGCAGTTGGTTCAAGTGTGTCAAGTCACAGGCATTGTAAAGTTTCATATTTTGGTATAACTTATGTCAGAAAAGTTTTATTTTACAGAATATGAAATATATATCGGCACGCATTCACTTGTTCTGAAATACTCAGGTTCCAATATTTTCTATCATTAAACATGCCCCGTGACTCCTATCAAACATACTTTTCTTTTTCTCCTTTATTGATGTATCTCTTACCGGGCTTGGAAACCAAATCAAATATCTAGCCAGACTTATGTAAAAGGTGTTTGAAGAAGTTCAGACCTGATGCCCATGTATTCAACTATCAAGAAACATGGGTTATAAGGACTCTGGATGTTGTTCCACTTTCCATTTCAAGAAAGATCATCAATAATTTAAATAATTCTAAGTTAGTGAATATGGCCATGAACTACACACACAAATATGTGATGATTAATCCCAAGTCCTCTAGTTAGCATGACATTGCCTTTGTCGTTCTTATTTATTATCTATGTTCATAAAATTTTTATATAAAATTGTTGTATTATTTTACATTTAAAATTTGTGAAAGTAATTATTTTGCTAAAGCATCCAATACATTAAGTTCAATTGAATTTAATGTGATCAAATTGATTCTATAAAAAACAAATAATTATTAAATAATTATTTATATGTTTTTTATATCAAATATTTAATAATTAAAATATACATTTCTAATGGTGCAGTTTTCCCATTGAAATTTACAATGTTTACATACTTTAGATCCAAACCCCGACTTCTACTCCATCCATATGTTCATCAAATGTTTGACAATTATCAACTGCTTTAAGCTGAACAAAAAATTCTTTTGGTTTGAGTCTACAACACCCTTTATCGTGTCAACCTAATGTTCCAAAATATTTGTTCACTTTTGTGTAAATTCGTAGTGGGTTTTGTCTCTTAGACCCCATTTGGTTCGTCCAAAAAAAAATGGAAAGTAAAAAAGAATCTATGACAAAAGATGTTTGGTTGCAGGATTTGAGAACAAAAACAAAAAGCTATATATTATACACTTTCTTTGCTTCTATGCACGGTGCATTTTTCAAACACATTTATTTAGATATTTTTATTCTTCCCATTCATACCACTATTAATTATCGTTATACAAACACACACACACACACACACACACACATATATATATATATATATATATATATAATATATTTATTTATATTTTATTATTATTTATTATATGAAATAAAAATTTCTTAAAAAAATTACGTAACAAATCAGAATAATGAATTTAAAAAAAGCTTATAAAAATCACATTTTAATTTTTTTAAAATTTAATCAAATAATGAAATAAAAAATAGTAGAAACTAATTCAAAAAAAATTCAAATAATATAAAAAAATTATTTTTGAATAAATTTTAAAAAAAAATTTATTTGAAGAAAACACACCTTTAAAGTTAAAAAAATTAATTCAAATATTTTTTTTTGAAAATTAGAACAATTTTTGACTGTAACATAGTCAGAAATTCCAACATTTGGAGTTCATTTTCTTTTCTTAAATGAAGGTATTTTTGTTTTTTAACTTTTATTATTTTCTATTCCATTTTTATTTCATCCAACCAAATAAAAAAATTCATATATAAATTTTTTTTCATTCATATCAAATATAATTTATTATTATTATTTATTCATCTTTTTATTTTAATTTTCAACATTTAAGAATCTGTCATCCAAATGAGGTACTCCTCTGCCTTGGAATTTTTTTTCTTTTCTGTTATCTGTGCTTGTAAACAACAATTGTTTGATTGACCGACAGTACTGTACCATCTAATTATAATCATTTGATGTCTTCTGTCTTCAATTTTGTTTATATTAACACTCGCAATATCATATTTTTCAACTCCGCCAGCGATACAAACAACATCATCAAAAGAATATACATATCCTAATTAATATATATATATATACATATATATATATATATATATCTAAATGCCTTGTTCGATATACAAATCTTTTAACTAATATCATATATATTTTAAAATTAAATTTTTAAACAATTTTGAGATGATTTTATATGACAACATACCACCCTATTTGTCTACAAATCAGAAAAAAAGACCCATTCTTTTCCTTCTTCCTCAATTTAATATGAACTTTTCACCCCACACGTGTTCATCTCATTTAAATTATTTAAATCTAATCTAAATAATTATTATAAAATTGGGATAATGAAATGTAGGTTGCATGCAACATTATATATATACTACAAATAACTAAATCATGAGAATTAAAAAAATTAATTTTTTTAATTTTGTTATAAATAAATATTTTTTAAAAATATATTTATTTATTGTGTGCACTCTTCTTAAAATTAATGACAATTATTATTCATAATTTAATTGACTCTTATATAATTAGAATGCTATAATTAATATACTAAATATTAGTAATTTATTTTTTATATTTTAGATCAAATTAACCATCAAAGAAGGTTGTATAATTATAACAAAAATTTAAATATAGATCATCTAACTTGAATATGAATGGCCTGTATGAAATAAACATGATTGAGTAGAAAAAACGCTGGCAGAGATCCCACATTGGGATTCTGTTCATTGCTGCACCCCTACCTTCAATTTGCTAGTTATGCTGCTCTTCCTCAAGGAAATTCAAGACCTTGGTGTCCCTCTATGGAACTCTGTTGCTCTTTGTTTCTCCGAGAGATCAAATTCTTGGAAAATGGAATTATATTTAACTGCACTGATAGTGACAAGAGGGAGGTTAATTCCTTTTCCTAAGTAGTTTAGTTGGATTTTTATGCTATTGCAGGGTATTGGGGAAATCAATCTCAAGACCATCGCATCATCATCCGCAACCATAATGATTTCTATAATTTACTCCCTGTTTTCGTGAGTCATCCGAATCTTTGATCAATTGTTTCTTTCATTTTATTTGTAATTCTGGGTTTGAATTGTTTGGCTTTGAGGCACTGATAAAACTCCGGAAATATAGGAGAAAGTTAGCAGGAAATAACAGAATGAAGAGAAAGAACGAAGGAAGAGAAAGAGAAAAGAGAGAGAAGAAGGAGAATTGAGGGAGGTTGAGAGGAGAGCATATTCACGAAATGCCTGCCTCCATCCTACGCCCCACTTCACATTTTATTCAAATAATTAGACACTGATGGCTGTTAGGCTGTTACATAGAAATTACAAGATTACCCCTACTAATTACTACAAAAGTCCTAAATACCCTCAGCTTATCAAAATGCTCGTATCAACCATGCCCCGTCAACATTATCCTTGTCCCTAAGGATACTGAGCTTGAGCAAAGTCCGAGAATTGGCGTTGCAGATCATATTAGCACTCCCACGTGGCTTCTGCAAGCATTTCTCCCTTCCATTTTACTAACACCTGAGTGGCTGCCTCGTTGGACCATCCTGCGATCTAAAGATTAATTCAGGTTCTCGTTGAGTAATAGAAGGATCTAGTCGAGAGGTAATGGCTGTTGATGAACATGAGGGTTCGAACATTTTTTAAGAAGAGATACATGGAAGGTAGGGTGGATTTTTGAACCGATCGGGAGTTGTAATGTGTAAGCTACTTGTCCTACCTGGTGCAGAATCTAATAAAGCCCATAATACTTGGGAGCTAGCTTTTCTAATCCTTTTCTTTTCACCATAAACTGTCAAAATGGTTGAAGTTTGAGAAAGACCCAATCACCCTCCTTAAATTCTCGTTCAGACCGATGTTTATCTGCTTGCTGTTTCATTTTGTGAGCCATAAAGGTCAAGTTTTACTTTAATTTGGCTAGCATGGTTTCTCTAGAAATAAATCTTTGATCGATCGCGGCCATAAAGGATTCCTGAGGTAGATGCGGTAAATGCAAGGCGGAGGTTGGCCATACATGACCTCATAAGGAGTGTATCCCATAGAAGTATGAAATGTAGTGTTATATCACCACTTAGCCAATGATAGCCATTGTGCCCATTCCTTTAGTGTCTGTCACGTGAAGCTTCTTAAATAGTGTTCCATACAGCGATTTAGAACTTCACTCTGCCCATCACGCTGAGGATGATATGCCATGGATAAACTCTGTGAAACTCTTAATTTGGATAAAATTTTTTGCCAAAATTTGCTAGTAAAGATTGGATCTCAGTCACTTACTATGTTGCTAGGGGCTCCATGAAGCTTACAAATACTATCCAAAAAGACTTAAGCTAAATTTGCTGCCGAGAAGGGATGTGACAGTGGAATGAAGTGAGCATATTTACTAAGTCGATCGATTATCACCCATATGGTATCTTTGCCATACGATGGAGGAAGCTTTCCAATGAAATCCATGGCTACGCTATATCATACACCTTCAGGTATTGGTAGAGGTAGCAGTAGACTCGGACAAGCTGCTGTTTCATACTTGCATCTAAGGCAAGTTTCACAATTACCCAAGAAAGTTTTGATGTCTGTATGCATTCCTTTCTAATAAAAAGAGATTTGATACGTTGTAGAGTGGCTTTAATCCCATGATGGCCTCTTAACAGGGAGGAATGCAACCAAGATAAGAGGTTCTGCTTTAGAGTAGGATGATCATTGCCAATAACTAATTTGTTTTTACGGGTTAGAATGCCATTCTTACATGTGTAGTGAGGATAGGAAGTAGGATTAGTTTCTCAATCCTCAATGATTTATTTGAGAATACCATCCATTTGCCATTGAGCTTTGATAATTTCCCAAAGATCCGTCGAAACAGAAGATAGGCTCATCTGTAGCAATTCACCATGTGAAGCTTGAGAAAGGGAATTTGCAGCTTTGTTATCCTTGCCTTTCTTATAAGCAATCTTATACTGTAGCCCCATCAACTTAGTGAGCCAGCTGAATTGAGATGGAGTCGATAACCATTGTTTGAGAAGATATTGTAAGCTTTTTTGTTCTATAAGTATGATGAATGGTCTGATGCTCAGGTACTGGTACCATTTTTCGACTAAATAAACGATGGCAAGCATTTCCTTGTCATACATAGATAGCAACCTATTCTTTGGGGATAATACCTTGTAGATGTTCACTATGGGATGATTCCTTTGCATGAGAATAGCGCTAATGCCAAAATTAGAAGCATCAGTTTTGACAATAAATGCTTCTTCGAAGTTAGGTAAGGTTAGTATTGGAGCTATTACTAAAGCTATCTTAAGGTTGTTAAAAGCTTCTTTCACTTCTGTACTCCATATGAAATTGTTTTTCTTGAGAAGATCCATGAGTGGTCGTGCCAGCACCCCATATCCATAAATAAATCGTCTATAGTATCTCGAGAGACCTAAAAAACCTCTTAATTCTTTAAGGGTCTTTGGGACCAACCATTCTTTTACTGTATGAAGCTTGACAGGATTCGCAGCCACCCCTTTATCTGATATGATATGCCCCAAATATTTAATCCAATTTGTGACAAATGCACATTTGCTCTTCCGAACCGAAAATTGATGTGCACGAAGGGTAGTCAGAACTTCTTCTAGATGTTTTACAACAGAGTTCAAATCCCTACTATATATTAAAATATCGTCGAAGAAGACCAGTACAAATTTCCTAAGTAGCTTTTAGAACACTACATTCATAATGGCTTGGAAGGTCGAGGGAGCATTTGTCAGACCTAAAGGCATTACTAGTTATTCATAATGCCCAAAATGAGTTTGAAAAGTCGTTTTGGGGATATCTTCCTCATGCATTCGAATTTAATGATAACCTAATCTAAGGTCGAGCTTGGTGAATACTTTTGCCTTTCCCAATTTGTCCAGCAAGTCTTCTATAAAGGGAATGGGGAATCTATTCTTAATAGTGGATTTATTGAAGGAACAGTAATAAATGCACATCTTCCAGTTGTTGTTCTTTTTTTTCACCAACACCATGGGAGAAGCAAATGGTGATGTACTTGGTTGAATCACTCCCGCCTCAAGCATCTCTCGTACAAACTTTTCTATTACATCTTTTTGGAATATTAAGTATCGGTATGGCCGAATGTTGACTGGATTAGAGCCTTCCTGCAGCACAATTTTGTGATCATATTGGCCTCTGCTAGGGGGCAACCCTTGAGGCTCTTCGAAAACATCATCAAATTGGCGCAATAGTCGTTGAAAATTAAGAGGTATTCCGGTAGTAGTCATGGACCACACTCTATAATTACTTTTGTCTGGTATATTGGGGACCAACTGTAACATGTAGAGATCTTTTTGTTCAGGAATCAATTGCAGGAGTTTCTTATCTCCTATGATTTTGTTTTTAGCCTTTGCTGTTGCTGATAGCTGTACCATTTTTTCCTTCCAAGTGAATTCCATAATCAGGTTCTTGGCATCAAATTTGATGGTGCTTAATTCTCTCATCCACTGCATTCCTAGAACCATGTCACAACCATTGAGGGGGATGAGAATTACATTAGCTTCTAGCTCTAAGCCTTCAAACACCTACCTGAAGCCTTGGCAAGTGTGAGTTCCTTTTAATTGGTTCCCATTAGCTATTGTAACAGCTACCATATCTGTGGGGTAGGCATTGCATTCACTAATTAAGGAAGCATTTAAAAATTATGAGAACTTCCCGTATCGATCAGAATTTGTATAATCCTTTTTCCACATTTTCCTTTCACTCTCATCGTAGGATATGAAGCATTTTCCAACATAGCATTTAAAGAGAGTGTGGGGTTTTCCTAAGTTCCTGTGTCTATTGATTCCATCCCCTCTTTTAACGACACCTCTTCTGGATCAATAGTCTCCTCATCATAAACTTCCATTAGGTATACTTGCATTTTCCTACGTTGGGGACAGTCATAACAAACAATAGTTCAACCTAAGAATAAGAAGGATAATAAAAATCGCGCGTACCTGATGATCCCATTTAGGGCTGTTAAGAATTTTTCTGGCAGCGTTACAACCCACTTTGCCTCTTGGATTTCCTTAGAGTCAATGATCAGAATTAATAGAGAGTGATGGAGAGTCAAAAAATACTACATTGTGTCTTTTGTTGTTGAACTTGTTTCTTAAAAAGGATGAACGTGTAAACGTTCATGTTGACCAGTTCAATAACTGTCAGATACTCCATATCCTTTTTTTAATGTCAATTATTATTAAAAATTATTATACTAACAAAACTCTCTATTAAATAATTATGACTTCGTCAGTATTGTGATAGGAAACTTACTGACATCCAAAGGCTGTGAGTTGGGCTTCTAGCCAGATGGGCTGACATATGTGACCCACCCATCACAGATCACATATGCATATATTAAGCCCAATTTTGTCTTAAACTTAATAATTTGTAACTTAACCAATTAACTTTAATGTGTTGCTTACCAAATAATCAATTAATGCTAATCCACAAAATATAAAATAGACCTTTTCAATTTGCACACCAAATGCTCTTTACCAGGTTCAACAAAACCATATGGTTGAGTCATATATACTTCCTTATACAAGTCTCCATTCAAAAAGGCAGTCTTGACATCCATTTGATGAAGTTCAAGGTTATAATGAGCAACAAGAGCCATGACTACTCTAAAAGCATCTTTTGTGGAAACAGGAGAGAAGGTCTTTATATAATCAATACCTTCTTTTTTGATTATAACCTTTAGCTACAAGTCTGGCTTTATACCTCTCAACTTCACCAGTGACTCTGTGTTTAGTCTTGAAAACCCATTTACAATTAACTGTCTTGAAGCCGGTTGGTAATTCTGAGAGCTCCCACACATGATTACGATGCATTGAGGCAATTTCTTCATTCATTGCCTCTAACCATTTAGAAGAATGATAACTGGATATTGCCTCCTTATAGGACATAGTGTCCACACCATCAACAGCATCTGAGTCAAATTCCTACAAATATACCATATAATCACCAAAAATTGTAGGTTTACGAGTTCTTTGAGATCTCCTCAACACTACAATTGGTTTTTCATTGTCTTCCAAAGGTACTTCTTCTTCACCTTCTTCTGGATTCGTGATATTATCTGATTTAGCTGAAGGCGACGGTACCGGTAAAAGAATGCTTTCATCATGTATAGTGATTTCTCTAGGAACAGTTCTCCCACTTTCTAGGGCATCTTCAAAGAAATATGCTTGATCAGACTCAATGACCCTAGTGGTGAGATCTGAACAATAAAATTTGTACCCATGTGATCCAATGCAATATCCAATGAAGAAACCAGCTATAGTTTTAGAATCAAGTTTCGACTATTGAGGATTATAAGCTTTCACTTATGCCTTACAACATTAAACTCTTAAGTGTTTCAAGGTAGGCACTTTGCCAAAATAAAGTTCATACGGGGTCTTCGGTACTGACTTAGATAGAACTTGATTCAGAATATAAGCAGCTGTTCTAAGTGCCTCACCCCATAAAAACTCTGGTAAGGAGAAGTGACTCATCATGCTTCTAACCATGTCCATGAGAGTACGATTTCGTCTTTCTGCAACCCCATTTTGCTGCGGGGTGCCAAGCATTGTATTATGGGCCTTAATACCATGTTCTTGTAGAAATAGAGCAAATGGACCTGGATTTCTACCAACCTCAATATATCTTCCATAATATTCTCCACCTCTATTAGATCTAACGCATTTGATGGTCTTACCAGATTTTAACTTAACAGCTGCCTTAAAATCCTTGAAGGCTCTAAATGATTCTGCCTTTTCATGCAGAAGTTCAATCCAACCATATCTTGAATGATCATCTATGAAGGTGATAAAATATTTGAAATCACCCATAGCTATAGGTACAATGGGTCCCCATATGTCAGTATGAATGAGATCAAAGATGCTCTTAGATCTTTTTGCCCCTTTACTCCTAGCTCTTGTAACAACCAGAAAAGAGGAAAGATAAGGAATGAGAGAATAAATGAGAAAAGAGAAAGCTGGGAAATTTTCGAAGGCTGAAAATTTTCTAAGTCTTCTCGCCATAGCGAGAAATGGAGTCGCCATAGCGAGAATGCCTCCTCGCAATAGCGAAGATGTTCCTAGCTATAGCGAGTGCGGCATTCCATATAGAAACCAGAGAGTTACTCGCCGTAGCGAGATTGTACCTAGCTGTAGCGAGTGCGACATTCCATATAGAAACCAGGGAGTTGCTCGCCATAGCGGCGCTATAGCGAAGGCAGAGGTCTGGAACAGGCCGAGCTCGCCGTAGCGACGCCATAGCGAAGACAAAAGTCTGGAACTTGCACGAGCTCGCCGTAGCGAGGGTAACGACTCGCTATAGCGAGAGCGGTCCAGAAAAGCGTAAAAAAGCGAGATTTCGACTTTTTAAAAAGTCTAAACTTTTCCTTTCTCTCAGAACCGACCTGAGCTTCGACCAAAGAGAGAGAAGAGAGCGCTGGAGAGAGAGAGAGACCAAGAAGCAAGGAGATCAAGCAAAGAGGTGAGTAATCTTTAGATTTCCCTAGCTTTTCTCCTTAGCATGTTGTCTTCTTCTTTTGCTTTCTCTTTCTACGGTTTTAGAAGCTGAGTTAGGTTAGGTTCAGAAGAGGGAAGTAGGAAAACTACTCTAGAAGGAGGGTAGAACTCATTTATCCTCAATTCTTCTTCCTTGCTTTCTTCTTGGAGAGCTTGAGAGAGGAAGGAGAGTGAGTAGAGTTCTAGAGAGAGAATCCCTAGAATCTGTGAGGGTAGTGAGGGTTTAATGTGATGAAGAGTCTCTTTTAGCTTTGTGAGAGTTATTTAAGCTATGAGAGAATGATTTGATGCTCTTGTTATGCCTAGGCTCAAAGGAAGAAACTCCACTTTGTTGTGAGTGTGGAATCAAGAAGGGAGAGGAGAAATTGAAAGGAAAGATTTGGGCAATCTGAGAAGGTAGCTCTCTACTCTGTTCTTGTTGCATTCCTAGTAGTGTAATAGTCATTGTATGTTGTATATGTGCTTGTATGATGAGATATGCCATTGACTTTTGCCTTGATGCATCGGTACCAATATGCTTGTGATGTGATTTGTGGAAATTGCTCGGGTGAGGTGGTGTCGAAAGTCCCTTGAGACGGGTGAGGAGGAGCCAAAAGTCCCTAAACCAAGGGTGAGGCCGATCCAAAAGTCTTAAAACTCGGGTGAGGCTAGACCGAAAGTCCCTAGAGCCTATTCTTGGCACTTGTTTGATATCTCATGGCATGTTTATATGTGTGGTGTTGCTGTGACTTATATGCATGCTTGACTAGTATATGCCTTGATTGCATCTTGAATGAGTATGAGCTATTGAGATTCTCTCGAATCTCACCCCCCTTCCCCTCCCATCTTACTATCCAGGTGGTGTTCAAGGAGAATCGAGCACACCTCATGGAGCCTAGAAGAGCATAGTTAGAATGATGTATAGTTTTGGGTTATCTTGATGTATAAGGTGCCAAAATGAAGATGCACCTCTTATTTTTGAGATGTAACTATGTGAGAATGTGTAAATGTATGTACAAATGATGTATGGATAGTGTAAAGTGTTAAAGTAATGAGAATGTTTAAAGTTGGCCTTTGAGGCTTATATCAAATGGTGAATTATCTCCCATAGCATGGTGAAATTGGAATGTATGATGATTTGGATTACTTAGATAATTCATATATGTTATGTTGGTACTTTTAAACTTGCCCAATAGAGGTTAGGACATGAGAGAGGTCATCTAGACCCAATTTGAACCCCATGTAGTGCCAAAATTGCCATTTGGGTGAGCTCCGTCAAAGTATGACCGAATGAGCTCTACTTGTTATGGAATTTGGCATACCTCTAGAGTCTATTGAGAGATTCTTGAGAAGCTAGAGTGGGTAATATTTGGAGGTCTAGAGAATATTTGGCGAATTGTTGAAATTGGGAAATTTCAATGTTTTGGTCATGGTACTGTTCATTGAGTCCGAAAATAAAACCATGCCACTCATAGACCAAATGATGTCCAAATGTCATGAAAATTTATGAGCATAAACTAGATATCCACAGTGACCTATACCAACTGGAAGCACCATAATTGGAGGTCTGTAGAGAGAGAAACGACTTGCTGAAGTTCTGTATCAGCATCAGGGAAGTTTCTGACCTTCGCTACTGTTTCATTGGTTTTCGAGGTCTTGGAACTCCTGAACTGATCTGGACTTATTTTTCTCCTCTAGATAACATCTGTAGCTTTCCAAATTGGTATATATTGCTCTGATTGGATTTTTGTGGAATTAATTACGAATTTCCGAAGTTCATGACAGTAAACTGCGTCAGTAACAGGGACAGCCGGACATCTGTTCCTATTTTGACGTCAATGATGGTCTAAACGTCGAGAAGAAAGTTGGGAGTTATTTTTCGTGTGAATTTAACATCCCAAGCTTTCCAAAGAGCTATGATTTGCTTGATTTCCATTTTTCTAGAATTAGTTGTGATTTTCCAAAGTTGGAGCCAGAAATATGATTTATGGGCCCGATTAAGAAGTTGTATTTTCTGAGTTTTTGGCTTCATATCCGTGGTTTGTGAGATGTTTGAGACTATGTACAAGTCTTATAAATGGTGTTTGAGTAAAGAATGCAAATGATGGGTTCATAGGACCCACGGGGCAAAATATGACCGGTTAAACCCCGATTTTAAGTAGTGAAATACCACGGTTTCGGTCATTTTTCGGGAAATCATATGGAATCAAGCCTAGAGGGAGTTGAATTGGAGTTAAGTCGTTAAGGTGTTACATTTTTGGTATTAGAGCAAAGGTTCAGGCACTTTGCTTGATGTTGGGCTCTTGAATGATTGAATTGTTTGTGTTTGGTGTAAATTGCCATGGAAGTGGTAACATTCCTATGCATATGTGTTTGTGCTATGATTGTGATCTGAGGATTGCTACTTCTTTTCAGATATGGTTGAGACTAGACGGGGCAGGGGTAGAGGCAGGCCACCCAGGGCTCAGAGAGTTGAGCCAGAGGTTCCGGTTGGGCCTGAGGATCCTCTGCGAACCATCATGGAAAGATTAGATCGGTTTGAAGCCATGATGGGCCAGCATGAGAAAATGTTAGAGCAACAGAGGTATATCGCCCAACAGCAACATGATATGATCATGCACCTGCAAGATACCCTGACCAGGAAAGAGGAAGCCAGGAGGGAAGCCCCTGTACCTCAGCCATCTACATCTGGCAATCCACCTGCACATCCCCAAGAGCATGTGGTAGCTCATGCCCAGACGCCTATCCAGAAACTGTTGAAGCAGTTTAGACAAAACAATCCACCCACGTTTGACGGGGAGTTGGATGCGGATAAAGCGGAGGCTTGGGTTAGAGAGCTAGAGAAAATCTTCTCGGTGATGAGTTGTACTACCGAGCAGAAAGCGCAGCTAGCCACGTTTATGTTGAAAAAGGAAGCGGATAGATGGTGGTGTAGCACGCAACCTTTAATGGAGACCAAGGATATACCGATTAACTGGGAAAGTTTCTTGGTTGAGTTCTATGAGAAATATTTCCCTAGTTCGGTGAGAAAGAAGAAAGAGATGGAGTTTATGAGTTTGAGACAGACGGATGAGATGACTGTGGACCAGTATGTGGCTAAGTTCATGGAGTTGTCTCGGTATTCCTCTTACCTCCAGAGGTATGATGATGAGCCCTGGAGATGTGAGCAGTTCGAGACTGGATTGAAACCTCTGATTAGCGACAGAGTCACCCCACAACGGATCAGGAAGTTTAATACCATTGTGGAGGTCAGTAGAGTGATTGAGACTAACCTACGGGTTATTATGCCTGTGACGGCCATAGCTAGTCAGAAGGAGGTTTCAGAAGTGAAAAGGCTGAGACCTGAAGAGGGTTCTAGTGTGACACCCAGTGCCAAGAAGAGAGGCAAGGGGCCATGGAACCGAAGGCCACAACGAGGTAAGCCGATGCCGCCTCCTCGGGGCCAGTCATCCTTCCAGCAGTCTCCGGTGACTTGCTTCAAGTGTGGGAAGCTGGGACACATCGCGAGACACTGTCCGCAGATGGACATAGCGCCTCCTCCTAGGCCACAGACCCAGGGTCGAGTGTTCGCCCTCACTCAATAGGAAGCTAGTGCGTCCCCCAGTATGATCCGAGGTACGCTGATAGTGAATGGCTTTCCTGTAGTTGCTATGTTTGACTCGGGTGCTAGTCACTCGTTTATATCGTATGATTGTGTGAGGCGATTGGGTCTGACTGTCAGTGTCTTGCCATTTGACTTGTCTGTCACTATACCCACTGGGGGTCCCGTGAACACTTCCCATACTTGTTTAAATGTCACTGTTCAGTTTAACCATTGTCATACCACTATTGATTTGATTTGTATGCCTTTCCATGATATTGATATGATTGTTGGTATGAACTGGTTAGCTGCAAATAATGCAGTACTTGATTGTGAACACCGAACCATTTCCTTACCTGCTTGTGGGACCATACCTAGGGTAGGAGCAGAGTTATCTTTTATGACTACTACCCAGGCTGAGAGGCACTTAGAGTGTGGATGTCAAGGGTTTCTAGTCTTTTTCTCTATTCGGGTTGAGGTAGAGGAAGGGATAGAGGAGATCCCAATTGTCAGGGAATTCCCGACAGTTTTCCCTAAAGAGTTTGACTTTAGTGGTCTACCCCCTGAGAGAGAGCTAGAGTTCCCTATAGACATAGTGCCTGGGGCTGGACCGGTGTCCAAGGCTCCTTACAGGATGGCTCCCACCGAGCTTGCAGAGTTGAAAAGGCAGATAGAGGAATTGTTAGAGAAAGGGTTTATCCGCCCTAGTGTATAACCTTGGGGAGCTCCGGTGTTGTTTGTAAGAAAGAAAGATGGTAGCATGCGTTTGTGCATAGATTACAGAGAGTTAAATAAAGTTACCATCAAGAATAAATATCCTCTCCCGAGAATTGATGATTTGTTAGACCAGTTGGCTGGGGCATCTGTATTTTCCAAGATAGATCTTAGATCTGGGTACCACCAATTGAGAGTGAGAATTGAAGACGTCTCCAAGACGGCCTTCAGAACGAGATATGGGCACTATGAGTTCCTTGTGATGCCATTCGGGTTGACGAATGCGCCTGCTGTGTTCATGGATTACATGAACAGGGTATTTAGACCGTATTTAGATCAGTTTGTGATAGTTTTTATTGATGATATCCTAGTGTACTCTAGATCCTTTGAGGAGCACGAGAGGCATTTGAGATTAGTCCTGGAAACCTTGAGAGAGAAAAGGTTGTACGCCAAACTTAGTAAATGTGAGTTTTGGCTGACCGAGGTGAGATTCTTAGGTCATGTGATCTCACGAGATGGGGTTGCGGTGGATCCCCATAAAGTTGAGGCTGTGTTACAGTGGGATAGACCGAGAATGATCACCGAGGTCAGGAGTTTCCTAGGTTTGGCAGGGTACTATAAACGATTCATTCAGGGCTTTTCTCAGATGGCCTTACCACTGACGAGGCTAACTAGGAAAGAGATATCGTTTGTGTGGGATGATAGTTGTGAGAGGAGTTTCCAGGAGTTGAAACTTCGTTTGACCACTGCCCCTGTACTGATTATCCCTGACCCTAGTGAACCTTTTGTGGTTTATTGTGATGCCTCGGGCAAAGGGTTGGGATGTGTGTTGATGCAGCAGGGTAGAGTAGTGGCTTATACCTCGAGGCAGCTGAGGCCTCATGAGGAGAGTTATCCTACACATGACCTGGAATTAGCTGCCGTAGTGTTTGCTCTTAAAATCTGGAGACACTATTTGTATGGTGCTACCATAGAGATCTATAGTGATCATAAGAGTCTGAAATACCTGTTTGACCAGAAAGAACTCAATATGAGACAGAGAAGATGGATGGAGTTTCTGAAAGATTATGATTATGTGTTGAAATATCATCCGGGCAAGGCCAATGTGGTGGCGGATGCCCTGAGTAGGAAATCCATCCATGTAGCCCATATGATGATTAGAGAGCAAGAGCTCTTAGAGAAGTTCAGAAACTTGAACCTCTCTTGCCAGGTGGTTGCGGGTAGATTGTTTCTGAGTGAAACCCGAATTGAGAATGTGTTAAAAACTCAGATCTTAGATGCCCAGAGAGAGGATGAATTCCTGAAACGGATCAAGAATGAGATCTCTCAAGGTAAGACCTCAGATTTCAAGGTGTCTGAGGATGGTATGATAGTATACCAGGATAGAATCTGTGTGCCTAGTCGAGATGAGTTGAGAGAAAGCATTCTAGAAGAGGCACATAAGAGTAAGTATACTATCCACCCAGGTGCCACTAAGATGTATCAGGATTTGAAACAGATTTTCTGGTGGCCGGGGATGAAAAGTGAGGTGACAGCCTATGTGGCTAGATGCCTAGTGTGTCAGAGGGTGAAAATAGAACATCAGAGACCGGCTGGGTTGTTGCAACCTCTAGATATCCCTGAGTGGAAGTGGGATAGTATAGCCATGGACTTTGTGATGGGGTTACCCAGGACATCTTCTGGACACGATGCTATTTGGGTAGTTGTGGATAGACTGACGAAGTCTGCACACTTTTTAGCTATTAAGGCTACTTATACACTGGAGAGATTGGCCCAGTTGTATATTAGAGAGATAGTGCGACTTCATGGAGTACCCAATAGCATAGTTTCGGATAGAGACCCCAGGTTCACATCGAACTTTTGGAGGTCGTTACAGCATGCCTTAGGAACCAGGTTGCGGTTTAGTACTGCATATCACCCCCAGACAGATGGTCAGACTGAGAGGACCATCCAGACCTTAGAAGACATGTTGAGGGCGTGTGTGTTAGAAATGAAAGGTAACTGGGATGTGTATTTACCATTAGCAGAGTTTGCTTATAATAACAGTTACCATTCCAGTATCCAGATAGCCCCTTATGAGGCTTTGTATGGGAGAAAGTGCAGATCCCCTCTGTGTTGGGTTGAGCTAGGTGAGAGGAATATAATAGGACCTGAGATTGTGGACCAGACCACCCGACAGATAGAGTTGATTAGAAAGAGACTCCTCACGGCCCAGAGTAGGCAGAAAAGCTATGCTGATAAGAGAAGGAGGCCGTTAGAGTTTGAGGTGGGAGACCATGTATTCATTCGAGTGTCTCCAGTGACGGGAGTAGGTCGGTCAATGAGGGTAAGAAAGCTCAGTCCTAGGTATATTGGTCCGTTTGAAATTCTTGAGAAAATTGGACCCGTGGCTTACCGAATAGCCTTGCCTCCTAACCTAGCCCAAATCCACAGTGTTTTTCATGTCTCCCAATTGAAAAAGTATATGCCTGACCCCTCACACGTCATAGAATATGAGCATGTGCAATTGCAGGAAGATCTTTCCTATGTAGTGAAACCGGAGAGAATTGTGGATGCTCAGCTGAAACAGTTGAGGAGCAAGAGCATTCCTCTGGTGAAAGTGCTCTGGAGAGGTCTGACATCTGAGGAAGCAACCTGGGAAATGGAGGATGAGATGAGGCAGAAATATCCAGCATTATTCCTTTGAGGTATGTATCTAAATTTCGAGGACGAAATTTCTTTTAAGGGGAGTGGAAATGTAACAACCAGAAAAGAGGAAAGATAAGGAATGAGAGAATAAATGAGAAAAGAGAAAGCTGGGAAATTTTCGAAGGCTGAAAATTTTCTAAGTCTTCTCGCCATAGCGAGAAATGGAGTCGCCATAGCGAGAATGCCTCCTCGCAATAGCGAAGATGTTCCTAGCTATAGCGAGTGCGGCATTCCATATAGAAACCAGAGAGTTACTCGCCGTAGCGAGATTGTACCTAGCTGTAGCGAGTGCGACATTCCATATAGAAACCAGGGAGTTGCTCGCCATAGCGGCGCTATAGCGAAGGCAGAGGTCTGGAACAGGCCGAGCTCGCCGTAGCGACGCCATAGCGAAGACAAAAGTCTGGAACTTGCACGAGCTCGCCGTAGCGAGGGTAACGACTCGCTATAGCGAGAGCGGTCCAGAAAAGCGTAAAAAAGCGAGATTTCGACTTTTTAAAAAGTCTAAACTTTTCCTTTCTCTCAGAACCGACCTGAGCTTCGACCAAAGAGAGAGAAGAGAGCGCTGGAGAGAGAGAGAGACCAAGAAGCAAGGAGATCAAGCAAAGAGGTGAGTAATCTTTAGATTTCCCTAGCTTTTCTCCTTAGCATGTTGTCTCCTTCTTTTGCTTTCTCTTTCTACGGTTTTAGAAGCTGAGTTAGGTTAGGTTCAGAAGAGGGAAGTAGGAAAACTACTCTAGAAGGAGGGTAGAACTCATTTATCCTCAATTCTTCTTTTTTGCTTTCTTCTTGGAGAGCTTGAGAGAGGAAGGAGAGTGAGTAGAGTTCTAGAGAGAGAATCCCTAGAATCTGTGAGGGTAGTGAGGGTTTAATGTGATGAAGAGTCTCTTTTAGCTTTGTGAGAGTTATTTAAGCTATGAGAGAATGATTTGATGCTCTTGTTATGCCTAGGCTCAAAGGAAGAAACTCCACTTTGTTGTGAGTGTGGAATCAAGAAGGGAGAGGAGAAATTGAAAGGAAAGATTTGGGCAATCTGAGAAGGTAGCTCTCTACTCTGTTCTTGTTGCATTCCTGGTTGTGTAATAGTCATTGTATGTTGTATATGTGCTTGTATGATGAGATATGCCATTGACTTTTGCCTTGATGCATCGGTACCAATATGCTTGTGATGTGATTTGTGGAAATTGCTCGGGTGAGGTGGTGTCGAAAGTCCCTTGAGACGGGTGAGGAGGAGCCAAAAGTCCCTAAACCAAGGGTGAGGCCGATCCAAAAGTCCTAAAACTCGGGTGAGGCTAGATCGAAAGTCCCTAGAGCCTATTCTTGGCACTTGTTTGATATCTCATGGCATGTTTATATGTGTGGTGTTGCTGTGACTTATATGCATGCTTGACTAGTATATGCCTTGATTGCATCTTGAATGAGTATGAGCTATTGAGATTCTCCCGAATCTCACCCCCCTTCCCCTCCCATCTTACTATCCAGGTGGTGTTCAAGGAGAATCGAGCACACCTCATGGAGCCTAGAAGAGCATAGTTAGAATGATGTATAGTTTTGGGTTATCTTGATGTATAAGGTGCCAAAATGAAGATGCACCTCTTATTTTTGAGATGTAACTATGTGAGCATGTGTAAATGTATGTACAAATGATGTATGGATAGTGTAAAGTGTTAAAGTAATGAGAATGTTTAAAGTTGGCCTTTGAGGCTTATATCAAATGGTGAATTATCTCCCATAGCATGGTGAAATTGGAATGTATGATGATTTGGATTACTTAGATAATTCATATATGTTATGTTGGTACTTTTAAACTTGCCCAATAGAGGTTAGGACATGAGAGAGGTCATCTAGACCCAATTTGAACCCCATGTAGTGCCAAAATTGCCATTTGGGTGAGCTCCGTCAAAGTATGACCGAATGAGCTCTACTTGTTATGGAATTTGGCATACCTCTAGAGTCTATTGAGAGATTCTTGAGAAGCTAGAGTGGGTAATATTTGGAGGTCTAGAGAATATTTGGCGAATTGTTGAAATTGGGAAATTTCAATGTTTTGGTCATGGTACTGTTCATTGAGTCCGAAAATAAAACCATGCCACTCATAGACCAAATGATGTCCAAATGTCATGAAAATTTATGAGCATAAACTAGATATCCACAGTGACCTATACCAACTGGAAGCACCATAATTGGAGGTCTGTAGAGAGAGAAACGACTTGCTGAAGTTCTGTATCAGCATCAGGGAAGTTTCTGACCTTCGCTACTGTTTCATTGGTTTTCGAGGTCTTGGAACTCCTGAACTGATCTGGACTTATTTTTCTCCTCTAGATAACATCTGTAGCTTTCCAAATTGGTATATATTGCTCTGATTGGATTTTTGTGGAATTAATTACGAATTTCCGAAGTTCATGACAGTAAACTGCGTCAGTAACAGGGACAGCCGGACATCTGTTCCTATTTTGATGTCAATGATGGTCTAAACGTCGAGAAGAAAGTTGGGAGTTATTTTTCGTGTGAATTTAACATCCCAAGCTTTCCAAAGAGCTATGATTTGCTTGATTTCCATTTTTCTAGAATTAGTTGTGATTTTCCAAAGTTGGAGCCAGAAATATGATTTATGGGCCCGATTAAGAAGTTGTATTTTCTGAGTTTTTGGCTTCATATCCGTGGTTTGTGAGATGTTTGAGACTATGTACAAGTCTTATAAATGGTGTTTGAGTAAAGAATGCAAATGATGGGTTCATAGGACCCACGGGGCAAAATGTGACCGGTTAAACCCCGATTTTAAGTAGTGAAATACCACGGTTTCGGTCATTTTCCGGGAAATCATATGGAATCAAGCCTAGAGGGAGTTGAATTGGAGTTAAGTCGTTAAGGTGTTACAGCTCTAGTGGGAAATTTTCCCTTAATGCAATCAACGCATGCCTCAAAGTCTGTAAAATCAAGATTTTGCAACACACCTTGACTAACAATTCTTTTTAATCTCTCTCTAGAGATGTGACCTAGTCGTCAATGCCACAACATTGAAGAGTCCTCACTAGGTCTTTGACGTTTTTGCCCAACAACAATATTCACATGAGCATCAGAATATTCGATTGTGCAATTATTCAAACAATATAAACCATTTAACATAAATGCAGTGCCAACAAGTTGTGAATCATAAAAGACATCAATCTTTCCATTTCCTTGAATAAATAAATAATTAGAATTGTCTAACTCAGAAGTTGAAATCAAATTCCTTCTTGCAGAAGGTATGTAAACAACATTATTCAAATTCAAAATATGTCCAGATGATAATCTAAGAGAAATTGATCTTATGCATTCCACTACAACCCTGCCTATAATCCCCAAAATAGACTTCTCTGCCTCACTTAGTATCCTCTGGTTTCTGAGCCCCTGCAAAGAATTCACAACATGGACAGTGGCACCACAATCCAAGAACCAAGAGTCAGATGAGGTTTCAAGACTATTGGATTCAAAGCAAACTAGAGCCAGAGGGGTATATACACAAAATGTACCTTCCTTCTCTTGCTTATTCTTCAACCTATAGCAATCGGCTATCTTATGCCCCATTTTCTTATAATAACTGCACTTGCCCTTGAAGAACTTCTTTTATTGAGTATTCCCCTTGTCATTATTTTTCTTGAAATTTGATTTCCTAGCCTTCTGTATCTCATGCTTCTTTCCGTTCTTTTTATCGCGACTACCTGATTTGCCGCTCGAGCCTTGAGACAAATAATTCACAGATTGTGATTTATGCTTCTTTATTGCTTCTTCCTCTTGAGTCACAATCGAAATCATTTGGTCCACAGACCATTCAGCTTCTTGTGAGTTGTAGGAGGTTCACAGAAAATTATACTCAGCTGGTAATGATTCAAGAACATGGAAGACTAGAGCACTTTCTCCGATATCAATCCCATATGTCTTTAGTTTGTTATAATATTGGACAAGTTTCAGAATATGCTCCTTTACTCCAGACACCCAATCATATCGCGTGCTGTGAAGTAAAGACAAATAATAATTCTTCTAAGTCTTATCAAGCTTCTTGTACTTTTCACTAATGGCTTTCAAATACTCAACTGTAGTATTTTTATCAGGAATACTTTCCCTAATTCCTTTCTCAATTGTAAACTTGATGGTTGCTAGACAAAACCAATTTGAATCAGACCATTGCTTATGATAAGCTTTCTCAGTAGCATTGGATTGTGAAGTGAGATCCGTTGATTTGGGTTCTACAAGAGCCAAATCTTTTTCTGAAATTGTAAGGTACATATTCAGGGACTTCTTCTAGTCATCATAATTGGTCCCATTAAGAGTCTTCACAAGTGATAGTTGCTGGAAAGCTGAAATCGAAATTTAGACAACAAAATTGGAAATATTAATTATGTGTGCACAACATAATTATATGCAAAATTTTCAATATAATTTCAGTTATGCAACTATGTAGTATCAAAATACTCAAAGAAGACTCATATGCACACCAAAGATTTAGCTCAAGATCCATAATAAATGTATTCAATATAACCATACCTATGGGGTACAAGAAATATTAAAAACATTATACTACATGCTTATTACTAAATGTCCAAATCCTAAAATTATATTAACAATATCGTACTTATGGGGTATATCAATCATTAGCATAATATTCATTATAAAAATAAGAAATTTTCCTTTTTTGGGCCAAAATATAAATTTAGTGAAAAATTGGGACCAAAATGTAAATATGTGAAATATTGGGGCTAAAATACAATTACAGTGGAATATTGGGGCCAAATATAATAATAGAGAAATATTGAGGCCAAAATGTAATTATAGTGAAATATTGGGGGCTAAAATATAATTAAAGAGAAATATTGGGGCCAAAATATAATTATAGCAAAATATTAGGGCTAAAATATAATTAAAGTGAAATATTAGGACCAAAATATAATTACAGTGAAATATTGGGGCCAAAATGTAATAATAGTGAAGAATTTAAGTCGTAATTATAGGAACTTTAAATCCAACTGCTCAGATCTTATTATTTCACTGAACGATCAGGATTATAACGTGAAATTAACGGACTAGATTTACTTGATTAGATTAACGATCCAGATCGCGTCTATGTTATTAAGTGAAATGCACGTTTCACTTAAAGGAATTGGACGGATCAGATCGCATCTCAAGATTGAACAGCCCAAATTGCACTATCACATTAAATGAAACAGTGTGTTTCATTTAAAAGGGATTGACGGCTCAAATTAGATCACAAACAGACAGCCTGGATTGCGTCTTCAACCTCCATCGGATCCCTAAAAGCTCGACGTCTGACCCGGCATGCGACTCGTTTCCAAAATCTGATTCTCTTTGTCGTTTTCGGGCGTCTGTCACGCCGGCGATATCAACAAAAACACCAGAAAGACAATCCATGAAGGTTTCTAACGTATTGATGCACATATGTGTCAAGATACTCTCTATGGGGATAGATCAATACTTGCTGAAGATCTTAAACGAAATCGTCTGAAGATCCCAAGATTACTATATTTATGATGATTATATTTAGCAATGCTCTAATACCATTTGCTAAATTATAATCATAACAAACAATAGTTCAACCCAAGAATAAGAAGGATAATAAAAATCGTGCGTACTTGATGATCCCATTTAGGGCTGTTAAGAATTTTTCTGGTAGAGTTACAACCCACTTTGCCTCTTGGATATCCTTAGAGTCAATTATCAGAATTAACAGAGAGTGATGGAGAGTCAAAAAATACTATATTGTATCTTCTGTTGTTGAACTGGTTTCTTAAAAAGGATGAACGTGTAAACGTTCATGTTGACCAGTTCAATAACTGTCAAATACTCCATATCCTTTTTTTAATTTCAATTATTATTGAAAATCATTATATTAACAAAACTCTCTATTAAATAATTATGACTTCGTCAGTATTATGAACTTACTAACATCCAAAGGCTGTGAGTTGGGCTTCTAGCCAGATAGGCTGACATATGTGACCCACCCATCACAGATCACATATGCATATATTAAGCCCAATTTTGTCTTAAACTTAATAATTTGTAACTTAACCAATTAACTTTAATGTGTTGCTTACCAAATAATCAATTAATACTAATCCACAAAATATAAAATAATAATTAATGAAATTATTTCAACATCCTCATCATAAACTTCCATTAGGTATACTTGCATTTTCCTACATTGGGGACAGTTATGACCTAGAGTATATTTTTCATGGCAAAAATAAAAAAAGTTTTTAGCTCTGAGGTCCTCTAATTCAACAAGAGAGAGTCTCTATTTGAACTGTACCGAAGGTCGCCCCAAGATTCCCTTCTATTTGCGATCCATTAGAGTAGGTTTCAACTCCATTTTAGTATTCCATCATTGATTTTTTCCCTTGACTATTTTGCTTGTGCCCCCTGAATTCATCATGCCAATTATCCTTCTCGAGGCTCCCATTCTAGCCATAACCCCCTTTCGTAGCAAAGCATAATTCATCTCTACCATCTTTGCCAACCTAGATGCCTCTAGCAAGGACTGAGGTTGCAACAACTTAACTCCCGTTGATAGTTCAGGTTTAAGGGCACTTATTAAACAGCTTAGCTTTTGCTGCTCACTTAGGTCTACTCTGTAGACTAGATCATCAAACTTAGCTAAAAATTCTGAAAGAGATTTAGATTGTCATAATTGCATCAGTTCTTCCATGGGATCATCATACAATGGCCCAAATCTAATTTTCACAGCCTCCACAAAGACAGCCCATGAGATCCTCCCATTCCTACTTTTCTCAAAGTGTTGATACTATTTATACGAGGCCTTATCCAGAGCAAGGCTCGCTAACACAACTTTATTCCCTTTAGGCATTCCATCCAACAAGAAAAAAAATTCACATTTGGAAATCCATCTAAAGACATTGCTGCTGGTAAATTTAGGAAAATCTACCTTGGTGAAGCGGGTGGGAATTTGATAATTTTCTATCGTGGAACGAGAATCGCCCGAAGCAATTCGATTGTCTTCTCTAATGCATTGCCCAACCAAATCAGCTAACTGTAGGGAAATTTCATGCATCATTTCCTGCATCCCAGCCACCTGCATTTCCAGCTCCCTAATTTTCTGGTTGGACTTTGTACGTAAGTGGTCCTCCATATCACGTAAACTGCTTTAAGCTCTTGTTCCTTCTACCATTGGATCGTTGGCTTTGATACCAAACTGATATAACTCTGAAAATATAGGAGAAAGTTAGCGGGAAATAACATAACAGAGAGAAAGAACGAAAGAAGAGAAAGAGAAAAGAGAGAGAAGAAGGAGAATTGAGGGAGGTTGAAAGGAGGGTAGATTCACGAAATGCCTGCCTCCATCCTACGTCCCATTTTACATTTTATTCGAATAATCGAACGCTGATGGACGATAGTGCATTGTATGGAAATTACAAGAGTACCCCTACTAATTACTACAAAAGTCCTAAATACCCCTCAGCTTATCAAAACACTCGTATAAGGGACGAATAGTTATGCTTGGATTGATTTAAATGCCGAAAAAATTGAGATGAATTTAATGGAAGTAGTGATGAGGGCAAATAATGATACTTGGACTGATCTTAAGGACTCTAAAATCTGAAAGTCTCTACCTTCGTCGAAGCGAATGGGTCGTACCCAAGAGAATATGAACAATCCATAAAAACTTGCATTGCCACAGTATTTCCGATACCCAGATACCCAAATATAATCATCTTCTTATATTGCCACGATCTTTCATGTGTCCCATTTGTTTCAGATCCGATGCCCAGCTGTGTTGAAGGGAGAGAAATAGAGAGAGGAGATTCTTTAGATACGACGCTTTCATTTTAATGCTTTGCGTCTATTGGTTCTGAAATTCTTCATTTTATTGCTTATGGATTAAGGTATCTGAGCATTAGTTTACCACCACAGAATGCACGCTTCTTCTTTGCTTGCAAGGTTCTGATTGAAGTTGGAACAGATTGTTTAGCAATGAATGGATATCGAGGACGACGAAAAAGAATGGGTCCTTTTTTTTTTTCTTATGCGTAGATAAGTGGCATGTTATGGATGATTTGGCATAATGCTACATCAGACTTTTGTTCGTCATGTAGGATTAGACTTGATGGCGTTATGGCGATGTTCGATGGTGACTTTTACAAATGTTTGAACGTTATTTGGATTGAATTATAAACAAACCAAACATAAGACATTAAAAATTTGGTGACATTATGGGAATTAACGAAGTAATTTAAACAAAAAAAATATTTATAACTTTTTTTTATATTTATGACATTATTTTACTTATTTATATACATTATTATACTATAATATATATCATATTATATAATATAAAATTAATTTAAAGAAGACTAAACTTAAGTATAATTTCTTATATTTTTATCATTATATTTTTCAATCAAAATATGATAAGTGTATAAAAATTTAATTTAATTAAAATTATATAGTTGTCTATAAATATTATATATTTATCATATTTTAATTGAAGAATTATATATTTATTATATTTTAATAAAAGAATCTAACAATAAAAATATAATAAATTACATAAAAGTGTTTTTCTCTTAAAAAAATGAATAGGTGTTCTCTATATTTTCTGTTGCGCAGCATGGGAATCATTGATTTTAAAAGGAAGGCAAAAAAAGTCAAAGGGGAGAGCCTAGAGGCCGCTCAAGCTCAACAATAGACATTTCTGGTCGTGAAAAAATCGTCTAATGCACATTTTGAGTCCGAGTCCCTTGGAATAAGGAGTCCTACTGCGGGGATGCAGCAATGCTATTTTGGTATTTTTTTGATTTTTTTTTCAGTTTGGGTTTAAAATTTAATTAAAAAAATAAAACCATGATGACAACAATTTTAATTGTTAAAAAATTATATTTTAAAATTTTTAATTATACAATACAATTCAAATTTTCAAAGTGTAATTTTTTTTGTAATTAAATTTTGTCTTCATAATTAAAATTTTCATCCTTTTCATTACACCTTGAATCCAAAATAAAAAATATCAAAATTGCATATCTCATTGCAGAGGGTATTGCAGTGCACATTTCCTTGTGTATGGAGCAACCTTGGAGAATGGAGAGATCAAAGTTGATAATTAATCAATGTTTTTAAAATTAGACTAGATATTGAACTAATAGAGATATTAATTTATGATTTAATAGTTTGATCATAGTTAAATTTAAGTCGAATTGATAATAATTAAATATATATTTAAAATTTTATATATCAAAATTTTAATATACAAATAAATATTAATAAATTTTAAATTTTAATAATCTTTGAGCAGTTATTATTTAATTAAAAAATAAAAATTATCCATGATTAAAGTAGAAAAGTAATTAATATTGAATTTTTAGAATTTTCAAATTATATTAAAATTTTACCTATTATTAAAAAACAAAAAGGCAAATGAGGGAAGAAAGAGTAATTTTTGCTAAATATCTTGATATTTGAAGAGAGATGCTATAGAGTATGATAGAGAGCACATATTGAAAATAGTTAAGTATATACCTTTTGGTTTCTCTTTTATTATCTTTAAATTTCTTTTTGTTTGAATTCATTTTTTCTTCTACTACCTCAATTTTTTAAATCTAGCCATAAATTATGTTATTTTATAGAAAAGAATCTTAAAAAAAGAAATTTCAATAACCAATTTAACTAATTTTTTACCAATTCAGTTTTGACCGATTTAGTTGATTTTTGACTAGTTTAACTGGTTTTTATTAATTCTTTGCCTAATTGATTTTTTAGGCCAATTGAACTAAACCAGATATCGGTTCATCAATTTTTTGGTCCAATCATTGAATCCGGTCCAATTTTAATTAATTTTTTTGGATAATTATCAATTAATTAGAAAGAAATTAATTTTAAGAAAATTATATAAGAAAGTTTAAAGTAGGGACAATAATTTATGGAATAAATAAAGAAAAATTTTAAATAAAATTTCATGAAAAAAGGTAAATAACTTATTAGAAGTTTTATCACCATCTAGTCCATGCTTGCACATATGAGAATATCACTACTTTTATTTAGCACATACACAAATTTCACTAGTATTTACAATATATATTTTTTGCAATTGAAAATTTTCAAAAATTTAAGATTTATTTTCTCATAATGTAGCAAAATTAACTAAATTAAAACTTGGCATCTTTAATTCTCTTTGCAACATGCCCTACTTCGAAAGTATAAGCATTTTATTACTATTTCAAATATAATTGCCACACCAGTCAATCTCGTTAATGATTATGAATCCAACTAAAATGTAAAATCCATTGTATGCCCATGTATAAAATTAACACACAAATACAATTACAACAACAAGGAGTAGTTACATCAGCAACAGCTACAAAGATGACCAATAAAATATTTACAAGTTAGATAAATCATGACCTCATCCTTAATAGGATTTAGGGAATGCTTAACCTATTAAGTTGCATAAGCCCTAAATCAAGTACACAAAATAGTCTACAAACAACGTCTTAGCTTAACACTTTCCTGTTCACCAGATCAAGGGTAACAATAGTATCAGTATAAGTCAAAACACACTTATCCAAATGGCAATTTACCAAACCTTACACTACAGAGTAAATTGTATACAACCACACTCAATTTTATGCATTTTAGCATGGAAATTACAGAGTGAAAAGCAGAAACAACAACAACCACTCAAAGTTAAGAACCACACATTTTATTCTGACCGAATGCTATGTGCTCGAAACTAACCCTAGTTTTGCAACCTCTTTTAAAAGAAGTTATGCAATAATGTCATTATTGATGATAGAAAAGTCTAGCAATTATATAGAAATGATGGGGGATCCATGTCCTAAGTACTAGTGATGCAATCATCACGTACTTGGCTTGTAGTTAGGTGACACAGCTCATCACAATAACAATAACAAAATAACTTTTTTTTTATCAAGCGAGGTCAGTCATATAGATTAAATGATGCGATAAAATTCTATAAATCATATCTTTAGATAAAATATTTAAATTTAAATATTTTTTAATAATTTCACTTATACTTTTTCAGTCTCCCTTTATCTCTAATTATTGAGTTACTTTCTATCTAATAAACCCTTCTTACTAAGACTTTTATATGTCTTTTTCGCATATGTCTAAACCATTTAAAACGTGATTCTACCATCTTTTTCACAATAAGTGTGATCCGAACTTTCTCTTTAATATATTCATTTTTAATTCTATCTTATTTGACATATCCATTTATCCAATGTAGCATTCTCATCTCTACAATATTAAATTTATTTTTTGGTTGGCTTTTTATTGCTCAACACTTTATCTCATACAACATTGTTAGTTTTATAGCTATACGATAAAATTTACCTTTAAATTTGAACGATATTCTTTTATCTGTGATAACACCCAAAACATTCCTCCATTTCATCCACCCCACTTGAATCCTATGGTTTACATCTTCTTTTATTTCCCCATCCTATTATATAATGGATCCAAAATATTTAAATCGAATGACTTATGGTATGATGTATTCTCCAATTTTTATTTTTACGTTAGAATTAGTGTGTTTTTTACTAAATTTATATTCCATATACTGCTCATCATAATACAAAAAAAAAAAGAATATATTTACAATTTAAAATACTCATCCACTTTTTTTTTCAAGGGAAGTGGGGGAGAATAATAAGCTCGTGATCCTGAGCAAAAATGTTTTCTTTTCCATTTTATATAGTTCCTTATTTCATATTAAAGAAAAAATCTATTCGAACAAAATTAGAGGACTCCTCAAATTCAAATTTAATGCTGTACAATTATTTCAAATAAATGAACCATGAAGATAATACTATAGTATTATAACTCTCTACATTTGCATAATTGAAGGAGATAGAACAGCCAAATAGTCAATTCTCAACAAACCAAACCACAAGCTGACTTAAGGAGGAAGGTTGTCAATTTCAATAATATGACTTCCACGCAGGTATCACACATGTGATGCTGAGCTTCAGTCGACCATGCATGACTGAAGCAAGGAGTTAACTGACTATAATCAATTATTATAGTAAAAATGCATGCATGTAGTACTACAAAAAAACACAAGCATGCATATATACTTTATAAGATGAACGTGAATTACAATGTAAATTTTGAAGCCTAATATTCCCTTATCAGTAAATCATCTCAGTAATAGATTTGTATACCGAATGATTAATTCTTGAGACAAAAGTATGTCTAATGCACATTGAGAAGTTATTCTAGCGTGAAATGGACTCTATTTCAAACATGACATAGGAGATTTTTGAACAGTAGGTAATCACTATTGCAAGTGTACGGGGTCGGTGTGGTAAAAAAATTTCCAAAGTATTATGCATCAAATCCACTGAGAGGTTGTGCTTTTACTAATCCAAATAATTAATAATTGAGAAAATGAGATAAAATAAATTAATTGATAAGAGTATATAGAAATTATAAAAATAAAAGCAATCGAGAATTAATTATAAGAAGAACACAATCACTAGAAGTGTTGGGGTTCAGGATTCATCCTATAAGTTATTAGTTTCTATTCGTTGGATTGAGTCTTAAGCAATTATAGTAATAACTATTTTTAAAGTGTCATAATATTTTCTCGAATTACTAGTTCGTATTTGATTAAAGTTGAATTTTTTTCTACGATACCCAAATAACTAATTAAATCATGAAGTAATAATTTTAAGTCACCACAAATCTTTAGAGTCATTTTTGACCTAAATATTTGTGTCTATTTCTTTATATCTAGGTTCTCTCTTTACCTCCCAATGCTTTAAGATTACTTATATATTTGATTTAATGGTGGTCGACCATAAAATAAACATTAAACATGAGAGAAATAGATATAATTGAAATTTGAAAATATATTCATAAATAAAAATCTATTGAGAGTCAAAACAAATAGTAAAAATTAGTTCCCAATTTGGATATATCCCTACCCGCAATTGAAAAAATAAGAAACACATAATTGAAGAATTCACAAATAACATCATTCAAAAATCTCTAATCCTAAAAAATCAATCACAAGAAAAAAAAATAGAGAAGAGAAATTGATTCAACCTTAATACTGTTAAAAATTATTGTGCTCAACTTCAGGATGTTTTCACAGGCTCTAAATATCTTGAAAATAATTTTTGAGATACTCAAAATAGTGATTGGATACCTCTTTTTTTTTTTTAAATATGAAAATACTTCTTATTATTCAATCAATGGTAAGATACATAATCTTAATTCCTATGAATTATATATATAGTTCATAAGATAACTATTAATAACAAATTCTAATTCTAATAAAGGTAATTTCTAATAATAAAAGATAATATTAAATTTTAATCCTAACAAAAAGATAACTAAAAATAACAAAATAAAATGATTTAAATATTAGTTTCTAATATTAATCTTAATGAAATATTATTTTTTATATTTATCTTTAATCCATAATTTATAAATAATTAATAATATTTTTTATTTTCTCACTCTCTATCATTCTTTTAAAAACTCCAACTTTGTTCTTGCAAACAAAATGTCATCTCTTTATCTCTTTTTTTTCATTTATTATTTTTCTTGCACAAAAAAAATACAAGTAGATTTTTTATCCAAATTCTATTTTTGTCTAAGAATTAAATTTTAAAAAAATATATAATAAATTAAATAAGTATAAAATATTTATAAATTTAATTTAATATATTCTAAAATCTACACCTGTTTAATTATAAAATATACAAGCATTCACGATAACAAATGATCACAAAGTTTGCCACCAAATAAATAATTAGAACCTATTGATCACAGAACACCCGCAAATAAATATATGGATATATGTATATATTAAACAACGCAGAGTAACACCAAAAACTTTTTTATCTTTTTCAAAATAACCTGTAGAGATGAAGGTGGAAGATTAATTCCAATGCAATCGTGAAAAAGAATCAAAGGAACCAAATCATACTCGCACAGTTAAAGCGAATACTTCCCAGGAAAAACCAAGAGAAGCAAATATTAGTCAAGCTAAAAAAAGGAAAATTTATGTCGCACGAACTCTGAAGTATAGGACTGCGGATTTGATCACCAAAATTTAAATAAAAATAGTTTAGATCTCCCAAAATTTGATACACCTGTATATGGGAAGTTTGACTTTTCAAATGAGTGTTGTGAAGCTGCCACGTACCAGTTTTCTTCCTTCTGCAATTTCTTGATATACCCTTTCTTCCATCCATTTTAAGCTGGGCTTCACGACATTTTGCTTCTCACAATCTCTGCAGCACAGAACCTACATCTGCTTCTATCATTTCGGTCAAAAAAAGTAGTAAAATTTGGCTGCAAAGAACTGCATCTCCTCTCCCCTGTTCAGTGTCATTTTTGCTGTCTCTGGTTCAAGTTTCTGCTGCTATTGTTTCTCTTTGGATTTGCTGAGTTGCGCTGCTGGTTGCTGGTGAAATCACGCCAGAAAAAAAATCCTTTCCCCAGGTCTGAAATTTCTGCCGTGTGTATTGTTTCTGTTGGTCTCATCTTCACAGTGCCTCCTCTCCCCTGTTCACCGTCACTTTGCTTTTTCTGGTTCAATCTTTTTGCTGCTTGCTTTCTCTTTGTTTTATGCTGAGCTTCACGACTGTTTTACTGGTAGATTAAAGCCATATAAATTCTTTCCCTAGGTCTGGAGTTCCGCTGTGTGTGCTGCTTCTTCTAGTTCCATTTTAAAGGCATCTCCCTCCCCTGTTTTTTTCAAGTTCTAAACACATTTTCTGGTGTGGCCAGCCAAGGGAAGTGTTGCGCAGAAGAAAAAAAAAATGGTGTAGGAGGATGATTTTGGTTGGAGCAATCTTGACTTCCTTCATGCTAAAATGTAATTTCCACTTTCCTATACGCTGATTTCTCCCATTTTCTGCATATACTTCCTAATCTAAAACCAAATTCCATTGTACTTCTTACTTGCCAAATCTTGGTTGTGCAGAATAAGCTTTTCTCTAGCGTGTTTTGCTACAGAAAGAACAGCCTCGTGTGGTATGAATTTTCTGTTGTTTCTTGGTTGTTGAGTTTAGCTCCTTAATGAAATTAGGGAAGAAATGACATAAAATTGACATGGTTCTATTTATCTTCCTTCCTTGAGCAAATTTTAGTCTTCGAATGAAGAATCCAAAATGCTCTGTTGCCATATACGGACACATATATTTACAAATCTATATCTTTATATATGTATATTGTGTGTAGTGTATGGGTATCGAGGGCATGGAATTGAGGAGAGGATGGTAGACTTAGTTCCTTGAAATCATATACATATCTATAGCATGCTAATGGAATGAAGAATAGATACCAATGTTCTTTTTTTTCCCTAGAATCTTGTTCAAATAAGCTAAGCTAATGAGATAAATTTTAGTTATTCACACTCTACAATTTGGTGAACGGGTATTATAGGGTATTCAGGAGATTGAGTCACAGCTGAGGAGTGGGCAGGGAATTTCAATATTATCTTGGAATGTGAGTAAGTGATGCGGACCCTGTGTAAATATTATTAGCCATTTTGTTACTAAGTTTTCTTACAGAGCTTTAAATGTGAAAATTTATCTATGGAGTTACGAATCTGAATGCTTCATCATACGTATAATTACTGAAAATTGATTTGAACATGAAATTTTGTAAATTTAAGACTGTTTGAGTTATCTGGAAACCCTGATATTGAACTTATGTGGAAGATACTCTATCTGGAATGCTATTTGGAGAAAATGTATTGTTTTACGAGGTTATCTACTCAGAACCCTGTAGCTAACAACAATAGATGTTAGCCCTGGTGCACCATGATCTGTACCTCAACTAGCAGGGGTGTTGCTAGCCCCATGTGGGTAGCTACCACATATGGAGTCACTTTATTTTCGCAAGCAAAGTGCTTTGCATCTGTGGTTATTCTCCCCGCGAGCTGTGTGCTCTGCGTCTGTTTCAATTTGGTTCTGCTTAGATACTTCTGGTGCCAAAAAAAAACAAAAGGTTTGCATAAGGCTTGTTTTATGCGTTATATATATATATATTTTACGGGCCTTGTCCCTATTTTTAAGGGTTGGCATTACTTATTCATTGAGTATCAAACTCACTTTTAAATTTTTTTTTTTCGGATAGCAGTGCAGACCCTAGTCTACCTTCAGCAGCCTACTAGTTGTCGATCTCTTGTTTATTTCTTTTGGCGAGCCTGCAGTTGCTCATGTGGGTGTATTTTGTTTGTATGCGTGTGATCTATTTTGTTCTGACATTGTAAAGTTAGCTATACTAAATCATAGATAAAGTATCCCCACTCCCTAGAACTTTATTTTTTGGTCTGAATGAATATAGGTTGCCTCTTTTGGGTGTATTGTTTTGGGCTGATAGATTGTAGAAATATTGGGAGGTCTGAATTATAGAGGAGACTCTGCTGAAATTTCTACAAAAGTCACCTAAAGGAAAAGTTTATATGTTTTCATTATATGAAGTTACAACTTTGAGATATTCTCTAAATTTTGAGGATGTTGATAATACTAATAGACTTGTGGTAGGGGGATGGTTTATCTTCTGTGCCAACTTACTTAAATTTGTGGGGTGTGGCAATTTGAATTCTTGCTCTCTCATACAGACCTGTGTCTGTGTTGGATTCTGCAGACCACTGTCCTTCACTTGGCAATTCTAAGAATCACATTGGATACAAAAATATTAAAAGAAGAATTCCCCCCTCTGTTTGTTTTTAGACTTCAATGTATTGGTTTCTGTGCATTGACTTCATGCTATCACAGACACCTATTATTGATTTCTAAACCTCTGTTATTCTCTTGCTTCCATATTTAGGTGTTATGAATCTTGGTTCAAAATTTTGATTTAAGGCAATGTCTTAGAAGCAGATTTTGCCTGTCTATTATTTTTCATCTTTTGTTTGGTTAACTTAGATATACATCCCCAAGGGCAAATGTGTTTGATTCTATTGTTGGACACAGTTTGATCTTTGTACTTATATGTCAAGTTAAGATCTTAATTTTATAGAAAATTCTCCGTAATACAAGTTGAGAAAAATAATAACCAGTTTATTTCTTTTCTTTTCTTCTCTTCTCTTTATGTTTCGTGGTGTTGCTGAATTATTGACTCTAATTTTTCTCTTGCTTTTCCAGATTAGTGAAAAACAAAACTTTGTCAGTTGAAAGAAACCTTGTGTTTCATAACCAAAGGATTCGTCAGTTGATGCCTTTTGAATATGGGATCCAAGACAAACTAAAATAATTGTGTTAGGAGCTAAAGAAAACTAAATTATATGCTTCACTTTTAGGCAGTATGCTGACACATTCATTTTGGTAAGTTTCTGTGAATTTCATGCACTTGTCGCTGAGTGTGTGAAGAGTGTATCCTATTTTGATTACCCAATTTGGATTGATTAGCACTCTTGGATAAGTACTTTGTTAAAAAGTGTTTGAATTTTCAAACCTTATAAAAATAATTTTTGGTAAATTAAAGTGGTACAAAAGTTCTATTATAGCCCTTTTAGATAAGTACCGACTTAAGATACTAATTTTTCATGCATAAATTCCGGTGTATGGTGCTGGTTTTTCAAGTATAAATTCTGATTATAGATGCATACTTTTCAAGTATAAAATGTTGGTTTGAATTCTGTTTTTTCAAGTATGAATTCTGGTTATAAAGTGCCGAGTTTGCTGCTGTTTTAATGGCTTAAAATTCTGCATAAAATGTAGTTCTATATGCTGAAAATGTTGCACATTGTATAGTTTTAAGGGGTTAAGGAATGCTGCATATGATACCATTTATATGCTGAGAAGTGTTGCATATGGTGATCTTTTAGAGGTGTATGAAATTCTATTTTATTGATTCAAGTTGCTTGATTAGGTAATCCTACTTTGGAGTAAACTAAAATTTGTTCTCTAAATGAATTGTGCGGTGATTCCTGTGATTTTATTTCATGGGGCTGTGGCTTGAAATAGGGTATCTGAGATTTTCACACTTCGAATTAAACCTTCGAGGTAGCATGCAATTAAAGATTACTGTCTTCCATTTGGCTTTGTATCTTCCTTTTCTTTCATTTCTAACATGAGAAAAAGAAAAGGCTACTGTCCAACAATTTTCATGCTTCAAAACAATGAGCATGATCAAGCATCCATTTCATCATATTTCTTTTGCTTGCTTGCATGGCGTATTATCATATTCAATTTTTTATTTTACACTTTTTAATTTTTTTCATGCATGTATCTCAAGTGGAGGTCGCTCTTAATATTTTGGCAGCTTGTTTAAATATTTCTAAACTTAAGGAGCATGTGGGTGGTGAATTTTAACTTTTTTACTTTCCCTTTTGTGGTTGTTATGAGGTATTTTAAGCTTGAAGTTTTCGTTGAGTGACCTTATTGTGATATTGTCATTTTAATACGCTAGGTTCTTGAAGCATTTGTCTCTTGGCTTTGCCCAACGCGTGGGTATGAATTTCCTTTATTCATGTTTGAATCTAGAATTTATATGGTACAAAAATTTTCAATTTCTCTTTTTTCTATTGTTTTGTTGTTCCAAGAGGTTTTGCATTAGATCAAATTCATAGTTGAGGATTTTGGAAATCCATACATAAGCACATCTTCTTCAAGCCATACTTTGAATGGTTAGGGATTGATTTACAATTATAGGTTTTTTGTTTTGGGATATTTAGTAAAACAACATTATAAACAAATAATTTGTTAATTTATTATTAAGATTTTGTAATACTAACAATTTTTATTTCAATGAATATATAAAGTTCTATTTTTTATAATTATATTAAATATGTGATTTGATAATTTAGCCATGTTTGGTTGATAACTTTGAAAAAGATTTCAATAATATATAATTAGGATTTTTAATTGATAAAAATTCTAACAAAGGAGGGTGCTAAATTTTTTTTAAAAAAAATTGTGACTTAGGGGCGGTTTGAACTACCGCTAAATGAGAAACCAAACAACTATCGGCAGTCCAAAACCGCCCGTACAGACATACCAAGATTAAATCTCATGTTAAATTACTAGCAATCAAAAACCGTCGGTTATTAATGTTAACCATTGCTTATCAATTAGAGGCGGTTGTTATAAAATGCCTCTAGACAAATGCAACAGTAATATTAAGTCAACCATCATTGGATTCATTCAACCATGGGTTAAAATCACTGGTAAAGACCAACAAAGGATTTTTTTTTTTTTTTTGCCTTTTTATAGTGTTAGGTGATAGTAGTTTCTTGTTTGTCAGTTGTGCTAATCAAAGATATAATTATATATAAGGTTCTACTACTTTCTCATCCTATGATTATTGTAACCTAGGCAAACAAACTTTGATGCTAACTTTGTCTTGACTTAAATCCCATAGCTGAAACTAGCATATAAACTAAAGCAATTTAGGCTAGTTTAATTTAACTCGGTTTAAAAATTAATAGACCAAACCTCTTAGTAATTGATTATATAGTGACTTAAATGAGTGCAAAATATCTTTCCCTAAACTTATATATGGTTCTTGTTTAATTTTTTCTTTCCTTAAATGGTAGAAAATTCCATATTTCTCTATGAACTAATCCTGGGTTGTTTACCTTATTATTCATTGTTATTTTCTCTATCAGCTGCCCACTCATGGTTCCCAAATTAAGAAAACTCATGTATGAATTAGCCAAACAAGTTTCTCTAAGCTTGAATCATGGTTTATGATGAAATAATTACCATACAAGAGGAATTTACTCCACCCAATTACACTTGGGAGTTATGTAAAAAACCCGACGTGAAGAAGAATGCATGCTGGGAAGTTGACTTTTCAATGCTAATTCATGCAGCTGCCATGTACCAGCCTCTGCCCTTTTGCAACTTACATATATACCCTTCCTTTTAATCACTTTCAGCCTGGTTTTTCGGTCTTCTCTCATCCAGATTTTAGCAAGACATATCCTCCAGCGAAGCAGGCACAGAATCGACAGAAATTGCATCTTCATCCTCTGTTTTGCTGCACGCTGGTTTTCCTTCATCTTCGAGCTACTGAAACGTTGGTCTTGCTGCTTCTTTACGCTGTGAAGTTGCTCCAGATTTGCTGCTTCATCAAGTCGCATAGAAACTCCCTGCTGGACGGACTGTACGCTGAGTAAACGCTGCAGATTTTCCTCCCCTGTTTCAGCGCTGGTTTGGTCCGAATTTTAGCTGCAAGTTGCTCCTTGAATTTGTTCTATTTTTGGTTGCTGGATACTGGAGAAATCACACTAGAAAGTCACCTTCCAGGTCTGAAATTTTGCTGTACCGATTGCTTTTATTGGGTTCATCTTCCTTCTCCATTTTTTTCACACCAAATGGTTCTGTTGTCTCACTTTCCAGTACAGCCCACTTCCTCCTGGCTTGAGCTGAGCTTCGTGGATATGTGTGTGGGCTAAAAGAGCAACGCTGCATAGTGGTTTTGGGCCTGGAAATTTTTGATGTATGTGTTATTTTTCTGGTCAGCTTGTCATGCATTTTTCTCCCCTGTTTATTAATACTATGATACGTTGATGTGCTGGCCAGCAAAGGGAGGTCCTGCACAAGAGAAAAAGTGATGCAAAAAGTGACTTTAGTTGGATTGAATTTGATTTTCTTCATACTAAATTGTATACTCACTTTTCTATACACTAAATTCCTTCAATTTCTGCATATACCTTTCTTAAATTAAGACACAATTTTGTTGTACTCCTTCTTACTTGCTAAATTCTATTATGCAGAATAAACTTCCCTTCAAAGTGTGGCTACAGATTAAAGATGGTATACATTTCCTTTAGTTTTTGAATTTGGGTTTAGCTCCTAAGTGGAACCAAGGAAGTGAAAGCACAAAATACGTATATGGAATATATTGTACGCGTATGGAAGGCGTAAAATTAGTAGAGGAATAAATTTTAAATTATGATAAGTCCAAGTCCTGTATGAAATTAATTTGAGTGATTCATCTTCTAAAATCTGTGAACGGGTCTTGTAGGAAATTCCGGAGATTGAGGTATAGCTGAGAAAGGGTCAGCAAATTTCTATAGTATCGCGGAAGGTGAGTAAGTAATGCGGACCATGAGTCATGGGAAATTCTCATTTTGTTACTAAGTTTCCTTGCAGTGTTTCTGCATTGTTTCAAAAATTTGATTATCTATTTATAGAAATACATATTTCAATATTTTGTCATATGCATGTTTATCCAACATCGGTTCAAACATGAATATTTTTAAAAATCGATAGATGTTTGAATTATTTGGAAATTTTATGATGAACTCGATCTGGAAGGTATTCTGTCTGAGATGTTAAATGAAAAATTACCTGATTTTAGGAAATTATCTGCTCAGAACCCTGTAGCTAACAGCAGTGGATGTTAGCCATGGTGCACCATGATCTGTACCTCAACTAGCAGGGGTGGTGCTAGCCCCGTGTGCAGGGCATCACACGTGGAGTTATGTTCTCTTCGCAAGCTGAAAGCTTTGCGTCTGTAGTGATTTTCTCGTGAGCTGTGTGCTCTGCGCCTGTTCCAATTGGTTCTGTTTAGATGTTTTCGGTGCATTTTAAGAAAGAATTTGTATAAAGCACGTTCCATATGGTTTTTATGTATATATATATATATATATGTAAACTTATTTGACTTTATGTTATTTTAATAGGTTGGCATTGCTTATTCACTGAGTATCAAACTCATTGTTTTATAAACTATTTTTTCAGAGAGCAGTACTGACCCTACTCTATCCCCAGCAGCTTTCTAGTGTTGATCTTTTGATTACTCCGTTTGACGAGCCGACAGTTGCTCATGTGGGTGTATTTTGGTTGTACATGTATTTTGTTTGAAACTTTGTAAAACGTTGTAAAGTTAGCTCCACTGAATCATAGTTAGGGTATCCCCACACCCCAGATGTTTTCTTTGGTCTGATTGTATATGAGTTTGCCCTTTTGGGATGTATTGTACTGCCTGACATGTTGTAGAAATATCGGGAGGTCTACGTTATAGAGGAGACTCTGCCGAAATTTCTACAAATGTCTTTTAAAGAAAAGCTTGTATGTTTTACATAATTCAAATTGATGCCAATGAGTATTTTCTTTATGTTTCTGCTTCCACATCAGAATTCGTAAATTTTGGGATGTGACAAGTTATGAATGGCCAGTTCAGCAAGCAAAGTGACCAAGGCAACAAAAAGAAGAAGAACAACATGGTTGTTGGCAGCATTTAACATATGCATATGTACTTTCAATTTTATGTACGTGGAATACAAAGGATTTCCCTTTGATAGAGATGGAAGAACCAATACAAGATTAATTTGTTAATATTTTATGGGTAAATTATTATTACCTTTTTTGAGGTTTGGGATTTTTCCCTCGGTACCCCTCTTGTTTGAAGAATAATAGTGCTCTGTCCTCACTTAATGTTTTATGCACCTTTTGATGGTGGCTATTCGCTTGCTAACGGTGTGCAAGCTGTTGAAAATGGGTGGAAAAGGATGACGGGGAAAGAAATATAAAAAAGGGCTGATGAGGTTGTAAGAGGATTGAAATTGAATTGTAAAGAAAAAAAAATACATAATTGTATTTGTTTTAAAATCGGCTAACACACTATTGTTAATAGAGGAGCACAAAGTTATTTTTCAAATAAGAGGATACGGAGAAATAAAATTCCAAGCTTAAAATGAGATAACAGTAATTTATTAACATTTTATTAGACTTTTGTTATAGAAAATTGAATTTTTAAAAACAAAATTGATTTTTTTACAATTAAATTATTTTGAGATCTATATTTATAATAAGAAATTATTGTAAGCCGATATTAAAAATAAAAATCCTATAATAAAAAAGGTAAAACGAGAGCATTACCCCATTTTATTTCTTTGTTCTACAATGGAAGTATTAATAGTTGATGACGGCCATTACCAATCCGCCACAACTAGCTTTTTAGTATCATCTAACACCCACCACTCGATGTATCTTTTATTATAATAAGTACTGAAATGGTTATAAATGCGATGGTAGCCTCTAACAATATCCATAATTGGAGGTAGACCATTTATAGTCACGCTACAAAAAGTTGTTGTAGTCTACCACAATGGCATCTTCCATACGTAGGAGGGAATTCGGGGGTTTGAACCTCTGCTTCCCCCTCCCCTAAAACTGAGTTCTCCTACTTTAAAAAAATATATATTTAGACTATGTTTAGTAAATTATTTTTAAAATAGTTTTTTATTTTTAAAAATAAAAAATAAAATTTTATTTTCGGAAACAGAAAAATCAAAACATATTTTAAGTATTTTGTAATTTTTGTTCTGTAAAATAAAAAAAATAATTACTTTTTATAATAATAATTCAAACGAATTTTTTAATTTTTTTTGTTTTCAAAATTTGTTCTAAAAAATATCTGTTTTGAAAACAATAAAACAAAAACAGAATCAAACAAGCCTCTAGTCTTTTTGTTTTGTAGTTATTTGACATAATTTTTTTTGTCAAAATTTTTTGAATAATTCAATCTTTTTTTTCATTTTTTAAAAATTCTTCAAAAAAAAATACAAAAATATTTTAATTTTCTATTCAATGATAGACCGCACATTCAAACTAAGTTGGACTAAGGCCCACCTAAATCTAAACTTAGACCCAAATATTTTTATTTGGCTCCCAATAAAAATTTTGAAGTGAGATATGCTTAGGCTTAATATTAACCTTTTTTTAAATTTAAACTCAATACAAATTGTGAAATTAAACATATTCGTACCTAGAAAATACAAAAATTAGATTTAAGACTCGTTTGGTTGGGTGATGTAAAAGATAAAAAAATATAAAAAGTATATAGATGTAATAAAAATATTTTTTGTACCCCTACTTTTAAAAGGTGATTTGAATATTAAAATGATGATTTAATAAATAAAATAATAATTAAAAAAATATGATATAACCATTACACAAACTATATAAATGCATTATGTCTACTTCGCGCACAACCAAATGGTCTCCTAATCTAGCTTCAGGTGCGGAGCCACATATATACTATTATATACTTATGAAAGTAGGCAAATGCCCTATTAAGTTTTGTAAAGTTTAAGTATTGTTGAAATTTTAAACTTACTAGACTCATATCACTTACCCTCAATAACCTTAGGGCCTTGGTTTCGCCATTGCTTAGCTTTCACTTGAAAAATTTGAATTTGGGTTGAGCAAGTTTTGAAACTTGAAGTAGGATTGCTTTTATAAAATAAAATAAAATAAATACTCAACCCTTGCCCTATAATCAAGTCCATCGTGTTATTTAAATGATTAATTTCTTTCAAACTTACTTGATTAAATTATTTAAGAAATTTAAAAATTCTATCCTTCATACTCCAAAAGAAAAAAAAGATTATTAATAAAACAATTTAGATTCCTCTATGGATATACATATTGCCCACATATTCAAGTGAGATTACATAGCCGTGCGTGTGTATCTTATATTTATGAGTACTGCATGCATTATATGTTTTGTAAAAGTTAAAAAGCAAAACAACCAATGAATGCATTCATGTAATCTCATTTGAGTATATAGGCAATATGAATGCATTCATTCATAGTTTTATTTTCTAACTTTCACACACACGTGATGCACGCAATGCTTATTAATTGTTATGTCATTATTAGACTCAGGATTTTCCATTGATTACTTGTTTATTGGCAATTCTAAGTGTTATATCAATGATGGACCCCAAGTAGACCTCATCAATTAATCAAAACAAATTAGTAGATGCTTTGAAATTATGATGTGATCTCAGAGACTGTCAGTGCCACAAACTTAGCCTTGATTTGATAGTTACACACCTTAGCTCTAATATCTACCATTTGTGATGATAATTCCATGTAATTTGGAGTTGGCTTAAAATTGATTTTATATTTGTATTTGGTTCCTATTTCGTCTCTAATGTCTAATGAACCGTAACAAAAATAAAATTATTGACCTAGGGATGATGGTTTAGAGATAGAGAAAGAATTGACAGACATGAATTTTTGGAATCTCTCCTATAAAACTTTATGAAGTTTTAGAGTATACTAAAGAAAGAAGGAATACATTACTAGTTATTAGTTAGTTATTTTTTAATTTGTACAATTTTTATTTATAATAAGAATTTGGAACATATGACTCTTATTAATTTGAAGAATTGTATCTATTTTTCAAAATAACTATAATATTTAAATTATATAAATTTAGATCATTTAAAATATACCTGATTAAATAACAAAATAAGAAAATGTGAGTCATTTGAATTTCTTTAATCCAACGCGCCCACATGCATAACTCTAGTTTTTTAAAGCTCATGTATGAATTAGTCAAACAAGTCTTTCTTAACTTGAATCATGGTTGTTTGTGATGAAATAGCTACCACACAAGCTGTAGAATTCAGAGTTTTAGTAGCTCACCGAAGGTCACGGAGATCAGGTCATCAACTACCAGTGCTTCTCCAAGGACTAGGAATTTACTCCTTCCAACTACACTTATGATTGACCAGTTTAGCAGGCACAGTAACAAAGGCAAGAAAAAAAAGAAGAAGAAGAAGAAGAAGAACAACGTGGTGGTTGACAGCATTTAATATATGCATATGTGCTTTCAGTTTTATGTACGAGGAATACAAAGGATTTCTATGCGATGGAGATGGAAGAACCAATAATACGAGAACAATTTGTTGGTATTTTATGGATAAAACATTATTACCTTCTTTGAGGTTTGGGTTTTTTACTCGGTGCCCCTCTTATTTGAAAAATCATTGTGCTCTGTCCTCACTTAACATTTTATGCAGCTTTTGATGATGGCTATTTGCTTGCTAACAGGGTGCAAGCTGTTGGAAATGATTGGAAAAGGATGACGGGGAGAGACAGAAGAAAGCAGAAAAAAAAAGGCTGATAAGGTTGGAAGAGGATGGAAATTGGGCTGTCAATAAAAAATATGAAATTGTATTTGTTTTAACATTCTATATTTTGTTAATAGGGGAGTACAAAGCTATTTTTTGAATTAGAGAATACCAAGAAATAAAATTTCAAACTTAAAAAGAGATAATAGTAATTTATAGACATTTTATTAGATTTTGTTGTAGATAATTTAATTTTAAAAAATTGAATTATTTACCGTTAAATCATTTTAAGATCTATATTTATAACAAGAAATTATTGTACACTCTTATAAAAAAAATCCAATAACAAAAAAAATCACTATAGCATTACCCTACTTTATTTTCTTGGGAAGCATTAATAGTTTATGGTGACCACTACCAATCCGCGACAACTAGCCATTTACTACCATCTATATGTCTACCAGACAACCAGTCGATGTATTTATTACCATAATAAATTCTAAAATGGTTATCAATGCAATAATGGCCTTTAAGGTAGTGTTTGGTTTGAGGGGTTTGGAGGGGAGGAGAGGGGAGAGTCTTCCCTTGTTTGGTATGAAAAAAATGGAGGGGAGGGTTTGAGGGGTTTGGAGGGGAGGAGAGGGGAGAGTCTTCCCTTGTTTGGTATGAAAAAAATGGAGGGGAGGGGAGGTAAAATACCCCCTCCCCTCCAAACCCTCCCCTCCAAAAGTGGAGATTTTTGGAGGAGAGAAAAAAATTTTATCTTCATTTGACTAAATTATCTCTACTTTGCTTTCACTTAAAACATAATATAGATCTTATTTTTTTAATAGGGTTTAAGATAATTTTTTATGAAAATAAAAAATATTTTTAAATAAAAATAAAAAAATTATTTTTTATAATAAAAAATAAGAAAAAACTTTTTTTATATAAAAATATTTTAAAAACAAAAAAAATTAATTTTAATATCATAAAGGCATAATTGTCCATTAATCTCTCCCCTTCTCTCCTCAACCAAACAACATATCATTAAAACCTCTTCCCTCCTCTCCCCTCCAAATCAACCAAACAACATATCATTGAAACCCTTCCCCTCCCCTCTCCTCTATTAAAATTCCTCCCCCCCCCCTCCATTGAACCAAACACTACCTAACAATATGCATAATCAGCGGTAGGCTATTTATAGTCATGTCGTAGAAAGTTTTTGTAATTTTGTTTTCTAGTTTTTTTTGTAGTTTTCTGACATAATAAATTTTTTGCACTTTTTTGGTAATTTTTTTTAAAATAATCCATACCTTTTTATTTTTTAAAATATTCTTCAAAAAAATACAAATTTTTTTTAGTTCTATCATAAAATACACTCAAGTCCAAACTAAGTTGTGCTAAGGCCTACCCAAGTCCAAGTTTAGATCTAAATATTTTTATTTGAATTCAAATAAAAATTTTTGAAGAGAGATAGAATTAGACTTAATATTAACTTTTTGATTTAAATTAAAAAACAATTTGTGAAAATTAAGAGATTGAAGCCAAAAAATACAAAAATTAGACCTAGTCTAGCTTCAATGGGGTGTGCTGCTAGCGCGTAGCTTCTTTCAATTCGTGCCCCCGACGTGACACAGTAGAGATAGGCCATTTTGGCCTTTTTTCACTTTATTATTTATCATTTTTTATTTTTCAAGTTATAAATTTTAAATATGAAAATTATAATTATAATTGTAAAAAAAATTATATTCTAAAAATTTCACCTGCATTATATAATTAAAATTTTTGAAGTGTAATACATTTTTAACATAACGAATATAATTTTTATTTTTATATTAAAATTTTTTAATTTAAAATAATTTAAAAAATAAAAATAAAAAGCTAAAATCACGTAACTGCACCGTATCATGTTGGCCCACGAATTGAGAGAAGCTGCATACGTGTTGCTATAGATGAGGTTGATGCTAATGTCATTGCTCTCCTTCATAATCACTACGTCAATGTTTCAACCTCAAATTTCCTTTGAGTCATCCTCTTGCCAACTGTCAAAATAAGATCTCCATGCTTCTCTATAAATTGAAGCCCACCTCCTATTTACACACCCCAAGAAGCAAATAGCAACCTTTTCTGTTATATTGTAGTCATCACAGTACTCCACACCCAACTTCCAAATGAAGACTGCATTGCTTGCGCTCTTTTTCCTTCTCTTTGTCTTCTACACGGAGGTGACTGCGGATCAAAAGTGTGACGTCAACGGCTATCCTGTGCGTGACGTCTACGGCTATCCTGTTAGATATGGTCAATCATACCACATTCGTGAGGCCGCAAACCCTAGCCAAGCAATTTCACTTGATCGAATCGAAAACCAAACCTACCCGATTTCAGTGGTATTGGGCCCTGATGCTAAGCAGGTGATTTTTCATAACCAAGGGGAAGGAGATATCAAGACAGAAGAACTCTTGAGTATCGAATTTTACCAGGTACCTCCACGTGTTGAACCACCTAGATGGAAAGTTCAAGCTGATAATAATTTGTATCCCATAGTGATTGGTCCCCCGGAAAATGCTGCCGATAACTTTAAATTTCTAATTAGGAATGCTCCAGATCAATGTGATGCATATAATCTTTTCTTCCTTTACCAAGCTCTTGCAACCAAATATTACAGGGATGAAGAAAGTCTTTTGGTTTTGATCGAGCCGCGTTCCCCGAAAGCACTCACGGTCAAGTTCTACCCTGCTGAAAGTTGTTATTCCAACCCTGAGCGTAATAGTTTCATTTAAGTAATAATGTATGCCATGATGTGTGATATTGCTGATACTGTTCAATGAGCACTGTAATATTGCTCTAAATAAATCAGCACAAGTAAGGATGATGTTATGAACAGATGTCGTTTATTATATAAATATTGAAAGACTTTTTAAATGGATATGTGATATATAAGGGTTGAAATCTCGGATATCAAAAGTTATGATTACTTGAATTTAACGTGTTCGTTTAGACTTTTGACAATCACTTTCTCTCGTGTATATTCTATTAATCTTACAATATTTGACTAAAATTTTTAGAAGACTTTTAATGATGACCAAAGAATTGCTACAAAAAGTGAAGCGGCAACTTATCAGGGATGTCACTAAAAGTTTTAGTACAAATTTTTTTTAATTTCTCAGCTAAAAAAAGAAAGATTAAAAGTTTTTGTGGTGATTAGAGGATCACCACAAAAGTGTTTTTAGAGGTCACATTTAAGAATAGCCACTGAAATTTTTTATTTTAAAACCTTTTGAATCTTGGTAAAATAAAAAAATTAAAGATTTTTTGTAACCGCTAAAAGATCTGCATAAAAAATATCTTTAGTGACAATCTCTTAGAATCCTTACTAAAATGTTTTTGGAAGTGATTTTTCATGAGTCATCACTAAAAGTTTTAGTTATAAAACAGACAATACCTTGAATGATGACTTTCTTTATAACAATTTATAACATTTATCGTTAAAAGTATCTTTTAGTAACAACTTTTAGAATTATCATAAAAAGTTATGTTTTTTATAATGAAATTAAACATCTTGCAAAAATTATAACAAATTTTGTGATGTTAATACATCGTAAATTCCCAGAACGATAAAGCCTGTCTTATGTTATCGATTTTATATGACTTCTTCTTCCAACTTCTTCCATGTTTTTTTCCCCTGATAGACAACTTTTTGTGTCAGCAAGGAAGTTCATATTCTTACATTTGGGGAAAATTATACACAATAACTTAAGTTTGCAAAAATTAATTTTAAAAAAAATCTAGTTGCAACTTTAAAAATGATTATAACTTTGAAATGGCTTTATTATAACAAGATTTTTTATTATAAATTTTATAAATTTAAAGTCTTTATATTATAATTTTTCTTTACATTTAAAAATGAATGAAACGTGACTGGTGTTTTATGAGCCTTATCTTATTATTTTATTAAAAAAATACTTCAACTTCATTTTCACGAAAATTACTTATTATATCCATATCTTATAAATTGAGTTAAAATAGGAACTTATAATTTCGGGTTTCATTTTTTAATTTTCTTTTTATAATTTTATGTTAAAGTTGTAACCAATGATTTTAACTTTATTGAAAGTTGAAACTATGAGTTCCGATGCTAGTAAACTCCCAGGCCTGCCATGAAAATGTAGGAAGTATTATAATAAAGGATCCAAAAATAAAAAAAAAATAATTTTAAAAAATTTGTTATCACTTATTTTAGAATGATTATCATTGAGTTTAACAACAAATCGTTAAACTTAGTAGTAAAAGTCTTTACGAATAATTTTTTTAATCTTTTGATCCTCAAACATAATTTTTCTGAAAATGTATATGGGGAGAGGTATGAGTGAGGGGAGCTGATATGGGGCGCGGGTGTGGAATATATAAATCGTTTGGGTGGGGAGTAATTAATATATATATATATATATATATATATATATATGCCTATGAAATATATAAAATACATTATATTTTATATAAAATATATATTATATAAAAAATTATTTAATTTTTAATATAAAATAATAATGTAAAATTAAAAAAAATTATATGAATTTGACTTTTTATAAGTTATATTTTTAATTAAAATTTACTTTTCTTTAATGTATTTATATAAAATAATATTTTTTATTTTTATTATAAATATTATACTAAAAAAATTATCTCAATTTATTTAAAATAATATATCAGTTTATAATACCACTAAATATTATTTGGAATAATATTATTAGATTAAATCTCCTTATTTTATTTTTAGCCATAATCCAAGTATCAACACCTTTCAAGTGTTTTTAAAATAAAAATAAAATATTATTTTTTATAAAAAATTAAAAAATAAATTTATAATTTTTTTACAGCAAAAATTATTTCAATGAATATTTGTTATCATCTTTTATTATTTATTTATTTACTATAATTTAATTTTCTTTAACTTACTTGTACAAAATAATATTTTTAATCTTATTAAAAATCTCATAAAAAATCATCTCAACTTAAAAAAAAATCTTATTAAAACGAAACATTTGAAAAACAATTTGACTGTCAATTCGTGCTTCATAATTTTTTTGGGGGTATCATTTTAGTAACTCGGTGTATGATTTGTTTTAATTTTACTCTTCTAGCAATTAAAATAATAATAGTATAACTTTTATGTCTATACATAATTAACTTAATTTGTTTAATTATTTTTAGACTGAATAAGTTTCAAATTAATATCTAGATGAAATATTATGTACAAATACTAAGGTAAAGCAATATGAACATGAGAGGAAGAGAATATTTTTTTTAATAAGAAAACTATACAACTTTCCTAAAGGCTAGCGACTGTACCAGCTGCTCATGTAATACATAAAAACCACCTAATAACTACAATGGAAATTACCAAATTTCAATTTTATTTTTACATTCAACATTTCCCTTCCATTATCTACTTTGGAAGCTATAGTAGTGTAAGTCTCTTCTAATACCCTTATTTATTTTAAATATTTGTGAAGAATTCTTTATTTGAGTTTAATCACTTATTTTATTTTAATTATTCCTTCACAATAAAATCTAATGAAAGGTGTAGCGGACTACAGCAATAATGACAATACACTGTAAGTATGAAAGAGCTGGGGACTAAAATACAAAAAAAAAGTTATATGCAAGGCAAAATGTATAAATTGCTTGAAAGTTTAGGGAACTCTAGTTTCACCTTCTATCCGTGGCTTTAGGCACAAATATCAAGAAATCGAACAAGAATCTCATAAATCCGTGACCCACGATTAAACTCAGTTTGATGAGACGGGTTGAATGATGCCATGTCGTCCGGATGGTCGGGTGGAATTCGGTCTGGGATCTGGTTAGCCCGATAAGTATCCATGAGCTAACTATTCATTAATTTTAGTATAAATACTCATGTAATATATAAAATTTTGTCTCCTATGTGTACCAGGTGAAAAGGATTTGTCAGAACCAATAAATTCTTAAGCATAGTTTTTCTTGTTCATTGAAGCCCTTACTTGTGTAGTGGTGATTGTTGGATTACATATTTATTATCATATTTGTATATATAATCATTGTTAGAACTTTTTACACAATAAACTATTAAAAGTGATGGTCCCACTAATCCTCAACTTTATTATTATTATTATTCATTGTATTGTCAGTCATTAAAGGGTAAGAATAATTATGTGCTAAGCTTTCATTCAAAGTTAAGCTAAGGATTACTTGAACACTTATGTTTTAACATGTGCTTCAAATTTTTGCATGGAAAATCAAGGTTGTTATTGAAGGTGCTCCTCGCTATATGTAAAAGAATATTTAAATTACAATTAAATTAAATTATGCTATATATATTACAATTAAATTAATATATATTGTAAAAGAATATTTTTTAAAATATTAATATTTAATAATATAAAAACTAATTAACATATTTTACATATATCAATAAATTTATGCAAAATAAATTAGATAAAACTTATCGAAAGTTATAAATTTTCACCACATAATATCAAAACTTTAATTTAGACAACAAAATCATTTCAATGTTAAATCTGACGGGTTTATACTGATTTGGCTAATTATTAATCAAATTTTTTTGGGGTCAATTTTGCAAGTTAATTGGATCAAAATCTTAATTAGTCACTGATTTTTTCTCAATCCGACTAACTTTATAATAACAAGAAGTCGCCAAATGTTTAAATGACAAAATAAATATGATAAAACTCAACAAACAATTTTAAACTAAAAAAATATATTTTTAATAGATATGAAAGGTTATATATTAAGTAGTTCATAATTTTAATAGCGATGCACAACGTGGGTGATTTAGAAAACCAAACAAAAGTTACTATATTTTCAAAGGAAAATATTTTAAGAGTTTTTTTTTTAAAGTAAATGCAGCACGTGAATCTCAAATTTCAAATAACAAAATTGTATTACAATGATAATAATTTCCCTTGAATTGTTTGACTCCCATGAGTTCCTATATATAATATCAACTTGTGAGCATGAGATGAGAACAACGCCATGTGATTATAACAAGCACGAAAATAAAACCGTAACTTAAGGTGACTGATTAACATTAATGAACTGTATAGGCACTAATGATGTTTGAGATGCTTTTATGGAACAGTTTATCTCTGCCACTTCTTTTACTTCAAAGTGGGAATCGAAATCGAATGTTAGAAGTAATCCGGTACGACTGGGACCACTGTGGTCCTGTTGGTCCCCCCCTCATTATCGCCTTTCTCTAATTTTGTCGGGCTTGCCCAACATTATTTTCTTCAACTAGTCAATTCTACAATAAGTGTGATCTCACTGATCTATCTATGCAATGTGTTTTTTTTTAATTTGAACAAATTAATTTTTTTAAAAAAATATTTAAATTACATAATTTTTTATTATAAAAATACACTAACTCTTTTAAAATTAAAATGTATTTAAAAATATTCTAAAAATAGTATCTTTTAATTAAAAATATAACTTATTAAAAATTTTATTTATTTTATATTAAAATTTTTAAATTTAATTTATTTTAAAATTAAAAAATATATATTTTATATTGATCATATAAATATTTAATATTTATTATATTATATAAATAATAGAAATAAAGATTTTTTTAATATGCTGTACATGTTCTGTCCAACGGGGAAAAAGAGAATTTATTTTATTATTTTTTAATTGTGGACATTTTTGACATTTTCTGCTATTTTTTAAATTATTTTCAGCTATTAAATAGACAAATAAAACAATATTGTTATTATTTCATATTATACTAAACATCAATCATTCCATTTCGTTTATATCATTAATCTCTTGTTAATTCCATTAAACACCATTCTCTGTACCAAAACGAGGGCTATGAGTTACTTTTTGCTGTGTGTAGAAAAGTTCTTAGGTTGAAAGGCATGTGCATGGAATCGTTTTTCTTTGCCCCAAATGAGGGCTCTTTTGGATTTGCTTGACCAAAGCTCACCGACCACAAATGCCACAGGAGTTACAAACAACCAGATGATAATAACTGGGATTTTTTTTTTTTTGGGTGTTATGCTGACTTCAATATTATCTTCTTTTTTTATGTTGTCTTTATCTTTTAATCTTGTATCATATTTTACCGCGCCTTAAAATTTATGGACTTAAATAAGTCATATGATGTCACTTTTAGCCATATGAAGTGAAAATTTTGGTTACTTAATCTTTCATAATTATGTATTTCTTTTTATAAAATGACTTAAATTTTGTTCAATTTAGAGAAGTACGTGATTATTTTATATATGAGATACTAAGATATTTAGTGGGAGATATATATCTTGGTGTGTCTATATATATATATATATATATATATTCAAAATAATATTATCCTAAAAGGATTTTTTTTAATATTTGGTATTGATTTTAAAAAATAATTTTTATCCCCAATAAATTTATAAACTTTTCAAATTAATATAAAAGATTAAATATATTTTCAAAGACTTAAATAAAATTTTGACCTGTACAAATTTGTTTGTCAGCCAAAGTCAAAACAAATATAATTATAATTTATCTTGTGCATATTTTTTATAATTAGAAAAAAAAGGATGAAACCAAATCATCTGATATTGGTAAATGAGCAAGAATTGGAGAAGTTGTTATCATCACGGCGCTCCTGTTCCAACGAGGCACAACAAAATCGAAAAGGTGGCCCAACCACTGAAAACTTGTTCCAGGCCTTGCCCAATGGTTTTTTTGGATTTTTTTGCCTTGGAGTTAACATAAATTTTATTCCATATCTAGCAATTTAATGTTCAATGCCCAAAAGAGAAAGATTCTTTGAACTAAAGTAGGCCTAAAAGATCTCCCATGTCTTGAAGCAACTTAAACAATATTTCCCGAACTTGAAGTTATTAAGTGTTTGTCCAAGTCCGCAATATATTAATAAGATCACTTTGTCAGTTGGGCTTTTGTTGATTGTATCACTTCCCCTCTTTTAGGTGGCTTTATGATATACAGCCTTCGCTCTCTCTCGTGTGTGTGTGTCTATATATATATATATATATATATATATATATATATATATATATCTATAAACTTTATCTTTTTTTCAAATATTCAGACATTCAAAACTGTGGTTTGACCCGGTGAAACCCAAATGTCAACCGGGTCACCCAGATCTTGCATGTAGTCGGGCTAGGACCGATTCTTAATTCGAGACCAAGTTTACAATTGGTCCAGTCAAGTGAAAAATTAGCACATCTAACAGTTAATTTTTATTCTTCTTAATTCATTGACGTCAAGTGAAAAAGAAATATGAAAGAGAGTCATGCATTTTTGTATATCAATTATATTGATAAATAGAACTCAGAATAAAGAAATGTGAAAAAGTGCCCAAGAGCAATGGAAAGAATATTGTGAAGAAGAACAGAGCAATACATATAATGGACAGATCAAAGTTGACAATTAATTAAATGTGATGATTAAATTGGGAAAAAAAAATTTTTAGATGCACTTGGTACATGGTGCATAAAAAAAAATCAATAGTCAGAATTGAATTTATATAAGTGGAGTTTATGCACAGTACATGTGGGATCTATATGTAAAGTAAATTTTAACCGTTAAGTGTACCAATGATGTGACATGCCAAATACATGTAAAAATTACTCTTAGTAAAAGTATTCCAGTTCATTTGCCCGCTTAATTTATTTCTTACATTTGGTAAAGGGTGCATGCATGGCTCATTTTTCTTTTATGAAAGTTACTATATGTGTTCAATTTTTGGTGCCAATAATGCCATTTTCTAATCTACTAGAAATTTTGTAGCTGGGTATAACTAATGCAATGCCAGATTCTTGTAATATAAAAAGTTGAATTTAAGTTCATAACAAAAACATTTTCAGGCTATAAAGTGTCTAATTATATCTATTTTATCTTATTTATGTGTTTCTTTTCCCTTTTGATGAGATGGAAACTTGGAAATTTTTGATTCAACAGAATCCAAAAGAGAAATAGCTAACAAAGCTTCTTCAATAATCACCTACTCTATTAGAAAAAAGTTTGAAAGAGAGAAAACAAATGGAGTTATACCAACGCAAATACTACTGACACCCTGAGAATATATATTTTATTCAATAGATTTGAATCTTGTGTAAAAATCACTTGATATGTTGACTTCTAGGATTTTGAAATTATTGAATTAGTTGCATGAAAACATCTAATTTCACCCCATGATACTAAGGGATTGGCACATTTTTTAATCCTTTGATCTGACTTATGAACTGCGGCTTATTTTATTGCCATTTGGTATAGTTATACAGAAGGGAGGACTAGGTGTTTGCTCTGGTGGAGGGAAAGCATACTGTCGATAAATATATTGTTGTTCTTAATACAGGAGGACAAGGATTAGTCGAATGAGAAATTTAATCTTGGCTATGGTAACAAAAAACTCAAGTTGGTTTGGTTTGATGACTAGATTCCTTATGTTCTATTCTGCAAGTAAATAACAATATAAACTTTAATGCTTCAATTAGTGTATACAGAGCACTTATTTACACTATATATATATATATATATATATATGGGGGAATTAGTGGAATAAAAATTTGATTCTGGAGTTGATATATTGTTTAGGGCAGAATTTATTACATCTATCTTAATTTGAATAATTGTTTAAACTATTTTTGTAAGTCCACTTATCTTTGACAGAGAAAGAGATGGGCAAGTTGTTATTTAGTTTTTTGTTCTTAACTTTTGGAGTAAATTAATTAATCTCTCTCTCTCTCTCTCTCTCTCTCTCTTGCTAAAATAGTTCAGAATTTTTATGTCTAGGTTTGTGAATGACTTGAGTGAAAAATTACTATCATTATCAATATCTGAATCTATGCTCATATAATGTATAATTTATAATACTCTAAATTATCATTGAAACTTTATAGCCTAATGTATTTTTCGGCAGGTGTATGATTCAATGGTTTTTATGATAATATGGAATAGAAATAACGTTTACTAGTCTCTTGAACTTCATAAATTTGTCTGTTGGAGTTATTTTTTGTGGTCTTGCTGATCTTGGCATACATTGTTTTTTTTTAACTGCTTTTTATTACATCATTCAATTTCTTTTCCTCAAAATTTTTTTCTAATAGGGCTAAGCTTAATGATTTAAGGCCATGGTATTGAACTCCAATCTTTTTTGTATGTTTTTTAGCAATTAATAGAAGTGATTTAGCTTCCTTGGCTGATGGAATTTCATGTTCTAGGTATGAACTATTAATTATTTCTTTTTAATAACATTTTTCCTTTTTTGGAATGGATCTTTGATTGGGCTCTCAACATTTTTATAGTAGTTTTAAATCATGTCTTTAGTGATAGATAGTTGGCATTCTTCCTTTATATTGTCATTGTTACTACTTCCAGGTAAAACTTGCATTCATTTGTATTATCATAGGATTCTTATGGCTAGCAACATGGATGAGATGACGGCAAACTAAAATTGAGATGATGAGAGCCAAGGGTAGATATTCCTATTATAGTGCAGGGCCTTTTAAATCGTGATATCTAGGTTATGAGATTGTTACATAATTATAAACAAATTGATTTTCCAATTCATTGGGTTGAACATTAGTGTTTACTTTATTTTATAACTTCTAAGAGAGAAAATTGAAAATCTTGCAATACAGCCTATTAAATGTCATGAAATTGTCATTCAGCTTTAAATTTGCAAATTATATAATATGAGAGAAGCTTGAGTGCCTTGGAAATGAAAGGCAACACTATATGAAGGATCAATTAGTTTCTTAACGACAATTAATCTATTTGCTTTGAAGCTTAAATCTTCATGCATCTGAAGCAGATAGCAGTAATGATAAAAGGCAATATAGCCTATTAACTATTAATGATGATAGCTTAAATCTTCTATAGGTATGCTTGAAATGAAAACACATGAACTTTTAAAAGTTCCATAGCTTCTATTGGTTTTTGTGAATATATTTTTTAAACATATCGATCTATCAAGTTACTCACACTTGATATTCTTATGGGTTCTCAAAGTCTTACGGATGGGTGGATTTGTACCAGTATTAAGTTGTCATGTGAAGTCATTTGTCATATGTTAGGCATAGTCGCAAATGTGTTAGGCATCACTTTGGAGTTTCTTAATTGACACCATATGCATTTGTCTCTGCATTTGTCAGGTTTGAAGTCTAATTGGATGTCAAGGCTTTGAAGATCAAAAGATATAGGTACTAATCTTTTTCCCATTCAGCAATGATTTTTTTAATAGTAAAATATTAAAATAGAAATTTTGTTTAGAGAAACTAAATATAATATTTCTTTAAATTATATGCATGAATGATGTAATATGCATATCCAATAGTGTAGGATCTAGGAACATTTTTTACAATCCAGCAAAATCAAAAGCATATAACAAATACGAGAAAGTACTACCAAGTTCCTTTTAAGAGGAGACTTACCATTATTTAAAATGGTAAATATGTGTATGCCTACTGGGGCCTCTGAGCTACCGCGAAATGAAAAATAAGATTATGAGTGAAACATATTTGGCGAGTGGGTAGGGAAATGTATTGGACTTGCTATGAAAAATGCTCAATCTTTCCATCTTGATGTCAAGAAGTTACAAACCTAGTAATCTCCTACTCTGGAGCTGAAGAGTTTTACCCTTGTTGTGATGTAAAAAAGAAACAAATCCTTGATGAATGTAATTCCAATTATTTCAGGGTAGAAAGTTACAAATGGAAGCACATGTATTAATTTCTAACGAATTGTCCAAGAAAGTACAGTTTGTGGGTTTTCCAAGCAGTTAGTTCAAGTGTGTCAAGTCACAGGCATTGTAAAGTTTCATATTTTGGTATAACTTATGTCAGAAAAGTTTTATTTTACAGAATATGAAATATATATCGGCACGCATTCACTTGTTCTGAAATACTCAGGTTCCAATATTTTCTATCATTAAACATGCCCCGTGACTCCTATCAAACATACTTTTCTTTTTCTCCTTTATTGATGTATCTCTTACCAGGCTTGGAAACCAAATCAAATATCTAGCCAGACTTATGTAAAAGGTGTTCGAAGAAGTTTAGACCCGATGGCCATGTATTCAACTATCAAGAAACATGGGTTATAAGGACTCTGGATGTTGTTCCACTTTCCATTTCAAGAAAGATCATCAATAATTTAAATAATTCTAAGTTAGTGAATATGGCCATGAACTACACACACATAAATATGTGATGATTAATCCCAAGTCCTCTAGTTAGCATGATATTGCCTTTGTCGTTCTTATTTATTATCTATGTCCATAAGATTTTTATATAAAATTGTTGTATTATTTTACATTTAAAATTTGTGAAAGTAATTATTTTGCTAAAGCATCCAATACATTAAGTTCAATTGAATTTAATATGATCAAATTGATTCTATCAAAAACAAATAATTATTAAATAATTATTTATATGTTTTTATATCAAATATTTAATAATTAAAATATACATTTCTAATGGTGCAGTTTTCCCATTGAAATTTACAATGTTTACATACTTTAGATCCAAACCCCGACTTCTACTCCATCCATATGTTCATCAAATGTTTGACAATTATCAACTGCTTTGAGCTAAACAAAAAATTCTTCTGGTTTGAGTCTACAACACCCTTTATCGTGTCAACCTAATGTTCCAAAATATTTGTTCACTTTTGTGTAAATTCGTAGTGGGTTTTGTCTCTTAGACCCCATTTGGTTCGACCAAAAAAAATGGAAAGTAAAAAAGAATCTATGACAAAAGATGTTTGGTTGCAGGATTTGAGAACAAAAAGAAAAAGCTATATATTATACACTTTCTTTGCTTCTATGTAATGGTGTACATCGGTCCGATTGGCTCTAGGGGCCTGCCCTAGCCCGGTCTAATCGGGCCGAGCCGGGCTAAAAATGTAAATGGGCATAACTTTAAACAACACTATTTCGGGTTGAGCCGGGCCACGGGCGAAGGTATATTCTGCCTAACTTGCCTTAATAGTTACTTTTTTTTTAGTTATTAATATCCTGTCATCTTTTTTTTTATTTCATTTAATTATCTTTGCATACTGTAATTTTTATTACCTATGCAAATATTCTTTACTTCTTAATTATTTTTATCATTGATGTGATTGCTTACTGGCATTTCTTTTGTTGAATAATGAAAATATATATTTACTTAAGACTAATTATGTTAGTATATCTTATATTTTACTTGATAATACTAGACTATTTTTTTATTACTGATACAAATATAAAAGTTCTAAAAGTCCATTGTTTTGAAATATATATCTATAAGTTTGTAAAAAAATATTTTGATATTACAAATATCAATTCATAAAAAAAAATTAGTTTGGGCGGCCCTAACCCACCATATTCTAACATAAATCGGACTTATTAAGGCCAAGTAAGATCATGAGTATAAAAAAAGTTTGATGTCTTAATCAGGTCAGGCATCGGACATACTAGATGTTCGGTCTAACCCTACTTATGTACATATAACCCTACTTATTCGGGCTACCCTGGGCCGCCCTAAAATCGGGCTTCTTCGGGCAGGGCTGGGCCACGGGTATAAAAATACTCCCAATACCCTAATAGGGTCGGGATTTGGGCCAAGCATCGCCCTGACCCGACCTGCCCATGTACACCCCTACTTCTATGCACAGTGCATTTTTCAAACACATTTATTTAGATATTTTTATTCTTCCCATTCATAACACTATTAATTATCGTTATACATACACACATATATATATAATATATTTATTTATATTTTATTATTATTTATTATATGAAATAAAAATTTCTTAAAAAAATTACGTAACAAATAAGAATAATGGATTTAAAAAAAAACTTATAAAAATCACATTTTAATTTTTTTAAAATTTAATCAAATAATGAAATAAAAAAATAGTAGAAACTAATTCAAAAAAAATTCAAATAATATAAAAAAATTATTTTTGAATAAAGTTTAAAAAAAAATTTATTTGAAGAAAACACACCTTTAAAGTTAAAAAAATTAATTCAAATATTTTTTTTTTTGAAAATTAGAACAATTTTTGACTGTAACATAGTCAGAAATTCCAACATTTGGAGCTCATTTTCTTTTCTTAAATGAAGGTATTTTTGTTCTTTAACTTTTATTATTTTCTATTCCATTTTTATTTCATCCAACCAAATAAAAAAATTCATATATAATTTTTTTTTCATTCATATCAAATATAATTTATTATTATTATTTATTCATCTTTTTATTTTTATTTTCAACGTTTAAGAATCTATCATCCAAATGAGGTACTCCTCTGCCTTGGAATTTTTTTTTTCTTTTCTGTTATCTGTGCTTGTAAACAACAATTGTTTGATTGACCGGCAGTACTGTACCATCTAATTATAATCATTTGATGTCTTCTGTCTTCAATTTTGTTTATATTAATACGCGCAATATCATATTTTTCAACTCCGCCAGCGATACAAACAACATCATCGAAAGAATATACATATCCTAATTAATATATATATACACACACACACACACATATATATATATCTAAATGCCTTGTTCGATATACAAATCTTTTAACTAATATTATATATATTTTAAAATTAATTTTTTAAACAATTTTGATATGATTTTATATGACAACACACCACCCTATTTGTCTACAAATCAGAAAAAAAGGCCCATTCTTTTCCTTCTTCCTCAATTTAATATGAACTTTTCACCCCACACGTGTTCATCTCATTTAAGTTATTTAAATCTAATATAAATAATTATTATAAAATTGGGATAATGAAATGTAGGTTGCATGCAACATTATATATATACTACAAATAACTAAATCATGAGAATTAAAAAAATTAATTTTTTTAATTTTGTTATAAATAAATATTTTTTAAAAATATCTTTATTTATTGTGTGTACTCTTCGTAAAATTAATAACAATTATTATTCATAATTTAATTGACTCTTATATAATTAGAATACTATAATTAATATACTAAATATTAGTAATTTATTTTTTATATTTTAGATCAAATTAACCGTCAAAGAAGGTTGTAGAATTATAACAAAAAATTTAAATATAGATCATCTAACTTGAATATGAATGGCCTGTATGAAATAAACATGATTGAGTAGAAAAAACGCTGGCAGAGATCCCACATTGGGATTCTGTTCATTGCTGCACCCCTACCTTCAATTTGCTAGTTCTACTGCTCTTCCTCAAGGAAATTCGAGACCTTGGTGTCCCTCTATGGAACTCTGTTGCTCTCTGTTTCTCCGAGAGATCAAATTCTTGGAAAATGGAATTATATTTAACTGCACTGATAGTGACGAGAGGGAGGTTAATTCCTTTTCCTAAGTAGTTTAGTTGGATTTTTATGCTATTACAGGGTATTGGGGAAATCAATCTCAAGACCATCGCATCATCATCCGCAACCATAATGATTTCTATAATTTACTCCCTGTTTTCGTGAGTCATCTGAATCTTCGATCAATTGTTTCTTTCATTTTATTTGTAATTCTGGGTTTGAATTGTTTGGCTTTGAGGCACTGATAGAACTCCAAAAATATAGGAGAAAGTTAGCAGGAAATAATAGAATGAAGAGAAAGAACAAAGGAAGAGAAAGAGAAAAGAGAGAGAAGAAGGAGAATTGAGGGAGGTTGAGAGGAGAGCATATTCACGAAATGCCTGCCTCCATCCTACGCCCCACTTCACATTTTATTCAAATAATTAGACATTGATGGCTGTTAGGTTGTTACATAGAAATTACAAGATTACCCCTACTAATTACTACAAAAGTCCTAAATACCCTTAGCTTATCAAAATGCTTGTATCAACCATGCCCCGTCAACATTATCCTTGTCCCTAAGGATACTGAGCTTGAGCAAAGTCTGAGAATTGGCATTGCAGATCATATTAGTACTCCCACGTGGCTTCTGCAAGCATTTCTCCCTTCCATTTTACTAACACTTGAGTGGCTACCTCGTTGGACCATCTTGCAATCTAAAGATTAATTCAGGTTCTCATTGAGTAATAGAAGGATCCTAGTCGAGAGGTAATGCTGTTGATGAACATGAAGGTTCGAACATTTTTTAAGAAGAGATACATGGAAGGTAGGGTGGATTTTTGAACCGATCGGGAGTTGTAATGTGTAAGCTACTTGTCCTACCTGGTGCAGAATCTAATAAAGCCCATAATACTTAGGAGCCAACTTTTCTAATCCTTTTCTTTCCACCATAAACTGTCAAAATGGTTGAAGTTTAAGAAAGACCCAATCACCCTCCTTAAATTCTCGTGCAGACCGATGTTTATCTGCTTGCTGTTTCATTTTGTGAGCCATAAAGGTCAAGTTCTACTTCAATTTGGCTAGCATGGTTTCTCTAGAAATAAATATTTGATTGATCGCAGCCATAAAAGATTCCTGAGGTAGATGCAGTAAATGCAAGGCGGAGGTTGGCCATACATGACCTCATAAGGAGTGTATCCCATAGAAGTATGAAATGTAGTGTTATATCACCACTTAGCCAATGATAGCCATTGTACCCATTCCTTTAGTGTCTGTCACGTGAAGCTTCTTAAATTGTGTTCCATACAGCGATTTAGAACTTCACTCTATCCATCACTCTGAGGATGATATGCCATGGATAAACTCTGTGAAACTCTTAATTTGGATAAAAATTTTTGCCAAAATTTGCTAGTAAAGATTGGATCTCAGTCACTTACTATGTTGCTAGGGGCTCCATGAAGCTTATAAATCTATCCAAAAAGACTTAAGCTAAATTTGCTGCCGAGAAGGGATGTGACAGTGGAATGAAGTGAGCATATTTACTAAGTCGATTGATTATCACCCAGATGGTATCTTTGCCATGCGATGGAGGAAGCTTTCCAATGAAATCCATGGCTATGCTATATCATATACCTTCAGGTACTGGTAGAGGTAGCAGTAGACCCGGACAAGCTGCTATTTCATACTTGCATCTAAGGCAAGTTTCATAATTACCTAAGAAAGTTTTGATGTCTGTATGCATTCCTTTCCAATAAAAAGAGATTTGATACGTTGTAGAGTGGCTTTAATCCCATGATGGCCTCCTAACAGGGAGGAATGCAACCAAGATAGGAGGTTCTGCTTCAGAGTAGGTTGATCATTGCCAATAACTAATTTGTTTTTTCGGGTTAGAATGCCATTCTTACATGTGTAGTGAGGATAGGAAGTAGGATTAGTTTCTAAATCCTCAATGATTTGTTTGAGAATACCATCCATTTGCCATTGAGCTTTGATAATTTCCCAAAGATTCGTCGAAACAGAGGACAGGCTCATCTGTAGCAATTCACCATGTGAAGCTTGAGAAAGGGAATTTACAGCTTTGTTATCCTTGCCTTTCTTATAAGCAATCTTATACTGTAGCCCCATCAACTTAGTGAGCCAGCTGAATTAAGATGGAGTCGATAACCATTGTTCAAGAAGATATTGTAAGCTTTTTTGTTCTGTAAGTATGATGAATGGTCTGATGCTCAGGTACTGGTACCATTTTTGGACTACATAAATGATGGCAAGCATTTCCTTGTCATACATAGATAGCAACCTATTCTTTGGGGATAATACCTTGTAGATGTACACTATGGGATGATTCCTCTATATGAGAATAGCGCTAATGCCAAAATTAGAAGCATAAGTTTTGACAACAAATGCTTCTTTGAAGTTAGGTAAGGTCAGTACTGGAGCTATTACTAGAGCTATCTTAAGGTTGTTAAAACTTTCACTTCTATACTCCATATGAAATTGTTTTTCTTGAGAAGATCCATGAGTGGTCGCGCCAGCACCCCATATCCACAAATAAATCGTCTGTAGTATCTCGAGAGACCTAATAAACCTCTTAATTCTTTAAGGGTCTTTGGAACCAACCATTCTTTTACTGTATTATGCTTGGCAGGATTCGCAGCCACCCCTTTATCTGATATGATATGCCTCAAATATTTAATCCAATTTGTGGCAAATGCACATTTACTTTTCTGAACCGAAAATTGATGTGCACGAAGGGTAGTCAGAACTTCCTCTAGATGTTTTACATAAGAGTTCAAATCCCTACTATATATGAAAATATCGTCGAAGAAGACCAATACAAATTTCCTGAGTAGCTTTTAGAACACTACATTCATAATGGCTTGGAAGGTCGAGGGAGCATTTATCAGACCTAAAGGCATTACTAGTTATTCATAATGCCCAAAATGAGTTTGAAAAGTTGTTTTGGGGATATCTTCCTCATGCATTCGAATCTAATGATAACCCAATCTAAGGTCAAGCTTGGTGAATACTTTTGCCTTTCCCAATTTGTCCAGCAAGTCTTCTATAAAGAGAATGGGGAATCTATTCTTAATAGTGGATTTATTGAAGGAACAATAATAAATGCACATCTTCTAGCTGCTGTCCTTTTTTTTCACCAACACCATGGGAGAAGCAAATGGTGATATACTTGGTTGAATCACTCCCACCTCAAGCATCTCCCGTACTAACTTTTCTATTACATCTTTTTGGAATACTAGGTATCGGTATGGCCGAGTGTTGACTGGATTAGAGCCTTCCTGCAGCACAATTTTGTGATCATATTAGCCTCTGCTAGGGGGCAACCCTTGAGGCTTTTCGAAAACATCATCAAATTGGCACAATAGTCATTGAAAATTAGGAGCTATTCTGGTAGTAGTCATGGACCACACTCTATAATTACTTTTGTCTGGTATATCGGGGACTAACTGTAACATGTAGAGATCTTTTTGTTTAGGAATCAATTGCAGGAGTTTCTTATCTCCTATGATTTTGCTTTTAGTCTTTGCTGTTGCTGATAGCTGTACCATTTTTCCCTTCCAAGTGAATTCCATAATCAGGTTCTTGGCATCAAATTTGATGGTGCTTGATTCTCTCATCCACTGCATTCCTAGAACCATGTCACAACCATTGAGGGGGATGAGAATTACATTAGCTTCTAGCTTTAAGCCTTGAGACACCTATCTGAAGCCCTGGCAAGTGTGAGTTCCTTTTAATTGGTTCCCATTAGCTATTGTAACAGCTACCATATCTATGGGGTAGGCATTGCATTCACTAATTAAGGAAGCATTTAAAAATTATGAGAACTTCCCGTATCAATCAGAATTTGTATAATCCTTTTTCCACATTTTCCTTTCACTCTCATCATAGGATATGAAGCATTTCCCAACATAGCATTTAAAGAGAGTGTGGGGTTTTCCTGAGTTCTTGCGTCTGTCGATTCCATCCCCTCTTTTAACGACACCTCCTCTGGATCAATAATCTCCTCATCATAAACTTCCATTAGGTATACTTGCGTTTCCTACGTTGGGGACAGTCATAACAAACAATAGTTCAACCCAAGAATAAGATGGATAATAAAAATCATGCGTACTTGATGATCCCATTTAGGGCTGTTAAGAATTTTTCTGGCAGAGTTACAACCCACTTTGCCTCTTGGATTTCCTTAGAGTCAATGATCAGAATTAACAGAGAGTGATGGAGAGTCAAAAAATACTACATTGTGTCTTCTATTGTTAAATTGGTTTCTTAAAAAGGATGAATGTGTAAACGTTCATGTTGACCAGTTCAATAACTGTCAGATACTCCATATCCTTTTTTTAATTTCAATTATTATTAAAAATCATTATATTAACAAAAATCTATTAAATAATTATGACTTCGTCAGTATTGTGATAGGGAACTTACTGACATCCAAAGGCTGTGAGTTGGGCTTCTAGCCAGATGGGCTGACATATGTAACCCACCCATCATAGATCACATATGCATATATTAAGCCCAATTTTGTCTTAAACTTAGTAATTTGTAACTTAACCAATTAACTTTAATGTGTTGCTTACCAAATAATCAATTAATGCTAATCCATAAAATATAAAATAGACCTTTTCAATTTGCACACCAGATGCTCTTTACCAGGTTCAACAAAACCATCTGGTTGAGTCATATATACTTCCTCATACAAGTCTCCATTCAAAAAGGCAGTCTTGACATCCATTTGATGAAGTTCAAGGTTATAATGAGCAACAAGAGCCATGACTACTCTAAAAGCATCTTTTGTGGAAACAGGAGAGAAGGTCTTTGTATAATCAATACTTTTTTTATTTATTATAACCTTTAGCTACAAGTTTGGCTTTATACCTCTCAACTTCACCAGTGACTCCGCATTTAGTCTTGAAAACCCATTTACAACCAACTGTCTTGAACCCGGTTGGTAATTCTGAGAGCTCCCACACATGATTACGATGCATTGAGGCAATTTCTTCATTCATTGCCTCTAACCATTTAGAAGAATGATAACTGGACATTGCCTCCTTATAGGACATGGGGTCCACACCATCAACAACATCTTAGTCAAATTCCTACAAATATACCATATAATCACCAGAAATTGCAGGTCTACAAGTTCTCTGAGATCTCCTCAACTCTACAACTGGTTCTTCATTGTCTTCCAAAGGTGCTTCTTCTTCACCTTCTTCTGGATCCGTGATATTATTTGATTTAGCTGAAGGCGACGGTATCGGTAAAAGAATGCTTTCATCACGTATAGTGATTTCTCTAGGAACAGTTCTCCCACTTTCTAGGGCATCTTCAAAGAAATATGCTTGATCAGACTCAATGACCCTAGTGGTGAGATCCAAACAATAAAATCTGTACCCATGTGATCCAATGCAATATCCAATGAAGAAACCAGCTATAGTTTTAGAATTAAGTTTCGACTATTGAGGATTATAAGCTTTCACTTGTGCCTTACAACCTTAAACTCTTAAGTGTTTCAAGGTAGGCACTTTGCCAAAATAAAGTTCATACAGGGTCTTTGGTACTGACTTAGATGGAACTTGATTCAAAATATAAGCAGCTGTTCTAAGTGCCTGACCCCATAAAAACTCTGGTAGGGAGGAGTGACTCATCATGCTTCTAACCATGTCCATGAGAGTACGATTTCGTCTTTCTACAACCCCATTTTGCTGCGGGGTCCCAGGCATTGTATACTGGGACTTAATACCATGTTCTTGTAGAAATAGAGCAAATGGACTTGGATTTCTACCAACCTCAATATATCTTCCATAATATTCTCCACCTCTATTAGATCTAATGCATTTGATGGTCTTACCAGATTTTAACTTAATAGCTGCCTTGAAATCCTTGAAGGCTCTCAATGATTCTGCCTTTTCATGCAGAAGTTCAATCCAACCATATCTCGAATAATCATCTATGAAGGTGATAAAATATTTGAAACCACCCATAGCTGTAGGTACAATGGGTCTGCATATGTCGATATGAATGAGATCTAAGATGCTCTCAGACCTTTTTACCCCTTTACTCCTAGCTTTAGCGGGAAATTTTCCCTTAATGCAATCAACGCATGCCTCAAAGTCTGTAAAATCAAGATTTTGCAACACACCTTGACTAACAATTCTTTCTAATCTCTCTCTAGAGATGTGACCTAGTCATCGATGCCACAACATTGAAGAGTCCTCACTAGGTCTCTGACGTTTTTGCCCAATAACAATATTCACATGAGCATTAGAATATTTGATTGTGCAATTATTCAAACGATATAAACCATTTAACATAAATGCGGTGCCAACAAGTTGTGAATCATAAAAGACATCAATCTTTCCATTTCCTTGAATAAATAAATAACTACAATTATCTAACTCAGAAGTTGAAATCAAATTCTTTCTTGCAGAAGGTATGCAAACAACATTATTCAAATTCAAAATATGTCCAGATGATAATCTAAGAGAAATTGATCCTATGCATTTCACTGCAACCCTGCCTGCAATCCCCAAAATAGACTTCTTTGCCTCACTTAGTATCCTCTGGTTTCTGAGCCCCTGCAAAGAATTCACAACATGGACAGTGGCACCACAATCTAAGAACCAAGAGTCAGATGAGGTTTCAAGACTATTGGATTCAAAGCAAACTAGAGCCAGAGGGGTATATACACAAAATGTACCTTCCTTCTCCTGCTTATTCTTTAACCTATAGCAATCGGCTATCTTATGCCCCATTTTCTTACAATAACTGCACTTGCCCTTGAAGAACTTCTTTTGTTGAGTATTCCCCTTGTCATTATTTTTCTTGAAATTTGATTTCCTAGCCTTCTGTATCTCATGCTTCTTTCCCTTCTTTTTATCGCGACTACTTGATTTGCCGCTCGAGCCTTGAGACAAATAATTCACAGATTGCGATTTATGCTTCTTTATTGCTTCTTCCTCTTGAGTCACAATCGAAATCATTTGGTCCACAGACGATTCAGCTTCTTGTGAGTTGTAGGAGGTTCACAGAAAATTATACTCAGCTGGTAATGATTCAAGAACATAGAAGACTAGAGCACTTTCTCCGATATCAATCCCATATGTCTTCAGTTTGTTATAATATTGGACAAGTTTCAGAATATGCTCCTTTACTCCAGACACCCCATCATATTGCGTGCTGTGAAGTAAAGACAAATAATAATTCTTCTGAGTCTTATCAAGCTTCTTGTACTTTTCACTAATGGCTTTCAAATACTCAACTGCAGTATTTTTATCAGGAATACTTTCCTTAATTCCTTTCTCAATTGTAAACCTGATGGTTGCTAGACAACATTGATTTGAATCAGACTATTGCTTATGATAAGCTTTCTCAGTAGCATTGGATTGTGAAATGAGATCCGCTGGTTTAGGTTCTACAAGAGCCAAATCTTTTTCTGAAATTGTAAGGTACATATTTAGGGACTCCTTCCAGTCATCATAATTGGTCCCATTAAGAGTCTTCACAAGTGATAGTTGCTGGAAAGCTGAAACCGAAATTTAGACAACAAAATTGAAAATATTAATTATGCGTGCACAACATAATTATATGCAAAATTTTTAATATAATTTCAGTTATGCAACTATGTAGTATCAAAATACTCAAAGAAGACTCATATCCACACCAAAGATTTAGCTCAAGATCGATAATAAATGTATTCAATATAACCATATCTATGGGGTACAAGAAATATTAAAAACATTATACTACATGCTTATCACTAAAAGTCCAAATCCTAAAATTATATTAACAATATCGTACCTATGGGGTATATCAATCATTAACATAATATTCATTATAAAAATAAGAAATTTCCCCTTTTTTGGGCCAAAATGTAAATATGTGAAATATTGGGGCTAAAATACAATTATAGTGGAATATTGGGCCAAAATATAATTAAAGAGAAATATTAGAGCCAAAATATAATTATAGCAAAATATTGGGCCAAAATATAATTAAAGAGAAATATTGGGGCCAAAATATAATTATAGAAAAATATTACGGCCAAAATATAATTACAGTAAAAAATTAGGGCCAAAATATAATTACAGTGAAATATTGGGGCCAAAATGTAATTATAGCGAAGAATTTAAGCCGTAATTATAAGAACTTTAAATCCAACTGCTTAGATCTTATTATTTCACTGAACGGCTAAGATTATAACGTGAAATTAACGGACTAGATTTATTTGATCAGATCAACGGTCCAGATCGCGTTTGTGTTATTAAGTGAAACGCACATTTCACTTAAAGGAATTGGACGGATCAGATCGCATCTCAAGATTGAACGACCCAAATTGCACTATCACATTAAATGAAACGGTGCGTTTCATTTAAAAGGGATTGACGGCTCAGATTAGATCACAAACGGACAGCCTGGATTGCGTCTTCAACCTCCGTCGAATCCCTAAAAGCCCGACGTCTGACCCGGCATGTGACCTGTTTCCAAAATCTGATTCTCTTCGTCGTTTTCAGGCCTCTATCACGTCGGCGATGTCAAAAAAAACACCAAAAAGACAATCCATGAAGGTTTCTAACGTATTGATGCACATATGTGTCAAGATACTCTCTATGGGGATAGATCAATACTTGCTGAAGATCTTAAACGAAATCGTCTGAAGATCCCAAGATTACTATATTTCTGATGATTATATTTAGCAATGCTCTGATACCATTTGCTAAATTATAATCATAACAAACAATAGTTCAACCCAAGAATAAGAAGGATAATAAAAATCGTGCGTACCTGATGATCCTATTCAAGGCTGTTAAGAATTTTTCTGGCAGAGTTACAACCCACTTTGCATCTTGGATTTCCTTAGAGTCAATGATCAGAATTAACAGAGAGTGATGGAGAGTCAAAAAATACTACATTGTGTCTTCTGTTGTTGAACTGGTTTCTTAAAAAGGATGAACTTGTAAACGTTCATGTTGACCAGTTCAATAACTGTCAGATACTCCATATACTTTTTTTAATTTCAATTATTATTAAAAATCATTATATTAACAAAACTCTCTATTAAATAATTATGACTTCGTCAGTATTGTGAACTTACTGACATCCAAAGGCTGTGAGTTGGGCTTCTAGCCAGATGGGCTGACATATGTGACCCACCCATCATAGATCACATATGCATATATTAAGCCCAATTTTGTCTTAAACTTAATAATTTGTAACTTAACCAATTAACTTTAAGGTGTTGCTTACCAAATAATCAATTAATACTAATCCACAAAATATAAAATAATAATTAATAAAATTATTTCAACATCCTCATCATAAACTTCCATTAGGTATACTTGCATTTTCCTACATTGGGGACAGTTATGACCTGGAGTATATTTGTCATGGCAGAAATAAAATAAGTTTTTAGCTCTGAGGTCCTCTGATTCAACAAGAGAAAGTCTCTGTTTAAACTGTACCGAAGGTCGCCCCAAGATTCCCCTCTATTTGCAATCCATTAGAGTAGGTTTCAACTCCATTTTAGTATCCCATCCTTGATTTTTTCCCTTGACTATTTTGCTTGTGCCCCCTGAATTCATCATGCCAATTATCCTTCTCGAGGCTCCCATTCTAGCCATAACCCCCTTTTGTAGCAACGCATAATTCATCTCTACCATCTTTGCCAACCTAGATGCCTCTAGCAAGGACTGAGGTTGCAACAACTTAACTCCCATTGATAGTTCAGGTTGAAGGGCACTTATTAAACAGTTTAGCTTTTGCTGCTCACTTAGGTTTACTCTGCAGACTAGATCATCAAACTTAGCAAAAAATTCTGAAAGAGATTTAGATTGTCATAATTGCATCAGTTCTTCCATGGGATCATCATACAATGGCCCAAATCTAATTTTCACAGCCTCCACAAAGACAGCCCATGAGATCCTCCCATTCCTACTTTTCTCAAAGTGTTGATACTATTTATACGAGGCCTTATCCAGAGCAAGGCTCGCTAACACAACTTTATTCCCTTTAGGCATTCCATCCAACAAGAAAAAAATTCACATTTGGAAATCCATCTAAAGACATTGCTGCTGGTAAATTTAGGAAAATCTACCTTGGTGAAGCAGGTGGGAATTTGATAATTTTCTATTGTGGAATGAGAATCGCCCGAAGCAGTTCAATTGTCTTCTCTAATGCATTGCCCAACCAAATCAGCTAACTATAGGGAAATTCCATGCATCATTTCCTGCATCCCAGCCACCTGCGTTTCCAGCTCCCTAATTTTCTAGTTGGACTTTGTACGTAAGCGGTCCTCCATATCACATAAACTGCTTTAAGCTCTTGTTCCTTCTACCATTGGATCGTTGGCTTTGATACCAAACTGATAGAACTCAGAAAATATAGGAGAAAGTTAGCGGGAAATAACATAATGGAGAGAAAGAACGAAGGAAGAGAAAGAGAAAAGAGAGAGAAGAAGGAGAATTGAGGGACGTTGAGAGGAGGGTAGATTCACAAAATGCCTGCCTCCATCCTACGTCCCATTTTACATTTTATTCGAATAATCGAATGCTAATGGACGATAGGGCATTGTATGGAAATTACAAGATTACCCCTACTAACTACTACAAAAGTCCTAAATACCCCTCAGCTTATTAAAACGCTCATATAAGGGACGAATAGTTATGCTTGGATTGATTTAATTGCCGAAAAAATTGAGATGAATTTAATGGAAGTAGTGACGAGGGCAAACCTTGAATAAATAATTAACCAATTAACATTAATATTTTAGCATGATCGTATATGACTTCTCAAGCCACAGATGAATATAATATTGCTGAACTGTTTATTTATGGAGTTAATGGTTTATAGTCTCCTTATCCAACAAGATTTTTTTTTTAGTTTTGTTTTTTTTAATTTTATCCTTAACTTTGTTTATATATAACTATTAGTAACCATATGGCGTTTAGCTCCATGGCCTAGATTTACTTGGCCTCTTTTTAAGGATATCAATTTTAATTCATTTTTAGAGTTTGGTATTTAAACCAAATGTGAAATTTGAATAAGAGAAACTTGCAACCATATTGGTGGGATTTATTGGAAGTAATCATCATAATATTTATAGTTGTAAAGTGTCTTAGATGCAAGCAAATACTTCTAAAATTACTGGCAGTTTCGAATTTTCAGTCTTACAAAGAAGCCTTTCTCCTATTTGTCAATTGTCTTTGGTGCTTTAATGTATGTATTTGAGCCTTTGAGTTTAGGACTTGTAAATTTGAATTCTTGCTCTCTCATACAGACCTGTGTCTGTGTTGGATTCTGCAGACCACTGTCCTTCACTCGGCAATTCTAAGAATCACATTGGATACAAAAATATTAAAAGAAAAATTCCCCCCTCTGTTTGTTTTTAGACTTCAATGTATTGGTTTCTGTGCATTGACTTCATGCTATCACAGACACCTATTATTGATTTCTAAACCTCTGTTATTCACTTGCTTCCATATTTAGGTGTTATGAATCTTGGTTCAAAACTCTGATTTAAGGCAGTGTCTTAGAAGCAGATTTTGCCTGTCTATTATTTTTCATCTTCTGTTTGGTTAACTTAGATATACATCCTCAAGGGCAAATGTGTTTGATTCTATTGTTGGACACCGTTTGATCTTTGTACTTATATGTCAAGTTGGGATCTTAATTTTATAGAAAATTCTCTGTAATACAAGTTGAGAAAAATAATAACCAGTTTATTTCTTTTCTTTTCTTTTCTTCTCTTCTCTTTATGTTTCGTGGTGTTGCCGAATTATTGGCTCTAATTTTTCTCTTGCTTTTCCAGATTAGTGAAAAACAAAACTTTGTCAGTTGAAAGAAACCTTGTGTTTCATAACCAAAGGATTCGTCAGTTGATGCCTTTTGAATATGGGATCCAAGACAAACTAAAATAATTGTGTTAGGAGCTAAAGAAAACTAAATTATATGCTTCACTTTTAGGCAGTACGCTGACACATTCATTTTGGTAAGTTTCTGTGAATTTCATGCACTTGTAGCTGAGTGTGTGAAGAGTGTATCCTATTTTGATTACCCAATTTGGATTGATTAGCACTCTTGGATAAGTACTTTGGTAAAAAGCGTTTGAATTTTCAAACCTTATAAAAATAATTTTTGGTAAATTAAAGTGGTACAAAAGTTCTATTATAGCCCTTTTAGATAAGTACCGACTTAAGATACTAATTTTTCATGCATAAATTCCGGTGTATGGTGCTGGTTTTTCAAGTATAAATTCTGGTTATAGATGCATACTTTTCAAGTATAAAATGTTGGTTTGAATTCTGTTTTTTCAAGTATGAATTCTGGTTATAAAGTGCCGAGTTTGGTGCTGTTTTAATGGCTTAAAATGTAGTTCTATATGCTGAAAATGTTGCACATTGTATAGTTTTAAGGGGTTAAGGAATGCTGCATATGATACCATTTATATGCTGAGAAGTGTTACATTTGGTGATCTTTTAGAGGTGTATGAAATTCTATTTTATTGATTCAAGTTGCTTGATTAGGTAATCCTACTTTGGAGTAAACTAAAATTTGTTCTCTAAATGAATTGTGCGGTGATTCCTGTGATTTTATTTCATGGGGCTGTGGCTTGAAATAGGGTATCTGATATTTTCACACTTCGAATTAAACCTTCGAGGTAGCATGCAATTAAAGATTACTGTCTTCCATTTGGCTTTGTATCTTCCTTTTCTTTCATTTCTAACATGAGAAAAAGAAAAAGGCTTGAAAAGCTACTGTCCAACAATTTTCATGCTTCAAAACAATGAGCATGATCAAGCATCCATTTCATCATATTTCTTTTGCTTGCTTGCATGGCGTATTATCATATTCAATTTGTTATTTTACACTTTTTAATTTTTTTCATGCATGTATCTCAAATGGTGGTCGCTCTTAATATTTTGGCAGCTTGCTTAAATATTTCTAAACTTAAGGAGCAGGTGGGTGGTGAATTTTAACTTTTTTACTTTCCCTTTTGTGGTTGTTATGAGGTATTTTAAGCTTGAAGTTTTCGTTGAGTGACCTTATTGTGATATTGTCATTTTAATACGCCAGGTTCTTCAAGCATTTGCCTCTTGGCTTTGCCCAACGCATGGGTATGAATTTCCTTTATTCATGTTTGAATCTAGAATTTATACGGTACAAAATTTTTCAATTTCTCTTATTTCTATTGTTTTGTTGTTCCAAGAGGTTTTGCATTAGATCAAATTCATAGTTGAGGATTTTGGAAATCCATACATAAGCACATCTTCTTCAAGCCATACTTTGAATGGTTAGGGATTGATTTGCAATTATAGGTTTTTTGTTTTGGGATATTTAGTAAAACAACATTATAAACAAATAATTTGTTAATTTATTATTAAGATTTTGAAATACTAACAATTTTTATTTCAATGAATATATAAAGTTCTATTTTTTATAATTATATTAAATATGTGATTTGATAATTTAGCCATGTTTGGTTGATAACTTTGAAAAAGATTTCAATAATATATAATTAGGATTTTTAATTGATAAAAATTCTAACAAAAGGAGGGTGCTAAATTTTTTTAAAAAAAATTGTGACTTAGGAACCGCCACTAAATGAGAAACTAAACAACTATCGACAGTCCAAAACCGCCCGTACAGACACACCAAGATTAAATCTCATGTTAAATTACTAGCAATCAAAAACCGCCGGTTATTAATGTTAACCATTGCTTAGCAATTAGAGGTGGTTGTTATAAAATGCCTCTGGACAAATGCAACAGTAATATTAAGTCAACCATCATTGGATTCATTCAACCATGGGTTAAAATCACTGGTAAAGACCAACAAAGGATTTTTTTTTTTTTTTTTGCCTTTTTATAGTGTTAGGTGATAGTAGTTTCTTGTTTGTCAGTTGTGCTAATCAAAGATATAATTATATATAAAATTCTACTACTTTCCCATCCTGTGATTATTGTAACCTAGGCAAACAAACTTTGATGCTAACTTTGTCTTGACTTAAATCCCATAGCTAAAACTAGCATATAAACTAAAGTAATTTAGGCTAGTTTAATTTAACTCGGTTTAAAAATTAATAGACAAAACCTCTTAGTAATTGATTATACAGTGACTTAAATGAGTGCAAAATATCTTTCCCCAAACTTATATATGGTTCTTGTTTAATTTTTTCTTTCCTTAAATGGTAGAAAATTCCATATTTCTCTATGGACTAATCCTGGGTTGTTTACCTTATTATTCATTGTTATTTTCTCTATCAGCCGCCCACTCATGGTTCCCAAATTAAGAAAACTCATGTATGAATTAGCCAAACAAGTTTCTCTAAGCTTGAATCATGGTTTATGATGAAATAATTACCATACAAGAGGAATTTACTCCACCCAATTACACTTGGGAGTTATGATTGGCCAGTTCAGCAAGCAAAGTAACCAAGGCAACAAAAAGAAGAAGAACAACATGGTTGTTGGCAGCATTTAACATATGCATATGTACTTTCAATTTTATGTACGAGGAATACAAAGGATTTCCCTCTGATAGAGATGGAAGAACCAATACAAGATTAATTTGTTAATATTTTATGGGTAAATTATTATTACCTTTTTTGAGGTTTGGGATTTTTCCCTCGGTACCCCTCTTGTTTGAAGAATAATTGTGCTCTGTCCTCACTTAATGTTTTATGCACCTTTTGATGGTGGCTATTCGCTTGCTAACGGTGTGCAAGCTGTTGAAAATGGGTGGAAAAGGATGACGGGGAAAGAAATATAAAAAAGGGCTGATGAGGTTGTAAGAGGATTGAAATTGAATTGTAAAGAAAAAAAAAATACATAATTGTATTTGTTTTAAAATCGGTTAACACACTATTGTTAATAGAGAAGCACAAAGTTATTTTTCAAATAAGAGGATAGGGAGAAATAAAATTCCAAGCTTAAAATGAGATAACAGTAATTTATTAACATTTTATTAGATTTTGTTATAGAGAATTGAATTTTTAAAAACAAAATTGATTTTTTTACAATTAAATTATTTTGAGATCTATATTTATAATAAGAAATTATTGTAAGCCGATATTAAAAATAAAAATCCTATAATAAAAAAGGTAAAACGAGAGCATTACCCCATTTTATTTCTTCATTCTACAATGGAAGTATTAATAGTTGATGACGGTCATTACCAATCCACCACAACTAGCTTTTTAGTACCATCTAACACCCATCAGTCGATGTATCTTTTATCATAATAAGTACTGAAATGGTTATAAATGCGATGGTAGCCTCCAACAATATCCATAATTGGAGGTAGACCATTTATTGTCACGCTACAAAAAGTTGTTGTAGTCTACCACAATGGCATCTTCAAGGAATTCGGGGGTTTGAACTTCCGCTCCCCCTCCCCTAAAAGTGAGTTCTCCTACTTTTGAAAAAAAAAATATTTATACTCTGTGTAGTAAATTATTTTGAAAATAGTTTTTTATTTTTAAAAATAAAAAACTATTTTCAAAATAATGTATTTTTAATGAAATATTTTGTAAAATAAAAAAATAAATTTTTTTTTCTGAAACAGAAAAATCAAAACATATTTTAAATATTTTGTAACTTTTGTTCTGTAAAATCAGAAAAAAATAGCTACTTTTTATAATAATAATTCAAACAAATTTTTTAATTTTTTTGTTTTCAAAATTTATTCTAAAAAACATCTATTTTGAAAATAATAAAACAAAAAAAGAATCAAACAAGCCTCTAGTCTTTTTGTTTTGTAGTTATTTGACATAATTTTTTTTGTTAAATTTTTTTGAATAATTCAATCTTTTTTTTTCATTTTTAAAAATTCTTCAAAAAAAATACAAAAACATTTTAATTTTCTATTCAATGATAAACCGCACATTCAAACTAAGTTGGACTAAGGCCCACCTAAATCTAAACTTAGACCCAAATATTTTTATTTGGCTCCCAATAAAAATTTTGAAGTGAGATATGCTTAGGCTTAATATTAACCTTTTTTTAAATTTAAACTCAATACAAATTGCGAAATTAAACATATTCGTACCTAGAAAATACAAAAATTAGATTTAAGACTCCTTTGGTTAGGTGATGTAAAAGATAAAAAAATATAAAAAGTAGATGTAATAAAAAATTATTTTTGTACCCCTACATTTAAAAGATGATTTGAATATTAAAATAATGATTTGAAAAATAAAATAATAATTAAAAAAAAATATGATATAACCATTACACAAACTATATAAATACATTATGTCTACTTCGCGCACAACCAAATGGTCTCCTAATCTAGCTTCAGGTGCGGAGCCACATATATACTATTATATACTTATGAAAGTAGGCAAATGCCCTATTAAGTTTTGTAAAGTTTAAGTATTTTTGAAATTTTAAACTTACTAGACTCATATCACTTACCCTCACTAACCTTAGGGCCTTGGCTTCGCCATTGCTTAGCTTTCACTTGAAAAATTTGAATTTGGGTTGAGCAAGTTTTGAAACTTGAAGTAGGATTGCTTTTATAAAATAAAATAAAATAAATACTCAACCCTTGCCCTATAATCAAGTCCATCGTGTTATTTAAATGATTAATTTCTTTCAAACTTACTTGATTAAATTATTTAAGAAATTTAAAAATTCTATCCTTCATACTCCAAAAGAAAAAAAAGATTATTAATAAAACAATTTAGATTCCTCTATGGATATACATATTGCCCATATATTCAAGTGAGATTACAGAGCCGTGCGTGTGTCTATTATATTTATGAGTACTGCATGCATTATATGTTTTGTAAAAGTTAAAAAGCAAAACAACCAATGAATGCATTCATGTAATCTCATTTGAGAATATAGGCAATATGAATGCATTCATTCATAGTTTTATTTTCTAACTTTCACACACACGTGATGCACGCAATGCTTATTAATTATTATGTCATTATTAGACTCAGGATTTTCCATTGATTACTTGTTTATTGGCAATTCTAAGTGTTATATCAATGATGGACCCCAAGTAGACCTCATCAATTAATCAAAACAAATTAGTAGATGCTTGGAAATTATGATGTGATCTCAGAGACTGTCAGTGTCACAAACTTAGCTTTGATTTGATAGTTACACACCTTAGCTCTAATATCTACCATTTGTGATGATAATTCCATGTAATTTGGAGTTGGCTTAAAATTGATTTTATATTTGTATTTGGTTCCTATTTCGTCTCTAATGTCTAATGAACCGTAACAAAAATAAAATTATTGACCTAGGGATGATGGTTTAGAGATAGAGAAAGAATTGACAGACATGAATTTTTGGAATCTCTCCTATAAAACTTTATGAAGTTTTAGAGTATACTAAAGAAAGAAGGAATACATTACTAGTTATTAGTTAGTTATTTTTTAATTTGTACAATTTTTATTTATAATAAGAATTTGGAACATATGACCCTTATTAATTTGAAGAGTTGTATCTATTTCTCAAAATAACTAAAATATTTAAATTATATAAATTTAGATCATTTAAAATATACCTGATTAAATAACAAAATAAGAAAATGTGAGTCATTTGAATTTCTTTAATCCAACGTACCCACATGCATAACTCTAGTTTTTTAAAGCTCATGTATGAATTAGTCAAACAAGTCTTTCTTAACTTGAATCATGGTTGTTTGTGATGAAATAGCTACCACACAAGCTGTAGAATTCAGAGTTTTAGTAGCTCACCGAAGGTCACGGAGATCAGGTCATCAACTACCAGTGCTTCTCCAAGGACTAGGAATTTACTTATGATTGACCAGTTTAGCAGGCACAGTAACAAAGGCAAGAAAAAGAAGAAGAAGAAGAAGAACAACAACAACAACGTGGTGGTTGACAGCATTTAATATATGCATATGTGCTTTCAGTTTTATGTACGAGGAATACAAAGGATTTCTATGCGATGGAGATGGAAGAACCAATAATACGAGAACAATTTGTTGATATTTTATGGATAAAACATTATTACCTTCTTTGAGGTTTGGGTTTTTTACTCGGTGCCCCTCTTATTTGAAAAATCATAGTGCTCTGTCCTCACTTAACATTTTATGCAGCTTTTGATGATGGCTATTTGCTTGCTAACAGGGTGCAAGCTGTTGGAAATGATTGGAAAAGGATGACGGGGAGAGAGAGAAGAAAGCAGAAAAAAAAAAAAAAGGCTGATAAGGTTGGAAGAGGATGGAAATTGGGCTGTCAATAAAAAATATGAAATTGTATTTGTTTTAACATTCTATATTATGTTAATAGGGGAGTACAAAGCTATTTTTTGAATTAGAGAATACCAAGAAATAAAATTTTAAACTTAAAAAGAGATAATAGTAATTTATAGACATTTTATTAGATTTTGTTGTAGAGAATTTAATTTTAAGAAATTGAATTATTTACCTTTAAATCATTTTAAGATCTATATTTATAACAAGAAATTATGTACACTCTTATAAAAAAAATTCAACAACAAAAAAAATCACTATAGCATTACCCTACTTTATTTTCTCGTTCCACAATGATCGGAAGCATTAATAATTTATGGTGACCACTACCAATCCGCGACAACTAGCCATTTACTATCATTCATATGTCTACCAGACAACCAGTCGATGTATTTATTACCATAATAAATTCTAAAATGGTTATCAATGCAATAGTGGCCTTTAAGGTAGTGTTTGGTTTAAGGGGTTTGGAGGAGAGGAGAGGGGAGAGTCTTCCCTTGTTTGGTATGAAAAAAAAGGAGGGGAGGGTAAAAGGGAGGGGAGAAAAATTTTTTATCTTCATTTGATTAAATTATCTCTACTTTGCTTTCACTTAAAACATAATATAGATCTTATTTTTTTAATAGGGTTTAAGATAATTTTTTATGAAAATAAAAAATATTTTTAAATAAAAATAAAAAAATTATTTTTTATAATAAAAAATAAGAAAAAAAAATTTTTATATAAAAATATTTTAAAAACAAAAAAAATTAATTCTAATATCATAAGGGTATAATTGTCCATTAATCTCTTCCCTCCCCTCCTCAACCAAACAACATATCATTAAACCCTCTCCCCTCCCCTCTAAATCAACCAAACAACATATCATTAAAACCCTTCCCCTCCTCTCTTCTCTATTAAAATCCCTCTCCCCCTCCATTAAACCAAACACTACCTAACAATATGCATAATCAGCGGTAGGCTATTTATAGTCATGCCGTAGAAAGTTTTTGTAATTTTGTTTTCTAGCTTTTTTTGTAGTTTTCTGACATAATAAATTTTTTGCACTTTTTTGGTAAATTTTTTTTAAATAATCCATACCTTTTTATTATTTAAAATATTTTTCAAAAAAATACAAATTTTTTTTTGTTCTATCATAAAATACACTCAAGTCCAAACTAAGTTGTGCTAAGGCCTACCCAAGTCCAAGTTTAGATCTAAATATTTTTATTTGAATTCAAATAAAAATTTTTGAAGAGAGATAGAATTAGACTTAATATTAACTTTTTGATTTAAATTAAAAAACAAATTGTGAAAATTAAGAGATTGAAGCCAAAAAATACAAAAATTAGACCTAGTCTAGCTTCAATGGGGTGTGCTGCTAGCGCGTAGCTTCTTTCAATTCGTGCCCCCGACGTGACACAGTAGAGATAGGCCATTTTGGCCTTTTTTCACTTTATTATTTATCATTTTTTATTTTTCAAGTTATAAATTTTAAATATGAAAATTATAATTATAATTGTAAAAAAAATTATATTCTAAAAATTTCACCTGTATTATATAATTAAAATTTTTGAAGTGTAATACATTTTTAACATAACGAATATAATTTTTATTTTTATATTAAAATTTTTTAATTTAAAAGAATTTAAAAAATAAAAATAAAAAAGCTAAAATCACGTAACTGCATCGTATCATGTTGGCACACGAATTGAGAGAAGCTGCATACGTGTTGCTATAGATGAGGTTGATGCTAATGTCATTGCTCTCCTTCATAATCACTACGTCAATGTTTCAACCTAAAATTTCCTTTGAGTCATCCTCTTGCCAACTGTCGAAATAAGATCACCATGCTTCTCTATAAATTGAAGCCCATCTCCTATTTACACACCCCAAGAAGCAAATAGCAACCTTTTCTGTTATATTGTAGTCATCACAGTACTCCACACCCAACCTCCAATTGAAGACTGCATTGCTTGCGCTCTTTTTCCTTCTCTTTGTCTTCTACACGGAGGTGACTGCGGATCAAAAGTGTGACGTCAACGGCTATCCTGTGCGTGACTCTACGGCTATCCTGTTAGATATGGTCAATCATACCACATTCGTGAGGCCGCAAACCCTAGCCAAGCAATTTCACTTGATCGAATCGAAAACCAAACCTGCCCGATTTCAGTGGTATTGGGCCCTGATGCTAAGCAGGTGATTTTTCATAACCAAGGGGAAGGAGATATCAAGACAGAAGAACTCTTGAGTATCGAATTTTACCAGGTACCTCCACGTGTTGAACCACCTAGATGGAAAGTTCAAGCTGATAATAATTTGTATCCCATAGTGATTGGTCCCCCGGAAAATGCTGCCGATGACTTTAAATTTCTAATTAGGAATGCTCCAGATCAATGTGATGCATATAATCTTTTCTTCCGTTACCAAGCTCTTGCAACCAAATATTACAGGGATGAAGAAAGTGTTTTGGTTTTGATCGAGCCGCGTTCCCCGGAAGCACTCACGGTCAAGTTCTACCCTGCTGAAAGTTGTTATTCCAACCCTGCGCGTAATAGTTTCATTTAAGTAATAATGTATGCCATGATGTGTGATATTGCTGATACTGTTCAATGAGCACTGTAATATTGCTCTAAATAAATCAGCACCAGTAAGGATGATGTTATGAACAGATGTCGTTTATTATATAAATATTGAAAGACTTTTTAAATGGATATGTGATATATAAGGGTTGAAATCTCGGATATCAAAAGTTATGATTACTTGAATTTAACGGGTTCGTTTAGACTTTTGACAATCACTTTCTCTCGTGTATATTCTATTAATCTTACAATATTTGACTAAAATTTTTAGAAGACTTTTAATGATGACCAAAGAATTGCTACAAAAAGTGAAGCGGCAACTTATCAGGGATGTCACTATAAGTTTTAAGTACAAAATTTTTTTAATTTCTCAGCTAAAAAAAGAAAGATTAAAAGTTTTTGTGGTGATTAGAGGATCAGCACAAAAGTATTTTTAGAGGTCACATTTAAGAATAGCCACTAAAATTTTTTATTTTAAAACCTTTTGAATCTTGGTAAAATAAAAAAATTAAAGATTTTTTGTAACCGCTAAAAGATCTGCATAAAAAATATCTTTAGTGACAATCTCTTATAATCCTTACTAAAACGTTTTTGGAAGTGATTTTTCATGAGTCATCACTAAAAGTTTTAGTTATAAAACAGACAATACCTTGAACGATGACTTTCTTTGTAACAATTTATAACATTTATCGTTAAAAGTATCTTTTAGTAACAACTTCTAGAATTATCATAAAAAGTTATGTTTTTTATAATGAAATTAAACATCTTGCAAAAATTATAACAAATTTTGTGATGTTAATACATCGTAAATTCCCACAACGATAAAGCCTGTCTTATGTTATTGGTTTTATATGACTTCTTCTTCCAACTTCTTCCATGTTTTTTTCCCCTGATAGACAACTTTTTGTGTCAGAAAGGAAGTTCATATTATTACATTTGGGGAAAATTATACACAATAACTTAAGTTTGCAAAAATTAATTTTAAAAAAAATCTAGTTGCAACTTTAAAAATGATTATAACTTTGAAATGGCTTTATTATAACAAGATTTTTTATTATAAATTTTATAAATTTAAAGTCTTTATATTATAATTTTTCTTTACATTTAAAAATGAATGAAACGTGACTGGTGTTTTATGAGCCTTATCTTATTATTTTATTAAAAAAATACTTCAACTTCATTTTCACGAAAATTACTTATTATATCCATATCTTATAAATTGAGTTAAAATAGGAACTTATAATTTCGGGTTTCATTTTTTAATTTTCTTTTTATAATTTTATGTTAAAGTTGTAACCAATGATTTTAACTTTATTGAAAGTCGAAACTATGAGTTCCGACGCTAGTAAACCCCCAGGCCTGCCATGAAAATGTAGGAAGTATTATAATAAAGGATCCAAAAATAAAGAAAATAATTTTTAAGAATTTGTTATCACTTATTTTAGAATGATTATCATTGAGTTTAACAACAAATCGTTAAACTTAGTAATAAAAATCTTTACGAATAATTTTTTTAATCTTTTGATTCTTAAACATAATTTTTCTGAAAATGTATATGGGGAGAGGTATAAGTGAGGGGAGCTGATATGGGGCGCGGGTGTGGAATATATAAATCGCTTGGGTGGGGAGCAATTAATATATATATATATATATATATATATATATACCTATGAAATATATAAAATACATTATATTTTATATAAAGTATATATTATATAAAAAATTATTTAATTTTTAATATAAAATAATAATGTAAAATTAATAACAATTATATGAATTTGACTTTTTATAAGTTATATTTTTAATTAAAATTTACTTTTCTTTAATGTATTTATATAAAATAATATTTTTTATTTTTATTATATATATTATACTAAAAAAATTATCTCAATTTATTTAAAATAATACATCAGTTTATAATACCACTAAATATTATTTGGAATAATATTATTAGATTAAATCTCCTTATTTTATTTTTAGCCATAATCCAAGTATCAACACCTTTCAAGTGTTTTTAGGGAAAGAAAAGTTATATGCAAGGCAAAATGTATAAATTGCTTGAAAGTTTAGGGAACTCTAGTTTCACCTTCTATCCGTGGCTTTTGGCACAAATATCAAGAAATCGGACAAGAATCTCATAAATCCGTGACCCACGATTAAACTCAGTTTGATGAGACGGGTTTAATGATGCCATGTCGTCCAGATGGTCAAGTGGGATTCGGTTCGAGATCTGGTTAGCCTGATAAGTATCCACGAGCTAACTATTCATTAATTTTAGTATAAATACTCATGTAACATATAAAATTTTGTCTCCTATGTGTACCAGGTGAAAAGGATTTGTCAGAACCAATAAATTCTTAAGCATAGTTTTTCTTGTTCATTGAAGCCCTTACTTGTGTAGTGGTGATTGTTGGATTACATATTTATTATTATATTTGTATATATAATCATTGCTAGAACTTTTTACACAATAAACTATTAAAAGTGATGGTCCCACTAATCCTCAACTTTATTATTATTATTATTATTATTATTATTATTATTATTATTCATTGTATTGTCAGTCACTAGAGGGTAAGAATAATTATGTGCTAAGCTTTCATTCAAAGTTAAGCTAAGGATTACTTGAACACTTATGTTTTAACATGTGCTTCAAATTTTTGCATGGAAAATCAAGGTTGTTATTGAAGGTGCTCCTCGCTATATGTAAAAGAATATTTAAATTACAATTAAATTAAACTATGCTATATATATTACAATTAAATTAATATATATTGTAAAAGAATATTTTTTAAAATATTAATATTTAATAATATAAAAACTAATTAACATATTTTACATATATCAATAAATTTTTGCAAAATAAATTAGATAAAACTTATCGAAAGTTATAAATTTTCACCACATAATATCAAAACTTTAATTTAGACAACAAAATCATTTCAATGTTAAAACTGACGGGTTTATACTGATTTGGCTAATTATTAGTCAAATTTTTTTGGGGTCAATTTTGCAAGTTAATTGGATCAAAATCTTAATTAGTCACTGATTTTTTCTCAAACCGACTAACTTTATAATAACAAGAAGTCGCCAAATGTTTAAATGACAAAATAAATATTATAAAACTCAACAAACAATTTTAAACTAAAAATATATATTTTTAATAGATATGAAAGGTTATATATTAAGTAGTTCATAATTTTAATAGCGATGCACAACGTGGGTGATTTAGAAAACCAAACAAAAGTTACTATATTTTCAAAGGAAAATATTTTAAGAGTTTTTTTTTTTAAAGTAAATGCAGCACGTGAATCTCAAATTTCAAATAACAAAATTGTAATACAATGATAATAATTTCCCTTGAATTGTTTGACTCCCATGAGTTCCTATATATAATATCAACTTGTTAGCATGAGAAGAGAACAACCCCATGTGATTATAACAAGCACGAAAATAAAATCGTAACTTAAGGTGACTGATTAGCATTAATGAACTGTATAGGCACTAATGATGTTTGAGATGCTTTTATGGAACAGTCTATGTCTGCCACTTCTTTTACTTCAAAGTGGGAATCGAAATCGAATGTTAGATGTAATCAGGTACGACTGGGACCACTGTGGTCCTGTTGGTCCCCCCCTCATTATCGCCTTTCTCTAATTTTGTCGGGCTTGCCCAACATTATTTTCTTCAACTAGTCAATTCTACAATAAGTGTGATCTCACTGATCTATCTATGCAATGTGATTTTTTTTTTAATTTGAATAAATTAATTTTTTAAAAAAATATTTAAATTACATAATTTTTTATTATAAAAATACACTAACTCTTTTAAAATTAAAATGTATTTAAAAATATTCTAAAAATAGTATCTTTTAATTAAAAATATAACTTATTAAAAATTTTATTTATTCTATATTAAAAATTTTAAATTTATTTTATTTTAAAATTGAAAAATATATATTTTATATTGATCATATAAATATTTAATATTTATTATATTATATAAATAATAGAAATAAAGATTTTTTTTGTTAAAATATATGTAATTATATCTTATTTTTTGTTATAAAAAATATTAGTATAACATATCTTTCAATTTTTTAACAAATTTGTTATAAAAAATAATTTGACCTGTACAAATTTGTTTGTCAGCCAAAGTCAAAACCAATATAATTATAATTTATCTTGTGCATTTTTTTTATAATTAGAAAAAAAAAGGATGAAACCAAATCATGTGATATTGGTAAATAAGCAAGAATTGGAGAAGTTGTTATCATCACGTAACAAATAAGAATAATGAATTTTTTTAAAAAAATTTATAAAAAACACATTTTAAATTTTTTTAAAATTTAATCAAATAATAAAATAAAAAATAGTAGAAACTAATTCCAAAAAAATTCAAATAATATAAAAAATTATTTTTGAATAAAGTTTAAAAAAATTTTTTATTTGAAGAAAACACACCTTTAAAATTAAAAAAATAAATTCAAATAATTCTTTTAAAATTAAAACAATTTTTGACAATAACATAGTCAGAAATTCCAACATTTGGAGCTCATTTTCTTTTCCTAAATGAAGGTATTTTTGTTCTTTAACTTTTATTACTTTCTATTCCATTTTTATTTCATCCAACCAAATAAACAAATTTATATATAATCTCTTTTTTTTTCATTCATATCAAATATAATTTATTATTATTTTTTATTCATTTTTTTATTTTTATTTTCAACGTTTAAGAATCTGTCATCCAAATGAGGTACTCCTCTGCCTTGGATTTTTTTTTTTCTTTTCTGTTAACTGTGCTTGTAAACAACAATTGTTTGATTGATCGGCAGTACTGTACCATCTAATTATAATCATTTGATGTCTTCTGTCTTCAATTTTGTTTATATTAACACTCACAATATCATATTTTTCAATTCCGCCAGCGATACAAACGACATTATCGAAAGAATATACATATATATATATATATATATATATAAATGCCTTGTTCGATATACAAATCTTTTAACTAATATTATATAATTTTAAAATTAATTTTTTAAACAATTTTGATATGATTTTATATAATTGTCAAACCTTGAAAACACACCACCCTATTTGTCTACAAATCAGAAAAAAAGACTCATTCTTTTCCTTCTTCCTCAATTTAATATGACCTTTTCACCCCACACGTGTTCATCTCATTTAAATTATTTAAATCTAATCTAAATAATAATTATAAAATTGCGATAATAAAATGTAGGTTGCATGCAACATTATATATACACTATAAATAACTAAATCATGAGAATTAAAAAAATAAGTTAAAAATAATTAATTTTTTTAATTTTATCTTAAATAAATATTTTTTAAAAATATCTTTATTTAATATATGCACTTTTTTTAAAATTAATAACAATTACTATTCATAATTTAATTGACTCTTTTAATAGAGGATATACTTAGAATATTATAATTAATATATTAAATATTAGTAATTTGTTTTTTATATTTTAAATCAAATTAACTGCCAAAGAAGGTTGTATAATTATAAAAAAAATTTAAATATAGATCATCTAACTTGAATCTGAATGGCTTGTATGAAATAAACACGATTGAGTAGAAAAAACGCTGGCAGAGATCCCACATGGGATTTCGTTCATTGCTGCACCCCTACCTTCAATTTGCTAGTTCTGCTACTCTTCCTCAAGGAAATTCAAGACCTTGGTGTCCCTCTATGGAACTCTGTTGCTCTCTGTTTCTCCGAGAGATCAAATTCTTAGAAAATGGAATTATATTGAACTGCACTTATAGTGACAAGAGGGAGGTTAATTCCTTTTCCTAAGTAGTTTAGTTGGATTTTTATGCTATTGCAGGGTATTGGGGAAATCAATCTCAAGACCATCACATCATCACCCGCAACCATAATGATTTCTATAATTTACTACCTGTTTTTGTGAGTCATCCGATCTTCGATCAATTGTTTCTTTCATTTTATTCATAATTCTGGGTTTGAATTGTTTGGCTTTGAGGCACTGATAGAACTCCAGAAATATAGGAGAAAGTTAGCAGGAAATAACAGAATCAAGAGAAAGAACGAAGGAAGAGAAAGAGAAAAGAGAGAGAAGAAGGAGAATTGAGGGAGGTTGAGAGGAGAGCAGATTCATGAAATGCCTGCCTCCATCCTATGCCCCACTTCACATTTTATTCGAATAATCGAACACTGATGGCCATTAGGCCATTACACTGAAATTACAAGATTACCCTTACTAATTGCTACAAAAGTCCTAAATACCCTTAGCTTATCAAAATACTCATATCAACCATGCCCCGTCAACATTATCCTTGTCTGTAAGGATACTGAGCTTGAGCAAAGTCCGGGAGTTGGCATTGCAGATCATACTAGTACTCCCACGTGGCTTTTGCAAGCATTTCTCCCTTCCATTTTACTAACACCTGAGTGGCTGCCTCGTTGGACCACCTTGCGATCTAAGATTAATTCAGGTTCTCATTGAGTAATAGAAGGATCCTAGTCGAGAGGTAATGCTGTTGATGAACATGAGGGTTCGAACATTTTTTAAGAAGAGATACATGGAAGGTAGGGTGGATTTTTGAACCGATCGGGAGTTGTAATGTGTAAGCTACTTGTCCTACCTGGTGCAAAATCTAATAAGGCCCATAATACTTGGGAGCCAGCTTTTCTAATCCATTTCTTTCCACCATAAACTGTTAAAATGGTTGAAGTTTGAGAAAGACCCAATCACCCTCCTTAAATTTTTGTTCAGACTGATGTTTATCTGTTTACTATTTCATTTTGTGAGCCATAAGGGTCAAGTTCTACTTCAGTTTGGTTATCATGGTTTCTCTAGCAATAAATCTTTGATTGATCGCGGCCATAAAGGATTCCTGAGGTAGATGCGGTAAATGCAAGGCAGAGGTTGGCCATTCATGACCTCATAAGGAGTGTATCCTATAGAAGTATGAAATGTAGTGTTATATCACCATTTAGCCAATGATAGCCATTGTACCCATTCCTTTGGTGTCTGTCACGTGGAGCTTCTTAAATAGTGTTCCATATAGTGATTTAGAACTTCACTCTGCCCATCACTCTGAGCATGATATGCCATGGATAAACTCTATGAAACTCTTAATTTGGATAAAATTTTTTGCCAAAATTGGCTGGTAAAGATTAGATCTCAGTCACTTACTATGTTGCTAGGGGCTCCATGAAGCTTGTAAATTCTATCCAAAAAGACTTAAGTTAAATTTGCTGCCAAGAAGGGATGTGACAGTGGAATGAAGTGAGCGTATTTACTAAGTCGATCGATTATCACCCAGATGGTATCTTTGCCATGTGATGGAGGAACCTTTTCAATGAAATCCATAGCTACGCTATATCATACACCTTCAAGTATTGGTAAAGGTAGTAATAGACTCGGACAAGCTGCTATTTCATACTTGCATCTAAGGCAAGTTTCGCAATTACCTAAGAAAGTTTTGACGTTTGTATGCATTCCTTCAATAAAAAGAGATTTGATACGTTTTAGAGTAGCTTTAATCCCATAATGGCCTCCTAATAGGGAGGAATGCAACCAAGACAGGAGGTTCTGCTTTAGAGTAGGTTGATCATTGCCAATAACTAATTTGTTTTTTTGGGTTAGAATGCCATTCTTCCATGTGTAGTGAGGATAGGAAGTAGGATTAGTTTCTAAATCCTCAATGATTTGTTTGAGAATACCTTCCATCTGCCATTGAGCTTTGATAATTTCCCAAAGATCTATTGAAACAGAGGACAGGCTCATCTGTAGCAATTCACCATGTGAAGCTTGAGAAAGGGAATTTGCAGCTTTGTTATCCTTGCCTTTCTTATAAGCAATCTTATACTATAGCCCTATCAACTTAGTGAGCCAGCTGAATTGAGATGGAGTCGATAACCATTGTTCGAGAAGATATTGTAAGCTTTTTTGGTCTTGAAGTATGATGAATGGTCTGATGCTCAGGTACTGGTACCATTTTTTGACAACATAAATGATGGCAAGCATTTCCTTGTCATACATAGATATCAACCTATTCTTTGGGGATAATACCTTGTTGATGTACACTATGGGATGATTCCTCTGCATGAGAATAGTGCCAATGCCAAAAATTAGAAGCATCAGTTTTGCCAATAAATGCTTCTTCGAAGTTAGGTAAGGTCAATACTGGAGCTATTACTAGAGCTATCTTGAGGTTGTTAAAAGCTTCTTTTGCTTCTGTACTCTATATGAAATTGTTTTTCTTGAGAAGATCCATGAGTGGTTGCGCTAGCACCCTATATCCACAAATAAATCATCTGTAGTATCTCGAAAGACCTAAAAAACCTCTTAATTCTTTAAGGGTCTTTGGAACCGACCGTTCTTTTACTGTATTAAGCTTGGCAGGATTCGTAGCCACCCTTTTATCTGATATGATATGCCCCAAATATTTAATCCGATTTGTGGCAAATGCACATTTGCTCTTCCGAACCTAAAATTGATGTGCACGAAGGGTAGTCAAAACTTACTCTAGATGTTTTACGTGAGAGTTCAAATCCCCACTATATATTAAAATATCATCAAATAAGACCAATACAAATTTCCTGAGTAGCTTTTAGAACACTAGATTCAAAATGGCTTGGATGGTCGAGGGAGCATTTGTCAGACCTAAAGGCATTACTAGTTATTCATAATGCCCAAAATGAGTTTGAAAAGTCGTTTTGGGGATATCTTCCTCATGCATTCGAATCTGATGATAACCCAATCTAAGGTCGAGCTTGGTGAATACTTTTGCCTTTCCCAATTTGTCCAACAAGTCTTCTATAAAGGGAATGGGGAATCTGTTCTTAATAGTAGATTTATTGAAAGAATAGTAATAAATGCACATCTTCTAGCTGCTGTCCTTTTTTTTCACCAACACCATGGGAGAAGCAAACGGTGATGTACTTGGTTGAATCACTCTCGCCTCAAGCATCTCCCATACTAACTTTTCTAATACATATTTTTGGAATACTAGGTATCGGTGTGGCCGAATGTTGACTGGATTGGAGCCTTCCTGTAGCACAATTTTGTGATAATATTGGCCTCTACTAAGGGGCAACCCTTGAGGCTCTTCAAAAACATAATCAAATTAGCGCAATAGTTGTTGAAAATTAGGAGGTATTCCGGTAGTAGTCATGGACCACACTCTATAGTTACTTTTGTTTGGTATATTTGGGACCAACTGTAACATGTAGAGATCTTTTTGTTCAGGAATCAATTGTAGGAGTTTCTTATCTCCTATGATTTTGTTTTTAGCCTTTGATGTTGCTGATAGTTGTACCATTTTTCCCTTCCAAGTGAATTTCATAATCAGGTTCTTGGCATCAAATTTGATGGTGCTTAATTCTCTCATCCACTGTATTCTTAAAACCATGTCACAACCATTGAGGGGGATGAGAATTACATTAGCTTCCAGCTCTAAGCCTTGAGACACCTACCTGAAGCCTTAGCAAGTGTGAGTTCCTTTTAATTGGTTCCCATTAGCTATTGTAACAGTTACCATATCTATGGGGTAGGCATTGCATTCACTAATTAAGGAAGCATTTAAAAATTATGAGAACTTTTCGTATCAATTAGAATTTGTATAATCCTTTTTCCACATTTTCCTTTCACTCTCATCGTAGGATATGAAGCATTTCCAAGCATAGCATTTGAAGAGAGTGTGGGGTTTTCCTGAGTTCCTGCATCTATCGATTCCATCCCCTCTTTTAAAGACACCTCCTCTGGATCAATAGTCTCCTCATCATAAACTTCCATTAGGTATACTTGCATTTTCCTATGTTAGGGACAGTCATAATTTGGAGTATATTTGTCATGGCAGAAATAAAATAGCTCTGAGGTCCTCTAATTCAACAGGAGAGAGTCTCTGTTTGAACTGTACCGAAGGTCACCCCAAGATTCCCTTCTGTTTGCGATCCATTAGAGTAGGTTTCAACTCCATTTTAGTATCCCATCCTTGATTTTTCCCCTTGACTATTTTGCTTGTGTCCCCTGAATTCATCATGCCAATGATCCTTCTTGAGGCTACCATTCCAACCATAACCCCCTTTCATAGCAACGCATAATTCATCTCTACCATCTTTGCCAACCTAGATGCCTCTAACAAGGACTGAGGTCGCAACAACTAAACTCCCATTGATAGTTTAGGTTTAAGGGCACTTAGAAAATAGCTTAACTTTTGCTGCTCACTTAGGTCTACTCTGCAGACCAGATCATCAAACTTAGCTAAAAATTCTGAAAGAGATTTAGATTGTCGTAATTGCATCAGTTCTTCCATGGGATCATCATACAATGGCTCAAATCTAATTTTCTCAGCCTCCACAAAGACAGCCCATGAGATCCTCCCATACCTACTTTTCTCAAAGTGTTGATACCATTTATATGAGGCCTTATCCAGAGCAAGGCTTGCTAACACAACTTTATTCCCTTCAAGCGTGTTCCATCCAACAAGAAAAAAAAATCACATTTGGAAATCCATCTAAAGACATCGTTGCTGGTAAATTTAGGAAAATCTACCTTGGTGAAGTGGGTGGGAATTTGATAATTTTCTGTTGTGGAACAAGAATCGCTCGAAGTAGTTCGATTGTCTTCTCTAATGCATTGCCTAACCAAATCAGCTAACTATAGGGAAATTCCATGCATCATTTCTTGCATCCCAGCCACCTGCGTTTCCAACTCCCCAATTTTCTGGTTGGACTTTGTATGTAAGCGGTCCTCCATATCACGTAAACTGCTTTAAGCTCTTGTTCCTTCTGCCATTGGATCGTTGGCTTTGATACCAAATTGATAGAACTCCAAAAATATAGGAGAAAGTTAGCGGGAAATAACATAACGGAGAGAAAGAATGAAGGAAGAGAAAGAGAAAAGAGAGAGAAGAAGGAGAATTGGGGGAGGTTGAAAGGAGAGCAGATTCACGAAACGCCTGCCTCCATCCTACGTCCCATTTCGCATTTTATTCGAATAATCGAACACTGATGGCCGATAGGCCATTGCATGGAAATTACAAGATTACCCCTACTAATTACTAAAAAAGTCCTAAGTACCCCTCAGCTTATCAAAACGCTCGTATAAAGGACGAATAGTTATGCTTGGATTGATTTAATTGCCGAAAAAATTGAGATGAATTTAATGGAAGTAGTGACGAGGGCAAATAATGATGCTTGGACTGATCTTAAGGACTCTAAAATCTGAAAGTCTCTGCCTTCGTCAAAGCGAATGGGTCGTATCCAAGAGAATACGAACAATCCACAAAAAAACTGCATTGCCACAGTATTTCTAATACCCAGATACCCAAATATAATCATCTTCTTGTATTGCCACAGTCTTTCATGTGTCCCATTCGTTTCAATTCCGATGCCCAGCTGTGTTGAAGGGAGAGAAATAGAGAGAGGAGATTCTTTAGATACGACGCTTTCATTTTAATGCTTTGCGTCTATGGGTTTTGAAATTCTTCATTTTATTGCTTATGGATTAAGGTATCTGAGCATTAGTTTACCACCACAGAATGCACGCTTCTTCTTTGCTTGCAAGGTCTGCTATTTTTTTAGCAAAGCATGTCTGATTGAAGTTGGAACAGCTTGTTTAGCAATGAACAGATATCGTGGACGACGGAAAAGAATGGGTCCTTTTTTTTTTCTTATGCGTAGATGGGTGGCATGTTATGGATGATTTGGCATAATGCTACATCAGACTTTTGTTCGTCATGTAGGATTAGACTTGATGGCGTTATGACAATGTCCGACGGTGACTCTTACAAGTGTTTGGAGGTTATATGGATTGAATTATAAACAAACCAAACATAAGACATTAAAAATTTGGTGACACTATGGGAATTAACAAAATAATTTAAACAAAAAAATATTTATAACTTTTTTTTTATATTTATGACATTATTTTACTTATTTATATAAATTATTATACTATAATAAATATCATATTATATAATATAAAATTAATTTAAAGAAGACTAAACTTAAAGTATAATTTCTTTTTTTATTATTATATTTTTCAATCAAAATATAATAAGTATATAAAAACATAATTTAATTAAAATTGTATAGTTGTCTATAAATATTATATATTTATTATATTTTAATAAAATAATCTAACAATAAAAATATAATGAATTACATAAAAGTGTTTTTCTCTTCAAAAAATGAATAGGTGTTCTCTGTTTTTCTGTGGCGCGGCATGGGAATCATTGATTTTAAAAGGAAAGAAAAAAAATGTCAAAGGGGAGAGCCTAGAGGCCGCTCAAGCTCAGCAATAGACATTTTTGGTTGTGAAAAAATTGTCTGATGGACATTTTGAGTCCGAATCCCTTGGAATAAGGAGTCCTATTGCGGGGATGCAGCAACGCTGTTTTGGTATTTTTTTGATTTTTTTTTCAGTTTGGGTTTAAAATGTAATAGAAAAATAAAAAAATATAACTATGATGACAGCAATTTTAATTGTTAAAAAAGTATATTTTAAAAATTTTAATTATACAATACAATTCAAATTTTCAAAGTGTAATTTTTTTTTTGCAATTAAATTTTGTATTCATAATCAAAATTTTCATCTTTTTCATTACACCTTGAATCCAAAATAAAAAAAATATCAAAATTGCATATCTCATTGCAGAGGGTATTGCTGTGCACATTTCCTTATGTACGGAGCAACCTTGGAGAATGGAGAGATCAAAGTTGATAATTAATCAGTGTTTTTAAAATTAGACTAGATATTAAACTAATAAAGATATTAATTTATTATTTAATAGTTTGATCATAGTTAAATTTAGGTTGAGTTGATAATAATTAAATATATATACTTTTAAAATTTTATATATCAAAATTTTAATATGAAAATAAATATTAATAAATTTTAATAATGTTTGAGTGGTTATTATTTAATTAAAAAATAAAAAATATCCATGATTAAAGTAGAAAAGTAATTAATATTGAATTTTTAGAAAATTTTAAATTATATTAAAATTTTACCTATTATTAAAAAACAAAAAGGCAAATGAGGGAAGAAAGAGTAATTTTTACTAAATACTTTGATATTTGAATAGAGATGCTATACAGTATGATAGAGCAGCACATATTGAAAATAGTTAAGTATATACCTTTTGGTTTCTCTTTTATTATCTTTAAATTTCTTTCTATTTGAATTCATTTTTTCTTTTACTATCTTGTATTTTCAATCTTTTAAATCTAGCCATAAATTATGTTATTTATAGAAAAGAATCTTAAAAAAAGAAATTTCAATAACCAATTTAACTAATTTTTTACCAATCCAGTTTTGACCAATTTAGTCGATTTTTTATTAGTTTAACTGGTTTTTTATTAGTTCTTTGCCTTATCGATTTTTTAAGTCAATTGAACTAAATGAAAAATCGGTTCATCAATTTTTTGGTCCAATCATCGAATCCGGTCCAATTTTAATTTAATTTTTTTGGATAATTATCAATTAATTAGAAAGAAATTAATTTTAAGAAAATTATATAAGAAAGTTTAAAGTAGGGACAATAATTTATGAAATAAATAAAGAAAGAATTTAAATAAAATTTCATGAAAAAAGGTAAATAACTTATTAAAAGTTTTATCACCATCTAGTCCATGCTTGCACATATGAGAATATCACTACTTTTATTTAGCACATACACAAATTTCACTAGTATTTATAATATATATTTTTTGCAATTGAAAATTTTCAAAAATTTAAGATTTATTTTCTCATAATGTAGCAAAATTAACTAAATTAAAACTTGGCATCTTTAATTCTCTTTGCAACATGCCCTACTTCGAAAGTATAAGCATTTTATGACTATTTCAAGAATATAATTGCCACACCAGTCAATCTCGTCAATGATTACAAATCCAACTAAAATGTAAAATCCATTGTATGCCCATGTATAAAATTAACACACAAATACAATTACGGCAACAAGGACTAGTTACATCAACAACTACAAAGATGACTAATAAAATATTTACAAGTTAGATAAATCATGACCTTATCCTTAATAGGATTTAGGGAATGCTTAACCTATTAAGTTGCATAAGCCCTAAATCAACAAGTACACAAAATAGTCTATAAACAGTGTCTTAGCTTATCACTTTCCTGTTCACCAGATCAAGGGTAATAGTAGTATCAGTATAAGTCAAAACACACTTATCCAAACGGCAATTTACCAAACCATTACACTACAGAGTAAATTGTATACGACCACACTCAATTTTATGCATTTTAGCATGGAAATTACAGAGTGAAATGCAGAAATAACAATCACTCAAAATTAAGAACCACGCATTTTATTCTGACCGAATGCTATGTGCTCGAAACTAACCTTAGTTTTGCAACCTCTTTTAGAAGAAGTTATGTAATAATGTCATTATTGATGATAGAAAAGTCTAGCAATTATATAGAAATGATAGGGGATCCATGTCCTAAGTACTAGTGATGTAATCATCACGTACTTGGCTTGTAGTTAGGTGACACTGCTCATCACAACAACAATAACAACAAAATAACTTTTTCTTATTAAGTGAGGTCAGTCATATAGATCAAATAATATTATAAAATTTTATAAATAATATCTTTAGATAAACTATTTAAATTTAAATATTTTTTAATAATTTCACTTAAAATTTTTCATAGTCTCTTTTTACCTCTAATTATTGGGCTATTCTCTATCTAATATACCCTTCTTATAAGGACTTTTATACATCTTCTTCACACATGTCTAAACCATTTAAGACGTAATTCTACTATCTTTTTCACAATAAGTGCAATCCAAACTTTTTCTCTAATATATTCATTTCTAATTCTATCTTATTTGATATATCCATTTATCCAATGTAGCATTTTCATCTCTACAATATTAAATTTATTTTTTTGTTGGCTTTTTATTGCTCAACACTTTGTCTCATACAACATTGTTAGTTTTATAACTATGCGGTAAAATTTACATTTAAATTTGAACAGTACTCTTTTATCTGTAATAACATCCAAAACATTCCTCCATTTCATCCTTCCCACTCGAATCTTATAGTTTACATTTTCTTTTACTTCCCCATCTTATTATATAATGGATCCAAAATATTTAAACCGAATGACTTATGGTATGATGTATTCTTCAATTTTCATTTCTGCATTAGAATTAGTGTGCCTTTTATTAAATTCACAGTCCATATACTACTCATCATAATACCCAAAAAAAATTTAAGAATATATTTACAATTTAAAATACTCATCCACTTTTATTTTAAGGGGAAGTAGGGGAGGATAATAAGCTTGTGATCCCGAGTAAAAATGCTTTCTTTTCCATTTTATATAGTTTCTTATTTCATATTAAAAAAAAATCCATTCGAACAAAATTAGAGGACTCCTCAAATTCAAATTTAATGCTTTAAAATTATTTCAAATAAATGAACCATGAAGATAATACTATAGTATTATAACTCTTTACATTTGCACAATTGAAGGAGATAGAACGGCCAAATAGTCATTTCTCAACAAACCAAACCACAAGCTGACTTAAGGAGGAAGGTTGTCAATTTCAATAATATGACTTCCACGCAGATATCACACATGTGATGCTGAGCTTTAGTCAACCATGCATGACTGAAGCAAGGAGTTAACTGACTATAATCAATTGTTACAATAAAAATGCATGCATGTAGTACCACAAAAAAACATAAGCATGCATATATACTTTATAAGATGAATGTGAATTACAATGTAAATTTTAAAGCCTAATATGCCCTTATCAGTAAATCATCTTAGCAGTAGTTTTGTATACCGAATGATTAATTCTTGAGACAAAATTATGTCTAATGCACATTGAGAAGTTACTCTAACGTGAAGTGGACTCTATTTCAAACATGACATAGGAGATTTTTGAACAGTAGGTAATCACTATTGTAAGTGTACGGGGTCGGTGTGGTAAAAAAAATCCCAAAGTATTCTGAGATCGAATCCACTGAGAGGTTGCGCTTTTACTAATCTAAATAATTAATAGTTGAGAAAATGAGATAAAATAAATTAATTGATAAGAGTATATAGAAATTATAAAAATAAAAGCAATCAAGAATTAATTATGAGAAGAACACAATCACTAGAAGTGTTGGGGTTCAGAATTTATCCTATAAGTTATTAGTTTCTATTCGTTGGATTGACTTTTAAGCAATTATAGTAATAACTATTTCTAAAGTGTCATAATATTTTTTTGAATTACTAGTTCATATTTAATTATTAAAGTTGAATTCTTTTCCACGATACTCAAATAATTAATGAAATCATGAAGCAATAATTTTAAGTCACCACAAATCTTTAGACTCATTCCTAACCTAAATATTTGTGTCTATTTCTCTATATCTAGGTTTTCTCTTTACCTTCCAGTGTATCAAGATCACCTATATATTTAAATTAATGGTGGCCAACCATAAAATCAACATTAAACATAAGAGAAATAGATATAATTGAAATTTGAAAATATATTCATAAATAAAAATCTATTGAGAGTCAAAACAAATAGTAAAAACTAGTTCCCAATTGGGATACATCCCTACCCCCAGTTGAAAAATTTAGAAACACATAATTAAAGAATTCACAAATAACATCATTCTAAAATCTCTAATCCTGAAAAATCAATTACAAGAAAAAAAAATAGAGAAGAGAAATTGATTCGGCCTCAATACTTCCAAAAATTCTTGCACACAAATTCAGGATGTTTTCATGGGCTCTAAATATCTTTTCAAAGAATTTTTGAAGTACTCAAAATAGTGATTGGTTTCCTCTTTTTGTTTTTTTTTTAAATCTAAAAATACTTCTTATTTTTCAATCAATGGTAAGATACATAATTCTAATTCCTATGAATTATATATAGAGTTCATAAGATAACTATTAATAACAAATTCTAATCCTAATAAAAGGTAATTTCTAATAATAAAAGATAATATTAAATTTTAATTCTAACAAAAAGATAATTATTAAAACCCGACAAAAAGATGACTAAAAATAACAAAATAAAATATTTAAATATTAGTTTCTAATATTAATCTTAATGAAATATTATTTTTTATATTTATCTTTAATCCATAATTTATAAATAATTAATAATATTTTTTTATTTTCCAATTCTCTATCATTCTTTTAAAAACTCCAACTTTGTTCTTGCGAACAAAATGTCATCTCTTTTTCTTTTTTTTTTATTTATTATTTTTCTTGCGCAAAAAAATGCAAGTAGATTTTTTATCCAAATTCTATTTTTGTCTAAGAATTAAATTTAATATATATATATATAATAAATTAAATAAGTATAAAATATTTATAAATTTAATCCAATATATTTTAAAATCTGCACCTATTTAAATATAAAATATACAAGCATTCACGATAACAAATGATCACAAAGTTTGCCACCAAATAAATAATTAGAACCTATTGATCAGAGAACACCCGCAAATAAATATATAGATATATGTATATATTAAACAAAGCAGAGTAACACCAAAAACTTTTTTTTTCTTTTTCAAAATAAGATGAAGGTGGAAGATTAATTCCAATGCAATCGTGAAAAAGAATCAAAGGAACCAAATCACACTCGCACAATTAAAGCGAATACTTCCCGGGAAAAACCAAGAGAAGCAAATATTAGTCAAGCTAGAAAAAGGAAAATTTAGGTCGCATGAACTCTGAAATATAGGACTGCGGATTTGATCACCAAAATTTAAATAAAAATAGTTTAGATCTCCCAAATCTGAGAACGGCCTAAAACAACACAAGTATGGATCACACTTTTGAATACTCTATAAGTCAACAAATTTCAATTTAAATAATACTATCAGCATTTTGAATAGCTAAACCAGTACGTAAAATTCCACATAACGCAATTCAAAAAGCAAAATCTCACAAAACAAGAACAATACAGATCAACAATTTGAAAGCCAAGTTAAACAGATTCATCTGATTGTGCAAAGTAAGAATACAAACAACCTGATAACTAGCAATGGAAGGCGCTCAAGGGAAAGTAGAATTAACATCCTATAAGGTCTCAAGGAGTAAGAGTGGTGTCAAGACGGAAGTTAGAAATCTCATTTAGGATTATCCTCCCTATTGTATTTCTTTTCCTTAGTGACCTTTTTACTTAGGACAAGAGCCGAGTGCACACATGTGATAATTTCCAAAAGAATTAAAGTTATACATAGGATCAACACACAGACTACGACATACGATTGCCGTGACATGGATTACACTGCAAGAGATGCTCATTTTAGCGGCCAACCTTTTGTAAAAATTCTAAAAAATGCTAGAAAACTACTTTTTCCCAGTAGTTTTCTCGGCGGTTTTAACCCGCCAGTAATTCCAAACATTTGCCGGTGATTTTACTTCAACTTTTTAGCAATTTTTAAATTGCCTGAAAATTTCAGACCCTATACACTCCTTCCCTCTTCGTTTTTCACTCGCCTTTTCAGCATGCCTCCCCTGTTTTTCATCTTCCCTTTTTCTCTGCGTTTTCCCTTTTCACAATTAATATTTCTCTACATAAGGTTAACTCTTATCTATCTCTCTCTTTTGCTAACGTAATCGAAGGAGATGCTCTCCACTGGCACAGCAGCACGCCGTTGTCCAGCACTGATCCGCCACCGGAAACCAACGTGAATAGATTTTGTCCTAATTTGTCAATGGCTTTTCCCTGACGAGATGGACCCAACTGCTCGTGTTGTTCCATTCTTAATATTCTCCCGAAACCACTCTTCGGTTTTGCCCAGGTAGAATCTCCATAGATCAGACTTGTTTCTTTGTGCCGTCTTTTCCCAATTTTTTGGTTTTGCCCAGGTAGAAGTTTCCCAGGAATTCTCAGGGATAGTGAATTTTTGGGGGAAATCTGAAATCCTGAATGATTGTGTTGATAAGATCCTGTAATTTAAATCACCACTTTATTTTAATGTAATTTTAAGACTTCTGAATAGAGTTTATAAAATGGATTTTTTGTAAAATGTCCTTATTTATTTCGTCAAACTACATCGGATGGACTTTTGAGTTGATGTTCTTAAACTTCGAATTACATTCTTAACTTTTAATAATTGAAGATTGATGATATTTTTTTAGAAATTATTAGACTTATTTTGGATTCATTATATGAATCACATTCAGAATGACCGGTTCGGGTCGCTTTATTTACTGATCAACTGTATTAGTACTCTGTTTCTGGTTTTTGGTATGCAGATTTGGCTGATTTATAATTTTCTTTCCGTGGTGGTGAAGTGTACACATCGTTTTTCCTTCCAACGTGATAAAAGTCTTGTACTTTTTGAAGTTTACCTTTAATGTGAACCTTTTTCTTAGTTACAGGTACTGTTACCTTATCACATGGAAACATGTTTCCTAGTTACAGGTATTGTTTCTTAGTAAGAGCCTTCTCTTCTTGTATAGGAATAAAAGTACATAGGAATCAAACTTATCAGGACCCTGTTATCCGAATTTTTGTATAAGAAATTATTTTACAAGATTTTATTTAAATTTCAGTTTTTTTAAAAATATTCAGGGGCCATATACAATTAACATTAAAATTAGCTCGAGTAAACCTTGAATAAATAATTAACCAATTAACATTAATATTTTAGCATGATCGTATATGACTTCTCAAGCCACAGATGAATATAATATTGCTGAACTGTTTATTTATGGAGCTAATGGTTTATAGTCTCCTTATGCAAACAAGATTTTTTTTTTAGTTTTGTTTTTTTTTTTAATTTTATCTTTAACTTTGTTTATATATAACTATTAGTAACCATATGGCGTTTAGCTCCATGGCTTAGATTTACTTGGCCTCTTTTTAAGGATATCAATTTTAATTCATTTTTAGAGTTTGGTATTTAAACCAAATGTGAAATTTGAATAAGAGAAACTTGCAACCATATTGGTGGGATTTATTGGAAGTAATCATCATAATATTTATAGTTGTAAAGTGCCTTAGATGCAAGCAAATACTTCTAAAATTACTGGCAGTTTCGAATTTTCAGTCTTACAGAGAAGCCTTTCTCCTATTTGTCAATTGTCTTTGGTGCTTTAATGTATGTATTTGAGCCTTTGAGTTTAGGACTTGTAAATTTGAATTCTTGCTCTCTCATACAGACCTGTGTCTGTGTTGGATTCTGCAGACCACTGTCCTTCACTTGGCAATTCTAAGAATCACATTGGATACAAAAATATTAAAAGAAAAATTCCCCCCTCTGTTTGTTTTTAGACTTCAATGTATTGGTTTCTGTGCATTGACTTCATGCTATCACAGACACCTATTATTGATTTCTAGACCTCTGTTATTCTCTTGCTTCCATATTTAGGTGTTATGAATCTTGGTTCAAAACTTTGATTTAAGGCAGTGTCTTAGAAGCAGATTTTGCCTGTCTATTATTTTTCATCTTTTGTTTGGTTAACTTAGATATACATCCTCAAGGGCAAATGTGTTTGATTCTATTGTTGGACACCGTTTGATCTTTGTACTTATATGTCAAGTTGGGATCTTAATTTTATAGAAAATTCTCCGTAATACAAGTTGAGAAAAATAATAACCAGTTTATTTCTTTTCTTTTCTTCTCTTCTCTTTATGTTTCGTGGTGTTGCCGAATTATTGACTCTAATTTTTCTCTTGCTTTTCCAGATTAGTGAAAAACAAAACTTTGTCAGTTGAAAGAAACCTTGTGTTTCATAACCAAAGGATTCGTCAGTTGATGCCTTTTGAATATGGGATCCAAGACAAACTAAAATAATTGTGTTAGGAGCTAAAGAAAACTAAATTATATGCTTCACTTTTAGGCAGTATGCTGACACATTCATTTTGGTAAGTTTCTGTGAATTTCATGCACTTGCAGCTGAGTGTGTGAAGAGTGTATCCTATTTTGATTACCCAATTTGGATTGATTAGCACTCTTGGATAAGTACTTTGTTAAAAAGCGTTTGAATTTTCAAACCTTATAAAAATAATTTTTGGTAAATTAAAGTGGTACAAAAGTTCTATTATAGCCCTTTTAGATAAGTACCGACTTAAGATACTAATTTTTCATGCATAAATTCCGGTGTATGGTGCTGGTTTTTCAAGTATAAATTCTGGTTATAGATGCATACTTTTCAAGTATAAAATGTTGGTTTGAATTCTGTTTTTTCAAGTATGAATTCTGGTTATAAAGTGCCGAGTTTGGTGCTGTTTTAATGGCTTAAAATGTAGTTCTACATGCTGAAAATGTTGCACATTGTATAGTTTTAAGGGGTTAAGGAATGCTGCATATGATACCATTTATATGCTGAGAAGTGTTACATTTGGTGATCTTTTAGAGGTGTATGAAATTCTATTTTATTGATTCAAGTTGCTTGATTAGGTAATCCTACTTTGGAGTAAACTAAAATTTGTTCGCTAAATGAATTGTGCGGTGATTCCTGTGATTTTATTTCATGGGGCTGTGGCTTGAAATAGGGTATCTGAGATTTTCACACTTCGAATTAAACCTTCGAGGTAGCATGCAATTAAAGATTAGTGTCTTCCATTTGGCTTTGTATCTTCCTTTTCTTTCATTTCTAACATGAGAAAAAGAAAAGGTTTGAAAAGCTACTGTCCAACAATTTTCATGCTTCAAAACAATGAGCATGATCAAGCATCCATTTCATCATATTTCTTTTGCTTGCTTGCATGGCGTATTATCATATTCAATTTGTTATTTTACACTTTTTAATTTTTTTCATGCATGTGTCTCAAATGGAGGTCGTTCTTAATATTTTGGCAGCTTGTTTAAATATTTCTAAACTTAAGGAGCAGGTGGGTGGTGAATTTTAACTTTTTTACTTTCCCTTTTGTGGTTGTTATGAGGTATTTTAAGCTTGAAGTTTTCGTTGAGTGACCTTATTGTGATATTGTCATTTTAATACGCCAGGTTCTTGAAGCATTTGCCTCTTGGCTTTGCCCAACGCGTGGGTATGAATTTCCTTTATTCATGTTTGAATCTAGAATTTATACGGTACAAACTTTTTCAATTTCTCTTATTTCTATTGTTTTGTTGTTCCAAGAGGTTTTGCATTAGATCAAATTCATAGTTGAGGATCTTGGAAATCCATACATAAGCACATCTTCTTCAAGCCATACTTTGAATGGTTAGGGATTGATTTACAATTATAGGTTTTTTGTTTTGGGATATTTAGTAAAACAACATTATAAACAAATAATTTGTTAATTTATTATCAAGATTTTGTAATACTAACAATTTTTATTTCAATGAATATATAAAGTTCTATTTTTTATAATTATATTAAATATGTGATTTGATAATTTAGCCATGTTTGGTTGATGACTTTGAAAAAGATTTCAATAATATATAAGTAGGATTTTTAATTGATAAAAATTCTAACAAAAGGAGGGTGCTAAATTTTTTTAAAAAAAATTGTGACTTAGGGGCGGTTTGAACCACCGCTAAATGAGAAACTAAACAACTATCGGCAGTCCAAAACCGCCCGTACAGACACACCAAGATTAAATCTCATGTTAAATTACTAGCAATCAAAAACCGCCGGTTATTAATGTTAACCATTGCTTAGCAATTAGAGGCGGTTGTTATAAAATGCCTCTAGACAAATGCAACAGTAATATTAAGTCAACCATCATTGGATTCATTCAACCATGGGTTAAAATCACTGGTAAAAACAAAAAGACCAACAAAGGATTTTTTTTTTTGGCCTTTTTATAGTGTTAGGTGATAGTAGTTTCTTGTTTGTCAGTTGTGCTAATCAAAGATATAATTATATATAAAATTCTATGACTTTCTCATCCTGTGATTATTGTAACCTAGGCAAACAAACTTTGATGCTAACTTTGTCTTGACTTAAATCTCATAGCTGAAACTCATTGTTGTTAAATTCATGAGTTGACTCTTCGATTTTAGCGAGTTTAAGTTTCTATTTAAGAAAATCGTATCAACTCGCTTATAAACTCAGATTCAATACAAATTTAGTTTAATTTATCTTTAATTGAAATAAACTCAATTAATTTTGTATTTTTTAACCGATTTTAATGAGTTACTATATAATTGAGTTAAATTGAATTTAAAAAAGACAAAAATTCTTAAATTTAATACAATTGGGTAAATATAAATAATTTTTTTTACAAATTAGTATAATTTAAATTATATTTTAATAAATTTCTTGTTGTATATTGTATTTTATGTTTAATTATTAACAAATATAAACTCTTATGAGTTTATGACACGAATCTACGTTACGAATTTATTTTTTATTTATAAGTTTACTTAAACTCACGAATTTGACAACCTTGCTGAAACTAGCATATAAACTAAAGCAATTTAGGCTAGTTTAATTTAACTCGGTTTAAAAATTAATAGACAAAACCTCTTAGTAATTGATTATACATTGATTATACAGTGACTTAAATGAGTGCAAAATATCTTTCCCCAAACTTATATATGGTTCTTGTTTAATTTTTTCTTTCCTGAAATGGTAGAAAATTCCATATTTCTCTATGGACTAATCTTGGGTTGTTTACCTTATTATTCATTGTTATTTTCTCTATCAGCCGCCCACTCATGGTTCCCAAATTAAGAAAACTCATGTATGAATTAGCCAAACAAGTTTCTCTAAGCTTGAATCATGGTTTATGATGAAATAATTACCATACGAGAGGAATTTACTCCACCCAATTACACTTGGGAGTTATGATTGGCCAGTTCAGCAAGCAAAGTAACCAAGGCAACAAAAAGAAGAAGAACAACATGGTTGTTGACAGCATTTAACATATGGATATGTACTTTCAATTTTATGTACGTGGAATACGGAGGATTTCCCTCTGATAGAGATGGAAGAACCAATACAAGACTAGTTTGTTAATATTTTATGGGTAAATTATTATTACCTTCTTTGAGGTTTGGGATTTTTCCCTCGGTACCCCTCTTATTTGAAGAATAATAGTCCTCTGTCCTCACTTAATGTTTTGTGCAACTTTTAATGGTGGCTATTCGCTTGCTAACGGTGTGCAAGCTGTTGAAAATGGGTGGAAAAGGATGACGGGGAAAGAAATATAAAAAAGGGCTGATGAGGTTGTAAGACGATTGAAATTGAATTTTAAAGAAAAAAAATACATAATTGTATTTGTTTTAAAATCGGTTAACATACTATTGTTAATAGAGGAGCACAAAGTTATTTTTCAAATAAGAGGATACGGAGAAATAAAATTCCAAGCTTAAAATGAGATAACAGTAATTTATTAACATTTTATTAGATTTTGTTATAGAGAATTAATTTTTTAAAAAAATTGATTTTTTACAATTAAATTATTTTGAGATCTATATTTATAATAAGAAATTATTGTAAGCCGATATTAAAAATAAAAATCGTATAATAAAAAAGGTAAAACGAGAGCATTACCCCATTTTATTTCTTTGTTCTACAATGGAAGTATTAATAGTTGATGACGACCATTACCAATCCACCGCAACTAGCTATTTAGTACCATCTAATACCCACCAGTTGATGTATCTATTACAATAATAAGTATTGAAATGGTTATAAATGCGATGGTGGCCTCTAACAATATCCATAATTGGAGGTAGACCATTTATAGTCACATTCCAAAAGGTTGTTGTCATAGTATTTAGTCTTTGCCTGTGGCCATCTGCCACAATGGCATCTTCCGTACGTAGGAGGGAATTTGGGGGTTTTGAACCCCTGCTTCCCTCTCTCCCAAAAATGAGTTCTCTTACTTCAATAAAAAAAAAAATTTAGTCTTTTTGTTTTGTAGTTATCTAACATAAATTTTTTTGTTTTTTTGTTAAAAGCATTTTAATAATTCAATCTTTTTTTAAAAAAAAATTATTAAAAAAAATACAAAAATATTTTAATTTTCTATTCTATGATAAACCGCACATTCAAACTAAGTTGGATTAAAGCCCACCTAAATCTAAACTTAGACCCAAATATTTTTATAGGGCTCCCAATAAAAATTTTGAAGTGAGATAAGCTTAGACTAAATATTAACCTTTTTTTAAATTTAAACTCAATACAAATTGTGAAATTAAACATATTCACACCTAGAAAATACAAAAATTAGATTTAGAACTCGTTTGATTGGGTGATGTAAAAGAAGAGAAAATATAAAAAGTATATAGGTGTAATAAAAAATTATTTTTATATCTTTACTTTTAAAAGATGATTTGGTGGTTAAAATAGTGATTTAATAAATGAAATAATAATTAAAAAATACGATATAATCATTACACAAATTATATAAATGCTTTATGTCTATTTCGCGTGCAACCAAATGGTCTCCCAATCTAGCTTCAGTTGCGGAGCTGCATATATACTATTATATACTTATGAAAGTAGGCAAATGCCCTATTAAGTTTTATAAATTTTAAGTGTTGTTGAAATTTTAAACTTACTAGACTCATATCACTTACCTTCACTAACCTTAGGGTCTTGGTTTCCCCATTGCTTAGCTTTCACTTGAAAAATTTGAATCTGGGTTGAGCAAGTTTTGAAACTTGAAGTAGGATTGCTTTTATAAAATAAAATAAAAATAAAAATAAAAACTCAACCCTTGCCCTATAATCAAGTCCATCGTGTTATTTAAATGATTAATTTCTTTCAAACTTACTTGATTAAACTTTTTAAGAAATTTAAAAATTCTATCCTTCATACTTCAAAAAAAAGGATTATTAATAAAACAATTTAGGGACGTGCGGTGGCCAAAAAAATTAAAAAAATTGTTTAAGTCTAAATTTTAAGTTTTTGTTTCAATTTCTAATTAAAAGACTATTTATATTTTATATTTTATTTTAAAAATAAACAAAATAAATATAAATTATTTAAATTAAATTTTAACAATCGAAATATCTTCCTTCCTATGCATACAAGGCAGAGAAATCTAGAGCACACCATGCAGAAGCGACAAGCACACCATGCTGCTCTCCTTCACAACCCATCACGTCATGTTTCCATATCTTCGAATTTCCTTGCCAGCTGTCCAATTAACCAGCTGTCACGTGTACGTACTTTTCCTTTCAGACCTTTTCTTACCAACTGTCAAAGAAAAACACACTGTTAAATTGCATAGCACCGGATTGTACTCATCCTTATCCATGCTGAATTTCACTCTAAAATTATGTTTAAAAAAGTCAGGCAGCTTTAGGATTTTATAGATTCGGTGAAACATGTATGACGTGAATATGAATTACACGTATCAATAGTGTTAAAATGAAATAAACTAAATTATATAATTGATGATTTTAGTAAAATTTAACGTTAGACACACGAAATACTTAATTAATGAAATAAATTAAATTAATTTTTATTCTTTAAATTATAAGAATTTAATTACAAAATTAACAGAAAAATAAAAAATAAGTAGAATCTAGGACAAATAGAATAATTCTATCTAAAATTGACCACTTTTTAGTTTTCATTTTGACTACAATAATAAAATTCGGTATTTGAAAAGAATATTTGGAAAGTATTTTTAAAAAAATTGCAAAAATTATAAAAAATTTTGTGATACTAATAGAACGTGAATTCCTACAACAATAAGGGCATGTGCTTGTAAGCCTTAATTGTTATATGATTTTTTTCTTTGTTACACAACATTGATTTTCTTTGTTGAAAGTTCGGTTCCCTATGTGAATTCTTTTTCCACACAGATTCAAAATACTGGACTTTAGCGGTCACTGTAATTTCGAAAGGGGGTTGTTCAAGAGAGAGAGAGATATTCCCCTGAAGCACATGCCTCAATTTTTCCAACTGACCAAAGGATTGCATAGACGCCTTCCTAAATGGAAGATGATCCCACTCCAAAACCCATTACGTCATACGCAATATATTCTTAAACGGGTTGATCAATTCTTACTTCAAAACTTGAGATAACTCATCATGTGAGTTAAGAATCTTTGCATTTAGTTGAACTTCACACATACTTCACACATACCAGAGTTTTTGGGGAATAACTGAATTTTTGCATGGAAGTCCATCAAACCCAGTCAAGAGTCATCATTAGCTTTAGCACTGCAGCACAAACCTCATGCAATGAATGAAGGATTAAATTATTTTTTGGAAAAAAATTAAACTAGTATGAAAGCAACCCAAAATAGGCAAAACCTGTTATGGTATTTGATTGAATGATGTTAAGGAGAGAAAATGTAAAATATAAATTAGTGTGATAGAAAACAATTTTTGTTTTTTAAAAAATTATTTGATAATTATAATAATGATTTGATAGATAAAATAAAAAATAAAAAAATAAAAAATATTATATAAATTATATAAAAAAAATACATTCACCATGAACCAAACAAGAGCTAACACTAGTATATATAATGCCATCCTATTTTTCAACATGCACGTGGGAAACGGAGCAACCAATTTGTTTGGTATGTAGAAGTCACAGATATTTTACTCTCCATTTCATATGATACTTGACTTAAACATTATGTAAATTAAAGAGAATCATTACTGATTGTAAATGTGATTTTATATCTCGAATTACGTGCCATAACTTTTTATTAAAATTAATTTTTCAAAAGTTTGAAAAGATTTACAAAGGGTCCTAAAACTAGTTAATAGACAAAACCTCCAAGTCACTGAAAACACAGTGACTTAAATGAGTGCGAGACAGTGACCTTAAAGGTCCGAGTTTTATTATTATTATTTTCTTAAATAGAAGAGGATTCCATAATTCTCGAGGTATTAATCTGGTTACTTACTTTATTATTCATTGTTATTTTCTCTAAGGGCCGCCCGCATCAAGGTTCCCAAAATTAAGAAGCCTCATGTATGAATTAGTCAAAGAAGTCTCAAGTTTATGCTTCACACACTTCATTTTCAGCTGCGATAACAACCGCGAGAAAAACGTAACGCCAAGGTGCTTATGCTTCACATACTTCATTTTCACCGGACCCAGATTCCTCCAATTAGAATGGTAACCGTTGAAGATGGAGCTAAATATAAATTTGAAAGGTATCTTTTTTTCTATAGAGAAATTAAAAATTTTAATTATAAAGATAAAAATTTTAGTTATAAAAAAGTACATTTTATATTATAAAATGCATAATTTTTTTTACTAATTACTCAAATTTTCCTCCTATTTTTATTTGTTATTCTTCAAGGAATAACTCCTCAAAATTAAAATTTTTGAAAAAAAAAAATTATACTTTATAACTATTAGTTGGGACAATTTCGAGGCATTTGCTATTGTTGATTTTTTTTTTTTTAAATTCAAATCCGTATCTACCCCCCGTGTGCTGTATTTTTGGAGAAATTGGTGAGGCTAGATCCGACTTCCCCATTTTTTTGTTTAACTTTTAAGGGAAGTCAGTGTTAATGGATCCGATTTCCATTGAAATTCATGACACTAAATTTGATTCCAATCAGGGTAATCTGTTGCAATATATGATCTTGTTACCATATATCTTGCTGCTGCGAGCTCCAGGCACCACCATATATTGTGAATCCTTCCAAAGTTCAAAACTAGCTGCCCCTTAATTTGCATTATTAGGGTAGGGCCATCATTGAAAAGGAAGATAATATCTGCATGCCTCATGAAAAATCTGAGTTCTTGTGCTGTACAATTTGGGAGTGGTGTTTCATCATCATATGAAAAATAAATATTTTAAAAAAATTATATTATGTTTACTTTATGCTTATCTTCTAATCTGATCTAATGTAACATTTTATTTTATATTAAGGTGTTCAATATTTTATCTATCACAGTATAATATTTAAAAATATAATTATATTATGTTTACTATATGTGTCAAAATAAAATATATTATTTTTCTATAATAATTTAAGTTTAACCTTTTAAAAAGTCTCTGAGAATAAAATTTTAAATACATTAGACCAATATAAAACGTATGTCTTTAAAATCCCTCAAATGCAGAGTTTAGTCTAAACAATATCCGATGGTACCCCATAACTGAATGTCCTTAAAATCCCTCAAATGCAGAGTTTAGTCTAAACAATATCCGATGGTACCCCATAACTGAACAATATCCAATAAAATTTCAAATTCATCATAAATTTAAGATCTTTACTGTAATTTAAAATATTTACAGTCATCATAAATTTTTAATTATAATTTAAAATATTTACTGTCATGAAATATTCTAGAAAATTATATTAAAAAATATACGACAAACATACTATTCTTAGTTTTGAAAATTTTACCAAAGCAACCTAAATTAATTTACGATCAAGATCCAAGGATGAATATTGATAATTTATTAATGCTGCTTGATTGCTTAAGATCTAATGAGGTGCAAATAATTAGACAACAAAAATGAAGGAGAAATTTGAAATTTTGTCGGATAAATTCTCTATAATACCCCATAACTGAACAATATTCGGTATAATTTTAAATTCATCATAAATTTTAAATTTTATCAAATAAATTTAAATAAAATTTATTTAAATTTTAAAATATATTTAAATTTATGATTACAGTAAAGATTTTAAATTTATCACGAATTTAAAATTTTATCAAATATTGTTCAATTATGGGATACTATCAGATATTGTTTAGGCAAAATTCTCCATCTGAAGGATTTTAAAGACATACCCCTCATATGGTCTAATGTATTTAGAATTTTATTTTCAGAAAAATTTTCAAAGGTTAAAGTTAAATTATTAAAGAAAAATAATATATTTTATTTTGACACATAGAGCAAACATAATATAATTATATTTTTAAATATTTTATTGTGATAGATATATATATATAAATCTTAATATAAATTAACATGTTACATTAGATCAGATTAGATGTTAAACAAGAAGAAATATAATCATTTTTTTAAATATTTGAATTACACTTATTAATAGTGTTAAAATGAAATAAACTAAATTATATAATTGATCATTGTTAGACGCACACAAATAATTAATGAAATAAATTAAAGAAAAAATTACATTCAAGAACTTAAATATTATAAACTTTGTAATAAAAGATTTTAAAAATTAAAATTATCTATAAAGATTACAATTATTATCAAATTTTTAAAAATTTATTACTGGATTTAAAAAAATTACTATTAAAGTTGTAATTTTAACAGTAATTTTTTTAAACTTAATAGTAACCCTCTTAAAATCTAATAGTAATTGTAATCCTTTAAGGTAATTTTAATTTTTAAAATTTTTTATTATAAATTTTACAAGATTTGGATCTTTATATGTAATTGTTCTTAAACTAAACTAATTTTCATTCTTTAAATTATGAGAATTCAATTACATAATTAACAAAAGATTAAAAACTAAGTAAAATCTAGGACAAATAAAATAATTCGACCTTAAATTTACCACTTTCTGGTTGTCGTTTTAACTATATTATTAAAATTTGGTATTTGAAAAGAATATTTCGCAAGTATGCATAAAAAAAGTTAAAAACTTCTTTGCTAAATTGATAACAAATTTTGTGATGCTAATGGAACGTGAATTCCTACAACAACGAAGCAATGTCCTCGTAATCCCTTTCCAACTAACCAAAGGATTGCAGAGAGGCCTTTCTAAATGAAAGATGATCCCCCTCCGTAACCTGTTACGTCACGCACAATATGGTCTTAAACCGGGTTAATCAATTCTTACTTCAAAACTTGAGATAACTCAGCATTTGAGTTAATAATCTTTGCATTTAACTTGAACTTCACGCATGCCAAAGTTTTCTGGGCATTAACTAAATTTTTTGCATAGAAGTTCATCAAACCCAGTCAAGAGTCATCATCATTAGCAATTCGGCACAAACGTCATGCAAGCATCAAATTCATTTTTGTAAAGTTTAATGGTACACACAATAAAGTGAATTAAATTGATTTTTTTAAAAAAATTATGAGAACTGAATAACAAATTAGACATATTAACTATCAAAATAAAATTAACAATTAAATAAAATTTAGGGACAAATAAAATAATTCAAACTAAAATTCACCTCCTTTTAGTTTTCACTACATTAATAAAATTTGGTATTCGAAAAAAAAAAATTTGGCATGTATGAAAAAAAAAACTTCTTGCAAAAATCATGACAAATTTTGCAATACGAATAGAACGTGAATTCCTACAATAAAAAAGCCATGTCTGTGTTATCCTTGTTTTATGGAATTATTTCCAACTTCTGTTCATTTTGTCCTTTGTTACACAACATTAATTTTCTTTGTTGAATGTTAGGTTAATTCACATATTCAAGTGGATCCAATATTCCTATATATGTGTATTCTTTTTCCACTTGTATAGATTCAAAATACTGGACATTAACGGTCACTGTAATTTCTAAAGTGAGTTGGGTAAGAGAGAACACGAGGGATATTCCCCCTAAAAGATGCTTCAATTTTTCCTATTGACCAAAGGATTGCAGAGACGCCTTCCTAAACGGAAGATGATCCCACTCTAACCGATTACATTTTATACAATATATTGTTAAACGGCTTTGATCAATTCTTTACTTCAAAACTTCAGATAACTCTGCCTGTGAGTTAGTAATCTTTGCATTTAACTTGGACTTCATAGACCTCAGTTTTCTAGGAAATAACTATTTTTGCATGGAAGTTCATCAAACCGAATCAAGACACAAAAACTACAGCACAAATCTCATGCAAAGAAGCATCAAATTATTTTTCTAAAAGAAGGAAACTAGTATGAACGCAACCCAAAATAGACAAAACCTGCCATCACTAACACTAGTATGAAGGCAATCCTGCCATTCTTTTTCAGTTTTTACATTATAGGAGAAAGACATTTTTAGGGCTTAAACATCAAAACCATATTAAACTAAATTAAATCTATAACAATTAATAGACAAAACCTCTTAGCAATTGAATATACAGTGACTTAATACCATACAAGCTGTAGAATTCCAGTTTTTGTTAGCACATTGAAAAAAATATATATGGACTTCATAGACCTTAATTTTTTGGGAAATAACTGAATTTTTGCATAGAAGTTCAACAAACCCAGTCAAGACATTAACACTACAGCACAAACCTCATGCAATGAAGCATCAAATTATTTTTTGGAAAAACATTAAACTAGTATGAAAGCAGTCCAAAATAGACAAAACCTGCCATTACTAACACTAGCATGAAAGCAATCCCGCCATTCTTTTCTAGTTTTCCCATTAAAGGAGAAAGACATTGTTAAAGGTTAAACATCAAAATCATATTAAACTAAAATCTATAACAATTAATAGACAAAACCTCTTAGCAATTGAATATACAGTGACTTAATACCATACAAGCTGTAGAATTCTAGTTTTTAGTAGCTCGATGAAAAAAATTTGAACCTCATAAACCTTAATTTTTTGGGAAATAACTGAATGTTTGCATAGAAGTTTATCAAACCCAATTAAGACACTAACACCACAGCACAAACCTCATGCAATGAAGCATCAAATTATTTTCTAGAAAAACATTAAACTAGTATGAAAGCAACCTAAAATAAACAAAACCTGCCATCACAAACTCTAGCATGAAAGCAATCTCGCCATTCTTTTCTAGTTTTCACATAATAGGAGAAAGACATTTTTAAAGGATAAACATCAACATCATATTAAACTAAAATCTATAACAATTAATAAACAAAACCTCTTAGCAATTGAATATACTGTGACTTAATACCATACAAGCTATAAAATTCTAGTTTTTAGTAGCTCAATGAAAAAAAATTGAACTTCATAAACCTTAATTTTTTGGGAAATAACTGAATGTTTGCATAGAAGTTTATCAAACTCAATTAAGACACTAACAGCACAGCATAAACCTCATGCAATGAAGCATCAAATTATTTTTTGGAAAAATGTTAAACTAGGATGAAAGCAACCCAAAATAGACAAAACCTGCAATCACTTACACTAGTATGAAAGCAATCCCGCCATTGTTTTCTAGTTTTCACATTGTAAGGGAAAGACATTTTTAAAGGTTAAACATCCAAATCATATTAAACTAAATTAAATCTATAACAATTGATAGACAAAACCTCTTAGTAATTGAATATACAGTGACTTAATACCATACAAGCTGAAGAATTCCAATTTTTAAGAGCTGAGCGAAAAAAAAATTGAACTTCATAGATCTTAATTTTTTGGGAAATAACTGAATTTTTACATAGAAGTTCATCAAACCCAGTCAAGACACTAACACTATAGCACAAACCTCATGCAATGAAGCATGAAATTATTTTCTTGAAAAATGTTAAACTAGTATGAAAGCTACCCAAAATAGACAAAACCCACCATCACTAACATTGGCACGAAAGTAATCCTACTATTCTTTTCTAGTTTTCACATTATAGGAGAAATATATTTTTAAAGGTCAAACATCAAAATCATATTAAACTAAAATCTAAAACAATTAGTAGACAAAACCTCTTAGCAATTGAATATACAGTGACTTAATACTATACTAGCTTTAGAATTCTAGTTTTAGTAGCTCAACAAAAAAAAAAAAATTTAAACTTCATAAACCTTAATTTTTTTGGGAAATAACTGAATTTTTGCATAGAAGTTCATCAAACCCAGTCAAGACACGAACATTACGGCACAAACCTCATTTAATGAAGTATCAAATTATTTTCTTAAAAATCATTAAACTAGTATGAAAGCAACCCAAAATAGACAAAACCTGCCATCACTAACACTAGCATGAAAGCAATCCTGCCATTCTTTTCTAGTTTTCACATTATCGGAGAAAAACATTTTTAAAAGTTAAACATCATAATCATATTAAACTAAAATCTATAACAATAAATAGACAAAACCTCTTAGCAATTGAATATACAATGACTTAATACATACAAGCTGTAGAATTTCAATTTTTAGTAGCTCAGCGAAAGTCACGCAGATTAAGTCATCAACTCCCCGAGTACTTCTCCAGGGACTAGGGATTTAATTACTCCACCCAACTGCACTTGTTGACATGACTGGGCAATTGAGCAGGCACTAGAGGAACTGAATATGGCCTTGGATACGACACTTCACTTGAACACTTGAAGCTTTAAGTGATGAAGCAACAAAGTGCAGTTGAAGCTTTATTCTGCTGGCATTAATGTTACAACGTGTGGTAATAATAATAAAGAGGTGGCATTGCTATTAAATGCATTCAGCTTTTTTGCCATTAGTAGGGGACTCCATGAGGCCCCATGTTTCTTTTTGATATTACGTTCTTACTTTTTTTTTTTGAACCCATTAACCCATACGTCAATTACCCCCACTACGCTGTGGAAAGTTGTTGCAAAATTATTTGCTAATCTTTTTGTTTTGCAGTTTTCTGACATAAACTTTTTTTTGGTACTTTTTTGTTAAATTTTTTTTAATAATCTAAACTTTTTTCTTTTTTAAAAATAATTTTCAAAAAGATACAAAAAATTTTAAATGTTCTATTCTATGGTAAAATACACTTACGCCCAAACTAAGTTGTGCTAACGCTTATCCAAGCCCAAGCTTAGACTCAGATATTTTTACTTGGATTCAAACAAAAATTTTTGAAGAGAGATAGGATTAGACTTAATATTAACTTTTTTTATTCAAACTCAAACACAAATTATGAAAATAAATAGATTGAAACTAAAAAATACAAAGATTAGACCTAGTCTAGCTTCAATGGTTTGTGTTGCTAGCGAGTAGCTTCTCTCAAGTCGTGGGGCCAACATGGTACGGTGCAATGAGGCTGTTTTGGCCTTTTTATTTTTTAAATTACAAAATTCAAATATGAAGATAAGAATTATAATTATAAAAAAATTATATTTTAAGAATTTTAATTATATTATATAATTAAAATTTTAAGCTCATAATTATAATTTTTATCTTTATGTTTAAATTTTTTAACTTAAAAAAAAAGTCCAAAATCACGTATCTGCACTGAATCATTTTAGCCCACGAATTGAGAGAAGTTGCATGCGTATAGATGAGTTTGATGCTGATGTCATTGCTCACGTTGATAACCATGACCTCATGTTTCAACCTCAAATTTCCTTTAAGTCAACCTTTTGCCATCGAGCAATTTTTGCTTGCATCTGCATGTTACATTATTTATACATTTAATAATTAAAATTTATTTTATATATAGATTTTATTTATATTACATATAAATTTTATCTGTACAAAATTAATTTTAATCATTAATTTTTTTAGATGCATCATGTTCCAAGTGCAATTAAAAAAATTTCCTTGCCAAGTGCCGAAATAAGATCACCATGCTACTCTATAAATTGAAGCTGTAACCAAATATAAGCAACCTTTTATATTATATTGTAGTCCTCAAGTACTCCACACCCAACTTCCCAATGAAGACTGCATTGCTTATACTCTTTTTCCTTCTCTTTGTCTTCTACAGAGAGCTGACTGCCCAAGAAGTTGTGCTTGACGTCAACAACAGTCCTGTTATACCTGGTCAACCATACCAAAATTGATATTTGAGTAAAATTTAGGGACAAATAAAATAATTCAACCTAAAACTTACCTCTTTTTAGTTTTAGGTTTAACTGCACTAATAAATTTGGTATTCGATTGAAAAAATATTTGGCAAGTACGAAAAAAAAAACTTCTTGCAAAAATTGTAACAGATTTTGTGACGCTAATAGAACGTTAAGTTCCTACAACAATAGAGCCATATCCTGTGTTATCCTTGTTATATGACTTTTCCTTTCAACTTTTGGGGGGGGGGGGGGTGGTTTACACAACATTAATTAATTTTCTCAATTGTAATCTAGTATGAAAGCAACCCAAAATAGACAAAACCTACCGTTAGTACCTAGTATGAAAGCAATCCTATTGCTCAATATGGAAGGAGAAAACGGACCAATCAGTAAGTTGTTCGGTACGTAAAAGTCACAGATACTTTACTTTTTACTTCATATGATGTATACTTCCCAATTTTCACATTACAGGAGAAAGACATCTTTAAATGTTAAACATCAAGTCCTATTAAGCCAGATCTATAAACATTAATAGACAAAACCTCTTAATAATTGAATATACAGTGACTTAAAGGAGTGCAAAACTTCTTTCCTCAAACTTATATATGGTTTTTGTTTTTTATTTTTTTAAATGGGAGAAAATTCCATAATTCTCTAGGGACTAATCCTGGTTTATTTACCTTATTATTCATGCTTATTTTCTCTAATGGACCCCAACACCATGGTTCCCAAATTAAGAAACCTCTTGTATGAATTAGTAAAAAAAGTCTCTCTTAACTTGAAGCATTGTTTATGATGAAATAGCTACCATAAATGCTATAGAATTCAGGATTTTAGTAGCTCACGAAAGTCACATAGATCAAGTCATCAACTAACAGTGCTTCTCCAAGGACTAGGAATTTACTCCATCTAACTACGCTTATGATTGGCCAGTTCAGCAGACACAGTAACGAAGGCAACAAAAAGAAGAAGAAGAACAACATGGTGATTGACTGCATTTAATACATGCAGATGCGCTTTCAATTTTATGTATGTGGAATACAAAGGATTTCTATGTGATGGAGATGGAAGAACCAATAATACAAGAATAATTTGTTGATATTTTATGGGTAAGATATTAATACCTTCTTTGTGGTTTGGGTTTTTTCACTCGGCACCCCTTTTATTTGAAGAATAATAGTGCTCTGTCCTGACTTAATATTTTATGCAGCTTTTGACGGTGGCTATTCGCTTGCTAACAGCGTGCAAGCTGTTGAAAATGAGTGGAAAAGGATGACAGGGAGAGAGAAAATAAAAAAGCTGATAAGGCTGGAAGAGGATGGAAATTGAGCTGTAAGAAAAAATATGTAATTGTATTTGTTTTAAACTGCATTAACATTCTATATTATGTTAATAGGGGAGCACCAAGCTATTTTTTAAATAAGAGGATACCGTGAAATAAAATTCAAACTTAAAAAGAGATAATAGTAATTTATTGACATTTTATGAGATTTCGTTATAGAGAATTTAATTTTTAAAAAAAATTGAATTATTTGCGGTTAAATCATTTTGAGATCTATATTTATACTAAGAAATTATTGTACACTGCTATAAGAAAAATCCAATAATAAAAAGATTCACCATAACATTACCCTATTTTATTTTCTCTTTCCACAGTGGTTGAAAGCGTTAATAATTTATGGTGACCACTACTAATCTGCTACAACTATGTGTCTATTACCATAATAAATTCTAAAATGGTTATAAATGCCATAGTGGCCACTAACAATAAGCATTATTGGTGGCAGGCTATTTATAGTCGCGCTGTAGAAAGTTGTTGTAATATTGTTTTTTAGTCTTGTTGTTTTGCAGTTTTCTATCATAAAAAATTTTTGTACTTTTTTGTTAAGATTTTTTTAATAATCCAAACTTTTTTCTATTTTTTAAATATTCTTCAAAAAAATACAAAAATATTTTAATTTTCTATTATATCATAAAATACACTTAAGTCTAAACTAAATTGTGCTGAGGCATATCCAAGCCCACGTTTAGACTTAAATATTTTTATTTGGATCTAAATAAAAATTCTTGAAGAGAGATAGGATAAGACTTAATATTAACTTTCTTATTCAAACTCAAATACAAATTGTGAAAATAAAGAGATTGAACCCAAAAAAAATACAAAAATTAGACCTAGTCTCACTTCAATGGGGTGTGTTACTAGTGAGTAGCTTCTCTTAATTCGTGGCGCCAACATGATGTAGTTCTATCAGGCCATTTTGGCTTTATTTATTTATTTATTTTTAAAATTGTAAAATTTAAGTATGAAAATAAAAATTATAATTATAAAAAAATTATTTTTTAAGAATTTTAACTGTACTGTATAATTAAAATTTGTAAAGTGTAATAAATTTTTAAGCTCAGATATAATTTTTATCTTTATGTTCAAATTTTTAACTTAAAAAAATTTAAAAAAAAGGGCCAAAATCACGTAACTGCACCGGCTTATGTTGGCCCAGGAATTGAAGTCGTATGCATATAGATGAGTTTGGTGTTAATGTCATTGCTCTCGTTCATAACCATTACATCATGTTTCAACCCCATATTTCCTTTGCGTCATCCTTTTGCCAACTGTCGAAATAAGATCACCATGCTACTCTATAAATTGAAGCTGTGCAAGCTCCCATTTACACACCCAGGAACCAAAAATAAGTAGTCCTCAAGTACTCCACACCTAACTTCCAAATGAAGACTGCATTGCTTGCACTCTTTTTCCTTCTCTTTGTCTTCTATAGAGAGCTGATTGCCCAAGAAGTTGTGCTTGACGTCCATGACAATCCTGTTACAACTGATCGACCATACCACATTCGTGAGGCCGCAAACCCTAGCCTAGCAGCTTCACTTGATCAAATTGGAGATCAAACCTGCCCGATTTCAGTGGTATTGAGCATTGATCCTAAGCAGGTGATTTTTCGTACCGATAACAATAGGGCAGAAGTTATCACAACAGAACAACGCTTGAGTATTGAATTTTCCTTGGTACCTGAGTGTGCTGGATCATCTAACTGGACACTTCAAGCTGATAATATTTCGTATCCTATAGTGATTGGTCCACCTAAAATTCCTCTCCCTAAATATCCATTTAATTTTGTAATTAGGAAAGCTCGAGATCAATTTGATGCATATAATCTTTTCTTCTTCCTCGATGGATTCGAGCAAGCTCTTGCAACCCAACCTTACAATGAACAAGAAGAACTTTTGGTTTTGATGAATCCGTGCTCCGAGAAAGCACTCAAGGTCAAGTTCTACCTTCCTGAAGATTGTTATTCCAATCATGTGCGTAATAGTTTCATTTAAGTAATAATGTATACCTTGGTGTGTGATATTGCTGATACTGTTTAATGAGCACTGTAATATTGCTCTAAATAAATCAGCACAAGTAAGGATGATGTTATGAACAAATGTTGTTTATTATATATTGAAAGACTTTTTCTATGAATATGTGATAAGATTTGAAAATTATTTGAATTTAAGATGTTTGTTTAGACTTCTCGCAATCACTTTCTCTAATCTATTAATTTTATAATATTTGACTTTTAAAAGACTTTTTAATAATGACCAAAAAATTGCTACAAAAAGTGAAGAGGCGACCCAATAAAGTCGTTACTAAAAGTTTTAGTACAAAAACTTTTTTATTTCTTAACTTAAAAAAAATTAAAAGCTTTTGTAATGATTAAAGGGTCACCATAAAAAATGTTATTAGAGGCGACATTCAAGCGTATTACTAAAAGTTTTAACACTAAAATTTTTTTATTCCTAGCTTAAAAAAAGAATTTAAAGACTTTTGTAATAGCTAAAAAGATCTCCACAAAAAATGTCTTCAGTAACAATCTCTCAAAGTCTTTACTAAAAAGTTTTTGGAGGGGACTTTTCACGAGTTACTATTAAACGTTTTAGTTATAAAATAGGCATACTTTGAATGAAGGCTTTTTTATGACAATTTCTAATATTTACCATTAAAAGTACATTTCAGTGACAACTTCTAAAATTACTACAAAAAGTCATCATTAATTTTTTTTTTTTTTTACAATGAGGCTGAACATCTTGCAAAAATTATAACAAATTTTGTGATGTTAATACATCCTAAATTCTCACAATGATAAAGCCTGTCATATGTTATCGGTGTTATATTACTTCTTCCTCTTACTTCTTCCTTTTTTTCTTTTTTCACTTGATACACAACTTCCTCTGTCAAAAGTAAAGTTCACATAGTTACAGTTAGGGAAAATTAAACAGTAACTTAAGTTTGCAAAAAATAATTTTAAAAAGAGTATAGTTGCAAACTTTGAAAATGATTGTAACTTCGAAATAACTTTCTCGTAACAAGATTTTTGACTATAAATTTTATACATTCAAAGTCTTTAGATTATAATTTTTCTTTACATTTAAAAATGAATAAAATGTGATTGGGGTTTTTTGAGCCTTATCATATTATTTTATTAAAAAAATACTTTAAATCTATTTTCATAAAAATAATTATTATAACCATATCTAATAAATTGAGTGAAAATAGGTACTTAAAACTTTGGCTTTCATTTTTATAATTTTATGTTAAAGTAGAAACTAATGATTTTAATTTTATTGGAACTCGAAAACATAAGTTTCAATATTACCAAGCCCCTAGGCCTATCATGAACATGTATGAGGGGAGGGGTGTGATTTAGGGGCAGAAGGCTTCTCTCCCGTCTTCTATCTCTATCCAATCGTCTAGTTTGTGTATTTTCTTCTCTTTCTTATTCTGTTTTCAATATTTTAAAAGGTAAAAAAATTAAAAAAAAAACACTTAATCTGTGAGACTAGATCAACTGGAAAGAGGATAGATGGGAGAGAAGTTGAACCAGATTTAGGGGAGCTAATATGAGATGTGGGTGTGGAGAATATACAAATATATAAAAGGCTTGGGTGGAGAATAATATATATATATATATATATGCACATATGAAAAAAAAAAAAATATATATATATATATATATAAAATATTATATATAAAAGAATTATTATATAAAATATTATTTAATTTTTAATATAAAATAATAACATATAATTAATAATTATAAAAATTTATTTTTTATAAAGTCATATTTTTAATTAAACTTTAATTTTGCTTTAAGGTATTTATATAAAATAATATTTTTATTTTAAATTAAAAATATTATATATAAAAAAATCTCAATTTATTTAAAATAATATATCAGTTTAAAATACCACTAAATCTTATTTGGAATAATATTATTAGATTAAGCATCTTCATTTTATTTTTTGCCATAATCCAAGCATCAACAGTTTGGAAGTGTTTTTCAAATAAAAATAATTTTTTTTAAAAAAAGTAAAAATAAATTTATAATTTTTGTATAATAAAAAATTATTTCAGTAAATATTTGTTATCATTTGTTATCATTTATTTATTTACTATAATTTAATTCTTCTTAACTTATTTGTACAAAATAATATTTTTAATCTTATTAAAAATCTCATAAAAAAATCATCTCAACTTAAAAAAAAATTTTGAAAAACAATTTGGGTGTCAATTTAGTGCTTCATAATTTTTTTGGGGGCATCATTATAGTAATTGAGATGTGATTTGTTTTAATTCTACTCTTCTAGCTATTAAAATAATAATAGTATAACTTATATGTCTATGCATAACTAACTTAATTTATTCAATGATTTTTAGACTGAACAAATTTAAAATTAATATCTATATGAAAACTATTATATATTTTTAAAAATTCTTAAATAAATACAACATGCATATACATTTTAAATTTATTTAATCTAAAAAAATGTTAATAGTTTTTTACATGCTTGCATTTTAAGTTAATTTTGCGTATACATATAAGTTATAAATTTCACCGAAAACCATATGGATGCCTTAATTAATAACATACTTGCATTTTATAATTTTCATATTCTATTTAATTTAAAAATTAATATCTGGACAAAATATTATGTACAAATACTAAGGTAAAGCAAGATGAACATGAGAAGAACATAATTTTTTTTTTATAAGAAAATTTTTTTATAAGAAAACTATACTCCCTTCCTACCCAACTTTAAGGCTAGCGACCGCACCAGTTGCTCATGTAATACATAAAAACCACCAATAACTACAACGGAAACTACTAAATTTCAATTTTATTTTCACATTCAACATTTCCCTTCCATTATCTACTTTGGAAGCTATAGCAGTTTATCCTTCATTCATATTTAATTTCTTAAAAAATTATATATATATATATATATATATATTGAATATGAAAATTATAAAATACAAATTTGTAAAAAAGCTAGTAAAAATTTTATTTAGATTGAATAAATTTAAAATTTATATGCACGTTGTATTTATTTAAGAATGTTTATAATTATATAATAGTTTTTATCTAGATATTAACTTTAAATTTATTCATTATGAAATTATTATTTTAATAGCTAGAAGAGTAAAATTTAAACAACTCGCACTCTCACTTACTAAAATAATGCCCAAAAAAAATTAACACCCAAGTAGTTTTTCAAAGATTTTGTTTTAAAAATAAAATATAAGAGATTTAGTTTAATAATATTATTCCAAATAAGATATGTAAATGTTTTAAGCAAATTTATTATTTTAAATAAGTTGTATTTTTAATTAAAATGTACTTTTCTTTAATTTATTTATAGAAAATAATATTTTTACTCTTTTGAAAAATCTTATACTAAAAAAAGTATATCAACTTTATAAAAATAAATTTATATAATAATAATTATTATTAATTAAAATATATTTTTTATATTAAAAATTTAAATAATATATTATATACTATTTATATATATATATATATATATATATTTCAAAGAGATATATATATATATATATCATTTCCCTCTCCCCACTCCCATTATCCCCCCCTTTTCTTTCACACACGTTTCCCATGTCAGCTCCCTTCGATCCCATCTCTTCCTAGCCTACTTTTTTCGTGCTTGGAGGCTTGATCATGTCGGAATCATAATTTTAAATTGCAATTATAGTTGGGGTTACATTGTGATCGCAATTATGATTGCAGTTGTGATTGCAATTATAGACATTGAGGATAATATAAAAAAGATTACGAGTGTTGTAGTCAGGATCGTAATTTAGAACCATAGTCAAAACCTTGTTCCGTTCCGACTTTAACATAAAATTCTTAAAACAAATTAAAAAGTGAAAATTAGAATTACAAGTTTTGATTTTTACTCAATTTATATGATATAGGTATAATAATTTTCATAAAAACAGATTTAAAGTATTTTTTAATAAAATAATAGGATAAGGCTAAAAAACCCCCAAAACGAATGCATAAGTTCGCAACGTGTTGTTTCCTTATAGTTGATCTTACACTTAGCCCGTTGACACTTAGACCTTATTTGATTGACTAATGAAGATGAATGTTTTTTTCAATATAGTTGTATAATATTTATTATATTTTTATAATTATTATTTTATTTTATTTATTAAACAATTATTTTAATCATTAAATTATTTTTTAAGGGTATAAAAATTATTTTTTCATTTTACCTAACTCTACATACCTACTCTTTATATTACATCTCTTTTTATATTATCTACTCTAATATCCCCTCAAAAAACAGGCGCAAAATGTAATTAATATTTTTTTTGGGCTGAGTGTAATTAATATATTCTATGTCATAAATTTTATTACCAATTAAGTGGACTAGTTTGCCAATTTTATACTCAATTATTGAATTTAGATTTTTTCAAGTAAAAAGTTTATAAAATATTTTTAAAATAAAAGAATAAATAAATAATCTTATACACAATTTTATTTTTTATATCACATTTTCTTTCATTATATAAATATTTACAGGCTTTACAGTTTTTAAAAGATTCAAATTCATTCAAGCACGTATCAATCACTATTCGTTCTGCATCTAACTATGATTAGCTTACACGGGTACATCTATGCTGTATCAGTATTGTCACTCATTTTTTTAGCTTCAATTGCTTTGTTCACACGAAGAGCTTATTTTACTTGTACTATTTAACATGAAAAAGCATGGGGAAGCTACGAAAGCTTTAACATTTCACAGCTTCCTTAATTTGTGTACACAAGCTCTTACTCACTTTTATCGTACTAACCAACACCTCATTTTTAATTGTTTAAATATACGAAAGAGAGGGTGGTGCCTATCAAAGTCTTACAGAGACAAGAGACTTTTAAGTCGCTTTAAATAAAAACATTCTTAAGTTTGACTGGATGATATAAAAAAAATAGAATATAAAAATGAGTAAATAAAATAAAAAATAACTTCTATACCTTTATTTTTAAAAAGATAATTTAATTGTTAAAATAATAATTTAATGAATAAAACAAGAAGTACATAAGTATAATAGACATTACACAAATTATATAAATATATTACGTCTATTTTGGTGAACCAAATAGTTCTTTTTACAAAAAAATAGATTTTTAGTAACAATTTTTAGTAACAACTGAAAAAAGTTGCCACTAAAAAAAATTTGGACAATGATTTTATTAAATTGTCTCTAAAAGTTGTCGTTGAAATACTATTTTTAATTTTGACACAATATTTAGTGATGACAAAAAAAACCATTAAAACTATTTAATAACAATAAAAAAATTGTCGCTAAATACTTTTAGTAATAATATCAACATTGTCGCCACCAAAATATCACATTTAGTGATGACATTTTGGTTGCAATTGAAATGTTGCCACTAAAATTAACTTTTAGTAGCAACAAGTTGACGTTGCCACTAAAGATAATTTTCAGTGGTGATAGTTTGCATAATTTTTTGCTAATATATACTTTTTTTGCCAAACTTTTAGTGACGTTAAAAGTTGTTGTCTTTAAAAGATCTTTTAGTGGTGATTATTTTAGTCATCTTTAAAAGTTTTGACATAAATTTTTTTATCAATTAAAAATATTTGTGCTAAAACTTTTAGTGGTAATGGGCTCTAGTTGTGATACCATATTAAGACTATACTTAATATATATTACAATTGGTATAAAACATTTATTTTCATGAAAAATTAACACTTTTAGTAGTGGAAATAACCGTTATCAAAATTCAAATTAATTCATTTTTAGTTAAATGGATTATGTGAATTTCCCAAAGCTATCTTCCATCCATAACATACTTATTCAACCAGAAACATTACACTTCAAAAGCTTAAATTTTGGGTTGGAAGCATACATTTCAAAGTGCACATCACACTTGCATTTTTCACATGTTCCATATTTTAATATAAATTTTAAAAATTTATAATTAATTTTAAAAAATTTCAAATCGTGCAAATTAAGGCTTTTTTGGAAAGCTTAGAACATCCTCTAACTACCATAAAAAATTTAGATTAAAATAATATTATTTGGCCCATGAAATTCCAATGAAACAGTAATGGGGTTTAGAACATGTTCTACAACAAATTAGAAATTTCAAAAATTTATATCTCATTCTATAGAGCTTCAAATTGTGTGCTTTTGGTGGCTATGAAAAGCTTGTAATGTCAATTATATGCTTGTAAAATATTATAGGCACTAGACTTCATTAGCCCCCTAAATGATACAAAAAATTAGACTAATTATATGTACAGTAATAATAACAATTTCTGCATAATTTAGCCAATTTTAAAAAATCATAATAAATTCTCTAGAACTTAAAAAATAGTGCTTTTTTAATTCTATGAGAAGCTCTAGATAAGATCTATATGTTTAACAAATTTCATGCCAAAATTGGTCTATTTGTTCTGGTTTTAGTTTAGGGCAAAAATATAGTAAAAAATGGGCTCAAAATGGCATCAAATGGTACCAAATGACTTTCTACATGAATGATGTAACACCCCATAATTAATTAAAGTATTAATAATGGATTAGATTAATTAGGCATAATTAATATGGGTTTGAAATTTAATTAGGATAGAAATTTTATCTAGGCTTAAATTAATAGATCATGAAAAAAGGCTAATGGAGGCCCAATTGGTTAGGTGCAGACCCAACCCAATTTAGTGTGATGGAAGCCCAAAATCCACCTTGTATAGACTCTTTTAAGTGGCCCAATGACCTTTATGCAGACCTAAAATCCTTGGGCTCTTAAAATTTGGTCTGGCCCAATTGGATTTCAGCAGCCCAACACTTTAAAAAAAACTGGCCCAACAAGCAAAAATCTGAAGCCCAAATGAAGATGGACCTTGGAGAAACCCATGACCCATATTTGACCCAACTAAAACCCAACTTAAACCCTAATGCTTCAGCTACTTTCTCATTTGCTGAAACTCAAGAAGCAAATTCGGAGGTTGAGAAGGAGGCTAGGGTTGGGGGCAAGAATTCTGCATTTTCTCACATTTAGAGCAAGATTCAACCAAGGTAATAGTTATACAACTTAATCCCATCATCTTCCTCTTTAATTTGGTCTGATTAGTTTTTCATTTGGAGTATTTTCACCCTACTCAAAATCTGAAATATGAAAATTTAGGGATTTTCTTGGTGAAATTCGTAGGTTGAGGTTAGGGCTGACCTTGGGTGAGTTTAAACCCTCCATTATGATGCTTCATTTGTTAATTTGAGACCCCTATAGCTGATTTATAAAATGGGTATTAATTCTATACGAATTTGATTAGGATTTTGGGTGGAATATTGAGTTTTCTGGTGAAGGACACTCTAATCTGAATTTGGGATTTGTGGTGGCTGTTGCAAATTTATCTACAAGTGAGGTAACTGGGTTTATATTAATTCCATGTATATATTTGATTTAATTTCATATGTTGCTGTATATAAATGATTTGAAATATTGAATGAATTGATTGGCTATCTGTTGAATTATGATTGGACCTTGTGAGTCCATGGTGGAACTGTGGTGCGGCTGCCACCCGTGCATATGCTTCGATCGGGCACCGAGTTATGATCAAACCCCAGATGCACTGAGCCCTGGTTGTGCTCAATAGGGAGTAGGTGCCGTGGACGGGCCTCTCTCGGTGTTAATGGCCTTTAACATGTAATAATATGATTGCTAGTATGGGATAGGAATCATGATAGCCTAATTGTTTCATTTGCTGATATGATGGATATGATTCTGCTGTTGATTTTAATTTATGCATATATGCTAATTAAACTGGATATATGATGGAATTGCCTTGGTTACTGAGATTTAAATCTCACCCCATTTCATGGGATTAACATTTTAGGTGAAAGTTCTTCGGGTAAGGATAAAGGGAAGCAAGTGGATGAAAATCCATGAGCTCCAACATATGGGAGAAGGCTACACTTAGGCAAGCTTATTTTGTAGAGATGTAATTTTATTATTAGTTCATATAGCATCCTCATGTATTCATGTTGCCAAGTGTAGGCCTTCATATTTTGTTTGATTGAAATGTAACCGTTAAGGATTTAAGTCTCATTATAGTTGAATATTAATGTATGAACTTATAGTATCATATATATAGTCATGTTGAAATTGTGATATGGATTACCATATGGGAACTGTAGTCATATGATGCCTTGGATATGGACATAAGCTATTGATGAATGAAATATTTATGGGATGTGCATGGGATGTTAATTGTTGCTAATGCATGTGTTCTTGCTAACATATATTCATGAATTTGCTAATATGAGCTAGTTGGACAAGTAGGAAGTAGCATTTAAGTTTTGCAATGGTAATGGACGGATGGATGGGTAAATAGGGTAGCTAAACACCATTAGGACCACATAAAATAAGGGAATGTGGACTTGGAGTGTTTCTAAGATGAGATTTGGAGTGTAGGGGCAAAATTTGGGTAATATGGTCACAGGAGGGAGTCTCGCCGCGGCTAAGAAAGCTTCATTGTGGCCAAATGAGAGACAGAGTCGAAGGGCGCCGCGGCATAGCCAATCCCGCCGTAGTGTAAGGGAAGAAAATTGGCCCAAGGAGTGACAGTGGTGAGGAGCGTCGCAGCTTGAGAAACCTTGCTGCGGCGCAAAGCGAAAAAAATCGCCCAGGAGGGTAATAGAACCGAAACTCGCCACAACACATTATGTCCTGCTGTGGCGCGAGTCGAGGAAATAAAATAAGGGTTGGACAGAAGTAAAACTCGCCGTGGAACAAATATATTGCGCCAAGGCGAGGAACGTGGGAGTTGAGAACAGTAGTTCCAGGAGACGTTTCCGCCGCGGCGAAGGTCCAACTCGCAGCGGCGATAGTGAAACTTGTCCAGTAATTCCAGAGAGCAATTACTTTTTACCTAAATGAAAGAGTATGCTTTTGTCATATATTCATCAAAGTTTTTGTCTTCAGATAGTAACATTACAAACATGGGCCAATAGCAAATGGTCTTATACATGAATAGATTTTCGCTTTTGTTATCATTAAAGTTATGGACCTAGTCAACATAGGCTAATAATCTTTCCCTTTTGATGCTAATAAAACCATAGTAATGCAAAATCAAATTCATGTAAATACTGTGTATGCTCCCCTTAAATCTTTGCATAAGAACAATTGAGAAATTTAATGGAGTTACATCTAGTATCATACTGTAAATCATTATCTAATTTTTCCTAAAGTAATTCTCCCCATTTTTGTTAATAGCAAAAAGGTAAGAGAGCAGATAAGCACAAAATAAAGAAATGAACATAATAGAAGCAAACGATGCAAAGCATAGATTTATACTAACTCAAATGTCTGATTAAAATAAATGCTAACCATCATTGGCTTGTCCAAAATTTTAAAAAATTCTTTAAAAAAAAAAGTGTCTATCCCTAAGTTACTTATCTAAATGAAAAAAAAACTTCACCTATTCGATCAATAAGACAAAGGAAGGCAGAGTCAATGTCTTGAAGACACTATAACAACTCTTGTTTGTTAGCTTGAAAGGCTTTCTTAGTATCACACAACTTAGTGGTGATAAATTCAATTTGTTATTGGATAGCTCTTTGACTATTGACAAAACTTCAAATGATGCCAATATCTATCATCATTTGATTAAAATCATTATGAAGTTCTTGCACATTGTTATTTAGAGTTTGGAGAAGCTAGAGGATTTTATCATTAGAAGGTGGTTAGAGCAACTGTAGAAGGAAAAAGAAGAGGAAAGTGTGAAGGAAGAAGAGTCTAATGATGATCTACAGAATGTGGTTAAGGTGGAGGAAAATGATGATTGGTAAGAGTAATGTAGATAGAAGAGAGTTTAGAGGTGGAAAAAGTGTAAAAGGTGGAATATCAGTTGGAGTTGGAAGAGAGAAGGGAGGTTCTAATGAGAGTATGGATGGAGTAGGAAAGGTATGAGGTGGAGCAATTGTGAGAGGAGAGGTGTTAGTTGGAGTTAGAGGAGAGAAAAGAGATTTGGGTGTGGGTATAAATGGAGAAGGAGAAAGATGAGGTGGAAATGAGATGGCTAAGGGGGAGAAAGATGGAAGAATATAAGAATGGATGGTAGAGCAGAAAATGGAAAAATGATAGGTGGAGGAGGCATATATTCATTTGATTTAAAAAGTTAAGTTACCTTAAGCTTCTTATGCTTTCATAAAGAATCATTGTGGGAGGGAAAAAGCACAATGATTGTTAAAGGATGCACTTGAAGAATGGAGGAAGAAGGTAAGGAAGGTGCTGGAGTTGAAGGAGCTTAATTATGATGCATAGGGAAGGAAGTAAGAGGGTTTGCAATAGTTTCTTCCTTATAAATAGTTCTTCATGGGTTCCTCTATAGTGGTCTTAGCAACTTTCTTCTTTTTGGAGGAAGAGGCTTTGACAGGTTTCTTTAAGGCTTGAGGTGGAGAAGCTTGCGAAAGGCCTCTTTTGTACTTAGCTTGAAATGCTTATGGATTAGCCTTAAAATCTTCCACATCATAATTCTTGACCCATACTACTCCAATAAGTGTGTAGTTCATATATCTGAGAATGGCTGTATCATAAGATACAGAAATCACTTGATGCATGACACTTTTAAAGTTGACTCCTTGTCCTTTGAAGATCTGCATGAATATCATGTCATAGGGTAAACTTATTACTTGTGATGATAATCAAGTAACTTCTTCCATGTATTTAAGCACCCAATAGTAAACATTGATGCTTTGCTGTTATAACACCATAACTTCCTAGCCCTTTTCCTTACATTTTATAGCATTTTACTTGCTTAGCTACATGCACCTCGAAGAAAAATAATATATTTAATGGTATTATTTTGCATTACATAATGTTTTAAAAAATCCATCTTAAGCTTCATGGACCCTGTGAACTCCTCAATATCATTTTCTACTCATAATCTATCCATACAAGTCATAAACAACATATAACATCATAAACAACTCAAGTTGGAAGCCACACACTAGAAAAATTAAAAGTTGGCCTCAAGTTTCTACTATAACTTTCTAGTATGAAATTTAAAAAATTATAACTAATTCTAGAAAAATCAAAATCAAGAAAATGATTGCTTTTTGGAAATCTTGGAATGTCAAAAATGGGTTAAAAATCATTCTAGACTATAAAATTATTAACTATACCATTAATGACAATAGAATAGCACCAAAGGTCTAGTTACCTAGATTTGCTATCATAGGTTTCTGATATAAACTTTGAAAATTCATAACTAATTCTATAAAAATAAAAATTCAATAAACCATACCATTATAAAAAGATTTGGATGTTTAATTTCGAATAAAAATAGTTCTAGATCACGAAAATGGCATCTAGCTCATGAAAATTGATAGAATAATATAAGAGGTCTGTTTGCATCACTAGTACTTACCACCAACTTCAAAAATTGATATCTCCCGTAATTTAAATTCAAATGAGGTGCTCTTAAGTGATACAAAAAAATTATCATTCTTAGTTTATTTTTGTAAAATTTCACGAGAATTGGACTTCATTTGGCCCACTTGTAGTATAGAAACAAATTCTGACCATATAAATAGTGCACGTTACCATTTTGCAGAATTTTTTCAACTTTAAAAAATCATAATAAATTCTTTAGAGATCCAAATTGGATAATATTTAGATTTGTAAAAAGCTTTGGATGAGACCCATATTCATGCCAAATTTTATGAAAAAATTCATCCATTTGGTTAGACTTTCATTCATCACACAATTGTTCTTAAGATGCCAAATTGCTTTCTTCATTATCTATGGCCACTTGGGCATGTTCAAAACCACATTCACAGTGTAGAGAGACATGTCATTTGGTTCAAAAACCTCATGGAACTCATTTTCACTATACTACTTGCTATCATACACATGGGAATCAAGGCACATAAAGGGTCTTTAGTGGCAAAATCATACATGCTCATTCATATAATCCCAATATCATTACATACATCATGTCTACATATACTTGAGTGTGCTCAAGTGTCTGCATCATATATACAACATGTAATTACAATTCTTGACAACAAAAGGCTATCAAAATGACTATTTAACTCCTCCATTGCCAAGTTCTTCCTCTTCGTGGTTGTTGGCTCCCACGTCTTGGCCCACTTAGCTCACCTAGACATAGTTAGATATTAGAGGGGGAAGACTGAGATTCCAAAAATTCCAATAACTCTTAACCCTTTTAAACACATAATGGACACACTTTCAAGACAAAGAATGCATGCATGAAGATTAAGCTATTAGTAACCATACATAAAACAGTTTGCATATTCAAGAAGCTTATACATATTATACATTAGCTCTTAAGGGCATTGGTTTAGTCTCACCCCTTTTCCTTAAGACTTTTGGACTTGCCTCACCCATTTTCAAGAGACTTTTGACTAAGCGTCACTCTTCTTGAGACTTTTGGCTTATCCTCACTTTTACTAAAGGACTTTTGACTTCACCAAATTTATTCAAGGAAAAACACATTCACAAATGCATTTTAAGAACATCATGATATCATGGTATATAGGAAAATAGCTATATACATTTCTCATGGTATAATCATACATACATACATCTAAAGATAAGAAAACAATCGGAAATGTATGAAAGAAAGGTTAGAGAGTTACCTTTAGAACAAAACACAAGCCTTTATCTTGATTATTCTTCCCTTCTCAAGGTCACATACTTGCAAGTCGGTGGAGTTTGATTCCTTTGGCCTAGACACATCAAATAGGATACCATTACATCATGTAAGCAAACTCTAGCATCACACACATACACTAAAGAAGTATACTTGGTTCTAAGACACCGTTATGGCTTCATAAGGGACTTCATGAATCAACTATGATAATTCTTGATCTTGGCTCTATTTTCTCCCTCAATCTATGACTCTTGACTCTATTTAGGCTCCTTGAAGACATCGCACAATCATTTTAAAGAGTCTAACTATATGTTACTTCATTATGTTACATTATGAAGCCTACATTTCCAACTCTCAATGTAACAACCCAGAGAAAAGAGAAAGGAAAAGAAATGAGAAAAGAAAAGGAAAAGAGAAAGCTGGAAAATTTTCGAAGAGCTGAGAATTTTCTAAGTCTTCTCGCCATAGCGAGAATGCCTCCTCGCCATAGTGAAAACGTTCCTAGCTATAGCGAGTGCGGGCATTCCATACAGAAACCAGGGAGTTGCTCGCCGTAGCGACGCCACAGCGAAGGCAGAGGTCTGAAGCAGACACGATCTCGCCATAGCGACGGTCTAGAATAGACACGATCTCGCTGTAGCGACGCCATAGCGAAGGCAGAGGTCTGGAACAGACACGAGCTTGCCGTAGTGAAGGTAATGACTCGCTATAGCGAGAGCGGTCCAGAAAAGTGAGAAAAAGAGAATTTGACTTTTTAAAAGCTTCCAAATCTCTTCTTTCTTCTTCTAACCGACTCAAGCTCGTCTTAGGAGAGAGAAAAGGGCGGAGGAGAGAGAGAGACGCTGAGGAGAAGAAGAAAGCACAAGAAAGGTATGAATTCTCATGGCTTCCCTCTTCATATGTTGCCCTTCTCCCCTTCCCCTCTCTTTCCACGGTTTAGATAGCAAAATTGGTTAGGTCTTGAGTCTGGTTCAGAGGAGTGAGAGTGGGAAACCATTCTTGAGAGAGATTAGAAGTATGTAGTCTGCTCTTTCTTGCTTTTCCCTCTCTTAAGAACATGAGAAATTGAGAAAAGAGAGAGGATAGTTAATGGACTCTAGTGAGAGGATGAAACCTAGATAGAGAAGCTCAGTAGAGCTGATTAGAAGAGATCCCTAGCTTAAGAATTGAGTATTAAGGCATTAATTCCATGCTTTTGTGTGGTTAGGCTCAAGAGAAGCTCTCCCACCTAGAAGTTGTTGTGAAACCAATAAGGGAGGAGTCAAGTGAAAGAGCAAGTAGAGAATAGCTAGCAAGGTAGTTCTCTCCACTTTCTCTCATGCATAATTGTGTGTTTACATTGTCTTGCTTGTGTGTATGAATGATATGAGCTATGAGAAGTGTGTTAGCATGATGATGTGTTACGATTGAAATGATGTTTTAAATGATTGTTTGGTTTGCTTGAGGAAATGGAAAAGCCAATAACCCTATAGCCAAGGTGAGGATGAGCCGAAGCCCTAAGTTGGTTGAGACAAGAGTAAAAGGTCTCCCAAAAAGTGAGGTTGACTCCCAAAGAGTAAGGGTTGAGTCTAAGGACCTCTAAAGAGTGGGTAAGGCAAATCCAAAAGCCACAAGAGATTGGGTGAGGCCAATCCAAGTACTTAGCAAGCTCTTAAATGTTATGAATGGCCAATTCCCATGTTTTAAATGTTTTCATCATGGTTTTATATGCTAACATGCCATACATGCATAATGAGACTTGTTGCATGTGATATATGTATGATTGAATGAGAATTGAACTACTGAGATTCTCCGAATCTCACCCTCCCTCTCCACCATCCAACATGCCAGGTGGACCAAGCAAGATTAGAGATGGGAACCACCATCAAGCATGAAGCTAGGGATAGAAATGAAGAAGAGTGTAAAGGTTTCTTGTAAATGTATTGTAAATGAGACATGAGATGTAAATGATGATGTATATGATGTAACCTTTACAAATGTTGTAAGACAATGTATGTAAGATGACGTATATATGAGAATGAGGCTTATTATGAATGAAGAAGCATGTGTCAATATGAAATGCTCAATGTTAGCATAGACTACATAGGTGCATGAGTGGGCATGGGGTAGTGAGATTCTCTAATCTAAGTTATTAGACACTTGAGGCATGATTGATAGCTTCTATAGATGCTTTCTCATGTGCTCAGGGAGTCATAGAAGTAGAAAAACCATGATTGGACCCTATGAGCCCCACTTTTGGCCAAGAAATGGCCCTTTTGCACATGATGTCATAGATTGGCCATATGACCTCTTCTTGATTTGAAATTTGACATGTAACTAGATGATGTTTAGAGCTTTCTGGGAAGCTAGATTTCATGTCATTTAGAGGTCTATAGCATTTTCTATGATTTTTCAAAGTTGACATCAGAAATTTGGATTTCAGAAAATCACTGTTCATTTGGTCAGTTTGAGAAACGTGTCATCCGAGGGGCAAACGTAGTCCAATGGCTACTAATTTTATACACAGAAACTATATGGTCACAGTGACTTGTAGGAACTGGAAGCACCTCATTTAGAGGTCTAGAGAGGAAGTTATGCAATTTCGAAGTTCCTGCCCAGAATCAGACACCCAACCGGACCCGAGGTACTGTTTCATTGGTTTCCAGGGAATTGGCTGAGTGAACTGATCTGGAGATATTTTTCTCCTCTAGCTAACATTCACATATTTCCATAGAGATAGAGTTTACAAGGATTGGATTTTTGTGGAATTAGTTAGACATTTTCAAAGTCCATATCAGTAAACTGTGACAGCAAAGAAGCCCCCTCTGACCAGTGAACGAAATTGATGTCAAATGCAGTATATGTGAGATAATGAGACCTATACTTATTTTTATCATGAATTAGATGTCTTAAGCTTTCTAGAATGACCCAGATCATGCAGTTACAATTTTTCTGCATTTAGTTATGGATTTTCAAAGTCAGCCCAGAAAATGAGCAAAATCTGCCCATAGCGAAAATGCATGTCTCCAATCCCTTTTTGCTTTCCATGAGTTTAAAGCATATGGTTGGGATTGCAATAAGTCTTAATAGTGAAATTAAGCATGAGGAAGCATAGAATGAGCTCAATGGGTCCATGTTACTTCTAAGTGGATCTCTACCCACACACAATGCCATAGAGAAATAAGCAAGAGGTAAAGCAAAGTAGCTCCCTTGTGAGTTTCGCATGCGCATATGAGTAAGAGGGCATGTTGGGTATGAGCTAGAGGTTAAGGTGTTACACTCAATCTATGGCTTCTAAATTTTTTTTAGGCTTCTTTTGATGTTCTTCTATCATACTTGGTCCTAATCTAAGTTTAGAAAAATTTAAAATAATCCCTAGGTGCTCCAAGCTCTCTAGGCAGAGACATGCATGGTGTTTAAAGCCCATAGAGTTTGTTTTGTTTTCTTGAAGGAAGAGGCACTTGGGAGGCTTCCTAGGGGTCTTAGAAACTTAATTAAACTCTCAAATAAGCTAGAATATCCTTGAAAATATTCATATTTTACTATATGTTTAAGAATCCCTAGGTTTGGTATCTTGACTTTTAATGGTTTTCCTTTAGGTGTCTTTGTATTTACTAGCTTCCCATAGTCTAAAACCTAAGTTTCTTGCTTGATCTTAGTCAGAATTTAGTCCCTCCTATTTGCTCTCCACTTAGCCGAACCAACACATACAAGAACAAGGAGGAGGAATAAAAAAAAAACAAGAAGAATTACCTCGATTCCTTGGCTTCTTCAAGAGCTTTTGCACTTTGTATAGGCTTTTTCTTGAATTTCTAATCTTCTCCCTCTGAACTAGACCCAAAATAGCTCCATATCATTCACCAAAACTATGGAAAGAAAAAGGGAGAAGGAGGAGAACAAAGTTACAAAAGGGAGAGCTATGAAAAGCCTTAATTTTCCATACCTTTTTCCATGTTCTTCTCCTTCCTTGAGCCTCCTCCTTGTGCATTACTCTTGTGTAGAGCTTTCCTTTATTTAGATAGAAGCAAGGTTAGTTAAGATGGGGGAGAGAGAGGGACGCTACCTTATAAGAAGAAAGTTATTAAGTTTGTTCTTTAAAAATCCCTTTTATGTCCCTTCTCTTGGCTAATTCATTTTAGGCTCATTTTAGTGCCTTTTCAAGAACTATCTTTTTCATCATAAAATTTAGGTCCGTTAACTTATAAAATGACTTTGGAATCACTTAATTTGGGTTGAAAACCTTCCTAAATGAAAAGGTCAAAATTTAGGTCAATTGATATTCAAAAACGTACACCAGAGGGGGTTTGAACAAGTTCCAGGGTTCCTATAGTTTTCAGAGCCTCTGAGAACCCTAAATAACTTAAATTTTCTATTTAAAAAGCCCTCCTATGAGTTTGCCAAAAAGTGCTCATATTTACGAAAATGCCACTATGCTTTTGGTAATTTCATTAAACTACTCTTATTCTGGCCCTAGTTTTCAGGCATGTCAGATTTTACATCCTCATTTTCTATTATTTAAAATTTTATTTGGCCTCAAATCTCTCATTTTAGGGGACTTGCTTTTCAAACTGACTCATTTCGTTATTTCTACAAAAAACCAGATGTTACAACTGTGCCTTCAAATTTTATACCCAAAACAAATCCCTTCGTGACAACATGTCTAAAGTCCAGATTCAAGGGAAAATGGTCATCTCTATGGTGTGTGTGACAACTTAATTAGGGAAGGAAAGTGCCTGAGCATTTATCATCCCTATAATAATTAAATCCTTCTTTTCAACTACCATTTCAAATGCATTTGCATATTTGTCCTCCATCTAAACTAGTCACAAATATCTAGTAAAGAAGTATTCTAAATCTCCTTGAAAAGATACTCCAAAAAACTTCTCTAAAGTGTTCTCTCTTACTATCACCATTTTCCCATTCGCCATAGAACTTAAAGCTTTCTCTTCTTTGATAACATATATATTTGCATAGAATTCACAAATCAAGTCATCATAGACTAGTTCACTAACTATTATTAGAGAGTTCCACCTTATGGATATAAAATCCAATTCAATGTGGCAATTTAAGTGGGTCAATCTTATGAAATCAATGTACATACAAGTTGCAATCGATCTATATATGAAATCAACAAGGTATCACTTTAAATGCTCCTCTGAGGGAAACTTTGGCAACAGATGTTTAGTTGATTCTTTCCTAGCTTCCTTATCTTTAATTTTCTTCTTTTTTTTCCTTCTGTTGTCAATGTTTTCTTCATCGGGGTTTCTTATATATTGATTTTGGTAGATTTATTGGGTTATTTTTGTACAGCTTTTTCTTCAACCTAATATAAGTCTTCATCAATAGTCCTTTTTCTCTTTGATTATGGGTTTTGGGTCAATGATTTCTTCATTTTTTACTTTTTCTATTTTTCTAATTTTTTTTAATTGAAGCTTTTCAAATTCTTGTTGTCGCCTCTCATAATCTTCTTCAATGTTTATTACTCCTTCAACACGAATGAGCTTTTTCTACTATTGTGATCTTCAAAGATGGAACATAAATCAATTTATGCTTTCATTCATAAATTATTCTAGGGTTAGGGCAAAAAGTTTCAAGAGGAAGAAATTTTTAAAAAGTTACTTTGTTTTTGTTATTGAGCAATTTCTTTAAAAAATAGCCATTTATACATTAATAATCATTATTAATGCTAACCATCATTAAGAAGTTACTTTTCATTAATGCTAAACCATGAGATGCACTATTCAAGTACTAATTTAAAATTTTGAATGGTTACCTCAGATTATGTGGCAATTAATTCAAGAAAATTAATTACTTTTTAGCTAGACAACATATATGTGTCATATAACAACATAAAAGGCATAACATTTTAAATAAAGGAATAAATAAATAAAAACATTTATTCAATAAAGTAGTAGTAACATGTGAGAGCAGAAGTGGAATAACTAATAGAATGAGTTGGAAGAAGCAGCACTTAAGGTAGAAGCGGTAGATACCATTATAAAATTACACGAAAGATATTATATATTATCAATTATTCTAAATTCTTTTTTAAGATAGACAAACTTATTTTCTAGTAACAGTTAGGTAAATATATCAAAAAGTTAGTTCTCAGTTTGTATGTATATTACCTCTACATCTCCTTGTTAGATATGATCTTTAATGAAGTGATGCTTTGCTTCAATGTGTTTAGTCTGAGAATGATGAACTAGGTTTTTTTATGAGGTAGATGGCACTAGTATTATTGTAGAGTACAGGAACGTGGTTGAAGCTAAGTGAGTAGTCTTCCAGTTGCTGTTTTATCCACAGAAGTTTAGTGCATCAACTTCTAACTGCCATGTTTGGCTTCAGTAGTAGAGAGAGTCATAGAACTTTGCTTTTTGTTGAACTAAGACACTAGTAACTTTCTAAGAAGTTGGCAATAACCATTGGTGCTCTTTCTATCTAATTTATCTCTTGCGAAGTCTGCATCTACATATCCAACTAGGTTGAAAGAATTAGTTCTGGAATACTACAATTCATAGTTTTATGTTCCCACCAAATATCTAAAAAAATGTTTAACAATAGTGAAATGTGATTCTTTGGGATTTGCCTAAAATTTTATACATTTGCAAACATTAAACATAACTATTAGGCCTACTTGTAGTTAAATATAATAATAAGCTAATCGTATCCTTATATTTTTTTTCTACTTAGAATTTTTATCATTCTTATCTTTAACTAAAGCAAAGGATGGACATTTTGGAGTTCTCATTGGTTTTGAATTTTGGAAGTCGTATTTATTTATTAGCTCATTAGTGTATTTGGCTTGATTAATGTGGTTTCCTTCCTTTGTTTGCTTGATTTGTAATCTAAGGAAGAAATTCATTTCTTCTATTGTACTCATCTCAAATTCATCTTTCATAAGTTTAGTGAATTTTTCACATGAAGATTCATTAATACCACAAAAAATTATACTATTTAGATAAATCTTTACAAGTAGAAAATCATTATCATTTTTTTAATAAAAGGGCAATGTCAAATTTCCCTTTTGAAAACCTATTTTTTAATAGAAAAATACTTAACTTTTCATACTAAGCTCTAGGACCTTGCTTCAAACTATAAAGAGCTTTAGAGAGTTTAAACACATAATTGGATAACTTTTCATCTTCAAAATTGAGGGTTGTTTAACATATATCTCTTCATTTATAAGCCCATTTAGAAAAAGCACTTTTAATATTCATTTAATACAATGTAAAGTTCATAAAAGTTGCATGGGTAAGCAACATTCTAATATATTCTAATATAGCAATAGGTACATATGTTTCATCCAAAGTCTATACCTCTTTATTGAGTATAACCTTAGGCCACTAACCTGGTGTTGCTTACTTGAAGTGTACGTGGAAGTATATGTATTATTAAAGCAATATAGTGATGAGAAAAAAATCATTCTCTCAAGGATTTGTTGTAAAAACTTGTCAAGTACCAAAATTCATACCTTAACTTAAACTAAGTGGATTAATTTCAAATAATTGTATTAAGAAAAAGTGATTAAAGATTATCTACTATGTAGAATTCAAAATTGTTATTTGGATTTCTGGATAAATATTAGCATTTAGGATTATTAATTCTCTTTTATTCTATAGTAATTTAATTCAACACTCATTACCTTTGCTCTTAATGGTGATACATGTTTGTTTAGGGTTTATTTGTTCCTCTAAGTATTTTTCCAAATCTCATATAAGATCATCTAATTAATTTCATAATTTCTTATGAAATCAACCAATATCAATTTAATAGCACAATACCTAATTGGACTATGTGAGGTTAATGAATATATTCCTATCTCATTAACTAAACTATCCACTTTTCCTAACAAGTTTCCAGTACTTACACAATTTAACTATTGATTTCATTTCACTCTCCCTTTTCTAAGTTCAAGCAAAAGTATCAAATTAATCTAATTGTTGGCCAAGCAATTAGAAAACATGAAGCATAAAGTTGTATAAACATGTATTCATCATTAATCACAAAATTAGAATTAGAAACAATCACTAATCCATATAAGAGTTTGAAATAATCCTAGATGAGGGAGTTTAGCTATACATATTTATGAAAACCAATATCAAAGTTAAAACAAAGGTTAGAAACATCTAAACAAATGCAAAGAAAAGAGGAAGGGAAAAGAAAACTAAGGATGGACGCTTGTCTCTTCTTCAATATTCAATATCTAGTACTCCTTTGTTTCAAGATGCCTTTCTTAGCTTTTCTTTAGCCTTTACACATCTAGAATGATAGCTCCCCTCAGTAGGAATAGCTATTTGTAGCAAAAACCCTTAAAATTTCAACAAACAAAACTCTGCATTTTGTTAAGATAAACCACACTGTGACTTAGCATTCTTTGCTGTGACAAAATTAGCCTCTAAAAGAACCTGCGCCATGGCTTACAAGCAATGCGCCGTGGCACAACTTAAAATTTCCACCTACACTACAGCACATGATACCTTCATCGTAATGGTCTTCAATTCTGTTTGAGAATGTGCCGTGGTGTCCTGTGTTGAGTCATGGCGTAACTTCCCCTGGGTAGCAACCTTTTATATTTTTTATTCTCATTGTGGCTTGTGAGTTTCTAGTCACAGCACACCTTTATAACCTTTTAAAATTCACCTATTTTGAAACCTCTTGACGTAGGATCTTTATCCATCCATTTTTATGTGCTTTTAGCTTAATTTTGCTTGTAATTACACCCTATAGAAAAAGATTAAAATGTAATTAATTCACCACATACTCAAAATTAAAACCAAAATTGTCATTTAAAATATAAAAGTTAAGTATAAAGCTATTCATTCTAAGAATGTATATTTTTCCTATAAAATATATTATTTACCCTATAATTAGAAGATTAAACACGTATTTACCAAGAGAAAATATGCAAAATAATATAAATGATTATGAGTTAACACCTGGTTTTGTTTCTAAGAACAATACCTTGCTTATCCAACTTGTTTCAAAATACCTATTTTGTTCCATTGATGGAAGCACCTCTAGATACTCCTCTAAGTTCCATACTTTGTTCCACTCACATTAATGTAACTTTTCTTGCATGACTATTATCCAGTTTTTAGCCTCTAGTGCTTCTTCAATTGACTTGGGTTTAATTTGGTATAGAAATGCAAGGTTATTTCTACTATTTCTGAATGAGGATTTGGTACATGTTTCTTTATTTGGGTTTCTAACAATATATTATGATGAATAGGTAGAGGAGTGTCTCCATTCCCTTGGTAACCTAATATCTCTTAGTACAACCTCTTGCATATTTGGTCTTTAGTCATTTATTGATGTCTTAACATCCTTTGTTTAATGGTCTCTATCTTTATTGATATTTACTTTAGGATGTTGATGTGAGATTTCTTTTGGAGCTTACTTCTTATTCCAATTTTGGATTTCATCTTTGTTGAAAGGATGGATTTTACTCTAAACTTTATAAGCCATTTTGAGGGGGTTAGAGTAGCTTTCTAGGTTTTTTTTATCTATTATGTTTAGTGTTAGCTGCTAATTTCTTGATTGGTTCCATCTTGAAATATTCTGATCCTCATTTGTATGTATTATTCTTCTCAAGGTAGGATTAGTTTTATCAAATGCCACATGCATAGATTCTTCTACAATCATATTTCTTTTATTATATACTCTATATGTTTTGCTAGTCATTGAATATCCTAAGAATATGTCTTTATCACCCTTTGTATCAAATTTTCTTAAGTTGTCTTTTCCGTTATTATAAATAAAACATTTACAACTAAATGAATGGAAATAACTAACATTAAGTTTTCTATCTTTCTATAATTCATATAGAGTTTTTTTAAGAATAGGTCTAATGAAGTAATGATTCAAGACATAGAAAGCAGTATTTTTGGATTTAGCCTAAAAGTATTTAGGAAGATCATTTTCAATGAGCATAGTTCTAGCTATATCTTGAAAAGAACATTTTTTTCCTTTTAACAATTCTCTTTTATTGTAGAGAACATTTTTTTCCTTTTAACAATTCTCTTTTATTGTAGAGTTCTTAATGCAAAAATTATGATTAAAACCCTGTTCATTATAGAAATTTTCAATTTTTTTATTTTCAAATTTCTCACCATAATCACTCTAAATACTAGAGATTAAATATCCTTGTCCTTTTTGAACCTTTTTAGAAAAAGTTACAAAATTCTTAAAAGTTTCATCTTTATATGAAAGAAGGAGAACTTAAGTAAATCTAGAAAAGTTATCAATGATAACAAATACATAGCTTTTCCCACAAGAGTTTCAAGTTTGTGTTAGACGAAAGAGATTCATATGTAATAATTGAAGTGGGTTTGAAGAGGAGACGAATTCCCTTGATTTGAAAGAAGATCTTATTTGCTTTCCTAATTGGCATGCATCACATAAGTGATCTTTTTCAAAATCCAGATTTGGAAGACCTTTTAGAAGATTAAGTTTAAATAGTTTAGATATAGTATGCTTGCTTGCATAACCAAACTTTTGATGTTAAAACCAATGATCATTATAGATAAAAGAAAGACATGTCCCTTAGATTATTTAAACCAAAAATATAAATGTTTTCAAATCTTTGACCCATAAACAAGGTTTTGTTACCATTATAGATAGTGTAATGCATGGATTCAAGTATTACTTTATAACATTTATCATAGAGTTGACTAATACTAAGCATATTATGTTTCAAACAGATAATAAGATAAATATTATCTAAGCAATAATTTTCAATTAATTCAACCTTACCTACACTAACAATCTTACACTTTCCTCCATCACCAAAAGTAACAAATCCTCCTTCTTTTCTTATGAAAGATAAAAATTGTGATGGGTTCTAGTCATGTGTTTGGAATAGTAATTGCCTAAAAAACATTGATGTTTTGATATCTTTCCTTTCATACATACCTGGAAATATTTTAGCATTTCTTAAGTACCAAAATCTTTTTAGGTCCTTTCAAATTAGTTTTAGGCTTTATAGTTCTTTTTGGAACCTGGGCTAAATTTTCCTTTTTAGTTTTACATTTATAACATGTATGACTATCCTTATTATAGAATGAACTAGAACTAAAAGAGGCTAATTTAACAAAGAAATTTTTATATAGCTTTACATTTTCTTTTCTTTTATATTTTATTCCTAATTTTTCAAACAAACATTTCTATTTGTCGAATAGTATATTCATATATTTTTTTCTCCTTTTACAAAATTTGCTAAGTCTTTTGTTAGAGTAGCAACTTTTTTTTTTAGTTTTTCTTTTTGCAAGAGCTAATTCTAATTTAGATTCAAGCATATGAACATTCTTTTCGATTTTAGAGTTTATTTAGAGTTGATCATCATATTTAGAAAATAAATTTTTGAAACTAGTAAGAAACTTATTAAATGTTTCATCCAGTTTAACATAAGAAAGGAAGTTTTCATTTGGTAACTCATTGTCTTTTAGGGTCATAAAGTACATATTAGTCATCTCTTGTTCTAGTTCTTCCTCGTCTTCATTATTATCAGTCCATGTTGCCATAGCCTTTTTCTTCTCATAAGATTTGATAGGTTTTTTCTTTACATAAGGGCATTCTGATATGATATGTCCACTTTTTTCACATTTGTAGTAAGTGACTGCAACTTTCCTTGGTTTCTCCCTTTTGTAGTTGCTTTTTTATGTGTTTTCTGTATTCTTCTAAAACTTCTTTTTCCTCTTGGGATACATATCTAGCCTTTTTTAGAAGAAAGCTATATATTATGCATCCAACTCTCCTTCATCTTCTTCAAAGGCTTTTTCAATGGCAGTAGCCTTCAAAGCAAGTAATTTTTTTTCTTTGCTCTAGTTTGTGTTTTTTAAGGTGATTCTTTTCATAAGCATACCTCAAAGTTCATCATAGGAGAGAGTTTGAAGATTTCCACTTTTGATATAGTTCACCTTAGATTCCATTTTTATAGAAGACTTATGAGGATTTTGCAATTAAATTCAAGATCAGTGTATTTTCTGTAAAGAGCTTTCAAATCCATTATAAGTTTGACAAATTTGTTGTACATTTCTTTAACATATTTGTCTTCTTTCACATGAAACAATTTGTACTCATACACGAGCACATTCAAGTTGCTCTTCTTAACCTTAGAGGTTCTTTCATGAATAACTATGAGCTTCTCCCATATTTCTTTAGCAATTTTACAACTTGACATCTTGTTGTACCTTGGTCCACTAACAATGTACATTAAAAATTTCTTGCACAATCATTACATTGGACCAATTTTATATCATCTTTTGTCCATTCACTTTTGGGCTTGTCTATAAGGGCTCTAGTTGTCAGATCCACTTTTTTAAGCATCTTAGGACTATCTTCAATGACTTCTCATAATAGATATATTTTCATTCTATCTTTCTAGTATGAAAAATGTTTTCCTATGAAATATGATGGTCTAACAGTTGAAAATTCCTCCTGGAAGTAGGCTTCTTCAAGAGTGTGGATATTCATTTTTTGCAACAACAAAAGGACCATTTCTTTTGGCTGTTAGCATAAAAACAAATGAGATTAGCTTTGATATTAATTGACAAACATACATCGAGCAAGGGTGAATAGGTGTGGTATACAAAAAATTAGATAATATAAAATTTTGCTGATTTAAAAGTAGAGGAAGCACAAAGTAAAGCAAGAAGATACTTAATAGAGCAACTAAATAGTAATTAGATGAAGTAAGCAAATATAGACAAACTAACTTACAATATACAAGTGGAGTGAACTTATACCAGCGTGGTGTGAGCAACTAAAAAATAAAAGCAAAACATGCTAAACGTGAGTGGAGGAGGCAAACAGTAAGGTAATGGAGTGATCTGACTATGAACAAGTGAAGCAAGCTAATGTATGCAAATAAAGTAAACTACAATATTAATGATAGAGAGACTAATATGAAAGTAGATGATCCTTTAATAGTGGAGGAGGCTAATTAAGCAATAAATAAAAGAGATGAAGAAAGAGAGAAACACTGAGCAATTTTATCTTAATTCAGTCCCTTTAACCTACATCTAGTTTCTTTAAACTTTAAGGGATATTTTTTTTCAATCTTTTGAAAAATATTACAATTGAAATAGTTTTCATGTGTTCACCACCAAAATAGGTTTTACAAGCTCACCTTAAACTTTTTATGGGATTTTCTATAACCCGCCCTCAACAAATTCTATTTTAGAGATTTACAATAGTGAATTGAAAGAAAGAATTTTCCCTTCAAAACAAGGTTTTCTCTGAGCTTAGAAAATGCTTCTTACAAGCTAATAAACCAGAGATTAAGAATATGATTTTTCTTTTTCAAACACAGTGTTCGCAATGATTGTTCTTGTGTTTGCACTTGGATCTCTTTTATGTGTGTGTGTGTGTGTGTGTGCATCTTTAGTGGCTCCTGCCTATTAGTGATAATCCGATAGTGGCAAAGGCCTTTTGGTTGGAGTAGGAAAGGCATGCCTTCAACATTCACGAGTTTTCACCTTTACAATAACTGTTAGCACAAGCAATTCTTTTCATGCAACTCATTTTGTCTAATCATCACAAATACTATTGAATGTTCAATTCATGGGTTAGAGAAATGTTATCATCTTTATATATAGTAGAGATAGTTGCAATAGAGAGAAAGACAAAAAAATAAAGTTTATATACTATGTTTGTGTTTTACATAGACGAAAGAGTCCACTTTTGTCATATATTCATCAAAGTTTTTGTCTTTAGATAATAAACTTACAAACATAGGCCAGCAGCATATGAGCTTTTACACGAATGGATTTTGATTTTTGTTATCATCAAAGTCATGTGCCCAGTCAATTTCAGGCCAACAACCTCAACTTGAATCCATTTAATTTGATTAGCTTTTCATGGTTTATGATTAAATAACAGGATAACCATTTGACACCAATATACAACTATCATACAAGTTGTAGAATTTCATTTCTCAGTAGCACGGCGAAAGTGTTGTAGACTAGCTACCCAAGCGCTTGTTCGTTGGTGATGAGGAGAAAGTAGCAGCATACTTTTCCTCTTCTACAGGACATCTAAATCTCGTAGTGATAGTCGACATAAACATCAAGTACTTCGCCAATGTTGATGAGACAATGGATTGCATCGTGGGTGACTCGGAGCATCCAATCCAACAAGAAGAGTTTTTGGAACGAATTGAATGCAGTCCAAATAAAAAACCTGTTGATTATAAACAGGTATATTGAATTTAAAAAGTCATAAATTTTGACTTAGATCGAATTTTTATAATTTTTTTATATAATAGTATTTGTATGTTATTATTATTTGTTTAATAATTAGATGACTTTTTGACCTATTAAGTTTATATTTCCTTTTCTATAAATAAATAATATTTTATTATTATTTTTTAATAATGATTGAATTATAATTTACAAGATTCTCTTAATTTGAGAATGAGTTTTTACTTGATTAGTTCTTCACGCTAGGCCGCCGCATCAATAAGCATAGAATTTCCAAATTTTATTTGAAGCCTCCAAAACTGGTCAGGGATGAAGGGTTCAATATGATGGAAAAGGGGATGGGAAGATGAGCTGGTAATGGCAGGAAAAGAATTCAAAACGGACTAAAAATTTACTCCACCCAGTCCAATGAATTTTACTTATCATTCGTCTATTGAAAGTATTTATCATATCTCTGTAATATTAGAAAGTTTCGTAGCATTATTTATATTTTGATAAATAATTTATTTTCATCTAATATATAATATCTAATTCAACCATAATTTAAAAGAATTAGTCTTAAATATATTAGATTCTCTAATTAAAATATAATAAATATATAATTTTTTAAAAATAATATAATAAGTGTATGATTTAATTAAACAACTATACACTTATTGTAAAAACTATATATTTATCATATTATCTTTAAAAAAATCATATATTTTTTATGATTTAATTAGAGAACTTGATAATAAAGATATAAGAAATTATATATACATTTTTTAATTTAAAATTAAATTATGTACCTTTTATCAAAAACCAAGTTAAATTATGAGGCAAATATCATGTTCAATAATACAAGAGTATAAAATAATGTCAAGGGTAGTATAGGTAGTATCAAGGGTTCAATCCCTATAATGTAATATAAAAAAGAGTATAAAAAATAAACTCCTGATTATCTATCTTTATCTTTTTTTTATTGACATGAATTGTGCGTGGCACATTATAGGCCAACTCAATAGGTACACTAAAAAAGGTTTAATAGCAATAATCAAATTTAAAAAGTTTACACTGTAATAACTTAATTATAAAATTTTAAATTAAAAGAATTAAATTTAAATTGAGTCCAATATTATTAATATAATAATTAAGAAAACAACACAAGGCATTGATTGATGTAAACTTCTTATCCATGTAGATCAATAATGATTGCATCCTTTGTAAATTCAGGTTCATAAAGAAAAAGAGGAAGAAGATGCAACTTAGATATTTTTCATTGCTTTACTCATACATTGCTTGATTGCTAAAATCTGGAACACTCAGATCAATTAGGATGGTTTATGTTTCATAATTTTGTTAATTTATTTTGATAATTATTTTTTTTACAAAAAAGTAGATTGTAAAATAAAAATAATCTTTTAATTGTGAATTTCAAAAAAATAATAATTGAACTTAACAAAATAAAAACAAAAAAAATTTAAAATCTAGATCATCTAAATTAAATCTAGATGGTCTAAACTTTTGCAATTGAGTAGATCTATTTTAAAGAACATGGTATGGATAACAACATTTACTATATGGATATGTGCTTTCAATTTTATGTGAGTAGAAAGGATTATTGTGTGGGTACTTAAAGCTTGTTGAGTTGAGTGGTTGGTTTTGTTAATAAAATTGAAATATATACATATTAATCTTACATTACTAAATTAGGAATTATACCATTAAATGCTTGTTTTGTTCAAATTCATAATGGATTGTGAAGTTAGTTAAGAATATGCCTATATATGATTTGAAAAAAATACTTATTTTGAATACTAGGTTAGCATACATTACTTTTAATAATAAGATAAAAAAAGGATAATTTGGATGTTTATAAAATACTTGGGAGATTAATAGTATTAGATTCCTTCTTTCATTGAATTACTTATTAATCCAAATTTTGTTTTGTTTTCAAATTTTGCATGTTTGAATTGGATTTCTTATATAGTTGAAATTAATTTGTTTGATTTAATTTAATGTGTGAATTTTAATATTTGATACTTTTTTTGTCAACAAATCCTCATGAAATTGTATATATATATATATATATATATTACTTTTATATTATTGTTACAATACTTCTACTTACAACTAACGCTCCCATTCCCCTCGCATTCCATTTTCCTTGCATCAGGTAAGTCGATTATTCATTTTATCTCCTGAATCATGGTGATTTTAGACATTTTTTACGCACATTAGGGCTGAAGGACATTTCGTATAAATTTGTGTAGTTTAGGGTTAATTATTTATTTTGAATGCCTGCACTGTGTTGGTTGCATATTTCTGTGCAGGGAACTTCATTTAATTTGGCATTGTTCTGCATATAAACATATTTTTCTAACATCTGTTCGTGCTCGCTATAGCGAGCATCAACTCGTTACAGCGAGTTTGAGCAATTTATCTAGAAATGCTTTTATCTTTCTGGGTGCTCCCTAATTCAATTGCTTCCATCTTCCTTTTTTCCTTAGTCCCCTATAGGCTCTTAAAGGCTCATGTTCTTCTTGCAAGCATAGCACATTTAGTTATTTCATGCTTTTTAATTTTTTCAACTATGCATGTGAACCGCCATTACCCTTATTCATCCAATTGATTTCTCTTAATACTTGTACTGATATTCTTTCCTTTCATTTTTTCTTTTCACAGTGATGGCTCCCAAAAAGCGAACCAAGACTGCTGAAGCTTCCTCATCTAAGCAGAAGAAGCAGCCCTATGATAAAGATAGGTTTGCTTAAGCCCGGGCAGAATTCCATGTTGAGAGGCTCTTCTCTGATCGGGGTGTGGTAGAGGACAGATTCTATGAGCCTCATGCTTTGGATCTCACTTATCTGGACTTCCAATGGCATGGATTGCAAGGCTTCACCAAAAGGCCGGTGCATCAGATTCCACTAATGATCTAAGAGTTGTATGTAAACTTTGAGGATACTGAAGAGGAAGAGGATGAATATTATTACCGGACTGCTTAGGTACGCATCAACGAGAAAGTCTTTCAAGACTTCTATGAGCTACCAGACGTAGAGGAATGTGCATTCTAGCACTATTTGAAAAATTCGCAATCTGTTCCATGGGAGGAGGTGGAAACCACTATCGCGCTAGAAGGCCGAGCCCGATTGGTTAACAAAGTGTATCCAGTGAATCAGTTAAACAAACCGGCCCGCTATTGGCTATAATTCATAACCAGCAAAATTTTGACAAGCTCCAATGGATCTGATATGATCCAAGAACGAGCTACATTAACTTGGTGCTTCATGACCAAGCAGTGGGTGAATATCCCTCGCCTTATGTACCTGAATTTCAAGCAAGTAGCGAGGTCTGATAGAGCGAGCTTAGCCTACCCCCATATACTTACTGAGCTAGTCACTATGGGGGGAAGCCGAGTCTCCAAGAATGATGCGCAATTCAAGCCAAAAGGGCCATTTAAATATGATAGCATAAAGGATGAACCGGGGCATCCTCGCAGACGATGGGCATCTACCCAAGCACCACCTGAGGCTTCTTCACCACCTCCTCCGCAGCGCCTGAACACCCCTGAACCGATGCAACAGGACCCGCCACATTCAGCTGAGTTTAAGGGTTAGGTATGGGAGTCCATTGATAGATTGGAAGGACATGTCCTGTCAATGAAGGACCAACTACAATTGCTTATGGATTACTTGATGCTTGCCCCTGCCCCTTCACCTCCAGCGGGTCCTACACCATCAGTGATTGTTCTTCCCCAGAACCCTACACTGGGTGACCAACCTGGACCTTCCGATTCACAGGACCCTTCTATCCCTTGACTGCTGTTTCTTTTTACTGTTTTATTTTGTTTTTTTTTATTACTGTATATGGATGACTGTATATCTCTATGCTTTTGTCACTTCTGCTGGCTAATCTGTTATTTCTCATCCCAACTCACTGGCTGCTGCATATATTTTGTCTATTTTTAGTCTGTCCGTTGCAGGAGTTGTTTGAGCACACCCCTCTCGTCCTCTCAAATTTTTTTCTTATCAGGGGAGTCCCGTCTCTTTATTTTTTCCCCACCCCACTTTACTTCTTTTATCTTGCTTTTGTTCTTTTGTTTTACATATTGCGGACAATGTTAATTTTAAGTGTGAGGGAAGGTACACATAGGCTAAGTAGACATGGACACCTAATGCAAAATCTAGCATTAATAAATAATCCATCATAATATCTCCAATTTTAACTAGAATTAGCTGTCCTGCTTTAGATGAATACTAATCAATGAATATGGGGGTGAAGCAATCTTGAAATGAACAAAGTAAGTAATGTAGTCGTAGCATGCACCTATAGTAGGACCACTTTTCCACAATATGATTATTGAAGTCAGTCAAGTTTTCTCTTTAACTAATTCTCAATTATTTTTTTTTATCCTTCCAATTTACCTGCTTCTAGTGGATATCTGATTATCATTTGAGAGGGATCATTAGTACACCATCCAAAAAAAAACCTACTCCAATGGTTGAAATCACTTAGTAATCGGGTAGCTTCATGACCAATGTCGTCATTCACGTCAAACGGTGATAGAAACTAAGAATATGCCAGTGGGCACTCTAAGGACTTCCTTAATCTGAGTAACCGGGTGGCTTCATAACCAATGTCGTCATTCGCATCAAAAGGATTAAGAGAACCGAGGAGAAAAGAAAAGAAAAGAAAAAAAAAAGGGGCAAAAGCCAATAAAAAAAATAGCTAAATGATCATGTTAAAAACAGATCTCTGGTGAACAATAAAAACCTCTTTTAATGAATGTTGATGATTGAAGTTAAAGTAGATATTTGGATTGGTCTTGAAAAAGTAATGAGGATATGTTGAAAGTTACTTGATTGCTTTTTGAAAATCTATCTGTGGAGCACACACACACTTAGAAATCAGGGTGTGGCTATGATTGCATTGTTTTCGAAATTCAATTTGAGTTTTGCTGAACTTTTGTTTCTAACATTAGTTTCATTCTAAGTGTGGGGGAGAGCTGAAATTCTGATTGATTGGGTGATGATTATGAAAAAGAATAAATAAATGATCACATTGTTTGATAGTTTCTGAGAATTGCTTGAGAATAAGCAAGGATTTAAGTGTAGGGGAGTTTGATGACTCCCTAATTTATGATAAAAAAAGGAATATATTTGAGATTTAATTAGGGAGACAAGTACTTTCTTCTTGATTAATAGGGTTAAAAATGGATTCAATCAAACAAAATAAAGAAAGTGTTTTATTGTATTATCTTTAGCGGTTTGAATCTCACTCTATGATTGATTTCAATTTCAGGAAAAATAAAAGAAGAAAGAAAGAATTGAGAAAAGAGAGGGAAGCTGAGAAGTGAAAAAGTACAAGTGAAACAAACCTCCTCACTATAGCTAGGATTAAACTCACTATGGCGAGAACACACTTTCGCTATAGCGAATGAGGTACTTCGCCATAGCGAAGTCGCGAGTCGTACAAATTGCAAGGAGAAACTCGCCATAGCGCAGCAGTAGCGAGAACAGCAAAAATCTGGGAACTTATGAGCTCTCGCTATAGCGAGAGGCACTCCTCGCCATAGTGAGATCGGACCCTGAAATGCACAGTTTGGATTAGCAAGCTAAAACAGACAGGAGAACCTAGGGTTTGACTCATTCAGCATAGAGAGGACATTCTGGCCGACTATGAGAGAAGAAAACGCACCAAGGGTGTTAGAGGAGCTTCAATTTGATCGAAAATTCATCAATTCTATCGATTATCCTTCCGATTAGGTGTTTCTACTCCATCTTCCCTCTTAGTTGATGATAGTTAACATGTTTGCTGAATTTGTTTGTGGATTTCAAGCCATGAGCGGCTAGATTTTGTAACCCTTAGAGATTTTATGAACCTTTAATCTGTGGAGATTGTTTTCCTTATTGGTTATGCAGATTATTGAGAATTTTGGTATTTAATTTGAATTATATTTCATTCTATTGGGTGGCCTCCTTTAGTTTGATTGTGGATTGAGTAATGAACCGTTGAAAGAAGGAAATTGCTTATAGACCATTGGTTAAACAACTTAGGATTAGATATAATCTAATTTACACTTGAGATAGATATATCCTCAAGGGCCCTAGGTAGTTGAAAGAAGGTCTGCACTTAATTAAGTATTAACCACTCCTTGAGACATCAAGAGTGAGTGGCTATAAGGGTTCAATTGGATCGAAGGACAATTGCAGGACAATTGCACCTAATTCAACCTTGACTCTAAAAATTGCATTAAGTCGTTTAATTAAAAGGGGAATAATCGACATTGGAGATAAAGGGGATTAAAGTTCCTAGGGTATTTTTAATTGCTTACTTTCAATTACAACCATCGTTTATTACTTTCAATTACATTTAATGTAATTTTCATAAATCCAATTGCAAATTGATTGTTTAACTAAAATGAATATGAGAACTCTGATGCCTAATCGCCAATTGTACTAATTCTCTAAGGAAACGACCTTGATTCATCACGTACTACGTCTGCGACCCGTACACTTGTGGTGTCATATTTAGTGAGCATCGACTACTCAAAACTTAGGCAAACTTGGTAGGGCACAATTGAAGATGCTTTAATTGATTTCTAACTTTGTCAAGTACTCTATGTATTTTGGTAAAGTCTCACACAACCAACGTACATAGCATCACAACATGAAAATAGCAACTCCCCATTAGGTATGTGGAAGGCCATGGATAAACCCAAATTTCCTCTTGCATGGAAGAATTTACGTATACTTTTTTAGTAAACTCTTTTGTGCAACAACAAATTTCGGTCAACCCATGTAACTCCACGTGGGCCAATATGATTTTGCCACCATGTCGCCATATTGCAAAGTTTAATAAGTGTGTAAAAAAATGCCAAAATTGATAGAAGACCAAACAAAATAAAAAATCAAATGTAAAATTCTCAATTACACCCCATTAAGTTTGGGAAAAACTTAAATAGCCTTCTTTTGTAAAAACTTACACAATTTGTACCATATAGATTCCTTATGTCAAAAACAACCCTAAAACACTTGCCTTAACCTCAAGCCTAAGTTCTAATAAAATGCTCTCCTAGGTGCTTAATTTCCACATGCACTTTTGATTTGCCCTAGCACTTGATTATTTCCATATACAATAGTTTTGTTAGTCATGGACTATGCTAGGTGGGTGTGAGCAAAGGAGAGGTGTTATTGGTTGCATACACAAGATCCAAGCAACATGCACATGTGGTTTGTTCGTAATCTTCATTTTTTATCACATGAGTTATTTGTTTAAAATTGCTTATGTTTTGGAAATACCACATATTTAGGCTATTTAGGAGGAATAACCCTTTTTTGGAAGATAGTCATTGATTACAAGGATGAGTAGTCAACTTATTCTATAGATAAGTCGATTGATCATAAACAAAAAGTTAACATCTTTAGAATGGTATGAAGTTAATTGTTGACTAAGAACTCAACATATGGCATTATTTTATAATACATTGCCTTTAGTCCACTGTTAAGCAATTATACACAAAATTCTATAATTTTAATGACATTAGGTTGAACCTTAGGACATTGAACTAAAGTTAAACACTTTCTAACATTTGAAACTTATTATTCAACTTCAATGTTGTTGCATAGGACAATAGAAAGAGCTTAATATTTATGGTTGTTTTTTATTTATTTATAAATTTAATAACAATTTAATTGTCCAGTAACATAATTTACTCCATCAATACATAACAATGGATCAGTGTGAATGCATTCATCTAAGGGATGAGGAGAAGGTTTGGAGTGACAAGAGAATCTAGTGGTGATTGTTCTGGGGAATCTATATTTGAAGACCAAAGAAGGGAAGATGAAGGAGTAAAATATATTTAACCTTTTTACTAATTTTATGTAATTTAATTATTTTATGTCTAGTTTCATTGTAGCATAAACTAATCAATCTCTCACTAACCACGTAAAAGTAGGAAGATTACACAAAACATAAGCATGAAATCTAAATTTTCCTATGTCACTAGAACATTAAGTGCATAGTCATCATAGCATTTCGTGAGTATTCATATCATGAGAATATCATCGTTCGCACCTATATCATCAAAATATCATATGTCAATTAGTATTTAAGGTAGTTGTATATATATATGTTATACAATAAAAAAAAAAATCCCTAAACTAAATGTTACTAAGTTATTTAAAGAGCAAATCAATACAAATAAAATGGGCTTCAAATTACTATGTACTAAGACTTTAGAGCCTAGTTGTTTAGGTCTAGCATTCCTGGCACACTAGGCACCCTAAAACTTAAAGGCACCTATTGTGTATCCTTCGTAGCTATTGTAATCTTCATGTCTATAATGACTTGAACCTAATTGATGTCAGAATGTACACATACATTCATTTTACCTTTACTACATACTTAGAGATAGATATCTTGGTTCTCTAAATACACTATCATACCATGTGAGAATCATAAAATTTCTAGTAAAACAAATAATGTAAAAATAGATAATGGTTTAACTGCTACATATGCAAAAAAACATTTTATTTCTCTAGTCTTTTTTAGATCAATTAGCATCATACATATGAAAGAATAAATGGTATGGCAAATTCATAAATAGCACATAACTATTACATCCAATGGCAATAAAAAGAATAGTCACGTATCAATAGCTATACATATAAACTATCATTGAAATTTCTCATAATCATATATCTTAACATGCTAGGACATTAATCATAATCTTATTTGGTAGAAACATAGCTCCATCCCCTTTAACGACACACTCAGGGCAAATTAAAAGATGATGGACTCTATACTTGATGTCCCATAACACTAAGTACAAGTCTAAACTTTTGTAAATACCATATAACTAAGGGTGGATGAGTATTTTCCTTATCTATTAAATTTGCACATAAAAATAACTATTAAAGTATCCATAATAAATATAAAGAAACTAATCATAAAACATTTTATCTAGGGCGTTCCTTATAATAAATCTACATTACATGTAAAAGAAAATAAGGTTCCTTATTCTATCTTGGAAATGAAGCTCTATCCCCGAAAGGAAGCTAATTCATCTCATAAGAGAAGCTCCATCCTCAAAGGTAAGCTACTATAGATATCATACTTGAAGAATCATCTCTCATAGATACTAATAGTATCTAGCATTTTAATCTGATAAATATGCCCTAAAAAAAATGAAGCGTTGCAATGCTAAACATTTATTCTTAAAAGAATAACTCATCAATTCATATAAATTCATCAAAGTATGCACATTTGTATATCAACACAAATATCAACATAAATATTAGCACCTAGCTCATAAATAAAAAATGTTCCTAATCCATTCTTATAATATCTTTTAAAATCTTAGGTGTTTTAACTGTCCTTAGTCCACATTTGGTCTTTTGAGCATTGATCATCCCTACACATATATCATTTAAGATTTAATATTTTATGTAGAGGAATATCAGTATAAATATAAGGATATGGTCGTCTATACATGAGCATAGTTGAAAGTTCAATCTTCCATGTATATGAGATATAGTCCATAGAGAAGTAGGTTTGTCTATGCATAGGTATTGCCTAGAGTAAAGTCATCTATGCCATTTATGCATAAGGTCCATTATATGTTTCTTGCTTAAGGTCGAGTTACATCATTGCTATGGTTATAAGTCATAAAAAGAATGTAAAGCTCATAACGATACTAAGAATGAAACACAAGAACCCCTAAAAAGAATTGAAAAATGCCCTAATTTTTCATAATTTCAGGATGGCTAGTTGACTATTTCTTAGTAACAATCAATTAGTTTATAGACATTAATGATTATTGCTTTGGAAATGGTCGACTATTGAGGCTGTAAAGAGTTTCATTTTTCAAACAACCCCTAGTCAATTGGTGGGATACTTAATTGACTAGTATATCACATAATTTCACACCCTTGCCCAATTATTAACCTAATTGACTAGGCTGCTTAGATCGATTGACTTCTATAACTTGAACTCATTATTCCTTACTTACACCTTCCACTTTTTAAACCTTAGAGACCCAATGACCATTTTAAACATTCCACAAGCATTAAAGGACAGCAAAATATCAATTGAAACATAATTCCAAGGTTAAAAATGAAATCCACCATTTATGCCATTAAACCTATTATAGAGAGAGAAAGTGGAAAAAGTAAAGGAAAAGAGACCCTTTAAGCACTTTCAAACCTTCTAAATTCATTTAAGCTCAATAAGAAGTACATACAAGCCCTAAAAAACAAAAAATAACTAATTGGATGGTCAACTAAAAAGACCCACTAGAGAGAGAAACAAGGTGATAGGAAGAAAAAGGTGAGAATATGAAGCCATATTATGTTATAAGTACGTTACAGGCATTCAAACATGATAAAAAGATCACCTAAGGCATAACACAACAAGATAAAAGTATAATCTAAGTTTCACCATATTTACTCTAGAGAGAGAAAGTGATGAGAGAATGATATAAGGCTTAATCACACTCATCTAAGTTTTTCATCATTGCTCCAAGATCTAAGCAAGGCATAAACATCACTTAAAGCATTTAAAAAGCTTATTCTTGGTTAAAAATAAAAAAGAATGAAATATAAAAGAGATGGAAGAAGCAATTCAGCACACCTAATACTCAATAAGACAAGGAGGACGTCTTACCTATTTTCTAGCTTAGAATTATGCTTCAAACTGCTTTTTTCTCTTCCTTCTCAACTTTTCTTCTCCTTTAGCTTTTCTCTTTTGCACTTTGTTCCTCTACCTCTCACTTTTAGATTTCTCTTCCTCTTTCTACTAGTAATATGGAATGATGGAGTTATAAATAGATAGGGTACAAATGGTCTTGCAAATCACACAAAAATACCTTGCATCTTACTCTTCTGCACATTTCTAATTTGCTAACTTTATGAGAAAGTCATCAGTGATTTAATTCTCTTATGGATAAACTTTTTTTGGTTTTGGTTAGCACTATGTATAAAATTTATTTCCATTCACGTAAACATGTATATCAAAATTTTCATCTTGCTATGTTCGTAATTTATGTAGCATTCATTTGATGGGAAAAATTACTTTTTAGCCCAAAGTTAAAATTGTACTTTGACCCTAACTAAAATTACAAATCTTATTCCTAAACTCTTAATATTTATATTTTGGCCTAGACTTTTACCTAAAAATTTTTTATTTTCTAAAAATTTTTTAAGGTATTTTTGGCCTTAAAAGTTTATAAAAATTAACTTCCTAATATTCATTTCATAATTTCACTTATTTCCTAATTATAATTAACTGCAAATAATGCATGAAAATTCTTATTAAATCCCAAAAATTTTAGAAAACCTTCTCTAAGGTTTATAAATAGAAAACTCACTAAATCTCCATAGTCATACATTAGTTTCTAATTATTTTCTTAATATTATTTAATTTACTTTAAATTGTTTAAATATTACTTCCTTCAGTCTCATATATAAGAGACTTTTCTGAAACTTGATTTGGTCTTATATATAAAAAACAAACTACTTATGTCTGGTATATTAATTACAGTATTCCAATTATACCTTTCATTAAATAAGTCATTCAAATTATGAGTAGTGATGGTCATTAATTTCAAGAAAAAAGTGCACATATTAAATAGGAGTATTTTTGAAAAAAAAAATTATTTAAGACAAAATTAAGAAGATTAATTGCTTTGAACTAACCTTTTTAATACTCGTGAATTAGTTATTTGTTTTTTATATATAAGACCGAAAGGAGTATTAAATAATTTCTAATTGGGAGGAGGATGTTACAAGATAAGGTTGAAAGGAAAAAGGCTTTTAAACCTAGGCATGATAAATAGGTGGATGAAAAGCTAAAGAAGATAACAAAACTAAAAGCAAGTGACATAATGGGGTTAAAGTTTGGCAATGAAGCCAAAGCTTATAGATTATATTGCAAATATTCTTTATGCATTGGACTTACTATATGTAAACACAATATCAAATGAGATGGGAAAAAGGTGAATTAGGAAATGAGTATTTGTTTGCAACAAAGAAGGTTTCAAGGACATGAAATACATCAAGCAGGATAATAATAAGAGGGAGTCCAAAGCCATAACAAGAAGTATATGCAAGGCTAAGTTATACATTTGCTTAAATGGTGTAACAGAGAAGTAAGTGGTTACGAGTCACCTAGGACAACATAACCATAATCTAACAATGACAAACCTAGTGCATATAATGCATGGTAACCATAGGATATTAGTAGAATAAAAGTGTAGGTAGATAACATGCACTCCTATGATGTTAAGACATGTCATATAATGGGGTTTATGTTAGGTTAAGCTAGAATTTATTCAGGGGTTGTCTTCTACAAGAGGGACTTGAATAGTCATATTGACAAAGTCAAATGAGATGAGATTGCTAGTGGAGATGCCTTCATAACACTTAGCTACCTTTAAGGCAAGGAAAACCTTGATACGAAGCTTTTTCTAGGTATACAAACACAGAGAAAGGCCAATTGTAGAACTTACTTTAGGCAAATAGCATTAATCATGCTAACTATAAATGTTTTAGGAATGTGGTCTCATTTGATGGCACGTACAAAGTCAACAGATATAGGAAGCGCTTGGTGATCTTTTCAAGCGTCAATCGCCACGAGGGCATTTATTGTTTTTGTGTGTGCATTAATTGGAGATAAAACAATGAAAACCTACAAGTGAGTGCTAGAAACATTCATAAAGGCAATGTTCAATAAGTAGTCTAAGGCAATTGTCATCAACAATCACAAGGCAATGATGACTGCAATAAAAAAGGTAATGGTAGATACCACTTACCAACTCTACCTATGGCATTTGAATAGAAATGTGAGGAAACGAGTTAAGAAGATGGGGTTTCTAAAGAGGTTTGCCACTTGCATATACCATAGCTTCGCATTGGATGAGTTTAAACAACATTGAAAGAACATGGTGGACGAGTTGGATATAGCTAAGAGCAAGTAGGTGATGAAGACATACAAGAAGAGGAGGATATGGGCCATTACATGCTTGCATGAAAATTACTTTGTTGGCATCAAGACAATGTCACAATGTAAGGGAGTAAATTCTTTTATCAAGCAATATATTAACTGGTGCAATAACTCGGTGGACTTGTTGCACAACTTTAAGCAAGTTGTTTAGGAGTATTGGAACAATAAGTTATGCTCACTATAAATCATGGTACACTAAGCCTATAATGACAATTCCTTTAGAATAGCTTGGAAGGATTACAACTAATTTATACACATGATACGTCCTTAAAAAAATTCAAAGACAAGCTGAAGGATGCACATACACCATCCGTGGTGGATAGGGAAAAAATCAACTACACGATGATGTACAAGTTGTGAAAATATTACTCCTTGGGTAGTGAATGTAATGTGGTATATGATACTTAAGAACAAAGTTTCAAATGTGATTTTCACTTGTATAACTCATAAGGGATTCCTTGTGCACACATCATGTGTGTATTGAAAGAAGAGAATGTAAAAAATTTGCCCACTAGCTTGATATGTAGGTGTTGGACAAAGTATGCCAAGGAACTAAATCCTTTAGCTAATTTTAGAGGGGAAGGAGATCAACATGGCATGATGTTGAGAGATGTCATACTAGCTTCTACTACTAGTAGGTTGGTGTACCTTGGCTTTAAAAGCTATGCAGCATATTCATAAATGCTATGTATGACATAGAGATTGATGTCTAGGTTTGAGAGTGGAATGCATTTTAACATTAATGGCGATTGTAGAGATAATGTTATGGTTAAATATCTTGCACACTAAAAGTGTGTCATTAAAAAGGAAAAAGGGGGAAGTGTGAGACGATGTTTGAATTGTAATAATCTTTGGCATCATGCTCTAACATATACTTCACAATGGCATGGTGAGCATCAAGACCAGAATGTTTACCAACATGGTTATCAAGGTGTACCTAATACACTTGATGACGAAGGGCCATACAAGGAGCACTACAATCAAAGAACTAGCGAATTAGAGGTAAGAGTTGATTAGTCGTTGTGCATCATATATGAAATACATAACTTCAACAATGTTAAAGAATACCAACTAAAACTTTCAACTAATTTCTAACTACTTCAATTTTTTTTTTCAATATTTAACTAGTTTCCAACTAACTTTTCCTATTGAGTTTCAGAAGGAAAACAAAATAGTACAAAAGTTGCAATTTTGCAAACAAATTCAATCGCTCATCAGTATTTTTGGAATAGTTTCAGTCAACAAATAGGATTAAAAAAACTATAAAAAGCTGTTAAAAAAAAAGTAGTCTGTCAATGTTAACTGCCTAAACTTTAGTTTAGGTAGCTAGCTAATATCCAATTTTTTCTTTTAACCTTTTTTCTAAACAAAATTTATTGTTTCTAAGCACAAACTAAAAACAAGGCTTGCATATTTCAATTTGGGGTGAAGTTAAAACCCACCAAATTTTTGTTCTTTCCTTTCTATATACACATAACTTTCTTTTTTTTTATTTTCTCTCAGTTTGAAACTTTAACGGATTTTCTCTTTATCTAAGGCTGTTTCTTTCTTTGTTTGAAGCTATTTCTCTCTTCATCTAAAGTTCTTCTTTTCTTTTCTATCTAAAACTACTTTAGCTAATCTTCTTCCCTTCATTCAAGCTCTATTCTTCTCTCTTCTCTTTTTCCTTTTTTTTTAAATTTCTTTTATATATATTTATCAAACTACTTTTTTATTTTTAATCCAGTACAACCCTTTTTTTCATTTTTGTGCAACATATTTTTGTTTTCATTTTGCTTATTATATTATTTTTAAAATTTTTTACTAATTGTTTGACAAATAATTGGACAAGGTAAAGATTTATTTGATTTTTTTCATTTGCATTATTTATTGTAAATTTTTTATACATTAATATATTTTTAATGTATATTGAAAATTTGTAAAATTTATACAAAAAGATGAAAATGAAAGATACAGAAAGACAGGAGAAAGATAAAAAATTTAAAAACAAAAGCTGAAAATAATAAAAGCAATGTAATTTAATATTTAGTTGTTAAAAAGTTAGAATAAAAACAAAACAAATAAAGATATTATTTTGTTTAACAAACAAAATATTATTAATTATAAAACAAAATAAATATAAAACAAAAGGAAAGATATAAAATTTAAAATTTAAAAATATTATTAATGAGCATAAATATTGATTATTAACTTATAGAGAAATAATTAGTAATAATTATTAATGAAAAGTAATTAATTAAAAATTATCTAATTTTTAATATATATATATATATATATATAATAAATGCTAACTGCAAGTCAGTGGAAAACTTTCCTACTAACTTTTGTTGAATTTGTCCAATCAAAATGCAATCAAAAATAATTTCTTGCCACATTTTGGTCAGACAATCCAACCAATTTCAGTCGGAAGTATGATTTTAACTTTTTAATAATGATTACTTATACCAATTAATATTTATAATATTATATATATAATTTATTATATAGCATTAGAAATATAATAAAAATAATTACATTTATATTTATTATATTATAATAATACTTTTTCATAAATAAATTTTTATTAAAAATATAACGTATCAATATATAATTATTTTTCATTTAAAAAATGCTAAATGTTAATTTACCTAAATTAAAAGGAGAATAGAAAAGGCTGGAAAGAATCATATGCTTGTAAAATCATTATTTACTACTATTTTTCTATTTTAAGTTAGTTAATAAACACTTACTAACTAACAAAAATTCAATTAATGATGTGATTGAATTTTTTTTTTTAAAAAAAGTATATTTTCGTCTAAGTTTATTATTTTTTCAACTAAGATTTCTGTCATTATTTTATTATTTTGTTGCTAGCATCTTTGATTTTGGTAATTGCTGTAATTGAATATTTCCGATGCGTGAGGCTAATTCTTGTATGTCATCGTCACAGTTGTACACAACAGAGTCTCAGGCATGCAACCAACGCCTTCAGTCGACGAAACGAAAAATTCAATGACGTTGGCGTGTTGACTTGCGAACCACACAGGTCTGAACATGCCACCAGCAACGTGATCTGCGCTCAGGTTGACATGCACTGTAGAATATGTATGGTGTTTTACCGTGCGTGGTGTATGACATTTGATATTATTTTTCTGACTATTTAAACACCGTCGAAGGCTCATAAATATATATACTACATTAAAGAATATTATTAAAATACCTTTTTTTATGTTCAGTAAAAAAGTTGTTGATTGTGTAAATAAAGTATTACTTAAAGTAATATCTTGGCTTCTTAAATTTACTTATAGTTTTAAACTAGTCACTTAATATTAAAATACATCAAATTGGATTCTTAGCCTGTGCTTCATTCGTATCATTTTTAGATTCATATAACCAATATACAATCAGTTCATGTATGTTTTCTTTGTTTTGCCGGTTTACCAAATTTACGTTATTAATGACACCAAACACTTTGTTGAATCCAAAAATTATCTGCATTGACGTAACTTAACTAGGTTAGCCTGGTCCCTTTTCATGGGCAAAACATATATACATACGAGTTGAGATATTCTGAATTTTAGGTGGGCTCAGAATGTATATCATATTTTGTATTTGACATGCCCATTGGCATGCCTAGTGAGGTGCACAAAGTGTTTAATTTCCAAAATATAGAAATTTCACATCCAGTTTTTCTGTTCTCAAATGCTTGTCTGCATGTTCATTTTCTAACAATTGAAAGCTGTTTCTTTTTCATAATTTTATATTAAGATAAACTTAGGAAACATCTATGTTTAATTTTGAAAATAAATTAAAAACCATATCGAACTTTTTTTTTCTTTAACGACTAAAATATTTTTAATTTAAAAAATTTGAATCATATAATATATGAAATTGGAAATATGTAACTTTTATATATTATAATTTAATTTAATAAAATGATCTTCGAACTATTTGAGGTTAGCTATTAAGCTTGTCAATATCTAAAGTCGTTATTTACTGTAGAAATACAGTTATATTTTGATAGTGTTAAACCTTTAATTTTGGTTTTTTTTTTGTAAAAACAATTATTATATTGATTTATATTCTATAAGAGGGGTATACTTAAAATTGTAATAATTTTTTTGTAGATAATTTTAGTTTTTTCTTTTTTTTTTTGGTGAAAAAATACATTTGCCCGTTAATTAATACTATGATTTAATATTATATTTATTTAGTAGTCGTTTACGTTGGGAGACATCATAATTTCCTTGTAGAGTTTGGTTAACCAGTCATCATGTGGTATTTCTAATGTGATTCACAAATCCCTTTCGTGGTATGAATGTTGTATTGACTCACAGTGGACCATAACGGATTGCTGGGGCTTGTAGGGAAGGATGTCATATTTACTTTGTGAGGTCCCCTCCCCTCTGAATGAATGTGAAGACCAAAGTTAGTTAAGCCCATTGGTTGTGGTTGACGCAGCGTGCTATGCTCTGGGCACACACCTCATCTCTGCGTGCGGATTGTCTCCAGTTGATGGCATGAACATCACGCTCCAGTCGAACAAATCAGGCCCGCTCACAACAACAATGGCCGCAGATGGAGCCACGTGGCCTCTGAACCCTCGACAACGCAGTGTTTTAGCGAGACAACAATTAAAATGCAAAACTTTCATCTCTCTTTGTCGCATGCTGCGTTCAAGGAGCCTATTAGTGCACACACAACTCTATGGATTTTACTTGTTAAAATAGAAGGCACGGAAAGAGGCTTTCCTCTTGCCTACTCTGATTTGGTGGGTATGGTAATCGTATAATAAGATAGGAGCTTTTCAGTAGGGGGTAGGTTTTTGGTTAGTTTGTCTCTTTCTTTTTTCCAGAAAAATTATGCTGAATTGGCAGAGAGAACAATATGTGAGTTGCGGAGAGGAGATGAAATGAAAAGCACCAGCAATCAATAATGACAGGAGTAAGAAGAGAACTCCTTTGCAAAATTATTATTATTATTATTATCATTTTTTCCATTTATTAATGCAAAGGGTTGTAGGGCAAGAGCAGGGGATGGGGAGTATTGGTACTCTCTCTTATCTTCGTTTTCCTTTTATTTTATCTCTTTCTATTTTTGATTTTTCATTTCCATATTCAATATCTCTGTACATAAATAATGGGTATGATTGGTAACAAATTTTTATTGTTTATATTACTGAAATTGATCATGGACATAACCAGAGGGGGATATAAGTGAAGTGGCGATAAAAGAGGAGATGTTATGCTGGCTAACTTGAGCAACAAAAAAGCAAGCTACTTCTGATATAAAGTTTTTTCTTTGGGTTAAATATACAAACTTCAGATCAATGATCATGTTCAACCATCATCATTTCTAACTCTTAACAGGCCCTGGCTAAGCATGTTCAAGGCTCTGCATTATAACAAATGGTTTTGCATTTTTGATCTTTGTCTCGTTAAAACACGTGCTATGGAGGGGTTCAGAGGCCACGTGGATCCATATGTGTCTGTTGCTAGCATGGTTAAGAAAACCAAATTGGACTAGCCGGTTCGACCAGTCTGACTGGGAACCAATTCTTGGTCCGATTCGGTTATTCTAGAAAACTGGACAAGAACAAAATTGGTGAAGAACCGATCAAATCGGTCAAAACAGGACCTGTCAAAACCGGGTTGAACCGGTCCGTCCCAAAATCTTTTTTTTTTTAATTTTTTCTTATATAATATAATAATTCATCTCAAATAAATTTAATAAATTAAAAATAAAAAACAAAAAAAGAGAAAAAAGTTTAAATATAAAGATTTTTTTAAAAAAGAGAGAATATAAAAATAATAAAATGTATATATTTGACTATTTTTTATACTTGTTCTCTATTATATTTATGTTTCATTTCTTAGTAACATTTCTCTATAATATTAAAGTATTTAACCAAAATTATTATTCATTATTTATTTTTAATAATAAGTAGAATCTTAATATAATTTAGAAATTATAAAATAATTTTTGTAATATCTTAAAAAAATATTGGATTAGTAATTAAGTATTTAAAATTTACTAATATTTATTTGTTACATTAAAATTTTATTATATAAAATTTTAAAAATATATATTTAATTATTACCGGTTCAACTATAGTTCGACCAATAAACCGTGAACCAGTACCTCCACCGGTTCGATGACCGATCCAATTTTAAAAACATTGGTTGCTAGTGTGAGCGATCTTGATTTGTCCGACTGGAGCATAATGTTCGCGCCATCAACTGGAGACAATCCGCATGCATCAAAGCTTACACTACAACAGGCTCTGCCACACTTCTGATCACCTGCTTCCCACACTTCTCACCTATCCCTTTCATGCACAGTCAACTAATGCAGGCAAAACCAAAAAAGGGAATAACTTGTTAGTAGAACCAGAATATTAAAGTGTACAAGAGACAAACACAAAAATGAACAGAGACGCACAATACTTTTTCTTACTTTAAAGACCCACTGTGACCCACTACCTTGTTGGAAAATAATAAAATAAACAACCTTGACAGATTTGATCAACAGACTTGACCAAATCTACAAGATAACATCAGACTCAGTAAACACATATGGACCACGTGACTTCATTTATTTTGAATCAATTTCAACACACCCCCTTATTCAAAATCATGTACTCCAAGTTGCTGTCGAAAATAATCATGCTTGTGCTATGACAAAAACTTAGTAAACAAGTCAGCCACTTGATCATTTGTATTACAAAACTCTAGCACAATTTCTCCACTTGCCCCCAGGCTGCGAATGAAGTGATATTGGATGTCTATATGCTTTGTCCTATTGTGAAAGGCTAGATTCTTCGTCATTGCAATAGTAGCTTTGTTATCACACAGAATTTCAGTTGCTGCAGTTTGTTTTTTACCCAAATCAGCAAGTATTCTTCTTAGCCACATAGCTTGACAAGTAACAGTAGTTGCAGCAATGTATTCAGCCTCTGAAGATGACAATGCAACAATTTCTTGCTTCCTTGAACTCCATGAGACAGCCCCTGACCCCAAACTAAAAATATAGCCCAAAGTGCTCCTTTTATCATCCAAAGAACCTGCCCAATCACTGTCAGTGTAACCAGATAATTTGAAATTTGATACTTTGAAGTACCAAATCCCAAAATTAGATGTTCAAGTAACATATCTCAAAACTCTCTTAGTTGCTCCAAAGTGATGATGTGTTGGATTATGCATAAACTTGGACAAAACACTAATAGAAAATGCAACATTAGGACACGTGTAAGTCAAATAATTCAATCCACCAATTAACCTCCGAAAATAGGTGGGATCACATTTCTCCATGCCATCTTCAAATTGCAATTTTTCATTTGAATTCATTGGTGTGAAGACCTTGTTGCAATTCAACATATTAAATCTCTTGAGCAAATTGCTTGCATAATTCTGCTGGAAAATAAAATTTCCATCTGCACCTCAAGCTTAAGAAAATAATGCATCAAACCCAAATCTGTCATCTCAAACTTTTTCATCATTAAAGACTTAAAATTCTTTAACAAAGATTCACTTGACCCAAAGTAAATCATATCATCAACATAAAGGAAAACAACCAAAAAATCATGTTCCCTCTCTTTCTTCAAATATAAAGTGGGTTCATTTTCACTTCTTTTAAATCCACAATCAACAAAATAGCTATCAATCTTACCATACCATGCTCGTGGAGCTTGCTTAAGCTCGTAAAATGCTTTCCTCAACTTAAAGACTTTGTTTTCATGACCTTTTATAACAAAACCTTCAGGTTGAGAAATATAAACTTTCTCTTCCAATTCCCTATTCAAGAAAGCAGATTTTACATCAAATTGGAAAATAGGAAGAGATAAATGAGCAGCTAAAGTAAGCAAAACTCTTATAGTTTCAAGACGAGCTACTGGTGAAAATGTCTCTTCAAAGTCAATGCCTCTTTGTTGAGCATAACCCTTTGCTACAAGCCATGCCTTATACTTCTGTATGCTTCCATCAGCATGATACTTTGTTCTGAACACCCATTTAAGCCCAATTGCTTTCTTCCCTTTAGGCAAATCTACTAAATCCCAAATCTAATTTTTCTAGATTGCAGCCATTTCTTCATCCATAGCATTTCGCCATTCTTCCATTTGTGCTGCTTCTTCAAAGCACATTGGATCTGAAACACATAAAGCAAAGGAACCAGATTGATAAATTTCCTTCAAGGATCTAAATTTCCTTGGAGGAGTTTCAGCAAATAAAGAAGAACTTGTGCTTTTAGGAGATAAAGAGCTACTGCTTGGAGAAGATGATGAAGAACTTCCTGGATTCAAACCACATTTATCAATTTAAATTGGAATTTGATCATTTCCTTGGGCACTTTCCCAATTCCATGCTGCATCTTCATTGAACTCTACATTTCTACTAACAACAATTTTGCCACTTAGAGGATTATATAGCCTATATGCTTTAGACTGAGTACAATAACTAATAAAAATGCATTTTTCAGACTTTTCATCAAGTTTATTGTGAAACTGAGAGTTAACTAAAGCATAGGCTATACATCCAAAAATTTTTAAATGACTTACACGAGGCTTCATACCTTTCCATGCTTCATATGGAGTTTTATCCATAACAGCATTTGTAAGGGAAAAATTCAAAAGATATACCGCCGTTGCAACTGCTTTAGCCCAAAAAGAGTTTGAAAGTCCCTTGGCTTTTAGCAAACTCCTAGCCATCTCCACCACCGTTTGATTTTTCCTTTCAACAACACCATTTTTCTCTTGTGTATATGGTGCAGTAAGCTGCCTGTGAATGCCACATTCTTCACAAAAAGCATTAAATTCAGTAGACATAAACTCACCTCCTCTGTCAGTCTAAAGGCCTTAAACTTCTTAAAATGGGCTAAAGTTTCAGATTTAGATTTCAAGAAATAAACCCAATTCATGTGGCTGTAATCATTAATAAACAACAAAAAATACCGATTTTCACCAAGAGATTTTGTATTCATGGGCCCACATAAACCAGCATGCACTAACTGAAGACAACAATAAGCTCTTATAGATTTACCAACAGAAAAAGACTTCCTACTTTGCTTACCTAAGACACACCCTTCACAAAATTCAAAAGATTCAATTGTAGGCAACCCAATAACCATATTATTTTGACTCAACAACTTCAGTCCACTTTCATTCAAATGCCCATAACGCAAATGCCATAATTTAGACTCATCAATTTTACTAGCAACAAAGGCAGAATTATTCATCTAAAAAACATCAAGAGGGAATATGTTGTTACTAGTCTTTGGAACAGTAGCTATAGTACGACCAGATTTTTTATCTAGAATTGTACATACACCATCATCAAACACAATTCTATTACCACTATCCATCAATTGCCCAATGCTCAATAAATTATAAGTCAAAGCAGGAACAAACTGAATATCAAACAAAATTTTAGTATTATCACTTGTCTTAGAGGCAACTATAACTCTTCCGTCAACATGATACACATTGGTATCACCCAATCACACTATAGACTTTTGTGAGTCATCAAGCTCTTTGAATGATGGTTTGTCCCTTGTCATATGATTAGAACAACCATTATCCACAACCAAATATCATCAATAGCATTTTTATAAGAATAGGCCATAAATAACATACTCTCTTCCTCTTCTATGAAATTAGCATGCTTCTCTTCATTACCAACATTTTTCTTCTGCTTAGCCCAGCAATTAGCTTCTTTATGACCCAATTTGTCACAATGGTAGCACTTAATGGGTCTTTGATTATTTTGAAATTGCCTTTGCTCATCATTTTTGTACTGCCTTCGTTCATTAGATCGTCCTCTATGACCTCTATTGCAACCGCGACCTCGACCACGATTGCCACCATGACCACCTCTGTTAGAGGATTCACCTTTCACTTGAAAGGCTTTCTCTTCATTCAATGTTGAAGATTTGTTAATCCTGTCTTCATAAGCTTGCAAAGAACCCATTAAATCATCAAAAGAATAAATGGATAAATCTTTAGATTCTTCTATGGCAGCAACCACATGATCAAATTTAGGAGTAAGACTATGCAATATTTTTGAAACTATAGTCTAATCAGAAATTTGTTCACCATATGACCTCATTTGAGAAGCAATAGTAGAAGCTCTAGATAGATAAGTCTAAATAGGTTCAGAAGGACCCATTTGGAGTGTTTTAAAGGACTTACGGAGTGATTGAAGCTTTACCATAATAACCTTTTTGGAGCCTTAGAACTCTATCTATGAATCTGCCAAGCTGCCTTCAAAGTAGTTGCAGAGGAAATGTAGGAAAAAATCTCATCAGTGACTGCCTGTTGAAGGAAGAACAAAGCTTTTGCATCCCGCTTCTTGTTGTCGCGAAGCTGTTGCTTATCATCTGGGTCATTATACCCAGACTCCACCAAATCCCATAGCTCTTGGGATATAAACAAAGTCCTCATCTTGATGCTCTAAAATTCATAATTTTCACCTTTGAAAAGTGGAATCAAAGGTTGGGAGGAGGTTGTTGTACTGTTCACCGCCATGAATGCCGTATGCATGGCTTGAAGGTCTCAAATCTGCGCCTCTGGTTTTTGGTTTCTAGTTTGTAATCGTCACAAGAAGAAAGTGCTACTCTTTGCCTCGTTAAACTTTTGTGCTGCAACTCACTATCACTTGCGCTGCACCTCTATATTATCGGTTTAGTGTTGGAGAAAAAGAAAGCTTGCAGCTGCAGTGCAAGTTTTGCTTACGGGTCCTCAGAAAATACAAGCTCTGATACCAATATGTTAGCAGAACCAGAATATTAAAGTGTACAAGAGACAAACACAAAAATGAACAGAGACGCACAATACTTCTTCTTACTTTATTGACCAAGAGACAAAACCTTTTATAGGCTATACATAGAAACAAAATACCAAAAATAAAGACCCACTGTGACCCACTACCTTGCTAGAAAATAATAAAATAAACAACCTTGACAGATTTGATCAACAGACTTGACCAAATCTATAGGATAACATCAGACTCAGTAAACACATATGGACCACGTGACTTCATTTATTTTGAATCAGTTTCAACATAACTAGCCACCCACCTTGCAAAAGCACTAAGTCACACACTTCCTAACCGGGAGTAAATGACAATTTCTTTGAGGGGGCAACAAGGAGCCTTTTTTTGAACCATGATGCACAGCAAATCTTGCTGAATAAGTATCTGCATTGTAGGTATGGCTTGACATTCAAACTCCTGTTCATTGTGTGGAAGTGTGCATCCTTTCCTCCACTACAATCAAGTGTTCTGCTAGTCTTCGAACTCATGGACTGAAAAGATGGCGTAAAAGATGAATCTTTGGATGCGCTTATGAAGCAAAGAAGATGAAGGTCGATGGTAACTCAATAGGAGAGAACAAGGTAATCCCAAACCACTATGCTTAGTCCCACTTGCATATTTCCCTTATTCTCGACTTACTTCCCTCTTAGCCTCTGAAGAATATCCCTATGTCCCACTGTTTGATTGTAACATTTATTCAGTTTATGAGGTTATGATGGACTATCCACATTTGTGCATATGAGTATCAAAACACATTACAAACATACTTTTTTTTTTAAGGTTGTGATCTCCACATGCCTAATAAGTTATGTAGAGAAGAAATGGGAAAAAACAAACTCACTCTGTTCTTCCTATAGCTTCCTCATAGGGTACACTTATTAGTAATGCATGGAAATATACCTAGCACTTGAAATTTTAAGAGCTCACAGCTAGATAGTTAAGTTTAAAGCATTGAGATGCTTTTATTTGGTCTTTGTTGCTGGGCATCATTCATTATTAATGGGCATGAACACCTTGTTCACAAGTGAAGATTTTGTCCACACATGAGGGAGTCTTTTGGTAAGGCTATTTTGAAAACTTTTTATATTGGTTCATATTAATTATTTTAATATTTTTTAAAATGGGTTGATTATGATCCATAAAGGATTATTATAAGTCCAATTATTATTTAAGTGATCATAAAGTTAATAGTTTTTAGCACATATTGATAAAAGGTTTGGTGAATGGTTTTAATAGTGCATGCTAATTATTTTATTGAAACCTATGATAGAAGGGCCCCATAAAACATTTTTTTATCGAGTTAAGTCTCCTTTCTAACTTTGATAAGAGTGCCTAGTCCTATTGAAAGCCGCTCATCTAAACTTAGGGTAATAGAGAGGAAGATCCAGCTTACAAATTGATTTCATGGTGGCTATAGATATGTTCTTTATTCTAATCTTAAAGTTAGTATTATAGTTTCATACAAGATTCAAGGATATTAATAATGGTATCAAAGCTAGGATTTTTATATAAAATTTAGAACCAAAATTTCATAATTTTGATAAGATTTTCATATTCATACACACTAATTTTGGCCTTTAAATTCTTTTATTATTGCTTATTAATTAGGCAAATTAGTTCAGGGCTCTTACTTTCTGGATTATAAGCTTTCCAATAACATAAAGGTTGCTTGCTAATTCAATTTGTGTAAAGAGAATTTAAACCTCAAAGTTTGAATTTTTATATAATGCGCTCAAACTTGATTTGCTTAAATATCATGTTTTAATCTAAATTGTTGTATGGGAAAGCTTTTTCTCTTGTTTGTGAACCTCAATATAACATTTAATTGCATTGTAATCCATTAAATTATTTGGAAAATCAAAGAAAATAAGTTAGGGTTCTTGTTCAAAACCTAAGTGCATACTTGAAAAATTATTTTGATTCTCTTGTTATTTTACTCAATTAACGATGTAGACATGTTAAAAATAAAGGTTTATGTCAAAACCCCATACTTTCCTGTGTTAAATTGCTTCAAATTGTAATTTGTGTAACCAAGGTCCATGTTCACAAAACCCATTAACTAACATATATAAATTCTTCATTTGGTTTCGTTTTATACACAATTGATGCCATAAATCACTTAGTAGCAAGTTTTTAAACAAGATTCAAGCTTGGAAGCATCTAAACTCATCAAAAATAAAGCAAATTTGGCTTAAGTCTGTCGCGGGTCCAAAAAATCCACCAAGACTTGTGGGTTGACCCAACTGGAGGTAGGTTGAAGGCAACCTCCTATCGAAGCTTGACAACAAGCCCCACGCACAGGCTTAAATGAGGGTGGCACGTGTGAGCCACCCCCAGCCTTAATTGGTATGTTTCTTTTTTCATTTTTTAAATTAAGCTATTTACTAATTTTTTGTAATTTTTATTTTATTTTTTAGGGCTCAAAAAAATTATTTATTAATTTTTCTTTTTATCTTAATTAAAATAGTTATTTTTATTATTATGAGCTATTAAACGACTTCAGAAAATTACACAAAAAAAGTAAAAATATCTTTTAATATATAGAACATAAAATGTATGTGTACTCTCCTTAAAGACATATACAAAAATTCTATTCTCAAGCTAAGGTATAAAACATTAATATTTAAGCGTTATTCAAGGAAAATTAGTTGTTATTCACAATTTTTTTATATAAACATGGTCTACAATTGACCTTTTAGGATACATATGGTAAAAGTATCTTAATAAAATATGAATTTTTTCTTAATTTGGGAATTTTGTTTTAATAAACTGTTGGGAATGATAATCACCAAAGTAATTCATTCATCAAATTTATTAAAACCGCTCAACTCCTTTTATTGATAAGAGGTATGGCAATTTCTTTATTCTAGTTTGAAAATATTATTTTGTGTATTATTGTGGGTAAATGTTACCACTGATATTTATCCATCAAGATACATAAAATCATTGAGATCTCTTGTTGATAGAAATTTTGAGTTACTCTATATAATACTTGCTCAAAGGAGGTTGTTATATATACTAACTCAGGTATGGCATAAAATATGTTGGTGGAAGTCATAGTTAAAAGAATTTATCTGCACAAAAAGGATAGGTTTTTAGGACTATATATTTCCTTGTTAGATTGAGATACATAGTTAGGATTAGACTCGCAATATTATGTATTCTCTTTTATATTACTTCATGTTTGAGAGGCCAAATGCATGTTATGTTGTCTGCCTAAAGGGGAGTTCATGATGATGCACTTGGTGCTCCTTAAAGATAGTGTGTTCAACTTAAGCTATTTTAAAATTGCCTAATTTATTGACCATGTTGCAATTTTATGAACAGTCTCCTTTGCTGTGAACAACAATAATGCAACCATTGAAATTCTAATTGGTTCCAACTATAAAAGGTGGAAACATGACGTTGAATTTGCTCAAGGAATAATGGACATGGATTTGGCACTACGTGAAAGTGAACCTTTAAAACCCAATGAGAATAACACTATCGACCAAAAGGAGTACTATGTTAAGTGGGGCAAATCCAACTGCCTTAATCTCATAGTTATGAAAAGATCAATTGCTGAGTATTTCATGAGTGGTTTGCCAGAAACCACAAATGTTAAAAAGTTCTTCAATGCTATGGGAAAGAGGTACCATGTGTCTGACAAGACTGAGGCTAGAAACTCATGAGTGAGTTGACAAGTATGAGATATGATAGCACTAAGGGAGTTAAAGAATATATCATGAGGATGCTACATGCTCAAACTAAACTCAAGAATCATCATATTTTGATTCCAGATAGCTTTGTAATTCATCACACACTTAATTTGCTTTCGTAAGAATTCAGTTAGATTAAAATTGTTTACAACACACAAAATCAAGCTTGGAATTTAAACAACTTGATTTCTAAGTGTGTGGTTGAGGAAGAAAAGTAAAAGAAGGAAAAGAATGAGACTTGATTTCCCACAATAGGCCAAATTTTCATAAAGGAAAAGGAAAATTTAAAAACAAAAAGACACATGCTCTTAAAAGGGATCATGATTTTAAAAGGCATGGTAAATATCAGGTTGTAAGTGATAGAGATAAAATAAAGGATATAGGTTATTATTTCTGTAAGAAGAATGGTCATAAGAAGGTTGATTATCTTAAATACAAAGATTGGCTAGTAAAGAAGTGCAGAAACCAAGGTGAGTTATTAGCTTATGTTTATTTTAAATCAAATATCATTGATGTCCTAATAGATTCTTAATGGCTTAACAGTGGTGCTTTTGTTCATGTCACTTCTACCTATAGAGGTTTAGAAACGACAAGAAGCCAAGCAAAAATGAAGCCAAGTTGAAAGTAGGAAACAATGCTGATGTTAAAATTGAATATATAGGAACCCTTTTTTTTTATCACTAGAATATGGTTATCAACTTTGTTTAGAAAATATTTTTTTATATCTTGTCATTTAGAAGAAATTTAATTTCTCTTTCATTACTTCATAAAGCTAGATATTTTTTTAATTTTGAAAATAAAGGAGTTGAAATTTCTTATGATTCTAATATAATTGGCAAATGCATTTTATTTGATGGATTGTACAGACTGTGTTTGAATTCCAAAACTGACAATTTATTCTTCAATGTTAAGAATTCTACTACTAAACGACCTTTAATTAAGGAGAAATCTATATTGTTGTAGTGCAAACTACTTGGTCATATTTCAAAGTAACGAATAGAAAGATTAATTAAAAATGACATACTTCCCTCGCTTAACTTAGAAGAGATGAATGTGCATTAATTATATGAGGGGAAAATTGACCAAGTCTAAAAAGAGGGGTGTAACTTGTAGTGAAACTCTCCCAGAAATAATATACATAGATATCAATGGACTCTATCCTTTAACTATATATAGTAAAAATTATTTTATAACATTTATTGATAATTTTTCTCATTATGGATATATCTTTCTCATTAAAGAAAATTTTGAGGCCTTTGATATGTGAAAAATTCATCGAACTAAGGTTAAGAAACAATTAAGGAGTGTCATCAAAATAGTTAGGTCCGATCATGGTGATGAATATTATGGAAAATATGATGAAAGGGGACAACAGAATGGACCTTTTGTTAAATATTTACAAGCATATCAGGATTGTTGCCCCGTATACCATACAAAATGGTGCAGCAAAAAGATGAAACCACACATTTATGGATATGGTGAGGAGCATGATAAGTAGGTCTAATTTACCTAATTTTTTTATGGGGAGAAGCAATAAAAATTGCTAATTATATTTTAAATTGAGTTCCTAGTAAATCCATTCCTAAAACACCTTTTCAGTTATGGATTGGCAGAAAAGCCTAGTCTTAATCACTTTCGTGTATAGGGGTGTCCTGTTAAGGTGAAAATTTATAATCTTTCTTTGAAAAAATAACATATCTCAGAACTTTCCATTACTTCTTCATTAGGTATCCAGATCATTCAAAAGGGCATAGATTCTATTGCGCTACAAGGGGTACTAGAATTGTTGAATCATTGATTGCAAAATTCTTAGAGTTTGATGTTGTTTATGGGAGTTGCTCTCAGGTCCTTAAACTAAAAGAACAACATGATACAATTTTAATTTCTTTACATCTCACAAATGCAATAGTCATACCAGCAAATGTAAGAGAAGAGGTTGTGGATTTACCTATTCAAACAAAAGTACCCATGGTAGGTGAGGTTCCTCATATAAGTGATACAGTCTTTGAAACAATTTAACCAATTCTAGAAATTCCCTTAAAGAGGTCCCAAAGAGAAAGAATATCAGCAATCTCAAGTGATTATTATGTTTATTTAGAAGAAGTAGATTTTGACATTAGTAAAACTATGGATCCTTTAACTTGCATTGAAGCTATTAATAGTCCTCAATCACATAAGTGGAAGGATGCAATAACTAATGAGATGAGTTCTATGTTGAAAAATGGAGTTTGGGAGTTTATTGAATTGCCTACTAAATTCAAACCAATTGGTTGTAAATGGATATTCAAGACTAAGAAAGATTTTAAAAGCTAAGTTGAAAGGTTCAAAACTAAGCTAATAGTTAAGGGTTTTGCATAGAGGGAAGACATTGATTTCATAGAGAAGTTCTCATCAGTCTCTACTAAAGATTGATTTAGAATTATCATGGCATTAGTGGCTTATTATGATCTAGAGTTTCACTAGATAGATGTCAAAACAACCTTTTTAAATGGAGATCTTAATGAAGAAGTCTACATGGTACAGACGAAAGGTTTTAAAAAAAGTGAAAAGGAGCATATGGTGTATAAATTAACAAAGTCAATTTATAGTCTCAAATAAGCCTTTCGCCAATTGTATTTAAAGTTTGATCAGGTGGTGACCTCATTTGGGTTCATTGAGAATAAATTCGATCAATATATTTATATGAAAACCAGTGAGTACAAATTTATTTTTATGGTACTTTATGTTGATAATATTCTTCTTGTGCATAATGATTTGAATTTGCTTTATGGAACTAAAGTATTTTTATCTGGTGCTTTTAACATGAAAGATCTTAGGGAAGTTTCATATGTTCTAGGTACTAAGATACATCATTACAAATCACGCCATATCTTGGGACTGTCTTAAAGAGTCTATATAGATCATGTGTTGAAATAATTTAATACGCCAGATTGTAAACCTAGGAAAGTACCTACAGTAACAGGATACTTAGATTCTGATTTTATAGGATGTTTAGATAATCTAAAGTCCACTTTTTGTTACATTTTCATATTTACTGGTAGGGCAATCTCGTAGAAAAGCAAGAATCAAACTTTTGACTATATCCTCAATGATGTATGCTGAGTTTGTTGCATGTTATGGGGCAACTTTGCAAGCCGTTTGGTTTAAGAATTTCATATCGGAGCTTTATGTAGCTGACTCAATCATTAAACCACTGGTAACTTATTGTAATAATAGTGCAGCATTATTTTATTCAAAAAACAATAAGACTAGCTGTAGATCTAAGCATATGGAAATAAAGCACCTTATAGTCAGGGACCTAGTTAAGAAATGAGATGTTGCTATAGAATACATAAACACTGAGTCAGTGTTAGCTAATCCTCTCACTAATGAATTAAGACTTATACAATTTAGTAAACATGTTGAGAATATAGGTATCTTGGGTTCTTTTGATCTTTAATTTAGTAGGAGCTTATGTATTTCTCCTTTTTGTTTTATTTCATACAATGACTCTGCAAATATCTTTTATTTATGTCAATGAATTTCATGAACTTTCACATATTTAATATATCATATTTTTATTGATGATCATTATTTTTAATATTTTGCTTATGCAAGCATTGAATGCAACATGTATCTTAAGATATGATGCTGGTCTGAAGGATGATTATTGTATTTGTCATAATATGTCTCTTATAGCATTATACCGTATTCTTGAGATAAAGTATTTGAGATATATGGACTTATTATGAGTTATATGATTTCTTGCTACGGTTTAGTATAAGGATATTGAGAAATCATGATTTCTCATTAGGGTTTAGCATACAAATATTAAGAAATCATAGGGAGGACCGATAAGAAATAGTGAATTATTGATAACTTGAAAAGTTATTTCTTACCACATTTCCAGACTTATAATTTATGTCAATATAATGTCAATATGTGTGAATGTGGACTGGTCTTATGTCATTAAAAGGAATGATAATCGTCACTATCCCTTATTGATTGTTATATTAGATCGGATTGGGTGCAATGTGCTTTTTTAAGATCATTGTTTTTTAAAATAAAGTGTGCACATATAGTTTCGTTGTTATGTCAACCTAAGAGTTGTTTTACAACATAAAATAAATTTTCTTAAAATTAAATTAATGTGGCCCAAGTAAGAGAATGTTGAAAAAATTTTATTTTAAATTTTTATATGGGCTCACAATCATTATTTTAATATTTTCTAAAATGGGTTGATTATGGTGTATTAAAAATTATTATAACCTTATTATTATTTAAATGATCATAAAGTTAATGAGTTTTATCACACATTGATAAAAAGTCTGGTGAGCAATTTTAATAGTATGAACTAATTGTTTTATTGAAACTCATGATGGGAAAGTCTAATAAAACATTTTTATATAGAGTTAGGTCCCCTCTTTAATCTTAATAAGAGTGTTTAATCCCATTGAAAGCTGCTCTCTGGCTTACAAATTGATTTTATAGCAGTTACAAGTATGTTCCTTATTCTAATCTTAAAGTTAGTGTTCTAGTTTTATATAAGATCCAAGGATGTTAACAAAGGCAACATGATTGATGGTTTCGTATGCTATGTCTTGTAGGGTGGAAGTGCAAGTGTGTTCGAGCTGACATCAAAGGTTCAAAGACTAAGGGGAATGGTGGAGACACCCTTCAACATGGTTATGGCTAATGCAAAAGTATGGTGTTTGAAGACATGAAAGGAGACTAACCTTCTCCCTATAGTAACACATATAGTGCTTCCACAGGCAAATGTGATGGTCAACCAATATAGGACGTATGCCACTCCATCTACCCAAGCTGTTAGTCCTTCTAAAGCAACATCGACTTCATATTCCATAAGTTAATGATGCATGAGGGACCATCTTTGGCAATACAACATGCATGTCCCTTTTCTATTATTGGAGATGAAATTATGGGCAATAATAGTTTAGGCTAACATGGGAGGGCATTTGTGATATTATCGGATGATAAGGCCGATGCTATGAGGATTGAAAACAAGCAAGCAAAGAAACAAGCAGAAGTTAGCCAAAACCGAAAAGGGAAAAGCACTGGCTCCTTTAAAAAATCACAGCAATGCATAAATGGATCACTTTGAAATTCAAATTTTCTAAGTTTCTTGATAAATGCAGTTGTATATGGAGCATTGGTTATGTATGAATCACTAGTTTTTGATTGGTTGAATGATTCGTAAGGGAAGAGTTATTACAGCGTGGGTTAAAGTTGTTTGTCTCCCTAAGGAGCCTTAGATTTGGACCTCAGAGTAGTGCAGCTTGGACTCCCCAATCAAGTAAAATTCTTAGAAGAACTTATACCAAAAAGAGGTTGACATGCCATAGGTGATCGACTATAGGTATGGGTAAGATAAGGCAGTGATTCAATGAATGACTTTGCTCGTGCCATGGTTATTTATCTTACATCTGGTGTAATCCTAATGTTCATTGTGGTGAATACCCACGACATTTAGGCCATTGAAGGGAATGCACCTTGATGATAATGAGCTCACATTGGCTGCATATATCTTTGGTGCAAGCAAGAATGATAGGAAATGTCCAAAAAGGATTAAGAATGTTGTTTGCCAATTCATGATGCAAGGTAAATCTATGTGATTTACATACATTGGCTTGATGCATTGGTATTTAACAAGGATGTCTTAGTGATGGTCAATGGATGTAAAAGACTAGGGCAGTGTTCTGGTCACTCGAGCCACAATAAATGATCAATGCCAACATAAAGTCTTGGAACCGAACTACATAAGCATGTTGCATTTATAATGCATACATTCATTTTTGTAACCACATTAAATATGTTGGCATGATGGTGTAGGTAATCAACATACTCACATGCCTCCTAAAACCCAACGAAAGGAATAGGATACTATATCGTAGAAAGTGGTTTCTAACAACGTATGTCACAATAATGTCATCTATTCATTATGCTCGCGTTTAAACACACAGTTAATACTACGCACTTGATTTTGATCCAAAGGTTTGTTGTCGGCTGGGTCACACAACTTGACACATTGTGGAGTGTGAACATTATATTAGGATGGTTTCATAAGGAAAGTGGAATCACTAACAAACCTACTTCCATGCAATATACCTATGCCTCTCAAACTCATTATTATATATGATAACCTACTAACGAGACATATGACACGTGGGTTGTAGATTTACTTACCCATAAACCCACAAACGATTGCAATATGCATCAGGTTTTTATTGATAATTGACATTTGTCATTGTGAGTTAGTTTACTTAGACTCCTTACCTAGTCGAGCCTGTAGAGCAAAGCGAGTGAGGATGATAAAGAAAGTCATAAAAGTTGTGTCCATTGTTTGAATCACATAATGCGTATATGTTGCACCATTGTCTTTTAGGTCATTCAACATGTTAGTCCACTGCAAGTCCTTTGCATTAAGGATATGATGGTGCACCTCTCATCATATGATCATGACGATACAAAACATTTGTCGCTGTCCAATTTCCTCATTATGAAACTAACTCTAGAGGCATACTAGAGGGACGGCTCGTAAGTAACCACACATGCGTTATAATTATTTGCCACACATATGATGCAATTGTATTATGCCCTATATTGGTTAACTTTTTTATGTATGTTGCATGAATGGATTGAAGGGTTTAGATGTGCATATGGATGATGTTGTGCCATTGGTACAACTTATTATGAGGTTGGGGTATTTGACTTGGCTTACTCAAATTAAAATAGAAGCTGGTGGCAACACATATACTAGTGAAGAGAAAATAAAGCCCTTTAAAATAATAAAATATTAAAGAGAAAAAGAAGGTGCATAATTTTTTTTTTGCTCGACACTTTATTAATCATGAGAGAGGCCCATATATACCGACATACACTAAATAACTTAGAACTAGAAAATAGCAATAGATAATGGATATTATGATAGGATATTATAGTCCACGTTATTGATAACAACCTATAAAATATTAATAGAATCTCAGCAAATATTGACTCAATTATCCTAAAATATAGGACACTATGAACACGTGCTTTTAAAGCATTCTTCAACATTGCCACTTGCTTCAAAGCTACCTACTCTTATTCGTAATATGAAATTTTCAACTTTTCTAACAGAAAGTGACTTGGTCATAATGTCTACAACTTGCTGATTTATACCATAGTACTTCAATTTAATTGCTCCCTTTGCCACAAGATCACAAATGAAATGGTATTGAATGTTGATGTGCTTTATTATACTATAGAAAATTGCATTTTTTGTCATAACAATTGTTGCCTTGTTGTCACAAAAAATCTTTGTTGTACCTTGTTGTTGTTGAAGAAGGTCATCTAACAATCTTTTTAGCCAAATAGCTTGACAAGCTACTAAAGTTATTGTTACATACGTAACCTCAAATGAGGATAAAGCTACTATGTCTTGCTTCTTTAGGCTCCATGAAATAGCACCTAAACCAAGAGTAAAAACATATCTTGAAATGCTTCTTCTATTATCAATATAACCTACTTAAACACTATTAATAAAGCTAAATAATTTGAAACTTGATATCTTTGAGTACCAAATTCCAAAGTCAATACTGCTTGCAACATATCACATGATTCACTTTATTATCCCAAGATAATGCTTAGTAGGGTTATGCATAAATCTAGAAACTACATTCATAAAATGTGCTATATCAAGTCTTATGTGAGTTAGATAGTTCAAGCCTCCTACTATGCTCCTATAATACTTTGTATTTGCCACTCTAGTATCATCATCAACTTTTAACTTCTCATTTAAATAAATAAGAGAACATGTCGTTTGACAACCCAACATGTTGACCCTATTGAGAAAGTCCATTGCATATTTTCATTGGGAAATAAAAATATCATTAAGACCTAGTTTTACTTCTAAACCAAGAAAATAATGCAATAATCCTGAATTTGACATCTCAAATTTTTTTAGCATACTTGACTTAAAATTAGCAAGACTTGATTCAGTTGTCTCCATATATATATATATATATATATCATATCATCAACATAAAGATAAACTACTAAGAAGTCATTATCACCATGCTTTTTCAAATAAAGGGTAGGCACATTTTCACTCTTTTTAAAATCATTTTCACAAAACTAAGAGTCAATTTTATTGTACCATACACATGAGGCTTGTTTAAGGCCATACATAGCCTTTTTCAACCTATAGACTTTGCTTTTCTCACCATTAACAATAAAGCCTTCAGTTTGAGAAACAAATACTTCCTCTTTCAATTCACCATTTTAAAAAGTTGACTTAACATTAAATTGAAACACAGGCCAATTAAGTTGAGCAATTAAGGTTAGAAAGCTTCTCATCATTTCAAAGTGAGCTATAGGAGATAATGTTTCATCAAAATCAACACTTTGTTATTGAGTATAACCTTTAGCCACTAATCATGCTTTGTACTTTTGTACACTACCATTAGTATGATACTTAGTTCAGAACACCCATTTGAGCCCAATTGCATTCTTTCCTTAGGGAAGATCTACTAATTCTCATGTATCATTCTTTTGGATACAATGTGTCTCTTCAATCATTACATTTTGCCATTCTTGCTCTTTTGTAGCATCATCAAAAGATATAGGTTCTAAAACATAAAGAGCAAAGTTACATGTTTCATAAATTTCTTTTAAAGATTGAAACTTCTTTGGAGGAGTTTTACTTGTGAACTTACTTGTGAAGATGTGACACTTTTGGACATAATATTAAGTGATGAATAAGGGGTTTGAGAGTTACTGTCTCCTTATGAAGAAAACTCCAGACCTATTGATTGTGGTTTAGAATTTGCTGCTTTAACATCTATTAAAAAAATGATAAGCTTTCCATCTCTTTTGCTATTCCAATTCCAATTAACTTCTCCATTAAAAATAACATCTCCACTAATAATTATTTTGCTACTAATTAGATTATACAACCTATATTCTCTAAATTGTAAACTATAACTAACAAAAATATATTTTTTTAATTTTTCATCAAGTTTATAACGAGATGATTTTATCAAAGCATAAGCTATATAGCCAAAAAAAATTTAAGTGGCTTACCTAGGGCTTCAAATCTCTCTATGCTTCATAAGATGTCTTGTTTGGAATTGCTTTTATGGGAGAAAGATTAAGAAGATTGTTGTAGATATTGCTTCTACCCAAATTTGATAGGGAATCTTTTTTGCTTTCATTATGCTTCTAGCCATTTCTACCACAGTTCAGTTCTTCCATTCAGCAATGTCGTTTTGCTCTAGTGTATATGGTGAGGTGATCTCCCTCTAAATACCATTCTCCTTACAAAAATTGGCAAATTCATTAGAATAAAATTCTCGTCCTCTATCTATACATAACACTTTTATGCAATAATCACTTTGCTTTTCTACTATAGCCTTAAATTTTTTGAAATTTTCTAATGCTTTAGATTTTAATTTCAAGAAATAAAGCCAACTCGTTCTACTAAAATAATCAATAAACAATAAAAAATAACAACTTCTATTAAAAGACTCAGTATTCATTGGCCTATACAAATTTGCATGCACTAATGCAAGACATTGAAAGGCTCTCTAAGACTTCCCTATAAAAAATGACTTTCTACTTTGTTTTCTTAAGACATAACCTTCACAAAAATCAATAGCATCAATATTTGGCAACTGTAGAACCATGTCTTCTTGATTCAATAGCTTTAACCCCTTAAAATGTAAGTGACCATAACGTAAATGCCATGGATTAGAATCACTAAATCCTTTAGTAACAAAGCCTTTTTTTCAACAAAAGAAACTTCAAGTGGGAATGTTCTATTTTAAGTCATGCCAATTTTAACAATTTTTTATCAGACTTCTTATCTTGAGTCATACAATGACTACCATCAATCCACTAGCTATTAACTATCCCACACTTAGCAAATTATAAGCCAAAATAGGAATAAATAAAACATCATGTAGAATTTTTTTTTTAACCATGGCTAGTGTGAATAGCAATTGTATCTCTACCTTTGACTTGAACTTGCTTGTTATCTCCAAGTCAAACATCAAATTTTTGTGATACATCCAATTTCTTGAATAATAAACACGAACTAGTCATATGATTGGAACTCCCACTATTGATGAACCAAACAACAATAGGAATGTGAGTGTTAGGAAAATGTGCCATGAACAATGTTTTTGCCTTTTCTTTTGTTGCAAAACTTGCCTGCATTTGTTTATCTTCCTATTTTTTTCTAGCAATCTACTTTTGTGTGGCTAAATATTTTGCAATAATTGCATTAAATGGAACTTTTCTAATTATTATTGCATTGAATGGAACCTTTCTGATTATTTGATTGTCTTTGCTTTGTAGATCAACTACGTCCTCTGCCCCCATCATGGCCTTTGTTGCCTCTGCCTCTACCATGAAATCTACCTCCGTCACTTTCTTTACTAGTAGAATTTGTCACTTTGGAAGACTATCCCTTCACCTGGAATGCCTTTTCTTTATGCTTTTCTTGTGATTGATTCATCCTATCCTCATGACCTTACAAGGAACTCATTAATTCATCAAATGAATACTCAAACATATCATGAGCTTCTTCAATGGCAAAAACAACAAAATCAAATCAAGGAGTAAGATTTCTCAATAGTTTTGGAATTACAATTTCATCAGTAATTTTCTCCCCATATGACCTCATTTTATTAACAATGGAACTAACTCTAGACAAACAATCTTGTACAGACTCACTCTTTTGCATACGCAAATTCTCAAATTCACAATAAAGAAATTGAAGTTTCATAGCGATTACCTTGTCTGAGCCTTGAAACTTCATCTTAAATATTTGCCATGCCTTTTTAAAATTCACTGTAAATGTGAGTCTAGAAAATAAATTTTCATGGACAGGTTGTTGTAGGGAAAAAAAAAAAAAAGAGCCTTTGCATCTCATTTCTTGTTTTCCTTCAATCGTTGCGGATTTGCATTTGATTTAGCAAAACCATCCTTAACCAAATCCTATAAATCTTAAAAGCAAAAGAGGGTCTTTATTTTGATAGAATAAACTCATATTGTTCCTTATTAAAGATATGAATTAAAGGTTGAAAAGTCATTGAAACTCCATTGGTTGCCATAAGTTGCCATTGTGGTAATTGCATTAGCTGAAGTCCCCTATTCACAATTGAACCTGGATAAGCTAGTGAGAAAAAAAAAGGAGTTAGTGCACTACTCTCAATTGAAAATCTCTCTCACTTCTTAATGCTCTGATACCAAAGTAACTGTTGGGGTATTTGACTTGGCTAACTCAAATTGAAAGGGAAGCTAGTGGCAACACATATACTAGTAAAGAGAAAGTAAAGCTCTGTAAAATAATAAAATACTAAAGAGAAGAGGAAAGTGGTTAATTTTTTTGGTTTTTTTGCAGACACTTTATTAATCATGAGAGAGGCCTATACATATAGTCATACACCAAATCACTTAAAACTAGAAAATAGCAAAAGAAACAAATAATGGATATCAAGATAGGATATTATGGTCCATGTTATTAATAACAACCCATAAAATATTAATAGAAAATCTCAACAAATATTGTCTCAATTACCCTAAAATATAAGACACAATGAATACATGCTTTTAAAGCATTATTTAACATATGATTTGTAGGTAACATTGTGATAGTTGTAATATTTTGTGGATTGTGCAAGCCCTTTAATATCCAACCATATGGTTTCACATGCAGGTGGATGATGAAACCTGCATGTAGCTAGCATTGGATCCAATAGTGAAGGCATACAACCCATCCTATCACATTGTAATTGAGCGAATGGTCATGGAGATGAAGGAGCTCAAGTCACAATGCTCGATGCTCACCTTTATGGCCAAGGACATCAACAACACACTTGACATGGAAGATTGAATGTCAAAATAAGAATGTTGCCATTTTGGTCTTTTAACCTGAATATTTTGAGGTAACCTATACGAAGAAGTTGTTAAGGACAATTTATCATAGCTCTCGCATCTACATAGCATTTAAGACAATGTTAGGAAACTAGCTTGTTAAGAAACCAATTCTCTATCTAAAACTTTTTGAGTGTAAGTTTTTGTGTATCTATTTGAGACTAAGATGTTATACTATTAAGGAGTTTGCAAGATATGACAGATTGTGCTTGTGCTTCATTAATATAATGGCTAGTTGCTCTCTAATAGTGTGAGTGCTTCACTCATAATAGTTAGCCGACTTCCTTACAGCATTAGTTAGTTATTGTTCCATGGAAGTCATTCCATTGCATTCTAGATCATCTCAATCAACTTGTGGAATAGGGAAGCTAACTGAACAGATCAAGAGTTCATTCTCTTCTAGTTCAAAGCAGTCGACTTACGAAGTGAGAAAGTTGATTGAATAGATTGATTTTTATGTGGTTTCATGAATGAATTTTATATGATTTATCTAAAGTATTTTAGAGTTAATCTACCTTAATTTGCAGTGGTAAAATCCATTTTTCTTGACTATGAGTTTGATAAAAATAAGCAGAAAGGGTCTATAATGTGCTAGCTTACAATGTAATTTAGAACAAGAGATAAATAGTAGTCTTCTTGATCTTGATATTGAAGAAGAACAAATCTCAATTCCTTGGAATAATTTTGAGTTAACTCAAAATATCTTTAGTCAACTCAAAGTTCTAAAGGATAGAATTCAATCCATGAGTAGATGTTTTTGATGTGGTGTTGTAGTTCTTAAAAGAGGCAATGCAAACAATGCTTTTGACCATCTTTTTTATGATCTTTTGGTCAACATGCTTAAGGACTTTAATCAGTTTTTGAATATTTATTTACTCTTTAATGATTCTTCCTATTATCTTTATTATTAAAAAAAACAATTTTTCCCAATGAAGAAATGCAAATGACAATTCCTGAAGTTTCTCCTATTATTATTTTTACAATGGTTTTTTAATAGCTTTAGTTATGGTTTTAAAGGCTTTTAGTGATGGTTATAAAATTCAATGACATATTCTATTAAAGTTTGAAAGTCATGAATTCAAAGTTCAACAATTTTTTTTAATGGAGAAAGCACACAATTTGGTTCCTAAAAAATGTATCTCTATTATTGTTTAAGTTTTAGAATTTATTACTCCATACAATATTAGTCTTTTATAATTTGTAAATTTGATTTACATATATAGAGAGAGCGAGTGTGTTAGAGGGGAGGATTCAAAATAGAATAGATATGTAATTTAATCATATGAAAGGACTAACATGTGATAAGTTATAAAATTTACAGGGAAAAACTTATGTTTATTGATAAATTTAAAGGTGCTAAAGGATAAAAGGTTCAAGGTATATCATTCAAGATCTTGCTATACATGTTTTCTCAATTTTTATATAAAATTAAACTCAAGCATGGTTATCTAACGTGAATCAATCAAAAACTTAAATTGAGGCATCTTTAACTCCAAAAAGTTGGCTAGTGGTTAAGGAAATATCCTTCCTATTTTAATTATTTAGGTTTAAACTTTTAGGTTAACATCAAGAAAAAATTATTCCAATAAAAGGAGTACATATGCCTTGCTTGGTATGTTAAAATTAGGCTGATAGAAAAAAAATAAGAATGGTAATCCTGCCTCAAACGTGTTTTATTGGAGTTTTGGGCATCCTTGTTTGGTAGACATGAAAGAAGACCAAGGAATGGGATAAGGAAAGGGAGAAAAAAATTTGAGCTATTTAGTACACTACTTCTACCTAGCCATGGGTGAGCACATTCCATCAAATGTGGGAGAGTTCTATCATTTGGACTCTATAAGGAAAGGGCTTTACATTGTGGGAGAGGAAAATCTCATGACCATATTGCCCCTAAAAAACTTCAAAAGATCGAATATAACACAAACTAAAACCTTGTCCAATCATTATCCCTAGTCATATCAGCCATTATCTCTTGTCACATTCTTCTTTGCTAGCCATTGTCTATAAGATTTGACAAAAGATTGAACATAAAACAAACTAAAACCTCTTTTGTATTCTTGTAATCTGCTTGGATAGTGAGATTTTGCAAATAAGAAAGAATGAAGTAGCAAGCAATTAGAAAGAATGAACACAAAACAAACTAGAACCTTTTAATATGATTGTTTTAAAAACCAAAGATGGGTTGACGATGACATTTTTTCCTTTGTTATTAAACTCATCTCTATAGTGAAGAAGCTAGCTTTACCTAATATCCATGGCTTTTGTGAGAACCCGACGTGATGCAGGAGGAAGAAAACAATCGACGTGCTGCATGAAGAAGAAAGAAGTTACGTGATGCATGAGGGAGTTGAATTGTCAAAGCATATTGTGCAGCTGCCACGTATTTCATTTGCTCTTCCAGAATTTACATATATCTCCTTTCTTCCATATCCTTCAGCTGGGTTTTTTGGTCATTGCTCATCCATACTTTTTGCAAGATATATCCTCCAACACAGCAGGCACAGAACCGACGGATTCCTCCCCTGTTTCGCTAGACGCTGGCTTTTCATCTGCTTCGAGCTGCTGGACGCTGCTGTGGTTGCTCTTTCATGCTGTAAACTTGCTCCTGAATTGTTGCTCCACTCAGACGCATGGAAAGCTCTCTACTGGATGAACTGGGTGTTGAGTGAAAACTGCAAATTCTTGTTCCTCTGTTCAGCGCTGTGCTGCCCTGTTCAGCGACTTTGTTATCACGGTGAGTTGTTCCTTCAGTTCTGTCATGCTGTGCGAGCTGTTTCCATCCGGTAGAATAGCTTTATTCCAGTCGCATATCTCCTCTGGTTGAATGAAGACTAAAGCTGACCGAAAAAGTCCTTTTTCTTCTCTGTTTCAGCGCTGATTTCGTTCAACTTACAGCTGCATGTTCCTCCTTGAAGGGGTTCCATTTTGCTGCTGGTTTATGGGTGAGGTTTTGCTGCTGTTTTGGGTGAGGTTTTGCTGCTGATTTTTGGGTGAGAGCACACCAGAAAACCTGATCCTCCTCCTCTGTCCAGCGCCTTCCATATACACCTATTCAGCGTTGGTTTTGTTCCATTTGCTCCTTGAAATTTGTTCTGTTTTGCTACTGGATTTTTGGTGAAACCAAGAGAAAAAAAAAATGTGGCAAAGGGATGATTTGGTTGAATAAATATTCTGATTTCAATTATGCTAAACCATACACCCATTTTCCTATACATTAATCCCCCCAAAAATCCTGTATATAGGTATATATATATATACCTAATTGTGCTCCTTTCTTACTTGTTAAAATCTATGTATGCAGAATAAATTTCTTGATTTAAAAATGGTATATAATTCTTTTGTTTTTTTTGAAGTTGGGTTTAACTCCTAAGTGGAGTCAAGGAAAAGGAAGCACCAAATATGTATATGGAGTTTACCGTATAAGTTGGAAGGCGTAAAATTAGTAGAGGAATAAATCCTAAATTTTGATAAGTCCAAGTCCTTTATGAAATTAATTGGAGTAATTCATTTTCTAAACTCTGGTGAATGGGTATTGTAAGGGATTCTGAGATTGAGATATAGCCGAGGAACGAGTCGGAGAATTTCTGTGGTATCTCGGAAGGTGAGTAAGTAACGCAGACCAAAGACTCAGGAAACTCTTATTTCTGTTCTTAAGTTTCCTTGCAGTGTTTTCAGAATTTAATTCTCTATTTATGGAGATATATATTTAAAAATGTAGTCATAAGCATATTTCCCAAAATTTGATTTCAATGGGGAATTTTGCAAGTTTACGGATGTTGAATCAATTGGAAATCCTACTGTGAAATTGATCTGAACATACTTTGTCTGAAATGCTATTTGGAATTTTTATGGAGTTATCTGCTCAGAACCCTGTAGCTAACAGCAGTGGATGTTAGCCCTGGTGCACCATGATCTGAACCTCAGCTAGCAGGGGTGGTGCTAGCCCCGTGTGCAGGCCACCACACGCGGAGTTATTGTATTTTCGCAAGTTGAAAGCTTTGCGTCTGTAGTGATTTTCCCCGCGAGCTGTGTGCTCTGCGTCTGTGTTCCGATTGGTTCTGTTTAGATGCGTTCTGTGTATTTTGAAAAAGAGTCGGTTTAAAATCTGTTTCATATGGTCTATATCTGTATATATATATGTGTAAACCTATTTGACTTACATTTATTTTAAAAAGGGTCGGTATGCTTATTCACTGAGTATTCGACTCATTTTTTTTGTATATATATATTTTTCAGAGAGCGGTAGGGACTCTAGTCTGCCCCCAGCCGCCTTCTAGTAGCTGACCTCGGGAGACGTTCTTTGGCGAGCCTGCGGAGCTCCTGTGGGTGTTTTGTGATTGTATCTATATTTTGTTTGACACTTTGTAAAACCTTGTATAGCTGGCTCCACTGAATCATTGTTAGGGTATCCCCACACCCCAGATGTTTTCTTTTGGTCTGATTGCGCCCTTTTGGGCTATATTGTACTGTCTGAGCGTTTGTAGAAATTTCGGGAGGTCTACGTTATAGAGGAGACTCTGCCGAAATTTCTACAAATGTCCTCTAAAGAAAAACCTCATATGTTTCATATGATTCAAACGAATGCCATAAGTTTTTCCTCTATAAAATTTCGCTTCCGCGCATGTGTACTTAAAATTTGGGGTGTGACAGCTTTAGTGTCAAAGAGAAGGAAGAAGATGAAGTGGGTGGGCTTCTTTTTTTAATTTCTACAATTTCTGATGAGGAAGAAGATGAAAGGGATTTGTAATTTTTTTAATTGTAAAATGTATTATCTAAAATAAAAAGAGAAGACTTGATAAATGTTATTTTATTAATTTTATTATTTAGGGGTATTTTAGTCTTTTAACATCTTTTTCTTTCTATTCTTGCCTTATTTCTATCTAATTAGACATAAAAAAGTAATGGCATTCTTTTTTTTTTAATGTCATATCAAATATTATTAAAAGCTACAAAACTTCTTTTCATTCCTACTTTATCCTCCATTATCATTTCATTCAAAAACTACTTTACATACCAAATGAGACTTAAATAGACTCTATTCCCACATTTGTGGGAGTAGAAATTCCATTCTAAAATGCATGAAATCAAGTCCAATTCTTGGGAATCAATATTAAAATAACAAAAATGCCCTTAACCAAACACAAAGCCCTAGTCTCCTTCCATTAAACAATGTTCCAATCGTAGATTGGTCTCTTCATTTTTAAAAATGCAACATATTTGAATATTTTTTTAATCTTCAAATTTTGGAAAAATGAGCTAATAAAAAATATTTTAAATATTTTTTAAATGGTATTTTAAAAAATTTTGCAAATTAAAAATATAGAAATGAATATTTTAATCTCTTTTATTATGGGTGATTAAAAAATATTTTTTAAAATTAAAAAAATAAAAAATATTTAATTATTTTTTTCATATGGGATATATTATAGTGATTTGGTTAGCTGTATTTTCTATTTCTATTTTATTGTCAACAGATCAAATACAAATATCTTTTCTATTCCTTTCAATACTGTACCAAACATAATAATAAGCTATGTAAAATTCATCAAAATTCATTCCTATTTCTGTTCCCATTTTCATTCTCATCAAAATCATTCCATTTAATTAAATAGAACCTTAAAATTATTTAGGGATTGACCTAATATCAATTAACATATAAATTAGCTCTAAAATACACTAATTAAACAACTCTTCTTTCCAGAAAAAAATATGGAACAATAATATAGCTAATTTTTGACAATTTTTTTTTTAAGATTTGATAATGTTCTTTGTTCTATTACAAATTATATCCTCTATAATTATATAGTTATACAATAAAAAAATTAATATATATATATATATATTTCTTTACATTCATTCTTTTTTTTTTTATATTTCTCTATAACTGCACCATATGAATGCCGCTGAATTACTTGCTGGGCAATCATTGCAAGGTCGTCAAATGCCAACCAAGTAATACGACATCGTTTCCTTTGGATTTCTTAGGAAGAAAGTTATGCGCTGCCTTTATTCAGCAGCGATCTAGGGGGAAGGGAAAAAGCCGTGTGTCTCATAACTGCGCTCTCTTTCGAATTCGAGCTTGTTGTCTTCCATTTGCATCGGAAAATCTCAGAAAACCCCTCGAAAAATCCAAGTCCCAAAACATGAGTCGAGGAAGTGGAGGCGGATACGACCGTCACATAACTATTTTCTCGCCCGAAGGTCGTCTCTTTCAAGTGGGTATGTAAAAACTACCTCCAATCCATATTTCATGCGTGTTCTGTTTTGTGTTCTACGTAACGTGTCATCCTTTGATAAGTAGTATTCATGGTCTTATTGACACTATTGTTTGCAGCCATGAAAGAAAAGGCATTACGACTTAGAATCTCTTTTCATTAGCTCAAAAATGATTGCTTGAATTTCTTGAATTGAGATTTCTGGTTTTTAGTCCGAAGGGGTGTTTAATTGTAAAATTCTTTGGGTTTTCAAATGCAAATATAGAATATGCTTTCAAGGCTGTTAAGGCTGCTGGGATTACGTCAATTGGTGTCCGAGGGAAGGATTCAGTCTGTGTTGTTACCCAGAAAAAGGTTCCGGTGAGTTCATTCAGTTAGTTGTGCATCTTTGAGTATTTTTGCAAGTTGCTTAAATTTAAAATTTTACTGCAGGATAAGCTCTTGGATCAGACCACTGTTACACATCTCTTTCCCATCACCGAGTACCTTGGTTTATTAGCAACTGGATTGACAGGTCAGAATTTTTTTGAAGTTTTTACTCTCAATTATGCTTTTTTGTTGCATGCATTCTAATGAATTTTTTGAGATATCTGTTTAATAATTGAACTTGGCTGTTTCTCCAATATTTCGGGTCGCTAGTTCCTGTCCATTTTATGATTGCATTCTATTCCATCTTGGCCGAAATTATAATTCTAAAATTCTAATAGCAGAGTAGCAGACAACTTCTTAGTGAGTGGAGAACAAAGGGGCTATGATGAAATAGATGACATTGTTTTTTCATTCTTGTAGATTCCAACTTGTTGGGAGAGTCAAATATGATCCTTTTGAAAGTTAAGCCTCTATGAATACAGATGCACCTTTTCTCATTTATCATTAATTTGAAACCAAGTGGACTAGAGATATGATAAGTTGACCTCACCAAGAATTATGGGGGAGATGTTCTTCTAGACCCAAATTCTCTGGCAACATTGCATTTGGAGCAGACTTGACATATTGTTACAGTATAGACATTGATAAGAGTGCCTGTCATGAAAATAAACTTTAATAAAATAAGTGAGATAACTTTCACGTTTCAGTGAAGATGTAAGTTGAACATATACAAGTGTTGACTTTGGAAGTTCATTTGTGCTTTAAAATACTTCTTTCCAGCTGATGCAAGGACATTGGTTCAGCAAGCAAGGAATGAAGCAGCTGAGTTTCGCTTTTCATATGGATATGAGATGCCTGTTGATGTATTAGCTAAATGGTAAGCTATTAATTGTTAAACAAGAAAGCAAATGTTGTTTGGGACTCATCGGTTTGTTTCATTTCTGTAACTCATATTGGTATATATTTGTGGTGAAAAATGTTAGCTGCACCCTTATATGCAGTTTTCATACACTAATAATACATTGTACAATGAAACAGTATGTAAACATATTTCCTATACCCTTCAACTGTGTAGTGTCCTAAAAGCCAAATTGGCCCCATGTGCTTCTGCAATTGAGGGACTCCTTGAAGACTCTGTCTCTCTTATGTAGCTTCTACAATATGCAAAATGTCATTTGCACACATCTAATGAAGTAATTGACATCTTATATGCTAGAATGTTGCAGAAAAATTTGTTGTTCCCCCTCCAAACTGAGAGTGAGACAAAACCTAATTAGGGGCTATATGCCAATTAAAATTATGAACTTACTTCTAACTTTTTTCTATATGATGTGATTCTCTCTAGCTCTATTTATTATATTATGTGATTAATAAGTCTTTCAAAATTTCATCCAGTCACTAGGAATGCAATATTTGTGGAGTTCAAGGCATTTGGAAACCAAAGGGTACTGTATTATCTTTTATTTGACACGAGTAGCATTTGTGGATTTCTGCTTTCTAGACTACTTTGGTAGTTTGGTTTGCTTAAGAACTTCCAGGAAAAGAACTTCCAGGAAAAGAATGTCAGAAGCTTTTATAGCAGTGCACTGTTTGATAACGAGAGAATTGTTGGTTGCAGAATTAAGTTGTAGAATAGTTTAAGTTTGTTGTCTTTTGCTTTGAACCCTAGAAAATGAATTTATCTTGTTATGTGTGGGTGGGTAGTGTTCTGATCAGGATTCATTCCTTCTTTTGGAGGGTACCCTATCCTCCAAAATAGCTGTACTTTTTCTCTCCTCTCTAATGAAATTTTCATCTTTAATAGAAAAAAGCAAATAGGGTTCATTTCCAACAATCCTGGAGCAGAGTATGAGACTGTTGGCAGCACCCAGTCTATGGTCACACATTGTCATGATTTCTTCTTTTGTTTAAAATCCTTTGAGAACCTTTTGGAAAAGAGAAGTCAGTAACTTAAAATGTCTGGCAGGTACTCAGGTTCATTTCTCTCTGATGCACTAGAGAATATTGTTAGTTGCAATAATTCTGCCATTTCTTGTTATATTTTGCTTTGGAACTTGTAATTAAAAGGCAGTTAGAATGGAATCATAATGTCTGTTTGGGTAAGGTTTTGAGGACAAGTCATCCCTACAGACTTGGAAGAAAGTTTTTAAGAATGAGCAGTAGCTACACAGTACAAAGTTGTAATCATTTTTTTCATGGATCACAGATTTTTTAAATCTGTCCAATGAATCTAAATATAATTTAACATTATCCAAGGGTTACTCCTTTTAAGTTGTCATACAGATTTCCAGTATCATCTTATGTACTGACGGTTGTTGGAAACCTTTGATTGCACAGGATTGCAGACAAGTCACAAGTCTACACTCAACATGCTTACATGAGACCGCTTGGTGTAGGTTTGTATTTGACACTTCTCTCTGCTAAAAGTTTTCTTATTTTGTTAAATATCAAATCATCCCATCACGCATATTCATTTTTCTTCTTTTTTAATTCATTTTGCATTATTGATTTCGTTTCTACTTTCCTTGTTTTCAAATCTGTTGACTTTGGAAGTTGCTATGGTCTTGGGAATTGATGAAGAATATGGGCCTCAACTTTATAAATGTGATCCAGCTGGTCATTACTTTGGTCATAAGGTACATTTGAGATCATATATTGATGATGAATGTTGTTTTAGCATTAGTTGTAAGAGAACGACCTATCTAACTTTTAAATGTATTGCCTTACCAGACAAAAAATAAAATAAAATAAAATGTCAGTGCATGGAGACTGCAAGTTATTTTTTAAGCATAAATTACATTAATTAATGCTATTTTTTCTGTTGAATACTTTTCCTCTTTTGGTTTTTATGTCACAAATAAAGATGCAAATTCACCTAGTGGTTGTGAGCCTTAGTCTTTAATCAATGAATGATGTTTTTTATTGTTTCTTTGTGATATTATGCATTAATTGATGAAGGGGTTTGGATTTGTTCATTGTTTGTTGTATTTGCTTGGAATAATTGTGGTTTTTATCTGGAATTTATGATGTATTCAGGCTACAAGTGCTGGATTGAAAGATCAAGAGGCAATTAATTTCTTGGAAAAGAAGATGAAGAATGACCCTTCATTTACCTTTGAAGAGACAGTGCAGGTATATTATTACTTTTTTCTGATGATAGGTTTTGAGTCTTGGAATGGCTTGAGGAAAAGGAACTATTTAATTTTTTGCCGTGAAAACATCCACGTCCATGCATTAATGACTATTGACATATAAGTGTTTATTTCTTTATATTTTCTTAACTCATTTAAAATTTGTTCTTACTTGATTTAAAGATTGCTGTAACTGGGAAGGTATTGGTTGTTGTTACATGTTGGTTTTTCATATATTTTACTAGCGTTTTAGTATTTATAACTATTGGTCTGCATAAGAAATATTGGACAAAACATTGAATCTGCATGGAGGCTAAAGATCTGCTCTATACTTCTAGAAAGGAGGGGGAAGTGTAAAATTTTGTGGGCGCAAACTTGCATCTATAATGTCACACTAAACTGTGAATGACGTTATGAAGGAACAATGAAAGGTTGATATTTTGGATCCTTATCATATTTATTTCTTAGAAGATGCATTTGGTATGGCATCGCCCCACACAATCATTTGGTCTCATGTATATTACATACCAACCTTGGCTTGAGCAACATGGATATGAGGATTTTAACTCCCCTTCCTTGTTTATTCTGAGGGAACAATTTCTTAACGTAGCTATCTCATATTGCAAACTAGATTTGTGCATGAGATTTGAAATCTGCTGTCTGGTAATTTTAAGATTATATCATCCTACTGAAAACAATTATTATTACACACTATAAGAAGAAAAATAACTTCATTTTTCCACTTGAGCTCTGGCTTGTTGGCACTGGCAGCATGAATCACCGCCAAAGGGGAGGAATGCAGGTTCAGGTCTCCCCTCCACTTTCTAGCAATGTGTAGTTCCTTCAGATTTGAAAGGAGAACCTGCGTTCCTCCCCCCTTCTTTTTTTTTTCCGCCAAAGATATTGAAACAGTGAAATTATCATTTCTATTATGGTTCTTTTTAAACTTCACTCTGTTACTTTTCAGACTGCTATATCCGCACTGCAATCAGTTCTTCAGGAGGATTTTAAGGCCACTGAAATTGAGGTACCAATTATCATTTTTTTTTTTTTGGGTAGCTTCAATACTTGTAACATTGTATATGACTCCATAATTAATTGAACCATGGTAAAAAGACTTATTTTTTCCCCTGGACAATTTCAAAGTTGGTTAAGTCCGCAGAGAGTCAATATATATTATCTTCAATTTGAAAGAGTGGCCCGCAAGTTACTTCTGCTTTCTCATTAAATGAAGAAATGTGTTCTATCGTGCTGTCTACTGTCGGAGTTCAGTACTACTTTATTGCAGAAAAATTCTTGAGTATCCTATAGTGTTTGTTGAATTAAGGGCCCAGATTGAAGCTATAGTGGGTCCCATAGTTACGGATTTTATCTGGCCCTTAATTGTAGAAACACTGTATTGTACTCAAGAATTGCTCCCCTATTGCAATATTAATATGACGATTATCTGATTTCGAGCTTATCTTTCCATATTGACCATTCAGGCTCTTTTTTTTTTTTAATAAAAAGTATTTAGGGGGTTTTACTCTTAGATGCTTCTTGATTTCTATTCTTAAGATGCTTCTTTGATGCTAGTGCTCATTTTGTGGTTGCTTATGTAACTGAAACAGAAAATGGGTAAAATGGAGGGTTATGATTTTCTGTTCGAGAAGCATACTTATTTCTCTTACATAGTCATTCCAAGGATGAATATTTCCACATTATGATGATGCAATAAATGTTCTTCTTTCGGAATAAAACATGAAAAAGTTTATTTCTTCCTTCACTGGGGTCATGTGAGTAAACTATATTATGCATTTTGTAGGTTGGGGTGGTGAAAAAGGAAAATCCTAAGTTCAGGGTTCTATCCACCGAGGAGATTGATGAACACTTGACTGCCATAAGTGAGCGCGATTGAGTTCTAAGCTGATGTGAGATCTAGGGGGAAAAAAATTCTTGAATTTCGATATAATGAGGATAATTATTCAATTTTTCTTATGTTAGCTTAAAATTTAAATTATCAAACGTGTGAATTGTTATTACTAATGTCCTCCTCTTTAATAACTGAGTTGATATTTATCAAATTATTATGCCTTTTATAGAACAAGCAATTCGCCCAAACCAAAAAGTATCAGAGACTTTTATATATATATTTATATTAAAGATATATTGGATCGAATGCGTGGTATAAGATATCAAGCTATAAAATTGCAATGACTTTGAAGATTCTCAAGCCACTACATGTAGTGTAGAATTGAGTAGTCTAAATTATTTGCAGCAAGATTCAATCTTCTGTCATTATGGCTATACTTGGAATTTGGATGGACCATAATGGAAGGAAGAGAAGTGAATGTCTCATTGACACCCTTTTTTCTTTTTTCTTTTTTGAAGTTTGGAAGTAATTAATGAGAGGGGGATAATGTTGTAAAAAATCTTTCATAGTAATCTCTTTTAGATTTCTAAATTCTCTTAATCTAGTATTTGACATGAATATTTTATTCTTTTAGTGTTTATAAATCTATCTATAAAATGTTTAGATATTACAAAATTAAATATATATATATATATATATATATATATGTGTGTGTGTGTGTGTGTGTATCAAGCTCAAATATTTTATTAATAAATCTGTAAGGTTTTGGAAAATGAAAATATACACGTACCAAAAGTCACGTGATTTACAATGATAGAAGAAATTCATTTAACTATTTTCTCTCTCTCTCTCCCCTTTTTTTTTAGATAATATTTATATATAATTTTTAATATTTTTATTATTAAATTTTTTAATGAAAATATGATAAATATGTAATTTTTTAATAATAATATGATAAGTATATAATTTAATTAGAGAATTATAAAATTATCTGTAAAAATTAGATACTTATATTATTATTATTATTATTATTATTAGATATTCATACTCTTGTCATATTTAATTGAGGGGTTTAATAATAAGGATATAAAAAATTATATAAAAATATATTTTTACTGTTTGAGAGTTAGGAGAAAAAGAAAATTGAAAAATAGAGTTGACACTATTGACTATTGAGCATGATCATAACATGGCATAATCTCCAAATTAATCGTACGGTGTGTCCAGATATAACCTTTTCTAATGTTTTAATCACAGACAAAAGTTTCCAACATAAGTTTACGTTGTCTGAATATGATCACCGTAGCAATATCCAAACAGAATCCTAAATTCAAGGCTGAAGTTTAAGAATCAACATCTGAAAATGTGTGCTTTAAACATAACATTTGTCCTGTTTCTCGTTTCAAAGACAAACATCTCCAGCCTTCAGCTTTGTCGTCTATCGAAAATTCTTTCCATTCTGAGTGGAGTTTGGCATAATTGGACTCGCCATGTCCAATGCTAGTCAAGCCCAAAGTCCAAAATTCTCCAGAAACCTCAAGTTTGCATCCAGATTCTTTGTTAATTAATAGGAGATGTTATACAAGTGAATAGGAAGAGTAAGAAATTTCTTTTATAAAAAAATTATTTTATTTTATTTTTAAACACTTTAAATCCTCTACACGCAATCATAACACAGCAGAAGATCCAAAGCGCTCAAGTTTTACATCCTTTCCCTTATCCTCCATGTGTGTTTTGTAAAACATTGTTGGCAAGTACTGCACATGGCAGCCAAGCAACATTACTATGGAAAACAATGATGAAACTTTGTTTCAGCATGAACAAAAGTTAGATACAGTTCCATGTCTATTCTTAATCTCATCAATTAAAAATAATATAATAATTCTTTTTCTCAATTCAACGACACATTATTAACTCTTTCATAAAGGTTTTTCATATATAACAAATTTGAGTTCTTTCATATATAACAAATTAAGAATCTGCTGATAAACATCCAAAGCACCCTTACGCTTTCATAACAAAACTCCTGCAATCAAACGTTCTAACCAAATTCAAAGCCCTTGATATCAGATTTAAAGCATCTATCATCACGTATCATTAATTAACTTTGAACATAGGAGATGCAAAATGTTCTCTTGACATGAGCAAGTTATTTTTTAGGATAAATTTCTCTTTGTTTTTTAAAAGATGTCCAAATTATTCATTTCTTTCTTTTGTTTTAAAAATATATACAAATCTCCTAAATCAAGAAATAACCAAAATACTTTCAAAAATAATATTAATTTCTTTAATTAAAAATATAACTCATCAAAAATTATTTATTAAAATTTTTTAACATTAATTATTTTGTGTTGAAAACTATAAACTTAACTTTTACTAAATTTATGACAATACTTATATTTATACACATCGGATTATATATATATATATATATATTATATTGTTGAAATCAAATATTATTAAATAGGACCTACCACTTGTGCAGGAGGATTCAAGGAAAAAATTGTGGGTCCCGCAAAGTTTTTAGAAAAAAAAAAAAAAGCAACTCCCACCCAGAAGGAAAAAATGAATGAACAGTACCTGTGATGTAATGTTATTTAACAATAATAACGATGGGATTATATATATATATATATATGTGATTATTATCTCTTAATGGGTTAATTTTAAATATTATTTTGTGAATATTTTTTATTAATAAGTTTTTTAATCAAATAATTTTATAACTTGATAAATTTTGACTACTGACTATTTATATTAATTAAAGGTATATTTAATATTTATTATATTACATAAATAATAGGTAAAAAATATTTTATTAAAAAAATGTAATGATACTTTCTTTCCATTTTTGATAAATACTCCAGGAGGAGGTCAAACAAAGAGACCAAGAGGAAATTACAAAACGGGGTACAGAAGCCCCCACAACATCGCAGTTTAGAAGACTAGAAATACTCGCAGGAACAGAATGCCAGATCTTAGAGATCAAATCCTGGGACGCTCTTAACCAAGCCAAAGCATCTGCAAGCTTGTTAGCACCTGGGGGGACATAAGTAAACTTAATAGACCAACTGTTCCCGATTAGAAGATTGATTGTAAGCAGCATTAGATTGCCATTCTGAAGGAGCTCCTGCAGAGAATGCAGCATATTCACAACCCCTACACCATCCGACTCAACTTCGATTTACGGTGGCCTTCATCCCATGCCAAAGCAAGACCCACGTAAACACGTCACAGCTCGGCATTAAGAACAGAACAGAAGCCTAAGTTTCGGCTAAAACCTCCAAGCCAGTCACCCTTTCTCATTATGTGTGACACCGCCACACCCAGCCTTCCTTCGATGCAAGTTCATAGAGCCATCATAATTAAGTTCACCCACCAGTGAAGGCTTACACCAACGCCGTGGCACATTGAAAAGAGAAACTACGTTCGAAACAATGTAACATACCTTTTTTTAATTTACACATTCTCTCATATCATAAAATCTTCCTTATATATTAAAACATGCGCTTTTTACTGTTCATTTTTCACCGTTCATGGTATTGTATACAACGTCGTGTCATTGGCACTGTTTATTCACTGTTTTGCATGGTTCATATACTGTGTCCACTGTTCATCGGTATTTTTCTTTTTTTAATTTTTAAAATTTTTAATTGTGAGACCCACTTTTCTTTAACAACCCCTAAATTGCAGAGGTTACTGCTAGTTTATTAATAATTAAATCCGTATTAAATTTTTTAGCAATTTTGTTTTCAACATTACGTGAAACTGCAAGACCAGGAATAAGTCCACCTTTATTTGTATTTATGTCTCAATTTGCACAGTATAGTAAAAGTAACATTATTAGGATACAAAATTTATATTCAACATGAGAATAATAGATCTATGAGAAATTAAAAGAATATGGCACCTAACCAAAGAATTATTTGCTTTTGCTTAGTCTAAACACAACTGTAATGAATTCATTAAAAGCATATATATCAATTTGGTCTTCAACCAGCGGAGGAGGTTTCTGTGTATGAAGTTGTTTAAGACATGAATGAAGAGACATCAGAGAGAGAAAAGTAGCTTAACTTTTGAGTGGATATTTTAGGCATATCTTAATTGCCTCACCCAGACAAATGCCCTAAATAGATTAATAAACAAGAATCCCATCTCGAACAAGATACAAATCCAAAAGAATATGTAATTGCCACAGACAAATCAATTAATCAGAAAAACATATAGGCAGATCACTTGCTAAGAATTGGATAGATCAGACATAACTGTAAAGCCCAACAAGATGCAAAAAGGCACAACTGAATATCATTGTTCCCCCTTGTTTCCAGAGAGGAGGTTCTTTGATAAGCCAAGTTATGCCTTGAGGGAGGAAGGAGAGGAGGTCCACTGGGAGGAAATGAGCAAGAAGAATGAGAGCCATGGAGTGTCCAAGGATTGATATGCTGAAAATCGTGTAAGAGATGGATGCCAGATGGAGATGCATGAGTAATGAAAGTCTGAAAAATGCCTTTTTCCTAGAAGTGACATAAAGGAAAGATAAAAGGAGAGGGGAATGGGGGCGTTGAGCAACATGACAGGAAGGATAATTGGATTTGAATCTCTTAGCTTCTGTAAGAGCACTTGCAGTATTCCCCTGTTCATTGGTTCTTTATTTCTTCAGGGACCCTTTTCCCTCATCTGCAATTTGATCAATCCCAATGTTATATCTTTTTAGCACATTTCACATCAGTAGATAAACAATAAGATGTTCTTAAGCTAACTCGATTTACGAAAGATAAAAAAACTAAATCAATCATGTATGTACATGCAAGTAAATCTGTCATATTTATAGCAGACAAACTGTTCATAAACACATTGTAATTGCTTTTGTAGCTGCAAGAGGAAGGCTTACCAATTTCATCGTGAGTAGAATTTCGACCAAATGTCTTCACAAATGCATTTGGTATTTGCTGTAACACAAAAAAACAATGCAATAGCTCAAGAAACTAAAATGCAAAAGAAAATACAAAACAAAGAAGAAAAAGAAGAAGCATGTCTTGATTAGCATAATTACTCTTTAGACAGAGTAAGAGATTAACTTATATTTTTTTCACTAATTTTAAAAAGACTCAAGGCGAAGATTTGAGGGAACTAAGAAGTCCGCCATGATTAAGACCTTGAAAACAGGAGGGACTTTAGCCATATTTAGTAACTCTGCCACTTCCTCTCTCAAATTTTTTTTGCTTCACAGCTTCTTTGTTTCACATTTAATTAATAGTCCAGACAGCCACTAGTTACACTATATTTAAAATATAATTTTTATTTTTTAATTTTATTTTCAATTTTTTTATGTTTGTATATTTTATTTTCATTTAATCATTTAATTTTACCTTATTTTTATTTTTATTTTATTTTATTTTAATATAATTTATTAACTTTATTTTAGATTTTACTTTCGGCTTTTTATTTTTATTTTGTTTTAATTTTTTGTTTCTTAACTTGTATAAACCACTCAATTTTTTTTTCTAATACTACTGAATTATTTAATAAAAGATTTTATGTAATTTATTGGTAGCTTAACTTTGATAACCTCTCGGTAACTTGGATTTTAAAATTTTACATGATAATGTATAAAATGTATATAAAATATTAATATGATGAATAAATTTTTAATATTTAAAATAAATTGGTATCCTTTTTAATTGTTTATATATAAATTTAAGGAAAAAAAAAACAAAAATGACAAAACTTATTTATAATTCCTTATATTCTTATTATTAGGTTTTTTAATTAAAATATGATAAATATATTATTTTTGTAAATAATTTTATGATTTTTTAATTCAATAATATATTTATCACATTTTTATTAAAAAATTATATACTTGTCATATTTTAATTAAAGAACTTGATAATAAAAATATAAAGAACTGTACATAAATTTAGCTTTTCCATAAAAAAGCAATAATCTTTGAATTTTTAAAATAAAAAAATAAATCCTTTAATTTTTACATTTCAAAATACCTATTTGACCTTAAAATCGTTACTTTATACACTCATTTAGACTTTTTTATACTGTCTTCAACTGGAAAAATTAATATTAGAAACAAATGACAATTTGTCATATCAATTATAAAGCTATATGAAATTAAAACATTGATAAAAGAAATAAATAAAAAGACTTATTTTTTGAAATATAAATGCAACTAATATAATTTTTTTTAAAATTAAATATTTTCATTCAACAGTAAATCAATATATTGTTCATTCAGAACCAAAGAATAAAATTACGTTTCCTTCTAAAACAGAAAAGAAAAATACTTCTATTTTACTCCAGGTCTTAGGTTTTGATTTCACACAGCTACGTAAATGGTTTGTCTCCTTGCAAATTATCATTTTGGCCTCTTCGATTCATGAAGAGTTGGTTTAAGAATGCAGAAAGGATGATAAAAAAATGGTTTCAAGATTGTTCTTCTTTTAGTTTTTCGTTTTCTTGGTTCGGTTTTGATATTTGTATATTAAAAAGAAAAAAAAAAGAATGATACTAGGGGTTGGGACTATTATGAAATTTTTTCAGTAATAATACCAAATGCATATACAAAATTTGAGATAAACGAAAAAAATTATTAATAAAAATAAAGGTTAAAATGCAAAGAGTAGATATATGTATATATATATAATTTTGACTTTTAAAACTTTATAACGTGCCTTAAATTTGAAATTACGTAATCATTATCATTATTTAGATTATTAATCTATTAAAAAAATATAATATATTAAGAAATTATTTATACATGAGTGAAAATTTTTAAAAAAAATTATTTATAAATAAGACAAAATTTAATAAGTTATTTACATAAAAAATTTTAAATTTATTTAATCTCACTTTCCATTAATAAATTAACAAGTTCATAGGTTATTTATATAAATTTAAAATTTTAAAAGTCCTATTATCAAATTTTACAAGTTATTACCTATTTAACCAAAAATACTGATTGCCCCCGCGTACGTTCATAGTTCGGTTTCATCTTGAACCCCGCTTCTTCATCTCCCATGCGCCACGTCTCCGTTAAAATCCATTGAAAAAATAGTAAACTTTTTGTTTTGGTTTTTAAAAAAAATCTGTTTCTGTTTTTGTTGCTGCTGGAATCAAGGGAAAATTACAAATAAAAATTCAAACTTTGCAAAAATTATAATAGAGGACCTTAAAAATCTAAATCATTTTTAAAGAGCAAAGGACCTAAATTTGTATTTAGGAAGACAAAAATATCCTCTGTTACTTTGCCAATGAATTAATGCTTGAAACCAACGTTTCTCTCATTCTCCCTTGTTTTTATTGATAACAACTTCTCCTCCTTGACAACAACTTCCTCTCTTTAAAGTTAATTACCGACAAGTTCTACTTCTAATACTTAAAGTTGTCGGCACTACCTTACGTAGTTTTTCTTTTTCTAAGCACTCTGTGCCCTTTTTTTTTCTTGGCAATATAAGAGTGTAACAATCTTTTATATTTTAATTGGAAGTTACATAATTTCAATTTGTGTTTTGCAACTTGAATAGAATGCACCTCATATTGAAGGCATTCCATAGAGCTAGACTTGGGAGTTTTGAAGCGCTTTCGAGCTACTTTCAAAAAAACAAAAAAGGAAAAAAAGCATGAGTTGTGAGGAAAGTATGATAAGTGTCTAGAATTAATTCTTTGTGCTCAATATCATGATTTGCTTCTCATCTATTTCTTTTCTTCCATTGTTGAATTTCTTAATATGCTTTTCTTTCATTGCTTTTGTTGAATTTCATTCTTATAATTCCACTGTTTCTCTTCCATTTGTTGATAATATAAGCTTTACATTGCTTGTTAATAATATGAGATTGCTGTAAATAACACTTGGATCAAGAATACATTGAACAGCACATTAGCTTTTATATACACACAAGATGTTTGAGTAATTGCCTCATATAAATCTTAAATATTATTCTTTATTTATTTATTTTTTTGAGTATATGGTTATGATTTACATATATAATAAATTGTAAAAGAAAACACTTAATTTACAAGGTTCAAAGTAATTGTCTTATAAAAGTTTTAGCCTAAACCTAATAGTAATGAGTCAAAAACTCAATAGTAAAGCACAATCCTTAAAACTTAGTAGCAAATGTTTTTAAATCCAATAATAACATCCTTAATCCTAATAATAGTAACTGGTTTAACTCCTTTAAGTGATAAAATATTGTCGGAGTGTGAAAAATAAAAAAAATACAAAATTTTGTCAATATTGATTTTAAAATTACGTATGTATTTTCAACCCTCTAAAATGCTTAAGGATAACATAAAGAATGTTGATTATGTATACTTTAGACAAGAAAAGGAGAAATAATTCACCCCTAAGGCTAATGTATATACTTTAATTGTTATACTCACAAAGGCAATTATAGTAGCTTTGATTACTAATGTATATGTTTTATCTATTATATTCTTAAATTTGTCTTCTAATTGAAAGTTATGCATGCAATTAGAAGTCAAAGATAAAGTCAAAATCTATATGTTTAAAAATGAATGCATGAACTATTAATGAAGGATGAATATAGAAATTGCAATGATCCTGATGTTTTAATTTGACTATATAGTGCAACCTATACAATAAACACAATGCAATTTCAAATCCTCTTCATAGATTGTAGGTAATACAAATATAGCATATAATATTGTCTGTAGATATAATTAAGTGCCTTGTAATTCTCTATAATATATTAGTAATTTTCTAAAATCATAGTAGTTAAGTAGAAATGATCCTAAAAACTAGTGGAAAATTTTCTCAAAATTGGTTATAAGTACATAAAACATAAACTGTCACTCATTTATTATTAACACCATCCCCTCTTACATTTTTGTCCTATTTTTGCTTTTTTTTAAATTAAATTTTTGGATTACTTCTAACTTGCATGCATCTATTCATTCTCAATTATGCTTAGATATGAAGAATCTTGTTCATTCTCAAGTTTATATGTTTTTATTATGTTCATTGTTGTGAATTCAAGAAAATTATTGACAAAACATAAGAGTATATTATTGGTGTTTTCATTAGTTATTTGTAGCAATGTTTATATGGTATTGATTTTGTAATTATGAGGATTAAGCATCATGAAAGACAAGGATCAAGTTTCACACAAATACAAATCAAGACTACAGAAGTTCAGGTGATAGTTTTTGTTTATTCATTGACATGGTTGTAATTTATAATAATCCAATTAAGAGTTAATCATATGTTTGTTTTCATTTGTGGGAACCGAAACCTGAATGGGGAGGTCTCACCATACCTACTATACTTCGATATAAGTTTATCTTTCAATTGTCTATCATACTTTAATGTTTATGGCTCATTCGTAAATGGTTGTAGTTTTCAGGAACAATTAAATGAATTTCGTGTCCTTATGTGGGACTTACTTAACTATCCATTCAACAAATGTCATGCTAATGTAATGGCCTTTGCACTAGTAAGAAAGCAAGGAAAGCATAAAAGAATGTAGTGATTAATTCATTGTTTCATCTATTTGTCTTTGTATCATTATGGTTATTAACAAAGAAGTTCTAGATGTGAACATTATGAAAAAATTATTTGAAATATTGTATGGTTATAGTTATAATATATTATGTTGTTTAAAGTTCTTTAAAGTTTTTTTTAGCTAACAAATTCAATATTTACTTGTTAATACAGTCCCTAACCTTTTAGTAACAACCACTTTTCTGTAAATAATGGTAACTATCTTTTTGTATAATAATTTTCTCCTAAAAATGGCTAAAAGTAGTCAACATGTATAATAATAAATTTTCTTAAAATCTAATAAGTGATGTCATTGAACTTGGTAGTTATGGTCCTAAAACTTAATTATTCTATAAGAATGTAAACATGATAGTAAATTTCTTGAAGTTTGATAATAACATTTTTAAGTTGGTAGTAACGGTCTTAAAATTCAATAATAATCATACTCTACAAGATTCCTAAACGTAGTAATAATTTTTTTAAAAATTTAGCAGTAATATCTCTAAACTTGGTAGTAATGATCGCCAAACTCAATAGTAAGTTTATTCTACAAGGTCCCTAAACATAGTGGCAATTTCTTTTAAATTCATTAATAAATGACCTAAACTTAGTAGTGATACATCTAAAACTCAATAGTAAACACACGATCCTTAAAACCTAGTATTAAATTTCTTAAAATCCAATTGTAATATCCTTAAACCTAATAGTAATGGTCTTAAAACTCAATAATAAATATACTTTACAAAGTCTCTAAGCAAAATAGTAAATTTCCTTAAATCAAGTCATAATAAACCTAAACTTCATACTAATGTCCCGAAAACTCAATAATAAAGCATGGTTCTAAAACATAATAGTAAATTTTCTTAAATTCAATATCAACATCCTCAAATCTGATAATAATAGTTCTAAAACTCATCAATAACTATGCTTTGCTGACGTCATTTATCTTTAATGCCATAATTTACCTTAAGTGTTGGTTTTGATTTTAAAATAGTTTCAAGGCCACATCATCATCTGGTGCATCACTAGGTACATCTATTATTATTCTCGCATCTCTATCCATTAAAATGGATAGCATTTGCAGAGCATCAACGAGCTTATCATATGATAAATAATATTTCAGTGGAGGGCCAATAAAGTCATAACCAGTCAACTCAAGTATCAAGTGGGTTTTTCTAGAACTCATGAGTAATTCTAATAAGCATGGTTAAGGTCTGCTTTATGGGAGAGAACAAGTATATTAGTTTCATTGAATTCAAAGGTTCCATACTTCCAATTGGGCAATACCCACACATTCTTTTACTCATACACTGCCTCAGGTCTCAATGTTGCAACTAGAAATACCTTCCTTCATTCCTTCCAACACTCCAAACTTATAGGGGAAAGTTAGAAAAACCTGAATTTGCATAACAGTGTACTCTTCTTGGTCCTCTACTTCACTAAGAAAGAAAGGTATCCTCATTCATTGAATGGTCATCTTCTTAGTCCTCTGTGTCAATAGGAAAGATAGGTAGGTTTCTAATTTGTTAGATCTCTCTTACAAATTTACCAACTAAGGTTTTGATGGGCATGCCCTTGAGAAAGCTAATGGTGAAGATAATTGACTTGTTTCAGTCTTTTACAACAATGAAATGCTTTCAATTATACTAATGTTCAATAATAAAAACTTTTGTGGGATGAGAAGGCAAAGAAACTAATGTGTGCTCCTCATTTTTGACTGAACTATAAAGAAGCTCTTTAATCTCAAGGCGAAAAGATGTCAACCTACAATCTATTTCTATGTATGGGAAGTAGATGCTCATATTAGCTCCATGAGACATAATGTTAAACTTTGGATCTAACACATCAAAACCATGAACAACATGGTAGAGACCAAAAAGCATGATAGCAATATGACTCTCATACTGTCCAATAATATCTTTGTTGTAAATATATAAATGATACAAGAATTTTAGTGACTATAGCAATATATTTTTATATTTATACAATAACAACAAATAAGGGATAGATCACCTTCTAAGAATCTTTCAAAAGATACTAGTGATAATAAAGCCTATGTGGTTCATTGCAAAAATATTAGCTATAAATTGATTGGAGAAGTGATATTTGTCTTTAATTTTTTTTTTAGTAAATGTCGGAGTTAGGATATTTGATCTTCTCAAATGCATGTGTAATGGTACACTACAATAGGCATACTATTGAGTTTTATGATGGTTACTATCAAAATTAGGGATATTACTACTAAATTTAAAGAAATTTACTATCATGTTTAGGAACCTTGCAGAGTATATTAATTATTGAGCTTTAGGACTATTACTACTAGGCTTAAGAATATTACTATTAGACTTTAAGAAACTTACTACCATATTTAGGGTCTTTGAAGAGTAATTGAGTTTTAGAATCGTAACTACCAAATTTAATGGCATTTCTTACTAGATTTTAAGAAAATTTACTATTATGCATGTTGACCATTACTATCCATTTTCAAGAAAAATTATTATGGAAAAAGATAGTTATCATTATTTACAAAAAAGTGATCGTTATTAGAAGGTTAGGAACTATGTTAATAGATACATACTAAACTTGTTAGCACAAAAAAGAATGTTAAGGAACTCTGAACAATATAATATTATTATTATAACTATAACTATATACTATTTCAAACAATTTTTTTACAATGTTCACATTTAGATTTTTTTTGTTAATAACCATAATGATACAAAACTAAATAAATGAAATAATAAATTAACTATTACATCCTCTTTCGCTTCCTTTAGCTTGTTGCCAATGCAAAGGCTATTACATCAAGACAACATTTGTTGAGTGGATGGTTAACCAAGTATTATATAAATTGGACACATAACTCATCTAAATGTTTTTGAAAACCGTAGCTATTTACATTTGAGTCACAAATATTAAAGCATAATAAATAATTAAATAAGAATCTCATATCATGATAGAAGTAGGTACAGTTAGAATTCTATTATTCAACCATACTGATTGATGGATATGTGACATGAAAAAATTTCTTAGATTATTTATTCACTATCAGCATGACAATGTGGAATTTAAAATATTACAAAACCAAAATATTTACATATAATTTAGGCACCAAAAAATACTAATTCAAATCAAGTTAGGTTATACCTAAATTTGATAACCAAATACTAAATTTCTCATGTAAGACCACTGGCTAGCCATTATAATTGACTAATATCCACCATCTTCTATTTTGAAATGTATGTTTTAAACTATAACATTCCCAATCATTTTAGATACAATTGTTGTCAAATACATTCATTTAATCACTAATAAAGTGAATAATTAAATTCTTATCTTATATGCTCTGTCCAATCACATGCTTTTTTAATCTAAATTTGTTGGTTTTATACTAAAAAATTTAAATAGAAGCATTTTGCATAGTATATGATCTACAAAAGTTGAGAAGCTAAATATTTTAATTTACAAGTAAATAAATAAACAAATGCAAGTGAATATTGATTAATTACATAAAATTGAAGACAAAAACTAATGATAGTCTTTTTTACCAAATCAAACATTTGATGGGAAAGACTTGTTATCATTTTTTATATCACTCTACTAGCATTATTAAAATATAGATATATATATATATATATATGCATATAAGATAATATCTAAATATAATAATTAAATTAAAACTTCATCAAAACGTGGCTATTTATACTTGTGACATAATATCTATATATAATAATTAAGGATTGGATATATATGATTCTTAATATTTAATAATGATGATTCAAAGCAATAAACAACCTTCATAATTGCTCTATTTGAAAATTAAACTTTACAAATACTAGCTAGCTATTATAAATCTATTTTGAGATGAGATTCTGTATCAATCTTTCTATATTTGAATAGAATGCACACAAATATTTCATTTTAAAGGAAGTTAAGTAATAAACTAGAATAAGTAACTTATAAATTTTTTCTTTCCCTGAAGAAGGGATTGTCTGGATATATAGCTATTGTATTGATTATAAAGCCATCAAACCCCATCACATCTGAGGTTATCATCATAAAAATGAAATATTACTTTTACAAGTATTAAAATGCAAATGCATGCATAAGATGACATTGAAGAAGTATAGTGATCATCAAAGTCAAACAAAAAGAAGTCCAGGGTTATCATCATAAAAAAGAAATATTACATTTATAAAAGAAATCAAGTTTAAGGACTGTCTTAAAAATCAAGTTTTACAATTAAGTTTACATTAAAAAAATCAAAGTCAAACTTTTAGGGACTGTGTTTTACTGTTGAATTTTAAGTTTGTTACTTTCAAGTTTAGGTGTTACTATTTTATTTAAAAAAATTTATTACTATGTTTAAAAGCTTTGTATAACATACTTATTATTCAATTTTAGAATTTTAACTATTAAGTTGAAGAACATTATTATTAGGTTTAAAAAAATTTACTACTCACATCTTAACAATCTTGTTTTACTATTAAGTTTTAGATCTATTATTATCAAGTTTAAATATGTTATTATTAAATTAAAAAAAAGTTACTTATCTCAAATTCAACATAAGTACGAAGGTTTTAAACAAATTAAGAAAAATCTAAAACACAATACTAATAACCAAAAGTCAAAAGTTAAGAATTTGATATCTAAAATTCTAAATCAAGTTATAACTTCAATTATGTCCTTTCACCATCTAAATTCTCTAATCTAAGACACATTTAAAATATGAAGTAAAAATATGTAAATCCTTAGCATTTTAATGGAATTGCAAACCTTATAAATAAATCGTACAACTCATCGTCGATTGCCACAGCTGAAGATGATGCTATAAATGGCCTCAACTGTATGGAGATTGAATCTGAACTAGAACGGATTTATAGAACACATGAAGATAAAGAGAAAGAGAGGTCTTACAAGTGAGAAAAAACATATCAAATGAAACATCTTTCAAATAAGGGAGATATCGTTAAAGGAGAGGTCTTGCAAACAAGGGAAAAACCATCAAAGCATAAGTCTTGCAAGCGAGAGAGAAAAATCATTGAAGTAGGTTTTGCTAGTAAGGGAAAATTCGTCAAAGGAGAGATTACTATCCATGAAGAGAATCCACACTAGAAACAATAGTATTGAGCAACAGAGGGTCGAAAAGAAAGAAATAAACTTCGATAAAAAGAAGTAAGGTAGCGTTTTAGTCATAAATACCATGTTTTGACATCTTTTATCAATTAATGGAATTATGGACTTTTATCATAGGGACAGAACAATCATGGCAACTGCAACCATGACTACTGCAGCCGGTCCAGCTGCTCTCTTATGCTATACATTGAATCGGAAATTACAGTCTGGCAGAAGCAATGGAGATAATGAAGAAAATTGTAGTGGGATGCATCCACGAATTTGCCATTAGGAATTGACCGTGTTTCTCATAGATTAATCCGAGATTCTGCTACGTGGTTGGAGACAATATCAACACTATCAGAGACTCTCCGATTTACGTATTCAGAGACTCTTGAGAAGTGGCCCACTGGGGATTTGGCATTTGTTATCAGCTTTCTATTGAAGAGACAGGTAAGGGAATTTTCTTCTTTGCTGGTGCCCTGGTCTTGATCAACCGAAAGACATGAGAAAATTGTAGTATGTTTTGTTTAAATTACATCTACTGATAGTAGGATGTGAAAATATCAAAGACAGCTGCATGTTTTCTGGTAGAACTAGAACTGAGTGATTGGGAGGTCATTCTAAGGTCACAATCTTATTTAATTGATGTGAGGGAAAGTAACGAAACTTTTGGCGAACTGTTTTACATTGTCTCTGAAATTACCCTTACATATATAAGAGTAATTTTACTGGCACACCTCTTTTTGTCACAAAACCTCACATCCCATTTGCTAGGACTCTAAGATCATGAGCAGAAGTTATTCTTTGGCATACAGTTAGAGGTCCAATTGAACCATGCAAGGAGTTACGATTTTTGTGATCGAAAGGGTGTCTATGAGCATTACTCAAAATATATTGGGTTATTTATACGTTTTTCTTTTGGCCTTCTCAACAACAAATCACTGTATCAAGTATACAATTTGCAAGCTTTTGTGCTTCATTACTGTTATGCATTCAAATGTTCATATTAAAAATGACCATGTGAAGAGTTGTGTTTTCGTGATAAAAAGGGTGTTTGGGTAGCATTGCTCTACATATATTGGGCTGTTGGTAACTTTTTTGGGCCTTCTCACCAAGACAACACTGGATTAAGTAATAATTGGCTGTATATGAGCTTCATTGATATTATGCATTTAAATGTTAAATTATCCATATTAAAATAATCTTGTAATCATATGATTTACACGATCAACTTGCTGTTTCTACTTTTTGGAGTAATATGCCTTAGGTAGATTTGATAATGAACTGTTTTCTAGAAAAAAGAATTATGATTTTTCAAGTGACCCTTATTCTTCATTCATATACTTGTTATTGGGAATTGTGACACTGATGTATTTGCTCTGACTGGTTATTCATGTCTGCTTATGTTGCCAAAAGAAGTTGCTCTGTAATCTTCATTTCGTGTGTCCAGTATTCATTTCTTGATCTCTATTTGAATAATATACTAATCATTTTCTTAAGATGAGATCAATTCTTTGACGTCCTGAGGATCTATGGTGCTGATGTATTATTGTCTGTGACTGATTCATCATGTCAGCTTACACAACTAGAAAGCTGCTCTGAATTCTTTTACTGCATCTGCCTACGTTTTTCGTTTTAAACCACAATCTGAGTATTGTAGTCTTGTATCTGCTTTTTAATATGGGGCCCTGGAGAATGCTTTGGACTATGTGGGTGCAATGCTTCCTCTTTTTTCATTTTATTTTTTCTTAAAACTATTTTGAATATTAAAATTTCGTGGTTAAACTTTGCAGGGAAACTTCCTTGTTGATGGTGTGTTTGGTGGTAGAGATAGTTTACAGCTGAAAAGATCTGAGATTACTGCTGAACTTAAATATCTCTTAAATTTGTTGACACTCTGTTGCCATTTTTCGAAGAAGCCATTTCCCTTGTTTCTGGAAGAAACTGGCTACACTGAAGAGAATTTCTCCTTCAAGAACCTAAAGCAGGAGTAAGTGCTTTTTTGTTTTTCAGTGTACTCTTTACCAATTATGTAATTGATATCATTATTGAGATTCCTTCCTTTTGTGGAAGGACGGATGACTGAAATGTCGGATGCTGTTGTTTTATAAAGGGATAGAAAATGGTTTCAAAGAGTTGTATTATTGTACTGAGGATTCTGAGGGGTTCATTTTGTGTACCATTTTTTGGATCCAGAGGACTATATTTGTCTAAAGTTTCTGGTTATTTTGCAGATCTTGAAGCCAGCATTTACTGTAATTGCTGATCATAAGATAAGATGTTTTCTCTTGTTGATTTGTGGTGCAAACAGTATCGAGGATACTCTAACAGCAGCTACAGGAGCCGTGGTACCATTTCATCACACCGTAGTGCAGGGCGGAGGTGTTAGTGATTTGGTCTTAGATTATGCACATTGTGGAATGGATGTAGCTTCTCGGTGGATTGCAAGGCTTGCAACTCGTTGTCTTATTGAGGCACTTGGCCAAAACCCTGACTATAAAGTTAAGGTAAAGATTACATCTTCTTCCCTGTACTCATTAACTCTTTATTTGATTACTAGGGGCTTTTGTTGCAAGATTTAGGTTCTAACTAATGTTATGGATGCTCTTCCTGTTCTCTTTCCTTATGTGATCAGTTGTGGATAGCTAGTGCTTGCGAAGATGTTATAGACTGTAGTCATGATTTTGTTTTTCCAATTTGTCAATTATATGAGATAATTCATGATTCTATAGTTTGACAAAAAAGGGTTGTTTTATTAAAAGTTGAAATTGTTTTTGGGTATATAATATACTTTATGGCTATTTCATTCTACTTTTCTCAAACTGTGCCATACCTTATGCTTTGATCGCTTAGTTTGATGTTTCCAGGACATTTTAAGGCCTTGTAGGTAGGTTGTAGGTCAGTCTTTGGGTGGAGGCACAGCAGCACTTCTAACATATATATTAAGAGAGCAAAAGGAATTGTCAGTGACCACATGTGTTACATCTGCTCCAGGTTTGTCTTGGATACATATATTGTTGAAGAAGTTATATTCCTTGATCCATAAATAGATCTGCTTATACTCAAATTTTAAGGATATTTTGCTAATACCCTGAACCATTTGGGATTATATTGGTTTATAACTGTGAAAGTGATGGGTACCCAACCTATTGAGGTAGGAGCACCACCCTACTTAAGTATCCTGTTGAGCAACTTGTACTACCTTGGTCTCCATCTGAAAGTGAGTATCTGTTCACTTACTGTTGCTGCTTGTAGCTGACTGCTTGTTACTCTTGCAGGTGCTTGTATGACATTGGAGTTGGCAGAGTCAGGCAGTGAATTTATTACTTCTGTTATAAATGGAGCCGATCTGGTGCCTACATTCTCTGCTGCTTCTGTGGATGACTTGCATGCTGAGGTCATGGTATTTAGCTTATATGTTTTATTTTGTGCAGTTTTGTATGAGATCTGGAAATGTTGTTATAGTTTGAGTTATTGACCAGTATGTGATACCTTGCAATGCTGGATTGCTATTTCTATCTATTGGAAGACTTGACCTTTGGGCACTGCTTTTGGTTAGGTTTAAGTTGTAGTAGTTAACAAAATCCAGAACACAAAATTATTGATATGATTGTAGGGGAGCATGAAGTTATAGTTCAACTTAGAGTTGCCAGGGAGGGGGGGTAGCTATTTCTACAGCCTTAGGGGGAATAGCGCTGGGCAATGGAAAACTGTAGAATCTAGTTTGTAGTTTTGTTGTCAATGACACATTTATGGTCATGAACTTCTTTAATTACTGTTAAAACTGTGTGTGAAAGGAGCTGTAGAATATTTTAGAAAGAGTTCCTAATGTTTGAGGTTTCAAGCCTCTTATGGAGTGTAACTCTTTGGCATAAAGTCGTATTGCAACTGATTTAGCTGCCTGAATGAAGTATTAGGCTCGATTTGTTGTCATTTGCAGGAAGATTGTGTTTGCCATTCATATTTTTAGTTGTTCAGTTTCATGTGTATGAAACTCATTTGTCCAATTTGCAGGTGACAGCATCAGCATGGATAAATGACTTGAGGAATCAAATTGAACAGACAAGAATCCTCAGTACCATCTACCATTCTGCTTCAGCATTGGGTTCTCACCTCCCATCCATTGCCACTGCCAGAGCAACAGTTGCTGGGGCTTGGGCAATTTTGTGACCAGTTTCAAATGGTACAGGTATTTTTCTTCTTGTGATGCATATTGATCTCTTTTATACAACCAGTTATGATTAACAATGTGTTGTCTCCTAAAAATGGACATGATATACTTTCCATTGTAAAAAAATCAAAAGCTTTGGGATGTCTGTTTTTCTCTCATATGTAATGAATAAAATTATTAGTGCTGCCATCTACTCCTTAAGATAAAAGTACTACCAACTCTGATTTTCTTCACAAGCATGATTTGGAAGAATTAATTTTTTATCTTTTCAATTCTGTTCTAAAAATGGGGGTTGATCTGTTTGCTCTGGTTATGTTGGTAGTTTACTGCGTCATCATTATTTGCTTCTACTTGATAATTTGAACTTTGAACAACCATAGGTTGTGATGAGGAGGGCCCGGGGTATGGCTCAGGCAGCGTGGAGACGTCCTGCCATTGACCTATCCTCTTAGTCATGTATGGGCCCCTGCCGCTGAGTCATGGATGCAGATTCAAACTGTACAGAAGAGGTGAACTCTTCTAAATGTTCAGCCCCTGCCATTGAGGAAAGTTCTGAACCACTTCTTCTATCTTCCAAGAAGGGCATGCATGGGACTGCTGTTCAGAATATAGACTTGCTTGTACCATCATCTGTAGGAGAGTGGTCTTCTGAGATTGAATGCTCTTGTGTCCATGAAATAAATCCAGGTGTTGAGGGGGGATGCTGATAATGATGGTGATGATATGATGGGCCGTCACAGACCTGAGGATTAGGGGAATGAAGTGGAATTGTGGCAACAACTGGAGCATGACTTGTATGACAGAACCAAAGGAGAGGAGGCTGATGTGGTGAAGGAGATAAGGGAAGAAGAAGGAGCAGCCATAGAGGAGGTAACTAACAGGCAAACCCTGACATCGGCTCCAACAGAGAAAGAAGTTTGGAGATTCTTCCCTCCAGGAAGGATAATGCACATTGTTACGCTTAACTCTACTCTGGCAAGGTGTGAAAATGAAGCTAGCCCAACCTCTACTAGTTCAGACAATAGCCAGCCAGATGGGACCAACACGGGATTTTCCTAACTTCACGGTCTTTATACAATAAGGTGAGACTTTCTCAGACCATGATAAGTGACCACTTCATGTCAGTTTATAGAAGGCCGATCAAAAGGCTAATTAAAGAACCTGAGGTGGAAGAGGATCATAGAACTGGAGGGGTAGTGTTACAGGCAAATTCACAAATTCACAGCATCGAAATTAGATTAATTTGTTTGGTGGTGTTGGGTGTTTTTTCATGCTATTAATATTGGAACTAACTCCAACGGAAGCAGCGATTTTTGAGTTTTGCTCACAGCGATGACTGCCAAACTAGGCAACTCATTGCAGGATGCTATGGAATATGATGTTTGGTCAGGGAAGAGTAATTGTAAATGGTTTCCCAATTTCAGGTTGTCTGTAAATGAACTGACTGGAAAAGCAAATGAGTAAGGTGGTTCATTCTTATGTGAATGAAATTATTTGCGGAATCAACGATGTTATAATTGAATGTTTGGTTGACTTCGTATACTCCATGAATCATTGGTTCACTTTACTCAGGCAGTGCTTATTGAGTTGTAAATTTTACTGGTTTTTGTCATCATTACAAGGTTGGTCCGAGTTAGGTCACGCTCTTGCATGATTGAGCTCGTAACAAATTCATAATTCTTAACGTTGAAATTGGACCGAAATGAACAATTTTGCTTTTCAAGAAAGATTCTCAAGTCGTGACCACAGCCCACTTGTGGCGGTTTTGTTGGCTGCAAAAAAATTCGTTAGTAAAAAATGCAATCCGAGTCGTGCCCAAGGACAATGTCCTTAATTAAATGACTCTTCTTGCCAAAGTAAGGCAGCAGAACAGCAGAAGGGAGACGAAGAGAAGCTAAGGAGAGCTGAGAGGAGGAAAGGAGAAGCTCCGAAGAGTGTCCGTGAACTTGGTGCAAATTGTCCAATTTTAGAGCTTGGTATTTATAGGCTCCAAAACACTGAATGTTGGGCCATGAATTTATTCCTCATAATAGCAATATTTTCGGTTTCTGGACGTTGGAAGACAAGGCAATCAAACCAAATCCATTTCTGAACGTTGGCTAGCAATAAAACGTTTTCATGAGATTATTTTTGAACATTTGAAGATAAATCTGTTTGATAAAATTAGTTTCTAATTGTTTTAATGGACAATGAAATGAAGAAAAATAAATTGGTCAAAGAATGAATTTTAACTGGAAATCAATCAAAACGAAAAAAAAACTCCAACGTTCCAGAGAATAAACTTTTCAAATCCAAAATTGCTAAAAAATAACGTTTTTTTGGTAAGTTATTTTGTATAAATTATTTTGTGATCTTTCAAAATAATTTTCAGTAAAAAGTGTCCAGCATCGCATTTATTTCACGCGCAAGGGGGCAAATGGACAGATTACAACTGTTTTGGGCTATCGTTGTGAGCGCACGAGCCCATCTCTTCTCTTGACTCTTTTACAAGCCCACCAACATACCTTAGTATTTATACACTAAAGCCCTCTTTAGTTTAGTCAATGTAGGACTTCTTTTCTTTTAACACACACATACTTATGTTTCCAATAGGTTTAAGCAATCAGGTTGATTGAACTCTTGTAATAATGATTGTAATTTAACATAGAACGAGCATCAGACCCAGACTCATTCCAAGAAATGAGATAAGGACTTCTTATGTCATCACTGAGTAATTTTTCATGGTGATTGTTGGCGAATCATAAGTTAGTAGTGTCCATCAAAACTGTGTTCAAATTGTGAGACTTCTATGATGAACTAAGATTATCAAGTTGCATTTTAGATAGTAGTCATAATTTTTGGTGAAGTGGCAAGAATTTTTTTTTTTGGGTGTTATATTGTTGTCACCCAAGACATTTAGTGATAACTTGTACTGCTATTAAAAGTCTTATTTCTTGTAGTAATTAAATAATACTCATTGAAAATATAAATGCCTCATTTAAAAATGAATTTTCATATTAAATCAAATATGTGAAGTGATGCCAAATTGGGATCATGACTCGCACTAAATAACATTAAATCATAACGTTAGCAAACATGCTAGTCCCATAAGTAATAAAGTGAATAATAAATTGAAATATTGATATCATGAATGTAGTCGGCCAATAATAAAAAATTTTTAATACTAAAGAATTAAAGAATAAGGTATACTTATTTACATCTAATTAATTTACATGCAAATATCTCAAGTCTCTTTGAATACTAGCAATTGAGTATATAAGCATTGTGTACAAGTATAATAAAGATAAAACAAAAACACTCAAAACTCAAAAAAGACTCTACCTCAAAAGGAAAAAAGACTCAAAAAGTAGACTGAATATGTAACACTAATTCATTAATAATGTAGTGCTCATTATGTTTTATTATAATAGATAGCTTATTTTTAATGTGATAACAACTTATTAACACAAACCTTCTATCATATCCTAGATCTTAGCTTTCTCCCAAAGAACTAGAAGCAAAACACGTTGAGTTGAACCAATCTTAGAACACATTAAGCATACAAATTCCTAAGTTGCTAGTAGCTAACATGGTAAAACTACTGAATTATCTTAGAGCTAATTTCTACCTAAATGACCTGAATATATTCACATCTAGATCTACTTGATTATAAAACTCCTTTAGGTTTAGTAAATTTATGATTAATTATAAATAATTAGATTCCCACCAGGATAAATTCAAGTATATTAACCCTAAATTACACCTATCATAGACAATGGATAGTATATACTCATAATATAGAGTGGACCTATCAGCATATACTCAATTGCAAAATTATTCTAGAGTTAATATTAATATCACTACTTAAGCATTTCTAACCATACGAAATTAAGTAATGATAATTAATCTAAGTAAAGAATAATAACAATTCATACATTAGATCAAATATTCCAATCCTAAATTAATACAAAAAAAAGTAAAAAAAGAGAAATAAAAATAAATGTGAAGAGAAAAGAAAACATTGCTTAAAATAGATATCCTAAACATAAGAGATTACAAATTTTTAACTTTGCACAATTCCTATCAATCCCTGAGCATTAGCGACAATCTAGATTGTTAGATTGTTAAATAAACACTATGACAGCATTATAGCAGCACTCCACTGACACCTCTTCCCTTTATTTCTTACATCAAAATAAGGCATTTATAAGTACAAGAGAGAGAAAGGCAACTAACTCACGTCAATTCTAACACTGCCATGTATTGCAGCGACATAAGTTACATAAGTCATCGAGTTTTAGGGTTCCAAAGTGGCTCGCATTGCAACTGTTTAACCATCTTTTTAGGGTTTTTGAATTTCGGGCATTGCAACTTCATAAAATATATCTTTTGTAGTTGTGAAATCTCTCTAGTCAACTTTTTAACATTTTGTTTTCTTTAGATATTGATTTGCAATTAGCATTATTCTTACACAAATAAGCAATTTCCAATTAAGTTTATTTAAATAATATAAAATTCATTAAACTTCCTTAATTGTTAATTATATATACAACATATAAAAATAATAAAATACTATAAATCAATTAAAAACGTATGATAAAATCTCAAAAATAAATATAAAAATATAGATATAATTGAGACTTATCATGAAATTACAAGTGGTTGTGATATGAAATAAAGCTTAGGTAATATATCACATAGAAAAAAAAATTAAGGCATAAAGCATGAAATATAGAAATGCCCGTGAAAATTAATTTTCAAATGCATCTTCAATTATCATCCTCATTCTCATTCCTATAGAAAGATAAAAGTGGTTACATGAAGAAAATTGAATGCAAGGGGTAGTGGAGATGGCTGAAAAGAAAAGAGGAAAGAGAGTTGAGGAAGATTGAGGTGATATAATAATTTTACCTACTGAAGATAAGATTTAGACAACGCTGCTTTGGTACTCTGACCAAGAGTTTTATCCATGTGGCTCCCAGTTCGTCAGCTTCAGGATAAGATTTTTTTTCTCTTTCTATGTTTCTGCAAATAATTCATGTCAAAAATTAAAAATTTACAAGATTTTTTTAATTATTATTGTGTAACTGACCTCATGAAATTTTCAAATTGAGGATTATAAGTGGAAAAAGTATAATCTGATTAATGTCATTAGCATAGAAACAATTCATAGTTGAGTATTCTTGGAGTTGGCATCAATTTCAAGCTGATGTGATGTCAAAATACCATCTGAAACAGAAAATTGAAACAGAAGCTAGTACAAAAGAGATATATTAATACATAACACTCTTCACTTTGTAATTCAACACTCTTAAGTTTCAATTTAAGTGAATCTTTATACAAGGACTCATCATGTGGACATCCACCAATAAAAGGTTAAAAACACTCAATCTAAAAAAGTTTGCTTTCTTGACAAAAGAAGATCGTATCTTTTTTTATAGACAGCACAGTACTCAATAGAATTCAAGTGTCTAATAGCTTCGGATAGCAAGAGAGAAGAGGAAATGAAAGAATGATCTGTTTGTGTTTAATAATTTATTTTTGTTACAGTTTAGACATTAGAGACAAAATATCAATCAAATTCGAATGAAAATCCAATTTTATTTAATTTAAGCCAACTCCAAATTTTCATGAAATTAATTATTTTAACAAGGGGAAATGTTAGAGCCAGAAGGGTGTGTATCAAAGATCAAACCTAAGTTTGTGGTGCTAACCATCTCCCGAGATCGCATCGGATTTTAAAAGCTTTTCTACAAATTTGGTTTGATTAATCGGTAAGAATGTCTACTTTTGGTCCAACATTGATATAACATTAGAATTGCCTAGTAGCCAAGTAATTAATGGAAAGTTGAGTCCAGTAATGATATAATAATTCATGGTACGTTCTGTGGCCATCACTTTGCTTTAATTTAGAGCTTAATAAGACTGATTTTACGTATAGAAAACAATATCCCAACAACCTTCTGGCGTGACCAAACAAGTCTACCTCCAATTATGCAAATTGTAATATTAGAGGCCACCATTGAATTTATACCATTTCAGAATTTAGTAGGGTACAATCATATATATTAACAAAAAAGAAAAAGAAACCAATTGATGGTACGATATAGATGTATAGTGGACTAGTAGAGGTCAACATAAACTATAAATGCTTAACCATTTAATGCTTCTGTTCTGGCATGAGAAAATAAAATACCAACAAACTGTTCTTCTATATCGGTTCTTCCATCTACATCACAGTACAGAGAAATCCTCTGTACTCCACATGCATAAAAATGAAAGCACATATTCATATAGTAAATGCTGTCCACCACCACCATGTTCTTCTTCTTCTTGAACAAGAATGTATAATTGAAATTGATCCAATCATCAATTATCGACTCCAGATCAGGAGTTTGCATATATCAACTTCCCCTATATTGCCTCTTTTTTTTTCCTGCTTCAACTCTAAAGTTGTGTTAATATCCAATACATTTTATAAAAAAGGCACCACGTATACACATTTTACATTAATAGTTCTTTATATGCGTGTGTGTATTTATGATTTAAAGGTGGTTGTTCCTTAATTTCGCTTACTTGATATCAAATAACCTTCCCAATAGAATTATGGAGGTTAGCAATCTTAACATTTATGTTTTGGATTAAACTATCCTTATTGTTTACTAAAAATAAAAAATATATATATATGGAATATTCATGTCATTTCCTTGTAAAAACATATATAATTGCAAGTGTATTTAAGTCATTTTTTTTATGCTACTAAATGCTTGATTACGATGAAATGACCTAAATACTTGGATATTTTTTTATTGGTCCAAAATACAAATGTGGAGGTTAACAATTTCATATATATATATATATATATATATATAGAGAGAGAGAGAGAGAGAGAGAGAGAGAGAGAGAGAGAGAGAGAGAGAGAGAGAGAGAGAGGATCAATTGACAATGATATCAATAAATTTAGTCTTATATTATTAAATAACATTTTATAGGATGAGTTTCTTACAAATTTCGAAATAAAAGTTTTAATTATAAAGATTACGCTTATAAAATTTTACATCATTGCAATATTATTTTGTACTTTACCAGCATATTAATAAAGTAACATATAATATGCTGTTTAAATATGATGAACTATTAACTATTTAATTACATAATTATTAATGATTTATATAAATCTTTTAGTGCTGTCTATTGTATTAATTTCATTTACTCGTTTTTATTTTTTCTATTTCTAAAAGAAACAAACAGTGATATCATACAAAGCAAGAGAATATATTAATATAGATCAATGCATATATATATATATATATATAATATTTCGTTTCTGTGCTTTTTAAAACGAAAATTTGTTGGTCTAGCGGTCTATGAGACGTCACAGAAAAGAAGCACCCTAAAGCTAGCAATCTATCCTTCCAATTTTGACCTTTCTCTTAAGAAAGAAAATCAGAAACGTGACAATTAACTTCACCCTTTCTCTTGCCAAATTGAAGAAGGAACACAGAAGAAGAAAAGACTAGAAACATATTCAATTCACGTCCTACAGTGGCCTTTGATAAGGGATCAGCCTCTCCCTTTGAGGGCGTAACGAAAGCTTTCTCTAGAACTTTAATTAACTATCAAACATAATATTACACATTTATATTCTGTTTGATATACAAAATTATTTGTAATAGAAGTGAAAAAGAAATAAAGATTTGAATAGAATAAAATAATTACATTTAATATAATTTTAAAAAATAAATATTTTATTTTATTTGTATAGAATAAAATATTATTTTATTTGTATAAAAATAAAAATAATATTAAAATAAAAATGATGAAAAAATAACAAAACTTATTTTAAAAGAAAGAAATAGAATACTGTTGAATAATAATAAAAGAAAAACAGACTCTATATAAATTAAATAATTATTTAATGCATTTCATTACCCCCAACCGAACAGAATTTTGTGAGTGATTCCATCTCCTTTTTTGTTTCCTTCTGACTACCAATCAGGGCATCACACTTAATTAACTTTAGCTCAACATAATTAAAATCGTACTAAGAATTCAAGTTCAAATTTTAGTTGAAGCTAAATTAAAAAAGAAAAAAAGAATTATACATTTCACTGTGTGTTTCTGCAATTTTTAATTTCTACTCACCGACTATTTGTTGTCTACTATTTGTTTTTTAGTTCTTTCCCAATATCTTACTTACCTATTCTCAATCTGTCAAAAAAGTAGATTAAAAACCATGGAAGAACATAGATTAAGAGGAACCATTTCAAATAATTAATTAACACACAACAACCTTGTTCTTGTACTCCTGATTTTATACTAGAATAAAAAATATATGGAACTGCTATTATTGACATCAAAGGCATATACCAAAAACATGGAAGTATATTATAATTAAATTATGAAATTAAATCGCTTTCTCTTTTGCTGCTCTTGAATGCAATTAATTAATTAATAACGTGATAAGTAAGAGACACGTAAGCCTTGATTATACTGCTATCAAATTATTATAGTTTTAATCAATTTTTCATCACCCACTATGTCATCCCACAGCCATCGTTCCTATCTATAGAACATGCTGGAAAGCATGGTTTTGGTTGACCTAAACCAAGCAAATCAACTAAAGAAGTAAAGAGGGAGAAAAAACAAAAATATAACAACATCCTCCTTCTTATTATTTCTTTTCATTGAATTTTTTTGGGCTTGAAAGTGTTTATATCTTATGCTATGACCAAGCGAATGATTGTAGTAATAAGCAATAATTTATCTCATTAATTATGCGTCATTTTTAAAGGAGGAGTTTCTCATGATCATAGAAGTCCAAAACTTGATGATGGCCACATATCTTAATATTGGAAATAAATTTTTAGTTTGAAATTTATTTGTTATACCTTTTGTAATTGTTTATATTTCTACGATGACTATATCTATTTTTAACGTAAGAAAATTATTAATTTTTTTTAAAAGAAAGAAGAAAAAAAAATCTAGAAGTCTTCGTCGGGAGCAAAATGTAAAAACAAACTCTTTTTTTTTTTTTGAAATCCTTGATGGGTAGAAGTGTCCGTATATCTATGCACAATATTTGACTGGATTCACATTCAAACGCGCATCTTTAGGTTAAAGAAAATGGAAGAAAGGAATTTAGATTTAAATTTAACATTTTTTTCTTTAAAATACGTTTGGTTGAGGAGAATAAATGAAATATATATATTTATTTAAATTAAATAAATATAAAAATTAAAATTTTACTTCTCTTTTTTCCTTTTCTATTTTCCTCAACCTAAAAATTCATTGAAAAATTATCATTGTTTAAAGAGTTTGATGAAAGCAATTTTAAATAAACTTAATTTATTAAAAATAAATAGATTAAATTAATTACATAAACTTGACATGCATGTCAAGCATATACTTTCTGGAATCAACAACCTTAGATGCTGTCTATTTATTTATAATTCATTTGATTTCTTTATTATTTATAATTCAAATATACTTAAAAATTTTCCGAAAAAGAAAACCAATATTTTATCTTTTTCAGACTACTAAGAAGTGGAAAGGGAAAGAAACATTTGATAACCTAAAAGCTCCTACACAACAGACATGCATGGTTCACTTGCCGTATTGGTATGAAATTATGTATACACAACCATGTGAACTAACACATGTTCCCGTACCATAAATTTAATGCAGTGTTTAAGCAAAGCAACCTGTACATGCAGCTGCTATGTCCAAAACTGCAATGAGAAAGAAAAAACAAAAACAAAACAAAAGACGGACATAAGAGGGGAAGATTTGAACAACACTGTTGTTGGGTCCTTTGGGTTTGTCCCAAAATTATTTATTTTGGAACATTAATTAATTAAGGGGCAAGGCTTTTGTCTGTCAAACTGGTAAGTCCCTTCACCAACCGATGAGTGCAATTGCATTAATGTCACAGTACAAGTACGCTATCTTTCATTGGCATGGCCATGTTTGGTCCACTTCATTATTCACTTTTTAAGCGCTTACCTGTATGCATTATGCATAGTAGCAAACAAATAATTTGACTGTGACGGAGGGTGAGTGTTTGGTTAGATGTGTGATTAGATACAAGAAGATTTATAATTTCTCATTAAAAAATAGATATATTAAGCTAATTATCAATAGACTTTTTTGTCAAATAATTATGAATAAATATGTTAATAGGTTAAATAAATTTTTTTGATGAAAATTTATTTTTAGCATATTTATATATCTATTTATAAATATTTTTCTTTATTTATTTTTTAAGAAAATTGATATTTTAGTCCTCTAAAAATATACATATCACTATTAGATCTCTCAAAATTGTAATGTTTCATTTCAATTCTTCAACAAATTAAGAGTATTTTTATTTTTATTTTTGTCTATATGTTAAGCCTCATTAATAAATAATTAAAAAAATTAAGTCACATGATCTAATATAAAACTTATGTGGTTGTTAAGTACTTAATTTGTCCCTGAATTGTGGTATTAAATGGTTGGGTAATTATAATTAAAATACATTATTTTGAGTTGCTTATGCTATGTCATATTTCAAGAATAAGTGAGCACTTAATAATGAAAACAACTTCACATTATGTTGATCACATATTCATCTCTATTAATTGCATATTATTGGGATTTATCATAAGAATAAATTAAGTTGAAAAAAAAGCTACTCTTTGAGAAATAAGATGTAAAATCTCTAAGGCATTAAATTTAGATAGTTTATTTTTGAACAAGTTCTATTCACCCTATCTAAATCTACCTAGAAAGATTTGATCAGATCCATGAAGAATCGCCAATAAGGCATATCCTTTTCATTATTGTGTGCTTTGATATGTCAATAATAATGGAAGTGGGGGCTATTAGTGGTTGCGTAGGAAGCACTGTTTTAGCAACTATCCAACCAAATAATTAAAGGCGTGAAAAAATCACCTCTGGCATTCTGCATCTGTTGTGTCACCAGTCATGTCATTATAATACAAACAAACTCAATTCTCTGGGATGTATATTTTAGTCTTATGAAAATGAAAATTAATTACTTACAAGGGTCTATTATTAGCCCCACATTTTTACGTCATGTGTTTCTTTCACTTTGATGTTGTTCTGTAACTTGGAATAAGAATACAACGATAGATTCGCATATGAAAACCTAGAGAATAATTAGCCACCACATGAACAATTCAACTCCTCCAAAAATATTATAAAAATGAAAAAGAGGAAGAAACCTGACAGTATATAAAAATTTGAATTTGATTAAGTTGAACAGAATTTGTGGAATGAAACATCTCATTTCAAACTTTATATATAGATTTGAGGCTCAAAAAGAGGAACTAGACTCAGCCTAATCCAAAACGAGACACTATATTAGACCATGGAGGCAAACTACAGGTGGCATATTTTAATAAGACTCTAGGGATACAGGAATTTCATTCAAAAAAATTTTTTTGATTAACATGTATTTACATGTATACATACACACGCACACATTTATAATTATCTATCTATCTTCTAAATTTTTCTATATACACAAAGTGATATATATACTCAATTTTCATTTTTCTTCAATTATTGCTGTCCAAAACACTAAGTAAATTCAAGTTTAGCTTTAATAAACTTTGTTTAAAGAATATCTTTAAAGAAAGAGAATGAATTACTCTAAAAGAATGAGAATTAAATTCATTCCTAATGAGAATTAAATTCATTACTAATATTGCTGTTATTTAATAAAACATTAAAAATTAATTTAGGAAAAAAATTTAAATTCTAAAAACATGTTTAAAGACAAGAATTGCCATGTTGCCCATGAGCTCTTTTTTTTTTAATTAACAACGTCGAATTCATTTGACTTCCACCCACCCTTTTAAATTGTCTAGCTGTTTAAATGATAATAATACTTCATTTTATTATCGCATTTAGGTGGCAGTGAAGTTAATTTATAAACATCTGTATTTATTACATATATATTATTTAATTAAAATTAATTAATTAACGTGGTAAGTAAGACTTCGTAAACATTATTGATAACTTCACACACAAAAAACTTGACAAAATTAAGATTTGACCCTTTACCCTATGTTATTCCAATTTGATATTAATTTGAATCTAAATGATACTAATCATCCGATTATGGTAACGAGACCAAGGGGTTCATTTTTTATACTTATGTAGTATTAAATATTTAGTATTATCTTTATTTATATTTTGTCATATAATTTAATTTAACTTTTAAAAAATTTTACATAATTTTATTTTTAATTATAATTAATTTAAATTTCAAATAAAAATTATTTATTCTTTAAGATATAAATTATATTACTTAATTTTTCAATCTTATAAGAAAAGAATAAACATTTGCATAAAACAAGAAGTAATTCAAATTAGGAAGCTGCTTTGCGCGGAAATGCAGCAAGTTGGACCTTCCTTACATGATTATATTCACACATGGCACCTCGGCATTGCTTAATTACTAAGTATAATTATGAAGTCAAAAAAATAATAATGGGTCAAAAAAGAAAACTTCCTCTAAAACAGCACATATTGGCTAAGAAAAGACTCACAATTACAAATCACAATATAAATAATTAAATATGATCATGCTTAGCTGGCTATCCAATAATCATCGGCCAACAATCCACTTAACCAAAAAACAAAGCTGACGTGGATTATACCATTACACAACACGCCTCTTTAAAGCCCCAATCATTGGCCTTCTTTCTGTTACTATAATTTTTTCTCTCTAAAAATTGTGTTCTCTGTTCTCCTCTGTTCATATATTGTTGAGTGCAGGATTCTGTAGAGGAGAAACAAAAAACAATCTCTTTGCTTGCTTATATAAAGATTTGGGTTTCTTCAAAGTTATCACCTTGGAAAAAAAAATACAATATCGACTGTTCTTGGGAGGAGATTGAAGAAATCAAAAGGGGGTTTTTTGGGATTGAAATTTTTCTCTGAAATGGTTTCCATATCTGAGATTTTGTATGCTGAGAAGGAAAAAGTTGAGGAGGGAGAGTGGGAGAAGGAGAGATAAGAAGAGAAGAAGAATACCCAGAAAGCAGAAGTAGAAAAAGATAAAGAAAGCGATTTTGATTTATTTTGATCTGCTTCTTCTGGTAATTTTCATCATATTTATTGTTCAATTTTTATGATTTTTTTCTCGAATTTCTAATCTCTTCATGCTTATTCATTTTCTATAACATCCCATGTTCTTTTCTCAATGAAGTTTCATTCTTTTCTTGTACCCTAAAACGGTCTTTAATCCTAGATTCACAAAGGGGAAAAACTTGCTCGAAAATTGTTTTTCCTGTCCTACCTCATTCATTGAATGGAACCCCATAATTATTTTGTCTTAGTTTTGTAATATATTCAATATTGGGGTTATTGATCACGTTAAAACCATATCCTTATTGAAGCATATGAATGAAAGCTTTCCTTCCTTCCTTCTGCCAATGCTCTTTTCTCAGCAACCAAGCAGCAAAACACATTGTGTTTTGGTTATATGATAAAAATTCAATCTCGAGGTTATTGATAACGTGAAAACCATATCCTTCTTGTCGCATAACAATGGAAGGTTTCCTTCCTTCCTTTTGTCTATCCCCTTTTCTCGGCAACCAAATAGAAAACCTTAGGACTTTAACTTCCTTAGGTGTTTGCTGTTCTCCAATCAAAACATGATCTTGTGGGACAAATTTTTTGATAGACACAATCACAAACATTAACTTGTCCTATTCTTATCATGGAACCTATTCATTACCATCAAGATGTAAACTTTTTGCGATTTTCTATCTCACAGGGTGGTTGGCAATGTCTGCAACTTTGATCGGCGATCCGATGGTTATGTCAGCACCAGAAACTCAACCTGGAGCAACCAAACTAGCTTCACAGAGTGAAGTTGAATTTGCAAACTGTCACTGCTGTGGGCTGACAGAAGAATGCACCCCAGCCTACATAGAAAGAATCAGAGAGCGATATTATGGGAAATGGATTTGTGGGTTATGTGCTGAAGCTGTCAAAGATGAGATTGTAAGGTCTGAAAGACTCGTGAGCACAGAAGAGGCAATGGCAAAGCACATGAACTTCTGCAAAAAGTTCAAAACCTCAGGGCCTCCTGCAAATCCAACTGTTCATTTGATTTCAGCTCTGAGACAGATTCTCAGGAGGAGTTTGGATTCTCCTAGATCTTTAAGGTCATCACCAAACACAGACATTCATCATCATAGTCCCGGTTTTACCAGGTCCGAGAGCTGCTTCTCTACTCTGTCTGGTTCATGAAAAGGGAAAATTGCAAATACCCCCCTCAACTTTGAGAACATTTGCAAATATCCCTCTCAAAACTTTGAAAACCATAATTTCCCTCTCAATTATTACAATTTAAACCCGTAATGCTTCCTCAAATTCTGTTATTTATTGTTTCCAGACAAATGAGAATATGCCATGTGACAGATAATAGAGTTTGAGGTGGCATCTCTATTAACAGGGCCAATGAGGAAATGAAAGGGTGGGTATAATTCCTAATGCGTAATAGTTGAGGGGAATAATATTTTATTTTCAAAGTTAAAGAAAGTGTTTGCAAATGGCTCAAAATTGAAGGTGGGTATCTACATTTTTCCCTTCGAGAAAGGAAGGTATGGGATGGGAATAAAACAGGAAGCTGCAAAGGGAAAATCTGCATTTGATTGGTCCAAAGTGGAAGGAGAAAACGGAAATTAAAGACATAAGAAGCTCATGCTGAAACTAGATGTTCATTTGTAGTTGTCTCTTGTCTGGTATAGAGCTTTCAATCTGCTAGAATTTTAGGGTAATTTGCACAAAACTTTGCTTCCTTGGTACCAGTTGCCTTGTTTTCTGTACTAATTTAATCATGAAATAGAATTAATCTTGTGTTTAAGTAAATTGTGATTGAATTGAGTCAAAATCGGTTATGATTTTCTTATATTAAAGAAATATTAATAATTGAGTCCTCCAAGCCGGCATAAACCAGTAATGATTGGTGAATATTATTAATTTGGCTGGTCTGTTTTTTTAGCCCCTCAGTGCAATGAACTGAGCAGCTTCTGGATTTTCTTTTAATTTTCATTTAGTCTCGCATTTCAAGGTGGCTGTGTCTTCTTCTGTTCAAGTTCAACCGAAGAGCAGACAATAATGGATCTTGATCCTATATGCTTGGTTGCCATAAAATACGGCACTCTCATGTACATATGAGAAGGAGCATATCTGCAGAATAGAATACTTTCATGGACTATATCTTCCCAAGCCATGTATGACAAAAAATGAAGCTTCCAAGTCGTCCATCATATCATATCATATCTTCTAAAATTTCTGGTTGGGGATACTGCAAAAAAAAAGGTTGATGAAATTCTAAAAACACTCCACGAATTTTTTCAAAAACCCTTTTTGTCCTCTTATGGCTCACCAAAATGGCATAAACTAGTCTCAAAATCTACGTTATCAAGCTGTAAACAAGTCATGTCAGTGAAACATAACTATATGGATGATTAGAAGTGGTACAAAGAAGGGCCATCAAGAATGATTCTATACATTAGTTAATATATGAGGATTGCTTGAATTGGTAAATTCAAGCTGCATCCATCAAATTGTCTTAAAATTTAATTTTTAGTAATGATGCGTTGTTGATAGATATTTATTAATTGTGGTGCATTCTCTGTTTTTTTTCTAGTAATTATAATCAAAGATATTATCAAACTTTTTTTAAACATTTTCTTTTAAGGATACACTTTCTGATATGGATTTAGTGTGATTAATGTTTAATTCTTAGAGTGCTCTTCAGAAAAATGAAACCCATATTGCTGATTAGGACTGCACATAATACCGAGAGGACTAACTAACTCTGTCTTGCCAATCATATCAAGTTAAGTTGGATTTGGTTCCAAAAAAAAAATTGGACATATACCTAATCATGTGACTTGGTCAAGTATGCCCAATTTTTTTAATTTAAAAATTTATTTTATAGAGATTTATATAAAAATTTTACTTTTTTCAAAAACTATTTTTTAACTTTTTACTAAAAAAAAATTCAACCAGTCTAATATTAAATCAAATCAAACTGTGAGTTTAGGTATTAAACTTAAGAAATAATAATAATAATAATAATAATAATAATAATAATATGAAATTATATTAGATCTAACTTAACCTAACCTAACTCAATTCATGAACACCTTTATTGTTAATTTGGAGTTAGAATAACTTGTTTATCAATTCTTTTCTTTTCCCCTTACCAAAAAGAAAAGAATGATTATGCATGAGAAATGAAAAGTGGGAGGAGACTCATGTTGTTTGTGATTAATTCAGAAGCTTTATGGAGATATTGCATGCACCACACACGAGTGTGATGACAACTAAGATTAGCTAGCTGCATTCTAAAACGAATTATGCCAGACAGAAAGTTGTGGAATGCATGGAGGTATGTGTATGGTGGACCTTACCTTCTGCAAATGTAAGTGAGAGAAACGCTTCTACGCTCTCACATGCTTTAGTGTCTCAAGTTTCTTGCTTTTCAATGAACTTGTGTCACCATGTGAACCACCTTACTCCTTCTGCCCTTGGCACAAGTTGGTCACGTTAAAAACAACACTTACTGCCCAAGTAGTTGAATATTTTAGGAGAAATGAGAAACAGGTGACTAAATAACTCGAGCTTCATGTGAAGGAACTTGTTAATTATTATGCAATGAACGTTACTCTCTGTGCTTTGTAGTTTTCATGGCAGGTCCTGTAATGCAGAATGAGGTTTTTCAAGTGATATTTTTTTCTTGGTAAGCTTGTTGGTGTTAATTTGCTGAACTAACGAATTTAGGGATTGTGGAACGAAATAAAATTATTATGGTAAAAATAATTTTTAACTTTTATACAAACCATGTTTTAATTGATTGATTGCTGAAGAAAATACTAAAATATATAGATTCTAAAAAAAATCATTTTGTTTTCTTCATTAAGCAAAAGAAGTTGCTTCTACACTTTCTAATTAATGAAGATATGAGTGGATATTCTCACCAGCTAGGATGATTGCCAATATAATATTAAAAAAAAAATTCTTTTTCCATGGAAAGCGGTGGTTGTTTCCTCAGAAAACTAACGTCCCACCAATTGTATAGTTTTGTTTTTCCTTCACCTAGTCGCCTAATTATTTTCAAAATAAGATAGAAGATCTTCTAGATTGTTTAATAAAGGGATTAGGGACTAATCATTAATAGTTTACTAATTTAATAAATGGATCATTGTTCTAGCTTGTGTCATGGACTAAATAAAACATTATTTTCTTATTTGACGGATCACAGTAACCATTGCCAATACAGTATAAAGTCAATTTGTATTGCCTTTTATTATGCACTCAAAAATTTGCTGAGTCAGCCCCATCTAATTGGGCCCAGTTTTATCAGGTCCAAAACAATATTTCGAAGCGGTCTGAGGAAGACAAACAAACGATTATTTTAAATATGAGATATGAGTATGTTGAGAAATATATACGAAATAGATAAAGAATATTTTATGAATATGAAAAATTTTACAATAATAAAAATATATAAGAAACCTTCTATTATGTATAATTAATCAAAATAATTAAATAAGTTTTTTATACTACTCCGAAAGTTTATATGACTTTAATAAATTCATCCACATTAATATATAATATCAAAGTATATATTAAATTTTTTTAATTATTGAAATAATAATATTTAATTTCATTTTTTTTAGATTTAAAAAAAATTAAAAGTTTGTAGGCACACATATAATTTATCCAATATCTATTAAAAGCAAACTTCTTTTTTTAATATATATATACTGGGCCGGTTAAACCCTGTTGACCGGTCCACATGGGCCTCAACAAATTGGGCCAAATTGGGCTCTCTAAATGAGACAGGTTGTCAACCAGGATGGGTTTAAAGTTCGACAAATTAAGAACATTTGGGATCATATTGCTATTTGGGCCTTAAAGACATTTTCATGAAAACCACAAAATGAGGAACAAGGCCTTATTTTCTGAGAAGCCCATAGAATTGTGGTTATGGCCTAGTGTTAGATAAATGTTTTCAAGGAGTGTGTAGCATTTATAAATCACATTGTGTAAATGCCATCAAATAATCCTCCCCTTTGTATATGCACTCTGCAGACACTCTAAAATGTTTCAAGTCAAGAACTACAGTTAAAGTAGCAAGAAATGGAAATGCAGAAACTATTTATTTATTTAACACTAAACCATAGTTTGTGAATAGCCCAAGACATGAGGAAGTACACACAATATAACAATCAACACCATGCTTCACAATCAAAAAGGAAATATATATATATATATATATATATATATCTTCCAGGCCAGATATAAGATAAATCCCCTGTTCTTAAGAGTATTGAATTCAATTTGAGTTGAATATTGAATAAATTAATAATTTAGTTTTTAAACAATTATTCTTTTTGAAATTTAATCCTTTAAAGATAAAAAATTTTAATTTAATTCCTAAAAGATTATTTTTTTATCAATTTGGTCCTCCAAAAATAAAACATTGCGGTTTAGTTCCTTAAATATTTTCTCCCACCCAAAATGATTCTTTTAGAAGATACTTTTGGACCCTCAAATGAAAAAAAAAATGATTGTTTTGAGGATTTAAAACACATGAATAAGTTCATATCATTGATTAATAATTAGGTGGAATCTTGCTTTTCCTTAATAGAAGATTATTTTAATTGAAAGAAAATGTTTAGGGGACTAAAGCAAAAGGATTTTTTTTTTGGAGGGCCAAATTGAAAAGAAGTGATTTTTCCAACAATTAAATTGAGAAATTTTATTTTAGATGACCAAATAAAAAAAAGAGTAATCTTTTAGAGACTAAATCAATAATTTAATTTTTATTTATTTTAACTTATTGACTTATAGTACACCTAATTTTATTTAATTTTTTTAAAAAAACATGTTTTATTATAATTTCCAACCTCTTCAAAAGTGATAAGGTTTCACCATCGAGAATTCATTTGGAGACACGATGGCTTGTGTGTGTGTGTGTATCTTATTACTCATGATGTAACATTAGAAAATGACATTATTGTAAAACCAACAATATAATTGAGTTCTAGAACTTTACAATGCAATCTAAACAATTACATTCAATTAAGGTAATTAATAAAAATTCAATTGAATTTGTAATAAATGTAGTTCCACACATAGCCCTGAAAACAAAGTTTGAAAGTTGAAAGTTGAAAAAATAATCAGATATTTACATCACAATCGCGTATTGTATGCCAACTTGATCGTTAACCGTCTTAAATTATGTGGTAAACATTACTCCACAAATCTATGTATAGACTAGCGTACAAAAGTGTCTTTTTTTTTTTTTTTCTCCTTTCATAACAGGGCTTGATTCCTTTTGTAGATTTTAAACTATTTCATGGCTATGTATGTATGAATCTTGAATACGTCTATATTGCTACGTACACTATATTCACACTAAGCTGCTAAACTCAAACTCGATAATTACTGTATCTCAGCCGAAACGAGAGATCTTCACTTTTGTAAGCTAATCGGGTACTTTTTGCAAAAATTTTATATCATAAGGTCGATAATTGATGAGAGAGTCGAAATGATTAAAATAATAATAATAATGAAAAGGCACATATTTAAAAAGAAAAAAAAAGTAATGACAATTAACATTTAGTTCAAATTAATCATGTTAATCTTGAAGTAACATGAAAATGATCGTATTGCAAATCCCTGTGTCGCTAGTTCCTTTTTCTACTAAATAATATCCTTGGTCATTTTGGTAATAAAATAAAGATAAAATTGCATATTTTTTTTTTTAAATTTGAATTATATACAGATATATTTAAAATTTGATAATAAAACTCATTATAAATTTTTAAATTTCTACAAATAACTTTTTAACTATTAATTAATCTATTATTTTTATTAATAAAATATAATAAACTCTCTTAAACTTTATTTGTTATGAAAATAATCCATTTAAATTTATATAGATAATTTTTCTTAACTTTAAATTATATGCAGATAATCTCAATCTTTAATATGTCATATTTTATTGATAAAATAATGATAAAAAAATTATTTATTTAAATTTAAAAATTTAAAGAATTTATTATCAAATTTTTTAAATTAAAAAATTATCTATAAATAATCTAATATTGCAACTTAGTCTCATAAATAAATATGAAGCTACGGCTGAGGTGCACGGCGTTCATGATGGGAAAATTTACAGATGGCAGGACAGAGAAGAGAGCCCATACATACATACTAGCGTCATGACGTGGGTCCCATTGCAAGAGACTCGAACTTTCATGAGTCCCACAGGATTTCTTAATAATGCAACTAAGAGTCTACTGAAAACCATATATACCCAAAAATATCCTCACCTGATCCTCCCTGCCAAAGTTCATATCAAGTATATTTTATGATAAAAATTTAGATAACTCAAAAAAACTCATTGGAATTTAATATCATCCGTACATTTCTCTATTCGTATTTAATTAAAGAAAAAAGTCAGCATGAATAGAATTTTAAATCATCATGAATTTTAAATAAATTCATGGCCAATTGACGCTATAACTTATATTATTATTGAAAAGGTGAGAGTTCAAGTAACGAATTGAAAATTTAATTCTCTCGTTGTAAAAAAATTTAAATTCATCATGAAAATAGTAAAATAAATTTTTAAACATATCCTATCACTTACTATTAGGAATAAAAATGGACTAAGGCCCAAAAAATTACCTAGGCCTAAATTTTAAGGCTTAATTCTCAAAAATTAAGCATTGAAACTAATTACAGATCCCCCAAAACAGGTATTGGAACTAGATTTAACAGAAATTTGGGGCGTTAAAAAATGGAACCGAATTAAACTTAAAAGAATGAAAACAATAGAGTCCTTTTATGTAATATACTAATGAGAGATCAGATGGAGTATTTCTTAAATTTGTTTTGTATGAAATTATTTTTTTAATTTGTTGTTAATAAAATCAATAAATGTGATAATATGCAATATATTTTTTATAGGTTATTATTTAGTCATCATTAAGTAATATGTCGATTGATAAATAAATTAATTATTAGTTTCATTAATAATAAATTAATTGTTAATAATAATTTTATTTATAAGAAATAAATTTAAGAAATGTCCATTAGTAAAATGAATAAATTGAGAAAAATAATATTTTGAGGGATTAAATTAAAAAAATAATTATATAAAAGACTAAATCAAAAAAATTCTCTATCCATAAAAGATCACAATGAAAGTTTAGTCAAAAAAATGTAATTACTTATTAAGAAGCTTTAGATTCAAAGTTTTACTTCATTAGTCCTACAAACAATAACACACAAGTTAAATATAACCCAATTTTTGTAATATTTATTTGATTTTTATTGATATATTAATTTTTACATTATGAATGTTTTAATTTGATAATTTAAATTGAAAATTATAGATGATAGGGTTTAATTTAAAATATTCGTTCATGAGTCTTATCTGTTAACTCTTCACACATGATTGGGAAAGTGGAGAAGGAAGGTGGGTGGGTTTCACTCGTCTCATCCAACTGAATCCCATGCATGCAGAGTATATCCAAATCCAATGACAAGACACGCATTTTGTCATTTTTACAAAACGGGCAATGCCAATTCTCTTTTGTAAAATCCGAAGCCCACAAACACCAACATTGAAGATGCCACATGGGAGGATTTATGCATGTTATCAATTTCCTGCTTTTAATTCCAACACCACTCCACCTACTTCCACTCCTTGAAGACAAGGACCTTTTTTTTTTTTTAAGGAAGGGTGTAATGGATACGAGTTCAGTTGTAACAAATAGGTAGTTAGTTGGTTTACTACTAAGTAGCTAGACTAATCCTTCCTATGAGATATAAATAGGAAGTAGGCTGTAAGAGATAAAGGGAGAATGAATTGATATAGTTTTCCTCTCTAAGCTTCTATCTTCTCTCTCTCTGGTATCAACTATGGTGGGTCAAAGTGCTGGAGACCAAATCAAGGAGTACATAAGATTGAGTGAATATCCAACAGCAACAATAGTGTTCAAAAGGACAGTAATTGAGAGTTCACCAGCTGCTTCTAAAGTTGCAGCATTTTCCAGCCGTGGTCCAAACCATCTCACACCTGAGATTCTTAAGCCAGATGTTATAGCGCATGGTGTTAACATTTTGGTAGGGTGGATAGGAAAGGTAGGCCCTACAGCTTTGGACATCGATCCTAGGAGAGTTAAGTTTAACATAATATCAGGTGCCTCAATGTCTTGCCCCACGTTAGCGGAATTGTAGCTTGGCTTAGGAAGGCTTATCCTAAATGGTCACCTGCTGCTATAAAATCTGATCTGATGACAACCGCTTATAATGTGGATAATTCTGGGAAGAGTATTAAGGATCTTGGAAGTGGTAAAGAATCAACCCCATTCATTCTTGGAGTTGGACCTGTTGATCCTAATAGGGCTCTTAATCCTGGGTTAGTTTATGATTTGGATACCAATGACTATTTGGCTTTCCTATGCTCAATTGGGTATGATCCTAGGCAGATTTCAGTTTTCATCAGAGAGCCTGCTAGTTCAGGCATTTGTGGGGGAAAACTATCTTGGACAGGAAGCTTGACTAGTCCAGGTGATTTGAACTATCCATGTTTCTCTGTGGAATTTAGTTTTGGCAAGGACTTGGTTAAGTATAAAAGAGTTGTTACCAATCTTAGAAGCTGTGAAAATGCTATTTACAATGTGAAAGTGAATGGTCCAGCTGGTGTTAAAGTCAGTGTTTCCCCCAGTAAGCTTGTGTTCAGTGCGGAAAACAAGACACAAAGTTATGAGATTAATTAGTCTTGGAACAGGATCAGGAAATGCTGGTTCTGCTAGTTATGGTTCAATTGAGTGGACTGATGGAAGTCACAATGTAAGGAGCCCAATTGCTGTGAGATGGAGCGATGACTTCTCTTCATCCATATGAGTTGCTCCCAGGAGGAGGAGGAGGAGGAGCTGTATTTGAATACGTCGAGCATTAATATGGGTTTGGTGTCTTAGAAATACGATTGTTTTTTCTGCATCTTGTGTTCTGTGTTAGTTGAACCGCATTTGATTTGATTGGTTGATTTAGAATTTTTTAATTTTAATCATTAATTTTTTAAATTTATAATTAAAAATTTATTTTTATTTTATAAAAATAAATTTTAAACAATTCAAATTCAATCTTGACAATCTACAGCATCTGATGCTATTGTCTCCACTGCTTTTTCGAAACTTGTCCGTTAGCATACAGTACAAAGTGCAATATCTTCGTTAGGTTTTCTGTTTCATGCAAATTTTCAATTCTATAGCGATGCAGAATACTTACATTTATAGTCTCAATTAATGGCGAAAGCTCCATCCATTGAAAATTGTAAATTTTTTTAGTAAAGTCTGAGAATAACATGATAAATTAAATCCTAAAAAAAAGTCCTCAAAATTTATAATTTTCATGACAGGTCCTGTAGTGTGGAATGAGATTCTTCAAAATGACATTTTTCTAGTGTTTAGCTTTTTGGTGTTAATGTTATTTATTGTGTGTTAAAAGTTTAAAATTAAATTTATGGCCATGTTTATGTTTATTATAATATATTTACTACAACTTTTATTTTTAAAATTAAATTTGTCATTTATAAATTATTTAAATTTAAAATATCAATTATTTTATAATGATTAAATATATATTTAATATTTAGTATAGTATGTAAATAATAGAAATAAAGATATTTTAATTAAAATAAGTATAATTATAACTTATTTTGACTAAAACAAAAGTAAATGTAACATATATTTTGATTTAAAAAAGATATATTTTTTCAAAATGCAAAAGAAGATTATTTAGGTATTTATTAAGAAAAGAAAAATAATTTCTCTTAAAAAATAACTAAGGAAGGAACATATATTTTTTAAAAAGATACAACAACATTTAGATAAAATTAATTATTTTTCTTTTATTTTGAAGTAACATGCAGTACAATGTACCACTAAATATTCTTTGTCGTCTTGGTAATAAAATAAAATAAATAAATGATAACATCTTGCCCTTTAATAAAATATCAAGCTAAAGTTCAAATAGTGCCTACCCATGCGTCGTTTCATGATTGGGAGGTTAAGTCCATACAAATTTCAGGAAATAGCAGGCACTCCATACTTGTGGCGTGTTGTGTCGTGACGTGGGTCCCATCGCAATTTAACTGGAACCTTCGTCGTTCCCACAGGACTTCCTAATAATGCCACCAAGATTCCCGTGAAAACCCCGTACACCCCAAAATACCCTCACCTTCGTTGTGTATATAGCAGATTTTTATCGTTTTCATTTTTAAATGTAATCAGTTCATTATATTAGTAAAATTTGTAATGTTTCATGTATATACTAGTGCTATGTGTATAGCATGGTGTTTTGCATTACGTATATAGCAGATTTTTGTTTTTTTATTTTTAAATGTAATCAGATCTTTATATTAGTAAAATCTGTAATATTTTATGTATATATTGTTTAATTTAATAAAGTTTGTAAAAAAGTAAAAGATAAAGTTGCTGATAAAAATTATTATATATTGTATTTTTTTATTGAATCAAATAATATACACATTTAGTATTGCAGATCTTATTGACATTAGCATTTAACTATGTTTAATAAAAAATTAAAATAATACCGTACTATGATTATATTCACTTTCCCTCCGATTTAGAAATTATGAATTTAATATTGTTCTTAAATTTTCACCTTTTCAGTAATATAAGTTAGCTTCAATTGGCCATAATTTTATTATTCTGTAGATAGAATACATCCTTGACCCTAAGTTTATTTGAAATTCTATTCGTGACCTTTATTTTCCTTTTACTAAATACCAATGGAAATAACCCGATATTCAATTTCATTCACACACATGGGGAATAGAAATGGTTAAGACCCACAAAATTACGTAGCCCTAAATTTAGAGGCGTAATTCTCAAAATTAATCATTGAAACTAGTTACAGTCAAGAAAATAAGTATTGAAATTAGTTTTAATAGGGCGATGGAAATGGAACCGAAATTGAACTTAAGGGTGTCAACACTCAACAATAGAGTCATTAAGGACGGAATACTAATAAGTGAAGTTTACATTTTGCTTCCTTATAAATAAAATATTTTTTACTTAAATTTTTTATAAATAAAATTATTATCAATAATATTTTTTATTAATTTATTGTATATAATATATAACATTTTTAATAGATTATTATCTAATCATTATTATATCTTATGTTGATTAATTATAAGTTGACAAAAAATATTATTGATAACAATTTTACTTATAAGAGATTAAATTGTTAAAAAGATAATTTTATAAAAAATTAAATTACAAAAATATTTTATTTGTAAAGACTAAAATAAAATTTTAATCAATAAAAAATATAATTAGTTATTAAGAAATTATAATTTCAAATTATTGCTTCAGTTACCTACACAATAATTTAATATAACCCAATTTTTTGTAATATTAATATAATGTTTTTTATTGACATATTCATTTGTACAGTATGAATATTTTTATTTCATAGTTTACATTCAAAATTATAAATAATATTTTAATATAAAATACTCTTCCATTGTCAGGGAGTCTTTTTCCGTAATTCTCAAATGATAAGGCTCGCATTTTGTCATTTTACACTCATGTATTCTTTTGCTGCAAGAATAGTAGATACCACTTGCATCTGCATCTTCCCTCATTACTGATGCAGATGCAAAACGACCAATGGCCAATCCCCTTTCGTAAAATCCAAAGGCCACATATCTTATATAGATCCAGGAAGTAACCACAAAGCACTTACACCTGCCACGCATGGCTATTCCTCTTCGTTATCTTCCTTCCTTCTTCATCTTCTTCTTCCTTTCTTTTGTTTTTGTTTCTGTTTCTTCTTACTCATCATCAGAGTCTCCCCAAACCTTCATTATCCACGTTGCTAAATCATCAAAACCCAAACTTTTCTCCTCCCATCACGATTGGTATTCCTCCATCATCAAATCCCTCCATCCTTCCTCTCACCCCACCAAGATCCTCTACACCTACGACGCCGCCGTCCATGGCTTCGCCGTCCGCCTTACCGCCTCTCAAGCCTCCGAGCTCCGCAACATCCCTGGCGTCCTCTCTATTGTCCCTGATCAAATCCGCCATGTCCACACCACACACACCCCTGATTTTCTCGGTTTAGCCGATGGCTTTGGATTGTGGCCGAACTCCGATTACGCCGATGATGTTGTAATCGGAGTTTTAGACACTGGGATTTGGCCGGAATTACGTAGTTTCTCAGATTCAGGCCTCTCCCCTGTTCCAACTACCTGGAAAGGGGTTTGTGAAACAGGACGTGATTTCCCTGCTTCGGCTTGTAATAGGAAGATTATTGGTGCTAGAGCTTTCTATAAAGGGTATGAATCTTATTTGGAGAGACCCATTGACGAGTCTGTGGAATCAAAATCTCCGAGAGATACAGAAGGCCATGGGTCTCATACTGCATCAACAGCTGCTGGATCTGTGGTTGCAAATGCGAGTTTGTTTCACTATGCTCAAGGTGAGGCTAGAGGAATGGCCACAAAAGCTCGGATTGCTGCGTATAAGATCTGTTGGAGCCTAGGTTGTTTCGATTCTGATATTCTTGCTGCTATGGACCAAGCAATTGCTGATGGGGTCCATATTATCTCGCTTTCTGTTGGAGCCAATGGGTATGCACCTCAATACGATCACGATTCGATAGCGATTGGAGCATTTGGTGCTGCTCAGCACGGTGTTCTTGTGTCTTGTTCAGCTGGGAATTCTGGTCCTGGTCCATACACTGCTGTGAACATAGCTCCATGGATTTTGACAGTCGGTGCCTCAACTATTGACAGAGAATTTCCAGCTGATGTGGTTCTCGGCAACGGTAGAATTCTTGGTGGGGTGTCTCTTTACTATGGTGATGAATTACCAGATTTCAAGCTTCCATTGGTGTATGCTGCTGATTGTGGAAGCAGATACTGCTACTTGGGGTCTCTTGATTACTCTAAAGTCCAAGGGAAAATTGTTGTTTGTGATAGGGGAGGTAATGCCAGGGTTGAGAAAGGAAGTGCAGTGAAGCTTGCAGGTGGGTTAGGTATGATTTTAGCTAATACTGAAGATAGTGGAGAAGAGCTTCTTGCAGACGCACACCTTATAGCAGCAACTATGGTGGGTCAAAGTGCTGGAGACCAAATCAAGGAGTACATAAGATTGAGTGAATATCCAACAGCGACAATAGTGTTCAAAGGGACTGTAATTGGGAGTTCACTAGCTGCTCCTAAAGTTGCAGCCTTTTCTAGCCGTGGTCCAAACCATCTCACACCTGAGATTCTTAAGCCAGATGTTATAGCTCCTGGTGTTAACATTTTGGCAGGGTGGACAGGAAGGGTAGGCCCTACAGATTTGGACATCGATCCTAGGAGAGTTGAGTTTAACATAATATCAGGTACCTCAATGTCTTGCCCCCATGTTAGTGGTATTGCAGCTTTGCTTCGGAAGGCTTATCCTAAATGGTCACCAGCTGCTGTAAAATCTGCCCTGATGACAACCGCGTATACTGTGGATAATTCTGGGAAGAACATTAAGGATCTTGGAAGTGGGAAAGAATCAACCCCATTCATTCACGGGGCTGGACATGTTGATCCCAATAGGGCTCTAAGTCCTGGTTTGGTTTATGATTTGGATACCAATGACTATTTGGCCTTCCTATGCTCAATTGGGTTTGATCCTAGGCAAATTTCAGTTTTCATCAGAAAGCCTGCTAGTTTAGACATATGTGGAGGAAAACTATCTAGGACAGGAAGCTTGACTAGTCCAGGTGATTTGAACTACCCATCTTTCTCTGTGGAATTTAGTTCTGACAAGGACTTGGTTAAGTATAAAAGAGTTGTCACCAACGTTGGAAGCTCAGAAGATGCTGTTTACAATGTGAAAGTGAATGCTCCACCTGGTGTTGAAGTCAGCATCTCCCCCAGTGAGCTTGTGTTCGATGCTGAAAATAAGACACAAAGTTATGAGGTTACTTTTGGTAAAGGATCTGGGTATGCTAATTCTGCTAGTTATGGTACAATTGAGTGGAGTGATGGAAGCCACAATGTAAGGAGCCCTATTGCTGTGAGATGGAGCGGTGGGTCCTCTTCATCCATATGAGTTGCTTTCAGGCGGAGGAGGAGCTGTATTTGAATACGTCAAGCACAGGTTTCTATGGGCTTTGTGTCTTTGGAACTTCGCTATTATTCTATTGTACAAAGTGCAATATCTTTGTTGGGTGTTCTGTTTTATGCGAATTTCATCCACAGCTATGAAGTAGTAGTAGATGAAGGGTTTGCAAATATTTTATAGGATTTGAAATAGTCATTCGGACTTGAAATAAGATTTGTACTAATTGTGGACTTACATTACTAGTAGATTTTTAGTTACCTTATGCAAAAGTTACATCCCTTGTCCAACTGGGAATGTTCAGCTAAACATGACCTATGATATAAGGCCACCTGATGACTCTACTGAAAACCTAAGGCCTTATTTGATTTCTGTCAGTTTCTCTGTGATGTCAAAATGATATTTGAATGTGTTTTCTTACACCCTGTTTCAAACAACAGCGTGGTCTACAGTCATATTCTCAATCCTGTTTATTGCTAGGTTATCATTAAGAATGGATTTTCTAGCTCACCTAGAGTAGTGTCAGGTTAATGTCACCCGTAACATGTGGCAAAATGACTAGAAAAATGAGGTGATGATCAGTTTAGGAGACTCTTATGGTAGCAAAGAAAACTGTACAAATTCATGTGTTTGATTTTGTTAGTCATAATTATTTATATTGATCGAAGAATTTGACATGCGGCAAATGGCCGGAATAAACACAGGGTGATGGTTGATTTTAAGCTATGCTGCGCGGATATGCTAGAAACAGAGTTGTACCTATATCGGAGGCGTATTCGATATGGACACATATCTGATAATGGTACATACGTATCAAGGACGTTTTTCTTTTTGGTTGGGTGCATTTCGAAATGCGCCGAAGCTTCCTGGAACAGCAGTAAAACGAAATTTCATTGTTTTGCCAATTTTTTTCGTTTTCTTTATTAAAAAATCCGTAGTCTTCTACCCGATCCATTTTTGCTCTCTCCTTTGCTGTTTGTCGGGTTCTTCGACGTGAGAGGTTGCCGTTCCTCGTTGTCATCGTTCGTGAGTGAAGCAAAGGGAGATTTGCCATTCTTGGTCGTCATTGCTCCGTACTCTCTGTTCTTCTCTGGGGTGTTTTGTAACCGAGATTTAAAGCTTCAAAACTTAAAAGATTTCATTTGGTTGCATCATCCTTCATTGTAAGTTTGTTCTACCATTTAATCATCAAAAACTTTATTCGGTTGCTGATTTTTTTTTGGGGATCTGTTTTTCTTCTTCAAGCTCATAGAATGTTACATCATTAAAGAAGTTCTGTTTCGTCTCCCATTGCCTGGTTCTGTCTTCTTCTAAGCTGATTTTTTTCTCTCCTTTTTTTTTTTTTTGGATCTTGTTGCTTGGTTTGTTTTGTGGTTTTGTTATTCTTCTTGCTATAATTATGAACTAATTAGTTCATTTTTATGCTATAATTTGTAATTCAAGACTTAATTTACATTTTAACAAGATAATTTGCTGAATATATATATATATATATATCCCTTAATTCATATCTTAAAATTTTAAAAATTATTGTGTCTTGCATATTATATCGTAACCAAGATACATACCCATATTAGTGCTACATAAACTTTTAAAAGATTTTTATTTTAATATAAAAAGTTATAAATTATCGTGTTAATGTTTGACCTAATTCAAATGATTATTTATATTTATTTATGGACAACATAGAATGGTCCCATAAAAGAACAAATGTTTCACTTGACTAGTAATAATTATTTATATTCATTTAAGAATTTGACATGTGACAAATGATTTAAAAAAAAAACATATGGTAATGACTAATTTTAAGAGATTTTTGTTATTTGGAAAAATTTATAAATTTACGCCTCTAATGTTTGACCTAACAATAATAATTTATCTATATTCATCTATAGACAACATAAGAGGATAGCATAGAAGAACAAGATTATTGTTTATCTTCTAGTCTCACAAAGTTAACATCCGTAGCTGAACCTGTGATTTAGAAAGGAAATCGTGCATTTCAGTGGATATCAAACTAAACATCTATAAGGACCAATATAACGTCACTAATTTTGTGACATTTCTCTAATGCTGTCAAGATTATTTACTAAATTTGAAATGGAGAATGGAGATTGAGAGAAAAGGAAAACATTAACCGTGATGAAGGTTTTTAGTGTATGTAAACTTGCAGGTTCACAACCTCACTGAAACGTGGGCATTCAAATAACATGGTAACATAATATTAACTTACATTCTCTTGTGGAAATGGTTTGTGTGTCATCCTTTTTTTGAGTGAAAATTCAAACGTGAATTTGCAGGACATTACTTACCAAGCAGGACCAAGCCCACTAGGAATCAATAAAACCTCACACAAATCAGTGGCTATGACACAGAGAGCATGTGTACTGTGTATATTGTGCAGATTTGGGCCCTAGTTGGATCATAATCATGGGTTTGCATCAAGCTCAAATCTTATATAACAAAGCCCATATTCTCGAGGAATTTTTGTTATTTAGACCTAACCTATTTCGTCATTTATGAATTCCATTTACTAATGAGTAAAAGTTAACAATGCAAATTATAGATTGAATCTATATAAGAATGTGTCCAAAACAAAAGATAAATGCCACAGTGAAAGATTATCAGAACATCACCCTTTGCATGTTTAAAAGGCATCGTGGTAAATAAAGATGAAAATGGAAATATGGTTCAATTATTTCAACCAAAAGACTATAACGTGATTGCATTTCCTTTCTCAAGTTGTGAAGTTCAACATTATAAAAGGGACAAATAGCCACTAGGTAGAGACTAGAGACAACTTGGATATGTATCAGCATTATTGAAACTACAAAGATCAATCAGAGACATCTGAAATTCCACAGCATGTCGGCTGCAAATTTATCAAGCTATTGATTATGGGACCATCCTCTAAAAAATTCCCACACACTGCTGTCTGCAAGTACATAAATGAAGATGTGGAACCAAGCAGAACCAGGTACATCTGACCTTAGGTTAAACCCAATTGAAAGGAATGGTTCACATATATATCAACAAAATTGTTAACAGACTAAGAGAAATAAAAAGAAGAAATATAAAGTGATTCTACCACTTTGACGCTCCAGTACCAACTGTGTCAAAGATCCTTCATGTTCTTGGGAAGCGAGGAAGAGCTAGCTCTTGATCCAATTTGGAGCACTGAAAAAGATCACAAACTTGTTAAATATCATTTCTTTCAACTTCTCAGGCCACAAGCCCTATAAATTCTCCCCCAGTATTTCTCATGTGGTCATGCCACTAAGGTCATTTATTCCCTACTTAAGGTGCCAAGCTGAGTCCATCATTAAAAAGTTCATTTTCAGTGCTTCTGAGTAATTAGTGTTATTGTAATTTATATATTGTCACGTAATCTAATTTATTTTTTTTATCAAGATCATTTAATTTAGTTTTAAGCTATGACAGAGTTAGATCTTAAATTGTATACAAAATAATACTACAAAATTACTTGTTAAAATATAATAAATATTATTTCCCTCAACTTCCTTGCACCCACTACAAAATTATTATGGTCCACACAAGCAGTTCCTGCCGTGAAACCTTATGATCCAAGATAAACATAGATCACATTTCTAATCAGCCTTCTTAATCTCCATAACCATGATCTTGTACATATGACTTCTTTTCTCTTTGGCTTGATTGTGTAATAGCTTGGATAGTTATGTGCCGCGCTATTTGCTTCCTTTAGACAATAAACTTGCTTCTCAGGGACACTATTTCTCTATGACACGATCGCGAGTTGAGATTTAAATTATTTTTTTATAATGAAATTTATGAAATTTTAAGGTAAAATACTTTCTCTTACCATGAGAATGACTTAATTATTTTTTTTTGTCATGAAATTATACATATACTTAATCTGAGGATAAGTTGCAAACGATTATTTTGTCCAAAATATATACCTTTATATTTAATAGATATTAAATATGTATTTGATTAATAGAACATGGTCTTTTTTTCTTGAAAAACAAATTTTAAAAACATGATTAAAAATAAATAATAATTAAAATAAAAAGTATATTCACAAAATAGTTCTTAGAAAAGTTTAATCAATTAAAAGATAATATTTAATCATATTTAATTTCAAGAATAATATGTATACAAAATATATATTAATAAATGGAAACATTATTACAAGTCTAATAAAATTTTAGAATGAATTAAATATTTAGTTTTCACCACAAAATAAATAACATTAGGATAAAAGTTTAAGAAATACATTTTTTTCAACAAGTTATATATTTAATACAAAAAAATAAATTAATGATTTAGTTCTTAAAAGATTAATTTTTTTTCTTAATTTCGTTCTTTAAAAATAAAATTTTTAATTTAGTCCCCAAACATTTTTTGTTCTTGATAAGAATGATCTTTTTTCTTAGATAGAAAAAAAGGATTTCACATGGCTGCTAACTCTAGATATAGACTTGCTAAGGTGTCTTTAAGTCCTAAATCAACATAGTTTTGTATTAGAGTAGTGCATCAAAGAGTTATAAATACTTTTTGGACCATTTGAATTGGGAGAAAATGCACTTGTAAAGCTAAATTAATAGGCTTTATCTTTGAAGATCAAAGTAAGATAAGAATGATTTTTTAAAAACTAAATTATTACTCTAAAAGAAATTAATCTTATCTTTTTGAGTATTTTGATATATTTTTTATTTTAGTAAAATTTCGTATTTTTTTAATAAAAAAGGTCATGTAATTAAATATCTCTGACATATATATATATATATATATATATATATTAAATTTTAACCCTAGACTCTCAGGCGAAGGATTGGCAAAAATTAAACTCATTTTCAGATTTCTGGAATTGCTAAAATCGCTCAAAGAGATTAGCAATCCCAAGAACACATGGTTGAAATACTAAAATAATTGCTATATATATATATATATTATTATTATTATTCGTGTGAAGCTGCAATGATACAGTAACTCGAGTATCATCCAATTCCAAATCATTTAAAAGAGAGAAGCCCCACGATGGCAAATTTTTGATTTTTTTGATAAAAAGAAAAAGTTAAAAGACCAAAGAAAGAAGCTCTGCGTCGGCTTAAATACCTAACAAGCCTTGCTAAATTTTACAGTATAAGATACAAAGGAAGACAAGAAGAGTGAAGTAAGTAGAAGGAACAAAAATTTTAAATCTTCTATGTTTAACAAGAAGGTTTCAACCCAGGCATTAGACTCTCGATAAATATGTTTGATGAACCAGTCTGAAAATTTATTTTTTAAAAAATGTCTACAATTTATAAATAAATGTTGACAAAAAAAAAAAGCCATCTTTGTTTATTAAGAAGATTGTTAGAAAAGAGTCTTATTCAGTTTTCAACTTCTTTGCAGCAAAAGACAGCAAGTTCCACTCAACAAGCATTTCTGTATGACAGTGATGTTAAACTGTAGCCATCTGTGTACTGTCCCAAATAGCTATGCTCTCTCTCTCTCTCTCTATATATATATATTAAAAGAATAAATTTAGCGAGTCAATCTAGAACACTACATAGCTATGCTAAATTATTTGTCCCTTCGTTTAAATGGAGTCATTTATTACAGATTCCTGCAATTTTTGCTATTTCTAGGGTTGTGAATATTTCACTATCATTATCATTATAATAGATAAAAAAATTAAGCCTGATGCTTAAAGTATTGGATTAATTAGTGGTAGCCATTTATATATAGCTAGTCCCCACTAAAGGTGTGGGAGGCATGGTAGAATGATATGTTGTTATATAATTTCAATTAAAGACGATGTTGTTCTTCTAAAGTTATTGTTTAATTAATTAAAGCAATAACAAACAATAATTATCTTATTCTTGCATAAGTTAACAAACAAGTTGCTTAAAGTTATAAATGAAAATATATAGTTCATTTTTATGAAGATGGAAAATTGAATTATAAATTTTTTATTACTTTAATTAAAATTAAAAGAACAAATTTTTTTATTAGTAATAGAGGCCAGGTGAACACATGATGTATTACATTTTATTGTTAGATTATAATTATGTCGACCTCTATAACAAACAATATAAAAGGATAACATTGATGATACCAATAGGCCTATTTGGTGTACGGAATATAAAAGGAGTATAATCGTGAAAAGAATAAAAAAATGATCTTAAGAATAAAATTAATTTTTGTGCTTTTATTTAAAATAATAATAAAATATTATTAAATAATAATTATAAGAGTATAATAAATATTACACAAAAAATATATAAAGATAATCTATTTATATAAAGATTACCAAAAGGTTGAAGTTATGTGGATGTCAAATTACCTTCATATTATGAACACTAGAAGTGTAATTAAGTTTAAACGATTAGAAGAAAAATGAAACATGTATTAAGTGGGAGCTTGAAGTTCATAGATAAAAGAAAATTACGTTGAAGCCAAATATAATCTTCTTAAATCTTCTGTGTCATACTTTATCAATAATGAAAGGCGTTTAACATATTTAAATGCAAAAATTTTATGAAAACAATCATTCCAAGTAAATTTTATCCTTTGATGAAAATGTAAAAGGACATTGTCAAATGTTTTTATTCTCTTTAATTTTATAAAAATTTTAATTTAATCCCATAGTTCAAAAATAAATAATATTTTTAGTTGTATTTTCTCAAATAATTCGTTTATTCATACATCAATTTTTCATCTAAAATTTAATTGTCTAGCTAGTGACTAATTAAATGTAAAATTTGAGTCTAAGTTAATGGTGAAATTACTGAATTATTAAATTTAGTGTTAAATTGTAAATGGGTTATGCGACAAGATAAATTGAATATTTTAAAATATAAGAGAATAACATATTATTTACATTTATATTAGTTTATCAAATTAAAACTTTTATATAAGATAGTATATATGTATATATTATTCATTTATACTTCGATCCATAATCTAGATATCAATACACCAAATTATTTTCTTTAAATCAATTATTATTTTCAATATTTTCTTAAATAAAAAGGTTATTTTTTACACTCTTTAACTTTAAAAGATAATGAAGTAAGAATTTGATGATGATCACCATGAATCTAGGGAAGTCCCATGTGACAACACTGTGCATATGCATGTTTTGTGTTTGGGTGTAAACCTGTAACACTCAAAAGACCCATCAGCACGTGAAGTGTACCTTATTTACTCGTATCATTCCAAAATCCCACATCCCCAAGTCCTACAGCCCCAAAGCCCCCACGCTGCTCACCCTTATTTTGTAGGGTCCCCTTCCCAAAGATGCTTCCTATTTATACACTCAACCCTCTTTTGTTCCTCACCCGCTAATCTCAATCTCAGAGTCTCCTCATTCATTCTCATTGATTCTCTCTTATGGCTCCGAATCCTGAAGACCCACCACCCCAAACCCAACTGACCACCGTATGGCGGTGGCATCCCCGCCTTGGATTCCCCCTCCGGCGACGGAGGGTGCAGACGTTGCGGCTGGGGGGGAAGAAGCCACGGCGGAGGATGGCTGCGCTGGTGAGCATGTTTAGGAAGATGAAGCTCAAACTAAAGTACATTTGCATGGTGAGGAGGCTTAAGGAGTACTACAGGAACCTTGTGAAGGATATGGCGGAAGCAGGAGCTAGCATTGAGCAGTTTCAGCAGAGGCTTTTCATGGAAAGCACTTTTGCTATTCCTGTTGGGTTTACCTTCTCTAGTAGCTACCCTGCTCGTTTTGGATCAGATCATCGCCAACCTCGAACTATCTTCATGTAATTAAAATTCTTTTTTTCGTTTTCTTAGTTTCAATACATAAAAGTAGGAGGAAATTCCAACTCCTTCGCTTCTTTTTCTTCTTCTTCCATTGTGTAATGTCCTATAAAGCTTGATTTCGTTGGTGATAATCCCTTCTTCTTCATCTTCTTCTTCTTCTTCAAGCACTCGTAATTTTTTGTTGTCTGTTGTAAATGAAACTATAAATAAGAAATCAATCGTACGAATGAAACGGATCAAAATGTTGGAACTGTATCCCCCGGGATAATTATCTCTCTCTTCGCGTATACTAATTAAATTCAAGTTTGTGAAAAAATCATGGCAAATTAACTTGGAAGATTTGGGAGGAATGAATATGTGATGATTAATTACATTGTCACATTCTTGAATTCCAACTCTATCAATTTTTCTGATTAAATTGTGAGAAAGTTTTTTTGGTAAATTCCTTAATCTCGAATTCGATAGCATGCTTTTTATCAGAACAGGATAAATTAGACTGCATATACATAAACTGATCTAAACATTATCTGACTGTAATTAAAAAAAATTGACAATTTAAGGAAATTGAACTGAATTTATTTTAATTTTTACTCATCTTTTTGTCTTATATATATTTGTTTAAAAGGCTCCTTGTTTTTAGGTGATATTTAATTTAAGAACAGTTTTTTTAATAAAATATAAAAACCAGCTGCTTCTGAGAGCATTAAACAAAACGGATGTAAACAATCCAAAAACATGATCTGCAATAAAGTTTAAGATGGATGTGCAGTAAGAAAGCTGGCATATCTGATTGACATAGTCTGCAGAGAATCCTGTATATCAAGTTTATTCATATATGGAATCCTAGGCTTTAATTAATTTACTCTCGCTTGAATATAGTCAATTTGTATTAATGTTACCAGCATTAAATGCATATCTTGAAGATTAAATTGTTAAGCATATGCGTTTATTTGTATTCATAATTTCCATTAGTTCTGAAGTTAGATATAGTTTTTTTTTATATTTTTATTATTAAATTTTTAATTAAAATACAATAAAGATATAGTTTAATTAGACAATATATACTTACTTATAAAAATTATATGCTTGTTACATTATTATTAAAAAATTATATATTTATTATATTTTGATTAAAAAAATTTAATAATAAAAATATGAAGAATTATATATAATTTTTTTAAAAATTTATCTAATATATATTTAAATAAAATAAATTGAGTTTTGCCGTAAATTATATCACATCAATCAAAGTCAAATGACACTAATTCTAAAAAATTTAATTTCCTAAAAAAAAACTAAAAGCAAATTGTTAAGAGTTTGAATTCTTAGCCATTATAGACTTTAAGATTTGTGCATATATAATTATTAAAAAATATTTTATACGAATCTTGAAACATATTTAATAGTTGAAATCAAACTTTCAGTAGCACAGTCCTTCTGTTCGACACATATTGATACTTTAATTAATTATAAATCCACGCTATCAATTTTTTGGTCGCTTCAATTTATTCTGTGTGACCGTAGAAACAAGTGCAAAGAAGCTTATGTACAATTAAAAATTGCAATAAAAACAACCGTTATTTGTCCAAACATACGAACTAATAGGCTACGGGATTAGGAATAATCATATGATATATTTTACACATAACCTCTTGTTAACAAACTTATCAACCGTTAAATTCATTTTATTTTTTATCATTTAATAAAAAAATTGATGAATATGTCAGTAATATATTTATTCCATGGGTACCTCCCTAACTCTAAATTTTGTCTAACTGTTGCCTGGGGTGTGTTACTAACATTCATTTTTGTTTCATTGTTTTTTGGTCACAAAAGATGTCAAACCCATTCTTGGCTTTTTTGGGGAATTCAGGGTAATAACTGCTTTGGAATGATTCAGAAAAGAAAAAAAGTTAGTCTTAATTGTTGAGTAAATCAATTTAAAAATAGTTTTATTATGTAACCAAAAAATAATATTATTTACAAATTGTATTTACAAATAAAATTTTCACATAAAATTTAGGAAGGCCTTTTTATGTTGAAATATAGTTTATTATTCATTTTTGTCCATTTGCGACTAATAATTTATTTATTACATAATAAACACTATTTACCTTAAAAAATCTAAAGCGGCAATTTTTCACCTCTTAACCAAATTGCATTATGCGTACCAAAATTACAAATTAAAAGTTTATTTGAGATTTATATGCCTATTTCTAGCAACAAAAAGCTTGAGAATAGGATTTTCTCCTATATTGAACCTAGATCCCATCGAATGGGTGACAGTAGCATGGTTAAAATATTTCAAGTGTAATTTTTTTTTCACTTGTACCTCATAATTACAACTTCTTTCTTCATTTATATAATTTGGAACCCAAAACTTAAAAAAAAAAAAAAAGCCCTCTAAGGGCTAAATGCATCCCGTGCAATTGTCCTTACAATTGCAAGAAATCTGGCTTCCTGCCATAATAAACAAAACATTGTAAGAAAGGAAAAAACTTTTTCTTACAAAGGTTTTTTCTTTTAGGGCAATACATCTCTTGCTTTTCTCTTTTCCATGATCTTTTTAATCATTATGAGAGGATCCAAATCTAATAGGCCTGAATCCTCTTCTTTTTAAAGTACCCTCCATATGTCATAATTTTAAGATAGGCATTAAAATATAGCAAAGAAAATGGATCATCTGATGTCATGATATGCCTCACTATGTTATCTGTATTATTGGAAGGGATTTAATGATAAAGAAACAAGGGTTCGCTAAGGGAGCACCATAAATTTTCCACAAAAACAAACCATAGTTAATGACATAACTTACAAACAGCTGGGTGTTCAAGAGCAGAACCAAAATGAATTCTGTTGAAGACATTTAATGCTTTGTGCTTTTGCATGTTTCCCATACCTGCCTTCACTCATGTAAGCCATAGCTTTAGCTAAAAATAAGGGCGTTAAAGTATGTGGGTGAGAGACTGAAAGGTATATATATTAATACAAGGAACAAGCTATCCACGTCTGATATTTCAATTTATAATAATGAATGCTGCAAGTAGGAGAAGCTCTTCAATCTACTTATATCTTCATTGTATATAAATTGATCTTACTAGAGTGAATATGAAGGTACGTGGGATTGTGGGAATTCGTTACATTTCTCCCATACTCTTAATAGGATGTTTAGTGAGTTTTTATATGCACATGCGTTCCTTATCCCAAACCTTAACATGTCAGCTAGCCCAGTGGGTTTTAGCTTTGCCAAATTAAAATATGCTAATCTCGATGGCTTGTAGTAAATTTTAACTTTGCAAGTTTTTTAGTCAAATATTAATATGCTCTAATCCAGCTCCAATCTTTTTAAAAAAAAAAACCCAAACATTTGTGGGAAAAGTCACTTAATCAACGTGAGTAATTTTCAAACAATACATGCGAATATTAACTTAAAAATTTACACATTTTTTTTTAACTTGAGATTTGAAGCTTTACCTTTAAAAATACCTCTAGCACATCAAGAGGCTATTCTTGTTACCAATAGTTGGAAAAACGCAGGGTTGAAATGCGTGAGAGAGTAGTGTCTCTTTGAGTATTACGTTGAAGAGACAAAAGGCTCTTGGAGTATTTAATGAATAGAACTCTCCTTGTATATTAAAAAAATATTTCAGAGAGCTGAAATACCTTTTTAATGATTAAAATATTTTTTTAAGGAAAAATAAATAATATTGTAAATTACAGAGACTAACAGTCAATTACTAGCAAACCATCCATTTTAAACAGGTGCACTTGTTCAAAAAAACTGAATAATTAAAGGCTAAAATTGTTCAATAAAATTAACTGCTTTTATTAATTCTTTTGTGATTAAAAATAATTAAAGAGGCATGCTGGTTCAGAAAAAAATTATATAAAGGTGGGAAACCATAAAACAAGATTATTGTTTATCTTGACAAAATTTATGGTTTTCCCTTTGGGTTTTATATTCAATGTCTTGATTAAAATAACTTTTGAGGAGAGAATTTCATAATTATTAATTGTAATTTTCTCAGTACTTTAGATCAATCCTAACCATATAGTAACTAGTGAGGAAAAAAAAATATCATCTTAAAAGACGATATAATATTCATACATTTCAAAAACTTTATTTATAACTCTATCTTTTTACATTTTGTGTATTTTTTCCTTAACGAATCCATCACCACCTATCTTTGATCATACTAGAAAATTGCACTAATTTTGATGTTCACAAACGTGCATACACCTTACAGTTAATCATCAGTGTCATCGCTAAGAATTAAAGTCTGGTTGATTGCTTGCATTATTATATATATGTATTCCTTGATGATCAAGTACATATAGCTTTTGGACCCACCTTATGGGGTTTCAACTCTGGGGCAGCGCTTCCCTCCTTCATATAATGTAATATAATAATAATAATAATAAATTGGCATCATAGTCTCGTAGGCATCTTATTTTATCAGAACCTGTGTATGTCACGAGGACAGAAGAAAAAATTAATTAAATAGGCTATGTACTTTGATTAGGACCAATGTGTTCTTAATTTCTTATAAATGTGAGATTCAAATGTGATTGAATGAATCAGAGTCAGATCTTCCTCAATCCATATTTAATTGAACCCAATGCCATTAAGCTTGTATGCTCTACCACATACTCTCAAGATATTTATCCATTTTTTTTCTAAGTCACATATTAAAATTCACATAAAATCGAATAGTAGCTGATGAAAGTAATGTAAGAAAAAATAAATAAATAAATGACAAATTGTTATGAATAATAATAAAAAAAAGTATACTCATTTTTCTTTCCTGTTATGTTTTTATTGATTATCGTGTGAGATAAAATAACATGACCATGCTTAGCTTCTAATTTTTATTCCACCCACGTGATAATACATTCCACCATTTAATTTCTAGCCATATCCCAAGCAAGCGGAAGATGATTCGGTCAAAAGTTTAATGATTGGCATGTATCCATTGAAAGGTGATTTATAATATTTAATTTAAAAGATAACTCAAGCTCCCAAAAAGATTTTTTTTTCTTTTTGTTTTTGGGGTCATAAATGATATAGCCCACAGGACAGCTGCGAGAGAAGAGGCATGCCAATTTAGTGGGGGGAACACCATTTATTAACTTGAAATGCATGAGAAAATGAAAAGATTCGTTGTGCAAAGAGGAAAATTTGAGTTGTGAATGAAAATGAGAAACTATATATATATATATATATACCCTGAGCTATATATATAGCTTTACATTTTGACATGATTTAAATTCACCAATAAAGCAGGTTACCATTTTTCCTTGATGATCTCTAAATAAGATTCGAATTGAGATCAACTTTAATTTTAATTGAATTATACATAAAGCAGTGCCTTTTGTTTTTTTGTTGTCTTTTGAGTCATATATTAGCAGTTCAGTTTAGTTTGAAGGAATTAATGGGCTTGAAGTAGACTGGTTATGGGCCTCAGTGCCACAGGCATTCAAGGTCCACATAGCTTAGAAACAGAATATTTTATTTTGGGGCCATCTTAAAAGAAGTTGTATATGCAGAATTATGACTAACGCCTCGTTTGTCTACAGGTAACAAAAAGAGATTCTTGTTCCAACAATTTTACGCAATCGGGGAATCATGTGCGATAATGTCTAGATGTGCTAAAGTTACTCGATATGGCATGTCTATCTATACACTTGATGATGGTTTAGACTTTGAGTTTTATTTTATATGAAAAAATTATTGAAATTTGAGTTTCACTTCTTTAAAAAATAATGATAATAATTAAAGTAGTATTGAGAATTTGTGTTGAGCCATTAATGTTTGAGAAATCAACTATATAAAAAAGAATTAAAATTGCTAAATATTATAAAAAAGAATTAAACATATATTTTTGTTTAATATAACTTAAAATTTTAAATTACAACTGCAATGATGATGTTGGGCCACCCCTTATTAGTCATCACTTTAAGTAGAGAGTGAGTAGGTAGACACAGAATAGGGAAAACTGAGAGCAAGAGAGAAAGAAGATTTGAAAATTTTCTCATATCCAGCAAATTTTGGATTGAAGTTGGTTAGCCATTTGCTCCTCTCAAGTTCTGCTTTATTTTTTAGTTATAAATCTCTTTATTTCTCTGTGTCTTTAATCAAGTGGGTATTTCATGGCGGAAGTTTGGTATTAAAATATGCAAATTCTAGAGTTTGTTATATGTTTTTTTTTTCCTTACATGTTTTCAGGAATTCAATTAATGTTTTTGATAACTTTCTTGTGCTCAAATTTCTAGAGTATTATTCATGTTAAGCTCTTATAGATTTAAAGAAGTTTGTGTATATGCAACGTATATATCTGTGCCTCTCTATGTCGTTACAATCTAGTACAACATTGTTATTTGCATCCGTTAGAAATTGTGGTGTATTTTTATTTGTAATCCTTTGATTTTTGCCAATATTGCAAATTTTTTAATAATTTTTTTCTTAAAGGATAAACACTGAACTTAATCAAAGGTTGAATTACTGTTAAAAAAATTGCTAAGTTCCAGAATTAAAATTCTTCAAAAATCGATTTAAGATTAGCTTTACGACCGCACAAGCTATTATATATATTGAAGGTTTGCGTTGAACCAATAATTTGTTTGAAACAAAAACTACATCGTATCTTTACCTAGATTTTCTTAACTAGCTTACAGGTAGCCCATTAATTATTGGTATATAAACTTGCATGAACTTATCCAGTTTTTCCTACAAAGTGGGGGAGATTCTTACTGAATTCCCAAGCAACCAATCTTACATGGACTTTCAAGTTTCAAACGTTGTACATTTTAACTTATGATGTCGTCTGAAAATTGACCAGTGAATCTTCTCTATTTAGGAAACTATTGCTTCTCGGCCTCTCTCCTACCTAAAAGCCACATCTTCCGGAGTTTGCATGATTATTTGAATTCAACAAATAAATATATGATGTGTAATTGGAGAGAAATAAAAAAAATAAGAGTAAATAAAAAAAAACTCATATACATTCTAACTTTTTTTATATCATTCTCTCCTAATATACACAATGTAATATACCACAGACGATCCAAAGGTCACCTTTTTTCAATAGGTCAGAAATTATCCAAAGTTCCAAGCCCTTCCGTCTGTACCCTTTGACGCTTTCTATCTACAAGCTAGGATACAAAACCTATGGAAACTAAAAGGAGGCTTAGAAATCCTAAATCTGGGCTTCGTTTTTTCTTGGTGCTAGCTAGCTTGTCTTGTCTTGTCATAGCTCCCCATGCTTCACACGTACGCGTTTTCATCTTCACTTAATCTTAAGTTGATAATATCAAAAAATGACGTTTTTACTTTTTTTAATTTTTGATTTACTTATTCCTAATTTGGATTAAACTTGTTATTAAGTCTAGGAGTTAGGTTTGAACAGATTTTAAACCCTATTTATAGTCAGATTTAGAGACAAATCTTACAAACTTGGGAATCGAAAATTTTAATCTATCCACCAGTAGCACCCGACTGAATTCTAAAAAGAAAATTATTTCTGTTGGTTCAGTTCAAATTAATGGACTCAGTCAAATGAAATTTTATATAAAAAAAGAGTTTGCTGAATTTAACCATATCTATATTAAAAAAGGTAAGAAAATTAACACTAGTGTTGAATAGTAAAAAATTATTATTATGACCGAATCTGTCCGAACCCGATCAAATCTAACAAGTTTGGATTACCTAAAATTACAGTTGTAAAGGGTGATAATCTTTTCACTAAAAAATATTGGTCAATAAGGTTGAGCTTTTGTGTCAAACTCTAAAATGGAACTGGACCAATGTAAATAAGAAGGGGGTTGCAAGTTTGTTGCCGTTTTCTTGGGTAAGTGTCGTATACGGTGGGCGGTGGCCGCGTTATTTGGTGAAGTAAGTTTGACTTTGAGGGTCGACGACTTGGAAATGGTCTCTTGCATGGCCCAGAATCGTAGTACGCTACTTTTCCTATTTATTGCAACTTGTGATAGCCAAACTTTATATTTTTTTTTGAAAAAAATATATTTAAAAATCTTAAATTAAAAATATTTATATTGAAAAAATTTAAATTTTAGAATTATTATGAAGATTTCTATGACTAAAAATTTTAATTTAAGATTTTGAATTATAATTTTTTATGTGATTTGAATTTTTTATTATAGTTAAAATTCTTTAAAATAATTTTAAAAGTTATCATTTTTTAATATAAATATCTTTAATTTAAGATTCTGCACCGTAATTTTTCAAAAATTTTCCCTTGCCTTTCCATGTCTCTTTCATACACAATACTCAGTGAGTTTCCCAATAATCTTGGAAAAAAAAATCCATGCAGTAACCAAACTTGCAGAGTCTTGATTGGATTATACTGTCATAGGTTTTCTTCATTGAGTCGGTATATATATTTCAAAATTATGTTCTAATATATTAAAGCCACTTATGCAACTTTGACGTCGGTGTACAATTGCTTGTCCATTTTACATGAAAGGCTCATATAAAGTTTTCACGATAAGTGTCTATCACAATACTATTACACTTTAGATGCTAGCCAACTCAAGGTTGTACCAAAAGCTCAAGTCAACGGACACGCTAACCAAAAAAGACCCATCTCTCGAATTATACATTATCATGAATATAAAACATTTTTTTTTTTGGTGTGGCTTTAAGCCCCTTTTATTTTTTTACAAAGAAAAATACGTTATGGTATTTTTACTAGCAAGAGATAGGTAGTTTTAAAATGAAAAGGTTGGTCATGATCAAGCCCAAGAAACCTGCATAGAACCTCACGGGGAGAAAAATCATGAAATGTATTTTCTTTGCACATTATATTCTCTTATGGAGGATAAAGGTAATCGAATTTAAAAAAAAAAAAAAAACTCAGTTTCTCAGAATGTTAGATATTTTAGGTTCGTAGTTATATGGAGTTCGAATTCTATAGAATTACCCAAAACATAATCATTAGCCATAAAATCTAGTTAGGTAATATAATTTATTTTTATCTTGGTTTATCATTCTTTTGATCTTTTAAATAATTCTTTATTTTAATTTAATATCTTAATTTTTAACTTGTATCATATTCGTCTTTTATTTTTTTAGTTAAAATGATTTTTTAACTTTTCTAAATGTTCCAAATAATCTCTTAATTTTTGTTAGGATTTTAAAGTAGTCATTAACGAATATAATGAAAAATAACAAATATGGTACAAATTTTAAGTCATGGCACTAAATTAAAATAAAAGAATGTTAAGTGATTAAATAGAAAATAGATAAATTAATTAATCCAAAATAAAATAACTAATTAACTTATTTATAATTTCTAAATCGGGATTAAATTTTAGTATCTTAATTAACATTTTCTTTGAGTTGGACTTTTGTTTTTGTTTCTGGGACTTTGATTTATGAGTTGAAACTTGAAAGTCACTACCTAACAAGGCTTCTTATTCAATGATGTGGACAAGCATTATTATAAATTGGCATATTTAATTCCCCTACTCAAAGGGCTCTCTAGCGTTGAAGTTGAACAATAGACGTAGACAATATCTGTTATAAAATTATAAGTCAAAAATCTATAAAAGTACACAACAACATAGTTTCCTGCTTTGTTAACAATTATATATATGGTAGTAATAATCAAAGGCCGATGGCATTGAGCATTCTCTTCTTGTTAGTCTTAATCATAATTCATCTTGATCACTTCATGGTACATAGCATGGCGCATTAATTAGGTCTTATTCCATCATCATGTGTTCAAAGTTTGGTCCAGTATATATAGTCCTTGAAAATTATTAGCAGGATTTTTCAAATAAAAATATATACAATCGTTTATATATTAAAAATAAAAAGAGGAGCTAAGGCTTAACTATAATTTATGGATTCCTAATCATTCAATAGTACAAATAACCCTAGCATACAAAATAATATACATATAGATAAATTGAGAGCTACAAAGCAATCTAATAGAGAAAGACTACTGAAATCCACATGCTATAACTGAGTTTAATAACAATTCCAAAAGACTTGAATTTAGACAGAGTTGACAGCAAACATGTGATGAACAGACACAACATTAGTGGATTACCTATTGTGTAACACAATAAAGTTTTAAAAACAAATCATTTGTTTTTTGAAAAATGGAACTTCTCTCCTATCTAGGGGACACAACGCATGATATTATGTCCCAAACACCATAAAGAATTGGGCCTCATCACAATAGCAGGGCTAAGGGCAGTTGTTATTGACCTTCTCTAAAGAATAAGCCTTTTAAAATTCTTTTGGTTTTTAGATTCAACTTTTCCTATTTGAAGAATTTTTAGATTCAACTTTTCTTATTGTAGATTTGAAAAATAAGTTACAAAATTTTATAAAAGAATTATAAAAAAAAGGCAAAGGAAAGAAGAGGAAAAAAAATTAGAAAGAAGAGGGAAGAAGAAAGAGAGATTGCCGTTCTAAATAGAGAACGATGATAGCGATTGATGATAAAAAAAATATTGGTCATAAAATATGAAAAAAGAAGATGAGAGGGGGTAGCTGCTAAGCCTTTCTAGTTTGCATAACTATATGTTAAATGAATTGTTTAAACATACACCAAGTCCATAATAAATAAATACTTGCGTAGTTTGTCTGTACATATATAAATATGTTAATTTTTTATCGAGATTTGATGTATGGTTAATTATTTCTCCCCAAAAATCTTAGTCCTTGATTAATTTTATAAAGTCTATACGAATACCATTATTGTTAAATTATACTAATACAATATCTTGTTAGCAATTTATTTTTGAGATTTTTCTTTTGGTTACAAAGGAGGCGTATCGCCTTAGGAAGGGGTTGGAAGGGCGGAAAGGAGCAGGGTAGAGATTGAATGTAAATACATCAATTTTTCCTAAAATTTAAACATGAGGGAGATGTCACTTGAAGAAAATTTTTTATTTTAATTCTTAACAGATAAGTATATTTTAAATTTAGTTTTTCATAAATTATTTTTAAAATGAAATAATTATAATATTATTTTTATCTTATTTTTATGAATCTCAAATATAACGTCAAATTTAACAAAGATCCATTATTAAGTTTGATATTAAATTCTGGACAAAAATAAAATGAACCAATAATTAAACCAAAAAAAATATTAATAATTAAAATTAAAAAAAAATCGAGAGATCAAATTGAATTTTTTAGGAATTAAAATATAATTTTCTCTTTATCAATAGTTTTTTTTTTGGGCTTATTTTCTTTATTAATGGTTAAACTATCTTGGAGGGTAGCGGGCTATTTCCACAGAAACCAAGGAGAAACATGACACAGCACCCTCCGTCATACATCGTTATTTGGAGTCAGCAGCCCATTTAATTTGATTTTTCAAGTCTCCAACGAAAAAAAATTCAAATACGAAAACCGAGTGATTCACACAAGGATTTGAAAAAGATGTGAATGGTGAGATTCATGGGGTTTTGATCGCCACTTTTTATTCTCTTTTCTCTCTCAATCTCATTCATTCATTTCTCATCTCTGCTGAAGAAGCAAATCAAGCTGGAAAGAGAGAAAGAAAGAGTTGTAGAGAGAGAAACAGAGAATGGCTCTTGCAAAAGAAATTATGGGTTCTCCATTGATGGAGAGGTCTTCATTTGTTTCTTCCTCAAAATTACTTCTGAATCATAGTTATCAACAAATTCCTTTGAAAAATACAAGATTGGTGAGGTTGAGGAAGGCTTTGAAGGTTCCTGTGGCAGCTGTTAGTGAGGATTTGGTGAAGGCTTCTGTGTCTGGACAGAAAGCTGTGAAATTCAAGGTTAGCGCTGTAGTGACAGTGAGGAACAAGATCAAAGAGGATTTCAAAGAGACCATTATGAAGCATTTGGATGCTCTCACTGATAGGATAGGAATGAACGTTGTTCTACAGCTTGTCAGCACTGAGATAGACCCAAGTAAGAATTTTTCACTTTCTGGGTGTATCAGAAACTCTAATAATGCTTAAAAAAAGTCTCTCCTTTTTTGTTTTTTGGTAACCCAAGACTTTTTCTCTTCTGGGTATGCCATAAAAGTTAGCCATTCTTCTAAAGATGGCATCCTTTTTGGTTAATTTTCTTCTTCTGGGTGTTTCAGAACTGGGAGTAAAACACTTTGTTCTGTGAGTCTTAATGGATTTATATAATTGAATCGATTTGGTTTGGCTCTTTTTGTGTTGTGTAGAAACGAAAGCTCCAAAGATGAGCAAAGAAGCAGCGTTGAGGGACTGGTCAGAGAAATCGAATGTTCGAGCGGAAAGAGTAAATTACACAGCTGAATTCATCGTGGACTCGAATTTCGGAGAGCCAGGAGCTATTACTGTGACGAACAAGCATCAAAAAGAGTTCCTCTTGGAAACCATAACCATCGAAGGCTTTTCCAGTGGTACACTTCATTTCCTCTGCAACTCATGGGTTCAACCCAGGAAAGATGATCCTGAAAAGAGTATTTTCTTCTCTAACAAGGTAATCTCTCGTAAAAAAAATTTTACTCTCAATTTCTTAAGAATTTGACTGTTTCAACTTTGAAGAGAGAAATATACTTGGATTTATTAGAGTAGTGGATTCAATAATGCGAGTAGTTCTTACACATCTTGTGTGTTTTTCTCCTTAAATTGACACTTTCTAAAAAGATGGGGGAATTCAAATTATTGGTAGATTCTTGCTCGTTTAAGTTTGTTTTTATTCATTTATATCGTTTTCATGTCCTATTCGAACTTTTAGGCTTCAAAACTTTTAATTTGTTCAGGGCCCTAAAACAGAGTGCAGCCAATCCTATTGGTTATCTGTTTCAGTCATTATTCAGCTTGGAAAGGTCAACGCAGTTTTTTTTTTTTTTCCTCTTGAAAACTTTAGAAAGGAGAAACAAGTTGCAAATTGAATATAGTATTATTTTGTTAGTTAGTGACCTTTGCTTATTTATTTTACATCTTGTTCCCTGCAAGTCTACTTCAATGAAGAAAAATTCCATGTTGTGATTGAACACATGAACCAACAGCCATTAATGAGAATATGAAAATCCCCGTGAGTTTTGAAAGTACATATTGACCTATTCTTGGGCTTATAAATACAAGAGTAAATTACTTTAATCTCATTTAAAGGTTGATTAAATTATATTTTTTCTTTTTTCTTTTTAAAATTATACACGACTATTCTAGCAATTTGATATATTTCTTGTAAAAACCTTTTCTCTAGTTTATTTTCTATTAAAAAGTATTAATTTCTTTTAATAATGAGATTGATTTTACATCTTAGAGGAAAATATATAAACCTTTCTTAAGTTTTGTCAAAATTATTTAATTTTTTTAAAAAATATATTTTATTTTAATTTTGAATTTATTGATTAAAATATCTTCTATTAAATTAAATATATACAGGGTGATTTTTTGGTTAATAGATAATATTTTAGTAAAAAAATAAAAATTAAATTAAATTATAGTGTGATTTTTTTATTTTAAAAGAGATTCATGTAATTTTAATAAAATTTAAGAAAAATTCATATAATTTATTCTAATTCTTAACATGATAGTAAAACCAACTAAATTGATATTAAATTTTAACATAAAATTATGATTTTATTCTTATTATGATACTAAAAATAATTAAATAATTTTTTATTTTAAAAAATAAAAAATTAATTTTATTGACTTAAATAAATTTAAAGAAAACCACGGATAAATTTTAATTAAAACAAAAAAAAAGATATTCAGTGTAAGTTACTGAATGTTAGTGTAATTTAGTCAAAGTATTAAAAAGGAAAAAATAGACCCTATCAGCCACCGACAGCAAAGACTTGCCCTAGTGTGGTACACCTACTTGGAAACAAGATAGTACTAATATCTTAGCATAAATATGCAATAGTGGTTTTCTTCTGTAAAAAGAGAGTTTATTTTCAATACTTTCACAAGAAGTCTAAAGTTTGTTTCTTTATTGTGTAATTTTTTGGAGCAGCATAGACTTGTCCCAAATTAATACACCCACTTAGGAAAAAGATAGTACTGATATAAGTAAATTACACACAATTTTTTTTAGTTTTGTTAAAATTACACAAGTCTCTTTTTATTTTTAAAATATATACAAACTTTCTTTAAAATAAAAAGTAAATTATATATACATTCTCTTAATTTTTCTGAAATTATATACATATCTTTATTTTTAGAAGAAGTTTGTGTATATTTTAAAAATAAAAAATATATCTGTTTAATTTTAACAAAATTCAAAGAAGATACGTATACATTACATTTTGTTATGGAGGAAGCTTTTGAAAATAGAAAGAGATGTTTGTATAATTTTAACAAATCTTAGAGGAGATATGTATACTTTACTTTTTGTTATATAGGGAGTTTTGTATATATTTTGAAAATAGAAAAAAATTATATTATTTTAATAAAATTTAAGAGAAATTTTTATATATTTTGAAAATAAAAAAATATTTCTATAATTTCAATAAAATTCAAAAGAAGCCTATATAACCTACCTTATATCTTAACTTGAGCATAAATTTAATTAATTTGATTATTTACTCAATAAAAAGAAGTGTAAATGTTGTTTTCTTTATTGTGTTATAAGCAGCCATATCTCCCCACTGACACACCTAGTGGGCTTAGAATATTGAGGGAGAAGGAGCTGAGAAGTCTAAGAGGAGACAGAAAAGGAGTAAGAAGGTTATGTGATAGAATATATGATTTTGATACATACAATGATCTGGGACTTCCAGATAAAGGTGTTGACCTTACCAGACCAACTCTTGGAGGATCTGAAAAGCATCCATACCCAAGACGGTGTCGTACTGGCCGGGACCCAACTGATACAGGTAACAACAATTGGATTAAAAATGAAGTTTTAACCAAAAAATTAATAAAAAAGCTTTTCTGGGAGGTGGGGTTTTATAATCTGGGTGAAAATTTGAATTTGTAGTTGAAGGTGAATATAGTATAATAATGGTTAAATTACTACGTTCATTGTTAGGTTTTCTTTTAATTTAGTTTTTAAATTTTAAAAATTAAAAATTATATTTTTGTAATTTAAAGATTTCTAATTTAGTAAATGTCATTAGATATTTGTTAATATATTATTAAATTTTATTGATGCGGTTAATCATATATAATATATACATTTTAAATAATAAATATACATGATTTATAGTAATTCAACCAAGTTAATTAACTTTAGGTAGCATTACATGTCAAATACATGAGTAGATTTCACTCTATCATATATTTTTATTCTTTTTAGTGACAAGAATAATAAATATCCAGACAATCAAAGTGGCACATGATTAATCAAACTAACAAAATATAATGGTATTTAAACCATAGAAGTAAAAATTAAGTAAAATTATAAAAACAAAAAAATAAGGGTTGACTATAATTTTAGTTCCTTAATTTATTGGTTTGCTTTAAATTTGGTCATTTAATTTTTTTTAATTTTAATTTGGTGTTTTAACTTTCCGTTTGTGTCATATTCTTTTTTTTTTTCTTAACATCCATCAAGATTATTTTGGAATGTTTAAAAAGACTTTGGGATCACTTTAGAATCTAAAAAATGTTAAGAGAACATTTTAAAATACTAAATAAACTTAAAGACAAATATGATATAAATTAAAAGTTAAAAGATTAAATTAAAAGAAAAAATAGCTATAAAAGACCAAAATGATAACTAAGCCAAAAATAATTCAACCCATTATGATAACCGATTGCTTTTTTATATGGTACAGATATAAATGCAGAGAGTCGTGTGGAGAAGCCACTGCCAATGTACGTGCCCAGAGATGAACAATTCGAGGAGTCTAAGAAGAACGCATTCTCTGATATGAGGCTGAAAGGAATGCTTCATAACTTGATCCCTGGGCTAAAGGCTAGCCTTTGTGCTGATAAACATGATTTCAATGACTTCTCAGATGTTGATGGTCTTTACAGTGAAGGGCCTCTCCTCAAATCTGGGTTAAAAGATGAAGATTTGAACAAAATCATGTTGCCAAATTTGGTCAGCAAAATCCAAGAATTCAGCCAAAGACTTCTTAAGTATGACACTCCCAAGATCATTTCCAGTGAGTTATCTACTTAACATTCACTTTGACGACTTCCGTAAGATTTTAATTTGGGATCTTTTGTAAGTTGAACCTTGAACGTACTGAGCGTAGGATATGATTAGGATTTAGGACAGCAGAATAAGAGCCACCATATTCTCGTTAGGACCATGAGAGCTTGAAAAACCTGAGATATCTTTTTTTCATTGGCTTTTAGCAAAGAATCTTTTTCATAGGCTTGACACCATATAATTGAAAATGGCATTAGGTTTATGGGTAAATCTACTTATATATGGTCCTCACTTAATCCATTCACTTTCAACATGGGACCTCAACTCATACTTGAATTCCCAGCAACTATACCCTTTGGCCTTCCAAGTTTATCACCTGGAAGCTAGATTTGATGTTTAAACTTATTTTCTATTAGGTTTCATGAGAGTTCACTTCTAGGATCAAATCCAAGACATTAAGTTTATCTCAATCGTAAAGACTGAAGCTGGTGTTATGTGAGTTAGCGGCTCACTCACTAAGCACAGTCAAACAACCATCTAATGGCTATTTTAAAAACTTGCAGACGACAAATTTGCTTGGTTGCGAGATGATGAGTTTGCCCGCCAAGCAATAGCAGGAGTTAACCCTGTTAATATTGAGAGGCTAGAAGTTTTCCCACCAGTGAGCAAGCTTGACCCTGAAGAGTACGGCACACAAGAGTGTGCCCTTAAAGAAGAGCACATTTTAGGCCAAATTAATGGCATGACAGTACAACAGGTACCTACAAAATCCTTCATGAACAACTAGCCTTTTTCTCTAATAATATCCCATTAATTCTCTTCGATCTTTAACCAATAGTACTAACTTTATGTCTTGAATTTTTCAGGCAATAGAGGAGAATAAGCTGTTTATCATAGATTACCATGATATCTACCTTCCATTTCTTGATAAAATCAATGCCCTTGATGGCAGAAAATCCTATGCCACACGCACCATTTTTTTCTTAACCCCACTTGGAACTCTCAAGCCTATTGCTATAGAACTTAGCCTCCCATCCGAGGCACCGAGTTCCCGATCAAAACGTGTCGTTACGCCCCCAGTTGATGCTACCACCAGCTGGATATGGCAGCTTGCCAAGGCTCATGTTTGTAACAACGATGCTGGTGTGCACCAACTTGTTAACCATTGGTAAGCAAAGTGCCTATATTCCCTAATCAATTGATCCTTGAATATATCATAACTTCTGTGTATTGTACTTGGTATATAGGTTACGCACACATGCCTGTATGGAACCGTTTATATTGGCTACTCATAGGCAATTAAGTGCAATGCATCCTATTTTCAAGCTATTGGATCCACACATGAGGTACACATTGGAGATGAATGCCTTAGCTCGCCAAAGCCTAATCAATGCAGGTGGAACCATTGAGGCTTCCTTCACTCCTGGCCCCTACTGCATGGAGATCAGTTCTGCTGCTTACAAAAACTTCTGGCGCTTTGATATGGAGGCCCTACCCGCAGATCTCATCCGCAGGTACATATCTTAGGTTTTTGGTACATTAGTAATTTTGGTCATGTTATTTTACATACCATGTTTTTTGGATACTTGAATTCGATGCTTATATTTTGTAAACTTTTATGTGACCACGTGGTGGCATCTTAGTATCACATAATATGATATAATTTTTCTTTTTCATAGATGACGAATTTTGTCCTAGTTTAAAAGGATGTATTTGGGAATTCAATAAATAAATTATAATGATTCATATATGCAACAAAACATGTGTATCTTGCATCATTTGAAGGGTACTGTTATGGAGAGCTCGACCTCTCAAAAAGTAGAGTTCTCCATAGCTTTATTCTTACTTACCCTTAAGATATTAGATATCATCTCATGTCATATTAAACATGGAACACTTTTAACATTTTATAGATTGATATCTCATGTCATGATGTCAGTATTTTAAAGATTATATTGGACTAATTGACTCAATTGGTTAAATTGGAACTGGTCAATTCATGAAAAAATTAGAATTCGATTGGGACTTGATAGAGAAATTAAAAAACTAGTTAGGATCATTTTGGGTTTAAGACTTTCTTTAAGTATTGGCCACTTTATATCAGTCTTGGGCCCCTACTCTTTAAGTTACCCATAACATCTAAAGGGACCATAACTTGCTAATCTGAAGTGGATGCATACTATATCATGCTAATGAGTCATTATGAAGATGTCATGCTTATATTTGGCTTGCATTATAAATTTCCATTAATTATTTTCTTTGAAAGTTATAAGTTTGAAGTTTAAACATAATTTTTATAATATAACACATATATATATATATATCACAACTGATTAATTAATTTTTTTATATATTTATGATGTCATTTGATTAAATTGCTGGTTGAATTTATTAATTTTGTAATATGATAGTTTCTCTAGTTCAATATCTAATTTTTAATACACTTCATGATATTCAAGATATCAATAATTGTGAGATAACATTTTATGAAAGTACTGCTTTGTAACTTTAACCAATTGGGCTTTATTTGAAAAAGATCCCCCGAAGTCCTCCATAACGTGGAAATGGTGTTTGCCTTTCTGGTGTATGCAAATTGCAAATTTATCTCACAATGATTCTGATATTGCAGGGGAATGGCAGTACCTGACCCAACACAACCACATGGTCTAAAGCTCCTCATAGAAGACTACCCTTATGCCTCTGATGGTCTCATGATCTGGTCAGCAATTGAGAGCTGGGTCCGCACCTATGTGAACCATTACTACCCGAATTCAAGCCTAATTTGCAATGACAAGGAACTCCAATCATGGTACTCTGAGTCAATCAACGTAGGCCATGCCGACCTTAGTCACAAAACCTGGTGGCCCAAGTTGAACAAAATTGATGACCTTGTCTCCATCCTCACCACCTTGATTTGGATTGCATCAGCACAACACGCAGCTCTTAATTTTGGGCAGTACCCTTATGGAGGGTATGTCCCAAATCGCCCACCCTTAATGCGAAGGTTGATCCCAGAAGAGGGTGACCCAGAGTATGCCAATTTCCTAGCAGAACCACAAAAATATTTCTTAAAAGCATTGCCTAGCTTGTTACAAGCTACGAGGTTTATGGCTGTGGTGGATATATTATCCACTCACTCGCCTGATGAGGAATACTTGGGAGAGAGGCAACATGAGTCGTTTTGGACCGGTGATGCAGAGATGATTAGGGCATTCTGTGGGTTCTCAGAAAAAATCAGAGACATAGAGAAGGAGATTGAGAGAAGGAACTGTGATAGGAAATTACGGAACCGTTGTGGAGCTGGAGTGTTACCTTATGAATTGCTCTCTCGTAGCTCGGATTCTGGTGTTACATGTAGAGGCATTCCTAATAGTGTATCCATATGATAACCTTAAAATGGTAAATTCAACATATTAAAAATAAGTATATTGAGCTACTTAGTGCATATATATAGACAGTGTTACTTATGTTGTACCTAGGTTAGTGCATATAGATAACAAATCGGATTGGATAGGTTGTATATGAAATAGAGCTTAAGGGTGACGTTGGATATTTTTGTATTTGTTATAAAGGATTGTCAAGTTCTTTTGCGATCTTTGTTGTTTTTACCGTAGTCTTTGGTTGCAAGTATGGTTCATTATGTTAAGAAATGAAGATATAACAAGGTCTTCAATTAGAGTACAAGATTATAATTCATAAGAATCATAACCAAGTTAAGGTCATGAGTAGTCCATGCAACATTGATCACAACTAAAAATTTAACAATTGAGATTGTTCTCAATTATACTCTGCTTACCTTTCAAAATGTTAAAGTTGAACTCAAATTCAATTTGCTTTCAAATTTTTTTTTTAAATTCAAATAAAAATATTAAGATTTGAGTCTTGATTCAACTCACTTTAGGTTCACATCTAATCTCACAATTAACTTTAATTACATTTTTTTTCTTTTTCTTTTTTTCCCCAAATCATATTGTCTTTTTTTTCAAAAACTAATAGCCAGTGGGACATAGACTTGTGCTGTAACAACAGAATGGGCAATGTCTGAGCTATTGAGAAAACCAGAGATCTTGGAGAAGGCAAGAGAAGAACTAGACAGGGTGATAGAGAGAAAGAGTATAGGGTGAAAAGCAAGACATTCCCAATTTACCTTACATTAATGCAATTGCTGAGGAAACCATGAGACTCCAATAGTGGTGCCTAGGCCAGCCAGAGTGGACTGCAAAGTTGCTGGCTACGACATCTCCAAAGGAATTCAAGTTCTTGTGAGTACTTTGGACCATTAGAAGAGACCCTACAATTTGGGACAACCCTAATGAGTTTGAACCAGCGAGGCTCATAGGGAAGGCCATTGATGTGAAAGGTCATGACTTTGAGTTGTTGCCATTTGGTGCTGGTATAAGGATGTGTCCAGGTTACCTTCTTGCCCTTAAGGTGATTCAAGCAAGTTTGCCCAATCTCTTACATGGGTTTCATTTGAGATTGCCTGATAATATGAAGGAGGATTTGGAGATGGAGATTGCCTCTGGAAACTGTTGTTGAGCCTAGACTTCCTGCTCATCTTTATTCCCTCTGATTAATCTTGAGTATTATTCCCTACTCTGATGTTTCCTAGCTCTCTAGTAAGATTGTGAATCTGAGGGATTGTGTGAACTTATATGCTATATTGGTGATGTGCTGTTTCTTAGTTTGCATATAAATTAGCTCCCATAAAACGAGGATGCTGGAGTTTACTAGCACGTAAACTCAATCAGCATTGTTTTTAATATTATTTTAAAATACAGTCGTGTTTTATCTTCTCTTTTTGTTGGATTTCTTTTTTTTTTTTTAATAAAAGGCAACAAGCCTAAAAATTTAATTTCATGCAAAAGCAAAGCCCAAGGACATTTACAACAAATTTCAGATATAATAATAAAAGATAAACGTGTATGATTTTCTCGCCGGGCTAATTTTCAAATAAAAGCTCTTATAATCTATAAGATTGCGTCTATCAGATGAAAAAAAAAAATATCATCATCATCGGTGCTGTAACAAAACAATTATATCTATCTACTTGGCATGTCAAATCCACTAAGTTCCACAACAGAATAAAACTTCTGAAATAGAAAGTATGAAAAACTAAATGGAGAAATAACCTCAAAAATGAAGATATAGTGTTTTAGATATAATAATAAGATAAATAGAAAGACCAAACAACTTTTAAATTGGCTAAAGTAATATTTTAGTCTTTTTACTGTACAATAATTTTTTTTCTTTCAAATCACTGAAAAAATTACATATATTTATGAATGAGGTAAAAAAGGTTTTACACAAATTTAACAGCATAATAATCCCCCAAAAAAATTAGTAGTTAATGATGTCAAGGTAAATCATATATCAACAGCTTTTATTTTGTCATGTATAGAAAAATTTTGCTCCTTAAAATTAGACGTTCTCCTTTTTGCAATGAGAAAAAAAGAAAATAGCGTGATAAATATTTCCTCTTTCCTCTCTCACTAAATATTGAAGAATTAGCAGCAAAAAAAAAAAAAAAACAAAACGAAAATTCTCACTAAATCTGGCGATAATATGAAAGAAAAACATTCGAATAATGGCGGGAATTTTGGTAATAGCTTAGGGATGGTTTAATAAGGAAAAAGTTCTTGTTAAACTATGAGGAACTATGCTGTTTCTCCTTCTTTATTGGTCCCTTACCATACAAGGACGGAATAGTAAGGAATAAATTCCTCACTAACCTTCTTGACCATGGGCAAAAAATGCAAGAACACTGGTAGTAATATTTGCAATCAAGGGACAAGGGATTGGCAAATCTTTATTCTCTTGCGAAATAGATTTCCTCGCCAACTATTAGTGAAGACACATTCCCTCGCTCAATTATTAGAATGGCAGAATTTTATTTTTAATTAGCACTCTCTAATTTGCAATTATATCCCCTTCCTGCTTTCCTATCTCTCTCTCTCTTCCTCCACTCCCTCCCTCCTTGAAATCGCTCTTGTTGAGCAAGAGCAAAATCGCCCTTGCTGAGGGGTCAAAAGCACAAGGCAAAACTACAAGTGCAAGAGATGGAACATAATCAGAAAGGGAGGGGAGAAGCAATAAAATGCAATGGTGTGAACAGTTTAAAGTTTCTTGCATGACTGAAGACTTTCTCAATATGCACTTTAAGGGTCAAAAGAATAGAAAATGGCGTGAGACCTGTCATCAGAGAAAAAAGGTGTGAGCTATGCAAAATATGATGCATTGATATGTTTGCTCCAGCAGCATGTCGAAGGAAACAGCACCTAATCCAATTGCATACTATAGAGATAAACAAGGAAAGGCCATAGAGAAGAATGCAATGGCTTTCCTTGGATAGTTAAATGAAGTTTGTCCATGTCAAGTTATTTATATTTTTACTAAATACATACTGGTTCTGTAACAAATATAGAGAAGAGGGCTACTAAGATTTAATCTTCAAATTATATTACCGTGGTTATTGTTATTGATGTGTAAACTTCTGTAACATTTAATATTGCCTTAAAAGTTGTGAGACTAGTTGATTCTCGAATTCATTAATTAATTCGAAGCATTGTAATCTATATTTATTCTTAGTTGTTAATACCCATCAATTGCAGCTTTGCATTACATGGTACTGCAAAGATTTAGTTCATTTATAGGGGATTGATGTTCCTGTAGAATTAAATACTGCAAAGATGTCTCCTTGATTTTAGGGGAGACTAGTAATCTTAAGTCAACGAAAGTTTTTATACATCTACTTTGATACTATTCTTTTGCTTTGGTGGTTTCTTTTGTCTTGGAGCTTATCTGCTTTCTAAAATTCCAACAAATATTAATTGTCATCTTCTATTTTTATGTTGAAGCAACCAAAAAAAAAAAAAGTGTTTAATTTACTGTCATTAACTTCCTTTTGGTTGATGATGGTAAAGTAAATGAATTTGAGATTCGGCATGGTCTGGCTAGTTTATATGCTACCCTTTTTCATTGGAAGGATGCTGAAATCTGTTCGCAAAAGGCCAGGGTAGAATCTGACTTCTGAGTAGTTATTTGGGCCTGAAGTTGTTAAAACTTGCATAGTGATAAAATCCATCGTGACTGGGTAGAAGAAACAGAGAACCATACTAGATGTTATTGAATATTAAATGGTCTCAAACCCCAAAAGAAAAAACAAAAGGAAAAAAAAAAAAAGAAGGAAGAAAGAAAAGTGTAATGTACAATTTCCAAATACTGAATGAAACCATTTCATAAAACTAGTGTACAAGATTCTGTAATCTTGTCAAAATGGGTTATGACACAGATTGGATTCATCATGTTCTATCTCTCACTTTTTTTCCTAACTCGATCGATTATTTACAAGATTCTGTCATCCTCTCAATCATCCCTTCTGGCTCAAGGACATTGCCTTGTCAGTGCTCCCATTCGGTGTATTTCTGGCTTGAAGAGACGCTATATAGAAAAACAATATAAAAAATCAGGGCCGTCAAATAACTAAGGAAAAAAAATACATGCTGTAATATATCCTGCGTTTGTTAAATAGTAGGATTGAGATAAATGTCTAACCGGATTTTTACACTGTTGATAAGCTTGTAGAATGCGGTTTCCAATAATCTTAGTTGCTCATATACCTAAAAAAGAACAAGTCCTATCCAACAAGTAAGAGATCTTGTTAGTTATGCACTGAATCAGATAAAGCTTGACCTGGCAATCTTATCGTAAATGTCAAAATCTCTTTCCAGGCTTAGCAGCTCTCCTGAATGCCTTCAATCTGCGTTTTTTTCATTTATGCTAGAAATGAATGGTTTCCTTGATTGCAAATTTTACTTACCCATGATGCAAACTAGGGCTATAAAATCATCCAAAACATTCTGCATGACAACATTTGCCGTGGATGACTAATTCAACCAAAATATATGACCAGTTTCAGTGGGCTGGTGGCCTACAAAATAAATTTTCTATTACAGCCATCCATTAACTCATAGTTATATAAAAGTTCAAAGGATAATAAGCGTGCAGATCGTCTACTTAGCACCCCTGATGAGCAAGCCGTGCTTTACATCAAAACGGCGTCGTGGGACTTAAAATCCCAGTGAAATTCATAGCCAATCTCGTTCGTCCATTCAGCCCCATCTCAGCCCCCCATTCAACCCCAGCCTAAATCTCCAATAGCCGTCTTCTCCAACGCGTCTTCCTTCAACAGCACGAGGCCATAATGATCTTCTACCAGAAAGCTTCTTCAACCCAGAGCTATATCTTCAACAGTCATCTTCTCCAACTTGGCGTGAATGAAGAAGCGTCAAACCCCGATTAAATAAATGGTGACTTTTTTCTTAGTTCTTATATATGCCATTGATGATTAGTCCCCACTGTTTAGTAAAGCCATGCCATTAAAGACATGTTGCAACATTTTTTTGGTATCATTCTTAATGCTTCTTTTTCTTATCTTCTCCCAGTTACCTTGTTGCGGCTGCGGGCTTGCAGAGTTTGTGGAGCTTTTCACTGGCTATTATCGATGTATATGCCCTCTAGTGAAGCGATCTTTGCAGAACTATGGAGTTCACTTGTCACCTTGTTTACCATTGGCGATGGGGTAAGATATTTTGTATGACTTTTATGTTGTATTTTCCTGTTGATTTGAGAAGAGCTGTATGTATGATGCAGGTAACTTCCACACCTACATTTGCCGCAGCGTGTGCATCAGCAGGGATCACAGTGCTTATTGATAATGATCTTGATAGTTGTTCACGGAATCCCTGTGTGCAGTTTGAAACTGCTACAGGCATGGCTTTCATTTGTTGATTTACCACTGTTCCATATCCATCATTTTTCCTCAACTTCTGGTCCACTTCTGGTCCTCGGCATCCCACTAAAACAATTAGCAATGACACTTACGAATCTGTAAAACTTGTAAAGTGTGGCAATTGGTATGACGTATGTCCACGAATCTCTCACTCTTTTAAGAGTTGTTGGGACCTAAATCAGATAGGAATGTTGAGACTAGACAAAAAACACTAATGAACATGATGAAGCAAACAAAGCAACCATTGAAAACAATGAACCTTCAATGCTATTGCAAATGTTGATGAAACATCCGCTAATAATGTGAGGGCGACGATGATGAACCTTCAAACCAGTGTTGCTTTCCCGCTCAATGAAACAGGGCAATTGGCTGAAGGAGGAGACAGTCCTTAACGTTGCGTTGTGCTTCATTTTTTCTTGTCCCTTGCGTGGCGTGATGTCGCCCATTGGATGCTGCTAACGGTTGAGATTTGTTAATTGGAACGACGTCGTTTAAATACTCAGCGGCCTGTACTCTGCGAGCTGCCAAGGAGACAATCCGCACCCACAACAACAACTCCATACAGTCAAGGATTTCAGCAGTAAAATCAAAGCATGTAATCGAAAACAAAAGTTTTAAAAGGAAGCTAGGCTAAAACATAGTAAACATTCTTGTCCACATATTTATTTTTTCTAGTCTCAAGTTTAGCATTTTGATCTTCCAGAGGCATTGGAAGTTACAGACTACGTAAAGTTTAACAACTGGTACATATTAGGTAGTTTTACATTACATTTGGAATTGCTTGCTTATCAGAAGTACAAATATAAACCAAACTCATTAATCCTGTATTGAACTAAAAGAGAACGCAACCCAAGTGAAACCCACCCAGAACGAATGATCTTCTTTTAGATCCAGAAACCAAAAGCAACAAAATTTTCCATTCTATTGTGGTAAGGTGTTACTTTAGTGTTGTCCTAACTCATAAAACAGTACGTGGGAGTGCAATTGCGTCTCTTCCCTGCGATTTCCCTTATTCAGATTGCCTTTCCCCCCTTCGAACGAAACCCGCTTCGCTTTTTCCCCATTTTGTTGGAATAGTTGATTGGCACTTTTTTTTTTCCCCTTCAATGGAGTTCCAAGGTTGGCCTACAGAGATCTGCGAATGGAAAACTGAAGAACGGAGAACCACGATTCAAACTTTCAGGGGATGAAGCTGTGCGTTTGGAGAAGGGGAAACAGACTTTTGGGCCCCTGTGTAGTGCTAATGCGATTTGGGCTCGGGCCTTGATGTAATGACTATATTGGCCCTAGATGCCATGTCAAATGCTGCATGCCCACATAGTCAGATTTGACATTAGCTTTAAGTGATTGAACTCACTCTAGTTTAATAATATTTATGCAAAAAAATTATATTTATATATTTTTTATATAATATTTATTATATTTTGCTAATTACGATTTCAAAATATTTTATTATTTTTAAAAGATAAGAATATAAACATTATTTTTTTATTTCCTCCAAATCACATTTATTTTATATTCTCCACACTAAATGGCCCTTTAATAGAAAAATTCTTTGCACATAAATAAAATTTTAGAGATATTTATTATCAAATTAAAAAATTTTAAAAATTTTTTAACATATAATTCAAAATATAAAAAATCACGGTTCGCCCTGAAGATTTTAGACTGTTACGAAGCCCACCGCAAAGGCTCTTCAACATTTGCAAATGCCTCGATCCATTCTAGTTTTGGGCCTATAGCATTTTATATCCATGTATTTATTTTTTGGTACATTGCATACATGCCTTTCAAAGATTTGTATCCTAGTTTTCGAGTCCAAATATTCAAGACACTTAACTCATCTCACGATATATGCTGCATATACGCAAGCAAGATGTATATGCTGCATATACGCAAGCAAGATGTATATGCTGCATGTACGCTTTACTTATTTATTGATTGATTTATGTTACTTCGTATAACTTTCTTTTGTAAAAGTAAAAGTTAAATTCCATGGATTATTAATCGTAAAGGATGAGCTGTGACGAGTCTGCCGGGACCAAGAAACCAAGAAGATTATTTTATAATAATTCTTTGGGCAAAAGAGTATTAAAGGTTAAGAAAGATGGAATTATAGAATATTATATATGCCTGCAGATTTTCATTCTTAATTCTGTAATCTTTCCGTTTCTAACTGCAGGATGACCCCCCGGGGGGTGCACAGAACAAAAGAAGGGAATGTGGAAAAGGATACCAGTAAAGCGAACAAAAATACATTAATTGCATTACACGAAAGGAAGACATAAAGTTAAAGAATTATCCATGGCCAAAGAAGAGGAGACAAGAAAGCCTTTTGAAACCGTACGATGTGATTATTTTCCATCAATGGGAGTACTTTTTGTAAACCTTAGCAGTTTGACATGTTCAACTTTGTACGTATGTAAAATGTTTGAGTTCTTGAATCTCAGATTGTCTGATTCATGAATAGAGTATAATCCCTTATGCTTGGTGACTGAAATCAGAAAAAAAAAAAAAGGTTATGGAGACAAAGTAAGTTGAATATGTTTAGAATAAGTTTTTTCCTATAGAGGAAGTCAAATAATGTGAAGGTCAATTGAGATTCAAATTTTTAATAACGTGAATAACATAAATTTTCTTTAAATTTTATTAATAAAATTATATAAATCTCTTCTTTATTTTTAAAATATACATAATTTTTTTTTTAAAAAAATTTACATACATTTTAGTTTAATTTTAAATTGACATTTATTTAATATTTTTTAGGTAACGAAATGTATTTAAGTTTAATATAAGATATTTTGGTCAAGAAATTTAAATTATACTAAAATATAAGGTATTTTTTCTTTTAGTTTTGAGGGAAGTATGTGTATATTTTAAAAACAAAAAAATTATGTAATTTTAACAAAAATTCAAAAAAATTTATATAATTTACTCTTTTTTATAATATCTATGACTTGTATAATTAATCAATTCATCTTGTCCTTCTACTTTCATTTCATTTTAGCTTTTATAGTTTAAATCCTTATTATGATTTTCAATCGGAATTTGAAATTAGAAAGTTACAAAAAGGAGTCTGTATTATTTATTTATTTTTTGACTACATGGCGACCAATGATGATAATAGAAATATCACTGGTTGATAAATAATATGTTAATTACATTTCCACTACTTTTTTCAATTTGACTTTTATTATATAGATAAAATAAATGCAATTTTATTGACGAATATTGTATTCCCATTGATTAGGCCATTCCTCTCCAAAGTAAAACGATTAGAATATGATTTTCCTTTAGATGAAGTAGAGTATTAGGGTACGGTAATGGAAGGGACATTTAGACACGAAAGGAATATTATATACATAAAGCGGCGGATTCTACATAAAAACACACTAACTTCTTGATTAACAGCGTTTATGGTTTACCTGTTTAATAATTCTCTTAGCAAACAAAAGAACCCCTTTCCAAAATAATGAAACTTTAAAGTATCACCAAAGAGAAGGGGAAAAGAAACAAAGTACAATTGAAAGCAGTCAAATCATTTACATCCCCTCTATCTGTTCTTTCAAATAAAACAACTCCGTATAATCAGGGATTTTAGCAGTAAAATCAAAACCATGTGATAAAAAACAAACGTGTTTAAAGAAAGCTAGGCTAAAGCGTTGTAAACATTCTTGTCCATATATATTCTTTCTTGAGTCTCTAGTTTCGCATCTTGATTTTCCTGAGGCATTGGAAATTACAGACTATGTAAAGTTTAACAACTGATACATGTTAGATAATTTTACACTTGGAATTGCTTGCTAATCAGTAGTACAGATATAAAAGAGAACGCAACCCAGGTGAAACCCACCCAGAACGAATGATCTTTGTATTTTCCCTTTAATGGAGTTCCAACCTACGGAGATTTGAAGAAAGGTGTTCATATGGCCTACTGCTAGACCAGCAAGGTCTGTCGAGTCTTATCAGACTAGATTAGACTGAGTTAAAATAAATTTAGGATTAAATCGAGCCAAGCCACAAGATCGGGTCAGATTGGTCTTATTGGCTACATATTGCCCTCAAATGTCGGTCAATTGTCACATGGCCACATAAAATTTGATATTACATTTTTTTGTTTGTAATTGAATGGATTCACTAATTGAAAGTTCAAAGCAATTAATTGCTAACTTTAAAATGTTAGAAATTTTTTTATACATGATTCAAAATTTTTATAAAAAATAATGTACAGCTTGAACTAGAGATTTTAGGTTGGTATGAAGCCCACCACTAAAATTCTTTAACATTTGCAAATGCTTCGATCCATCTTAGTTTTAGCCTTGCAACATTTTGCATATTTCTTTGTTTTCCTTTTCTTTTTTTGGGTACGTTGCACCCATGTCTTTCAAAGATTTGCATCCTAGTTTTTCAGTTTAAATATAAAAAACATTTAAGGGTTGACATAGAAAATTAAGAATAGAAAAAAAAGCAATATCATAAATAAAAAATAACTCTCATATCCTTACTTAAAAAAATAAAAAACAAGATTAAATACTATTAGATAATAATTATAAAGATATAGTAAATATCATCCAAAATTTTTAGTTCTATTTCATCTTTTATAATAATACCAAACGTGCCTCATGAGTCCTACACAATTAAAAATACAAAAAGTAAATATGCTGCATGCACGCAAGGAAGGTATATAATCCAATCCTTGGCTATTTGTGGCTTTATTTATTTATTTTTGTTATGTTAGTAACTTTCTTTTGTAAAAGTAGAAGTTAAATTCCAGCTTAAATTGTATTATTAATTGTAAAGGATAAGTTCTTGTAAAGGATAAGCTCTTTCACTTCACATTACAAATCTGCCGGGACAAAGAAACCAAGAAGATTATTTGATAATAAATCATTGGGCAAAAGGGTATTAACGGTTACGAAAGATGAAGTTATAGAGTATTTACATATTAGTTTCCAACTGTAATCTTTCAGGAGGAGCCCCCAGGGGGATTCACAGAACAAAAGAAGCTGGGAATGTGGAAAATGATACCAGTAAAGGAAAAAATGGAAAAAAAAAACATTAATTGCATTACACTAAAGGAAGACAAAAAATTAAAGAAACCAATAAAATATCCATGGCCGATGGAGAGTAGGTACGAAAGCCTTTTGAAACCATATCATATGATTAGTTTGTGCATTATTTTGTTATTCACACACCATCGATGCGAGTACTTTTTGTGAAAACTAACAGTTTTGATATTTTTTAAATGTTCCAGTTTGATGTTTAATTGCATATGTAGTAAAATGTTTTAGTTTATGAATCTCAGGTTGTCTGATTCATGAATAGAGTAAATTTTCTTCTTCTAAAAAAATCTAAATTACATGACTCTTTCTTTTATATTAACAAGTTACACTTCTTTTTCTTAATTTTAAAAAATACGTTATATTGATTTTTTTCAAAAAAAAAATTTATAATTACACTTATATTAGTTTTATAATATGATAAGTATCAAATATATATTATTTCAATATAATATAAACAATTATTTTTTAAAATAAAAATAAATTAAACGTATTGTTGCAATACAAAATAAATAACATTGAAATAAAAATTTAAAAAATATATTTTTAATAAATTATATTTTTTTATAAAAAAATCAATATTGCCCTTAGAGTATTTTGGTCATTTTATTATTTTAAAGGAAGTAGGAGAAAAAAAAGGTGTGATTTATCCAAAATGAAAAGCATGGGGCCTAAACTCATGTGCTTGATCCTGAAATTAAAGTTCATGGTAATTTTTTTTTTTTAATCTTTCCATTGCATGTCTATATAAATTCTACCATCTTTTCTTCTTGCTGATTGTTTTATTTGATTTGTGTTAAGAGGGATGTGAAGTTGAAGTAGGTGAAGATGATCCAGAATCGCAGAAGCCTTTTAAGGGGCTAAATAACTGGGTTAAATTATTTTAAGGAATGAAAATATGATTTCTACTTAGACAAACAAGTCTTCCAAATTTCTTTCTACTTTGACAACGGTTATGGTTAATTTGTTTAATAAATCTTCTAGCAAACAAAAGAACCCATTTCCAAATTTAAAATAATATTATTTTCTTATTGATTGCTGATTTAATTTCTTAATTAGTCATCACTTATATAATTAATGTTTATGCGCGGGTATAAAATGACACACTGCTTACTGCGCCTATATGATCATACATAACCACCAAACTGGCTAGCTATATCAAAGAGAGATATGGAAGAAATCTGGATTGAGAGAGACATGGAAGAACAGTTACAGAAGAATGAACTGTTGTTGGCCGTCAAGTTTCGAAATTGGGACAGAGTTGTAGAGATATTCGAGGAACATCCAGAGATTCAAGACACAAAGATCACCACTTCACAAGACACTGCATTGCACGTGGCTATTACTCATGGCGTACCAGAGGATATTGTTCGAAAACTGATCGATGAAATAAAGAGGAGTAGAAATGCCATAGAGACTCTGTCCGCCAAGAATGACAGAGAGGATACTCCTCTTCACTGTGCAGCCTCACGTGGCTCTCCACTTATGTGTCACCGCTTAATAAGTGTCGAAAAATCACTGGTAAGTGAAGTGTTGAATCTGTTTTATTATCATGATCATGAAATTGAATCCTATTCTGCTATTGAACCGTAGGTTGAGAAGCGTAACAGGGAGGGAGAGACACCGCTCTTCTTGGCTGCCCTCAATGGTCACAAAGAAGCCTTCCTTTATCTCCATTTTGTTTGTAGTAAAATGAAGAATAGCTCATTGTACTGGAGAAGGAGAAATGGCGATACTGTACTTCACTGTACTATTCAGAGAAAATATTTCGGTCGGTACAGGGTTCCCTTTTTTTTTAGCTTTACAGAGGAAAAAGTCTTCTGGACTTACTGTTGATCAAATTGTCCCTTGTACGTTGTGCCAAAATTCATAACTAAGAAGAATGCGAAAGATAAGGGTCAAATTCTTAACCGAGTTTTTAATTTGTCATAAATAATTATTTGCAATTGGATGCTGGCCATGCAGATTTGTCATTTCTAATAATTAAGCTTTACCAATCCACTGCTGGCTCTGTCAACGAAGAAGGAAAGACACCTCTGGATATCCTTGCCTCAACTCCATCGGCGTTCAGAAGTGGAACTCACCTCCAATGGTGGGAGGAATTCTGCTACTACTGTAAGTATATATCGTTGTCCCATCACCATTTGTTTTTCAGTTAGAAGACGTCATTATTATGAATGTGAGCTAACGATGATTATATATATATATATATATATATATAAAGTCATTCGTGTAGATAAGCTGAAGTTTGATCCTCCAGTGGAGTTCATTGTTGTAGATGTTGAACACTCAGAGGCGCATCAGATTCAGACCCATGATGCTCCTGTCACATCCCCTCGTATACCAGGTTGATGCTTGTTACTGAATCTTGATGCTTAATTTGGGCTGATCTAATTAATTAAATGGGCAGGTAACATATTTATGGCTTTGTTTTGATCAAGGGTCATCAATAAGGGAGATAAAAGAAAGACACGTATGGGGAGCCCAGATCATGGAAGAACTTGTAAAACACGATTTGTGGTATGATTTCAGGCTACATGAGATGCAATTGGAAGAAATGAAGCATGATGATGACTCGAATGAAGTTTCATGTATTCATCCAACTTACTATAATGAAAGTGTGAATGAGGGAAAACAGAATGGTAACTAACCCAATATTTTAAAAAGAAAAAAAAAAAGGCTTTGTAGAGAAGAATAATCACTGCAGGTGCGTATTTGGCAGGTAAAGGGAAAACATCGACGGCATTGTTAACCGCAGCTAGATATGGTCTGATTGAGCTGGTGAAGAATATCCTAGACGTAAAGTCTATTGCTATCTTCGATCGTACCATAGACGACAAGAATATAGTGCTTGTGGCAGCAGAGAAAGGGCAACCACGTATATTGAGGGAAATCATGAAGCACCCAAATTGGAATGTGCTGAGAAATGCAGTGGATGACTATGGAAATAATGCGTTGCACTTGGCAGCAATGGCAAAACCAGAACATACGCCTTCGGATGGGTCTTCTACATATATGGAAATGCAATGGGATATCAACTGGTTTGAGGTAGGAACCTAATTTTAGCTTTAAATATTCAGGTCTCAACTATTTAACATTCGTGATAGTGTGATACTCTACTCTGTATGCCTCGCAAGTTAGGCAACAAGCTTCTCCTTCACTCACTAGTCAAGTCCATAAAATGGGCCTGTTAATTACTGTGAGAACCCGACGAGTTGCATGAAACAAAAGAAAATGCCAGACGTGATGCATGAAGGAAAACCGACGTGAAGAAGCCATGCAAAGTTTGACTTTTCCATGCTAAAACAGGCAGCTGCCACGTGGGAATTTTGCTCTTCCAGAAATTACATATGTGCCCCTCCTCTCCTTCTTCCTTCAGCTAGTTCTTCGGTCATTTCCCATCCAAAGTTTCTGCAGTGTATATCCTCCAGTGCAGCATCCCTGAACCGCCAGAAAATCACATCATCCTCCCCTGTTTTCGCTGGACGCTGGCTTCTCTGATTCTTCGAACTGCTGCATAATGGTTTGGCTGTTTCTTCATGCTGTAAACCTGCTCCAGAACTGCTGCTTCATCTAGTCGCATGAAGCTCCCTGCTGAACGAAGGCTAGGTGGACCACAAAAAAACTGTAAATTCTTGCTCTCTGTTCAGCGCTGTATTGCCTCTGTTCAGCGTTTCTTTTGCTCTGTTTTAGCGTTGATGTTGCTTGAATTTCAGCTGTAGCTTCTCCTTGAATTGATGCTGTTCTGCTGCTGTTTTGGGTGAGGTTGTTGCTGCTGTTTTAAGGTGAGACCACGCCAGAAATTCTGCTTCTTCTCCTCTGTTTCGCACCATGGTTGGCTAATCCAGTTTTCACCTTCTACTGCAGTTTTTCCTCCTCTGTTTCAGCGCTGTTTTGGTCCGAAAATTAAGCTGAAAGTTGCTCCCTGAGTTGCTAAATTCCAGCGCTGGTTCTGCTGTGCGTAATGCTCCTGCTGGACCCTTTTTCAGCGCCTCATCTCCCTTGGTGTTACTGAACAGCGTCTCATCCCAACACCACTTCCACTTCATTTCTGGTTTGCTTCTAATTGCTAATTGCTTTCCTTCGTTTAAGCTAATTTAGTGGCTGTATGGGACTAGTGTTTAGGCGAAACAATTCTGTTGCATGTGTGCTTCTTTGACTTCAAATTCTGGTGCTTCTCTTCCCTGTAGATTAACACTGTAATCTGTCCTGTGCTGTGGCCGTTTGAAGGGAAGTCTTGTACCGAAAAAAAAAAATAATAAAAAAAAAAAATGAAATGAGGCAGGAAGATGATCTGAGTTAGATAAAAATTCCAATTTTTAATTATGTTAATTGTGCATATTTAAATACATACTTATTTTCATTAAGGGATAGGAAGCACAAAAATATGTATATGGAATTTACCTTACGAGTTGGAAGGCGTGAAATTAGTAGAGGAACAAATTCTAACTTTTGATAAGTCTGAGTCCCGTATAAAATTAATTGGGGTGATTCAGTTTCTAAACTCTGGTGAACGGGTATTGTAGGAGATTCTGAAGGTTGAGGTGTAGACGAGGAACGGGTCGGGGAAATTTCTGTGGTATCTCGGAAGGTGAGTAAGTATGCGGACCAAAGACTCAGAAATTTCTTGTTTCGATACTAAGTTTCCTTGTAGTGTTTCAACAATCTGATTATTTATTTATAGAAATATATATATTTCAATGCTTGGTCATATGCATATTTCTCCAAAATCGGTTCGAACATGAATATGTTTAAAATCGATAGATGTTGGAATTAATTGGAATTTTATGATGAACTCGATCTGGAAGGTATTCTGTCTGGAAAACTACATGATTTTAGGAAGTTATCTGCTCAGAACCCTGTAGCTAACAGCAGTAGATGTTAGCCTTGGTGCACCATGATCTGAACCTCAGCTAGCAGGGGTGGTGCTAGCCCCGTGTGCAGGCCACCACACGCGGAGTCTGTTTATTTTCGCAAGCTGAAAGCTTTGCGTCTGTAGTGATTTTCCCCCGCGAGCTGTGTGCTCTGCGTCTGTGTTCCAATTGGTTCTGTTTAGATGCGTTCGGTGTATTTTGAAAAAGAGTTTGTTTAAAATCTGTTTCATATGGTTTATATCTGGATATATATATATATGTAAACCTATTTGATTTATGATTATTTTCAAAAGGGTCGGTGTGCTTATTCACTGAGTATTCGACTCATTTTTTTTTATATATATATTTTCAGAGAGCAGTAGGGACTCTAGCCTGCCCCCAGCCGCTTTCTAGTGACCGACCCCTTGAGACGTCCTTTGGCGAGTCTGCGGAGCTCCTGTGGGTGTATTTAGATTTTATATGTATTTTGTCTGAAATTTTTGTAAAACCTTGTAAATGTTGCTCCACTGAATCGTAGTTAGGGCATCCTCATACCCCAGATGTTTTCCTTTGGTCTGATTGTACCCCTATTGGGATATACTGTACTGGCTGAGCGTTTGTAGAAATTTCGGGAGGTCTACATTATAGAGGAGACTCTGCCGAAATTTCTACAAATGCCCTTCAAAGAAAAGATTGCATGTTTCATATGATTCAAATCAATGCCATAAGTATTTCCTCTATATAATTTCCGCTTCCGCGCATGTGTACTTAAAATTTGGGGTGTGACAGTTTGGTATCAGAGCTTAGGTCTTTCTATGGTCCTGTGGAGCAAGAGTTTTCAGTGGAATCTCACTTATGGTTATGAACCCGGGCGTAACTATACTTGAGATGTCATTGAAAACCTTATAGGGTATTCTAAGTCATTCCTTTGCGTCTATTGCCTTGTTATATGCTATTTCCAATTTGGACAATGATTTGAATTATGTTCATATTCTTTTGTAGTGTGTGGAGATGCCTCCCAAAGTTCGTTCGGTTAACAGATTAGCAGCCGTGGATGAGGCTGTAGATGAGGCTTCTGCAAGTGCCTCAGCCCAACAAACTACTCCACCTGTCAGAGGCCGTGGTCGAGGTCGGGGTAGGGGTCGAGGAACTATTCGGCCCCCTAGACAGGCCTCACCTGCGGATAGGGCAGAGCCTCCACAGCCTGTGGAGGAATTTGCACCACCCGTTCAGCCACGACCGGCCGGGCCTCGGGTGATGAGGGAAGAGAGAGAGGTCCCAGTAACCCTCTCCCAGTTCTTAAAATTGAAGCCTCCCACTTATTCGGGGACAGAAAGTCAGGAGGATCCCCAGTTGTTCATTGATGGCATTGAGAAGATATGCCGAGCTCTGAGTTGCTCAAGTGCAAAATCCGCTGAGTTTGCCGGGTTTCAGTTACAAGATGCGGCTTATGTGTGGTATCAGACTTTACTGGGGGAAAGGCCGATAGGAGCTCCTCTGATGTTATGGGAAGAGTTTAGGGGACTCTTTATGGATCGCTTCTTGCCACAGAGTGTCCGGGATGCTAGGGCCAGAGAATTCGAGGGTCTTAAATTACTTCCAAGCATGAGCGTTTCTGATTATGACATCCGGTTCACCCAGTTGTCTCGCTATGCCCCGCACCTAGTCCCTACTGAGAGGGATAGGATCAAGCGGTTTGTGAATAGGCTACCTCGCATGTTGTATAGGGTGATTGCGCCACAGATGAATCTCTTTCCTTCATACTCAGCTGCGGTGGATTGTGTACGCATGATAGAGATGAGAGATAGGGAGGAGGACACTGCTCAGAGAAAAAGGAAGCGTGAGGGTGATGGGAGACAGGGAGGTAGTTCCTTTGTAGCTGGACCTTCTTATGGTCCTAGGCCTCAGAGTTATCAGAGATTCACTCCAGCTTTTACGGGGCCTCCGACCTCTTTTTCCATTGGTACTGACCGGCCCAGAGCATCTTTCCGAGGGGTTAGCACGATGTCTACCCCAGTTACTGCTCCATCCCGCCAGTCTAGAGGTCCCTGTTCCCTTTGTGGGAAGATACACTCAGGCACTTGCTACAGAGAGACGGGAGCATGTTTCCGTTGTGGGCAGATGGGACATTTGGTGAGAGACTGTCCTCAGCGCTACCCTGAGTCGAGTCAGGCTTCAGTTCGACCTGCCAGGCAATTTTCAACGGGGACTCCATCTACTGGTGTAGCTACGGTTCAGAGTGGTCGAGGTAGTAGCAGTAGGACCGTAGTGGGCAGAGGACAGGCGACTGCAGGACGAGGTCAGGCTCGGGTTTTTGCCCTAAATAGACAAGACGCACAAGCTTCAAATGCCGTGGTGACAGGTACACTTACGGTTTGTTCACATGCTGCTTATTCCTTATTTGATCCTGGTTCTACGCATTCTTATATATCTCCTTATTTTGCAAAGAAGATTGGTAAGAATTCTGAAAAGTTAGAGTGCCCGTTGCTTGTGGCAACCCCAGTGGGGGAATCTGTAGAGGTAGATCGGGTATATAAGGCGTGTGTAATTGCACTGGCTGATTGTGAGACGTTGGTTGACTTGATAGTGCTTTCAATAGTGGAGTTCGATGTAATACTCGGAATGGATTAGTTAGCGTCTTGCTATGCAGTGGTGGATTGTCATCTTAAGCAAGTGAGATGTAAGTTTCCTGAAAAATCATCCTTTGTCATTCAAGGTGACCGAAGTGAGGCACCAAACAATTTAATCTCTGCGATAGAAGCTCAAAGGCTCTTAAAGAAGGGGTATCAAGGATATTTGGCGATGGTTCGGGATCTGGAAGTACAAGTCCCAGTATTGGAACAGGTTCCTGTGGTAAAAGAATTCTCTGATATTTTTCCTGAGGAATTACCAGGATTGCCTCCTGATAGGGACATTGAGTTTTGTATTGATGTGTTACCAGGCACTCAGCCTATATCTATTCCCCCCTATCGAATGGCACCTCTGGAGCTTGGTGAACTAAAGAATCAATTGCAAGATCTGTTGGATAAGGGTTTTATTCGCCCTAGTACATCTCCTTGGGGCGCACCAGTCCTTTTTGTTAAGAAGAAGGATGGTTCTCTTCGTCTATGTGTGGATTATAGACAGTTGAATAAAGTGACAGTGAAGAATAGGTACCCTTTGCCTCGTATAGATGACCTATTTGACCAATTGCAGGGGGCTCAATACTTCTCCAAGATTGATTTACGATCCGGTTATCATCAGCTGCGAATCAGAAGGGAAGATATCTCAAAAACTGCTTTTAGAACCCGGTATGGTCACTATGAATTTCTAGTGATGCCATTTGGGTTAACCAATGCCCCGGCTGCCTTTATGGACTTGATGAATCGAGTGTTTAAGCCATTTCTGGATCGATTTGTTATCGTGTTCATAGATGACATTTTGATTTATTCTAAGGGTTATGAAGAGCATGAACAACATCTGAGAATGGCATTACAAGTATTACGGGAACATCAACTGTATGCGAAACTTTCTAAATGCCAGTTTTGGCTAGAAAGAATTGCCTTTTTGGGCCATGTAATCTCGAGGGACGGGGTGCAAGTTGATCCTAGTAAAGTGGAATCAGTTCAAAACTGGCCGAGGCCTACTACCGTTACCGAGATTCGCAATTTCTTGGGCTTGGCAGGCTATTATCGTCGGTTTGTTAAAGACTTTTCTAAGATAGCTGCCCCACTGACAAAACTAACCCAGAAAAATGTGAAATTTCAGTGGTCTGAGCTATGTGAAGAAGGGTTTCAGAAATTGAAGGATTGTCTGACTTCTGCACCAGTTTTGGCATTACCCTCAGGATCGGGAGGTTATGTGGTGTATTGTGATGCTTCTGGGATTGGTCTGGGATGTGTATTGATGCAACATGGTCATGTGATTGCTTATGCCTCTAGACAACTCAAGAAGCACGAACAGAATTACCCAACCCATGACTTAGAAATGGCGGCAGTGGTTTTCGCCCTCAAAATCTGGAGACACTATTTGTATGGGGAGACATGTGAGATTTATACAGATCATAAAAGCCTTAAATACATTTTTCAACAACGGGATCTGAATCTGAGGCAAAGAAGGTGGATGGAACTACTCAAGGATTATGATTGTACCATTTTATACCATCCAGGTAAGGCGAATGTAGTCGCAGATGCTCTGAGTAGGAAATCTATGGGGAGCTTGAGCCATATTGCGGAGATACGGAGACCACTAATTTTTGAGCTGCATGAGATTGAGCGTTCAGGAATCCAATTGGAGATTAGAGAGCCAGGAATGTTATTGGCTCATGTGCAGCTTCATTCATCCTTGTTTGAGAGGTTGAAAAGTGCCCAAGCCAGGGATGCACATATTGGGAAATTGGTAGAGGATGTCAAAGGTGGAAGGAAAAATGCGTTCATTTTAGATTCAAACGGTGTTTTGTGGTTCGGTACTCGATTATGTGTGCCAAATGTGGATGAATTAAAGAGGGAACTTATGGAAGAAGCTCATTGTTCTCGGTATACGATCCATCCCGGTTCTACCAAGATGTACCAAGATTTAAAGCAAGTATACTGGTGGGAAGGTATGAAGAGAGACATAGCACATTTTGTTTCCCATTGTTTGGCATGTCAACAAGTTAAGGCCGAACATCAGAAACCTGCAGGGCTACATCAACGGCTCGAAATACCCGAGTGGAAGTGGGAGAGAATCACTATGGACTTTGTAACAGGCTTACCTCGAACAGTAAGGAGTTATGATTCCATTTGGGTGATTGTGGACAGACTTACTAAGACAGCTCATTTTCTCCCTGTGAAGACAACCTATAATGTGGCAAAGTATGCACAGCTTTATCTAAATGAGATAGTAAAGCTTCATGGTATACCAGTGTCTATAATTTCTGATCGAGGACCCCAATTCACTTCTAAGTTTTGGAGAGCCTTTCAAGAGGCTATGGGTACCTGATTAGATCTTAGCACTGCCTTCCATCCTCAGACTGATGGGCAATCTGAGAGGACTGTGCAAATAATAGAAGATATGCTAAGATTGTGCGTTATGGATTTTGGTGGTAGCTGGGATAATTATTTATCATTGGTGGAATTTGCTTATAATAATAGTTATCAAGCTAGCATACAGATGGCACCATTCGAGGCATTATATGGGAGACGGTGCAGATCTCCAATTGGATGGTTTGAAACTGGAGAAGTTAAATCATTAGGACCTGAATTGGTGCAAGATGCCTTGGAAAAGGTGAAAGTAATCAAGGAGAGATTGGTAGCAGCTCAGAGCAGGCAAAAGGCGTATGTGGACCATCGACGCCGTGATTTGGAGTTTATGATTGGAGATTATGTGTTTCTCAGGGTGTCACCTATGAAAGGTGTGATGAGGTTTGGGAAGAAAGGAAAGTTGACCCCGAGGTATGTGGGACCATTTGAAATCTTGGAACGAGTTGGGGCTGTAGCTTATCGGTTAGCATTGCCACCGGAATTATCTAATATTCACCCAGTATTTCATGTTTCAATGTTAAGGAAATATCTACTTGATCCTTCTCATGTGTTACAGAACCAAGATGTTTCTTTAGGTGAAGATTTAGCTTATGAAGAAGTTCCTGTTGCAATTCTGGATAGACAAACGAAAAAGCTACGTTCTAAGGAAATTGTGTCAGTGAAAGTTCTGTGGCGTCACCATACACCAGAGGAAGCTACATGGGAAATGGAAAGCGAAATGCATGCAAAATATCCCTATTTATTTGAGAACTAAGGTTAGTATGTATATGTATATATAAATTCGGGGACCGAATTTCTTTAAGGGGGAGAGATTGTGAGAACCCGACGAGTTGCATGAAACAAAAGAAAATGCCAGACGTGATGCATGAAGGAAAACCGACGTGAAGAAGCCATGCAAAGTTTGACTTTTCCATGCTAAAACAGGCAGCTGCCACGTGGGAATTTTGCTCTTCCAGAAATTACATATGTGCCCCTCATCTCCTTCTTCCTTCAGCTAGTTCTTCGGTCATTTCCCATCCAAAGTTTCTGCAGTGTATATCCTCCAGCGCAGCATCCCTGAACCGCCAGAAAATCACATCATCCTCCCCTGTTTTCGCTGGACGCTGGCTTCTCTGATTCTTCGAACTGCTGCATAATGGTTTGGCTGTTTCTTCATGCTGTAAACCTGCTCCAGAACTGCTGCTTCATCTAGTCGCATGAAGCTCCCTGCTGAACGAAGGCTAGGTGGACCACAAAAAAACTGTAAATTCTTGCTCTCTGTTCAGCGCTGTATTGCCTCTGTTCAGCGTTTCTTTTGCTCTGTTTTAGCGTTGATATTGCTTGAATTTCAGCTGTAGCTTCTCCTTGAATTGATGCTGTTCTGTTGCTGTTTTGGGTGAGGTTGTTGCTGCTGTTTTGAGGTGAGACCACGCCAGAAATTCTGCTTCTTCTCCTCTGTTTCGCACCATGGTTGGCTAATCCAGTTTTCACCTTCTACTGCAGTTTTTCCTCCTCTGTTTCAGCGCTGTTTTGGTTCGAAAATTAAGCTGAAAGTTGCTCCCTGAGTTGCTAAATTCCAGCGCTGGTTCTGCTGTGCGTAATGCTCCTGCTGGACCCTTTTTCAGCGCCTCATCTCCCTTGGTGTTACTGAACAGCGTCTCATCCCAACACCACTTCCACTTCATTTCTGGTTTGCTTCTAATTGCTAATTGCTTTCCTTCGTTTAAGCTAATTTAGTGGCTGTATGGGACTAGTGTTTAGGCGAAACAATTCTGTTGCATGTGTGCTTCTTTGACTTCAAATTCTGGTGCTTCTCTTCCCTGTAGATTAACACTGTAATCTGTCCTGTGCTGTGGCAGTTTGAAGGGAAGTCTTGTACCGAAAAAAAAAATAATAAAAAAAAAAATGAAATGAGGCAGGAAGATGATCTGAGTTAGATAAAAATTCCAATTTTTAATTATGTTAATTGTGCATATTTAAATACATACTTATTTTCATTAAGGGATAGGAAGCACAAAAATATGTATATGGAATTTACCTTACGAGTTGGAAGGCGTGAAATTAGTAGAGGAACAAATTCTAACTTTTGATAAGTCTGAGTCCCGTATAAAATTAATTGGGGTGATTCAGTTTCTAAACTCTGGTGAACTGGTATTGTAGGAGATTCTGAAGGTTGAGGTGTAGACGAGGAACGGGTCGGGGAAATTTCTGTGGTATCTCGGAAGGTGAGTAAGTATGCGGACCAAAGACTCAAATTTCTTGTTTCGATACTAAGTTTCCTTGTAGTGTTTCAACAATCTGATTATTTATTTATAGAAATATATATATTTCAATGCTTGGTCATATGCATATTTCTCCAAAATCGGTTCGAACATGAATATGTTTAAAATCGATAGATGTTGGAATTAATTGGAATTTTATGATGAACTCGATCTGGAAGGTATTCTGTCTGGAAAACTACATGATTTTAGGAAGTTATCTGCTCAGAACCCTGTAGCTAACAGCAGTAGATGTTAGCCTTGGTGCACCATGATCTGAACCTCAGCTAGCAGGGGTGGTGCTAGCCCCGTGTGCAGGCCACCACACGCGGAGTCTGTTTATTTTCGCAAGCTGAAAGCTTTGCGTCTGTAGTGATTTTCCCCCGCGAGCTGTGTGCTCTGCGTCTGTGTTCCAATTGGTTCTGTTTAGATGCGTTCGGTGTATTTTGAAAAAGAGTTTGTTTAAAATCTGTTTCATATGGTTTATATCTGGATATATATATATATGTAAACCTATTTGATTTATGATTATTTTCAAAAGGGTCGGTGTGCTTATTCACTGAGTATTCGACTCATTTTTTTTTATATATATATTTTCAGAGAGCAGTAGGGACTCTAGCCTGCCCCCAGCCGCTTTCTAGTGACCGACCCCTTGAGACGTCCTTTGGCGAGTCTGCGGAGCTCCTGTGGGTGTATTTAGATTTTATATGTATTTTGTCTGAAATTTTTGTAAAACCTTGTAAATGTTGCTCCACTGAATCGTAGTTAGGGCATCCTCATACCCCAGATGTTTTCCTTTGGTCTGATTGTACCCCTATTGGGATATACTGTACTGGCTGAGCGTTTGTAGAAATTTCGGGAGGTCTACATTATAGAGGAGACTCTGCCGAAATTTCTACAAATGCCCTTCAAAGAAAAGATTGCATGTTTCATATGATTCAAATCAATGCCATAAGTATTTCCTCTATATAATTTCCGCTTCCGCGCATGTGTACTTAAAATTTGGGGTGTGACAATTACATTCAGTATCTTAAGTTACTGATAATTTTAAACGTTCAGAATAATTCATAATTTCATGTATAATATTCTTATTGCCAATACTTATAATCAAGAGCAAATTGTACTTAATTATTCACTCTGATTTTTTTTCCTAATTATAATTTCTCTTCCAAACAAGTAATTTTTGCCATTGCCGTCATAATTTATTTCTTTTATTTCAAACTGCACCACCATTTAATTAAATTGGTAGTCATCTTTAGTTGATGTCAGTTGGGGAAGGAGGAATTGCACTACTCATCCTTACACTTGCCCCCAGTTGCATATTTTTTCAGTTGAGGCAGAGGTTACTTTATTTATTTTGTCCCTCAACTAATGAATTGATTTACTTTGTTATATTTTATGTTGATGAAGCAGTATGTGAAAAAAAAAATGCCTCCTTACTTCACTTCCCAATTCAACGAAAAGGGAAAAACTCCGGGGAATATCTTCGGGGAAGAGCACAAGGAGCTCATCCACAAGAGTAACAAGTGGGTGAGGGAGGCGTCTGGAAATTACATTGTTGCCGCTACGCTTATTGCGGGTGCTACCTTTTCCACATGTAACCAAATCCCTGGGGGCTATAATGCCGAAAACGGCACACCAATTGTAGGATTCCATCCTATGTTTAATATGTTTGCTATCACTGCTCTGATTTCCTTTTGCTTGTCCATCACTGCCTTGGCTGCCTTTCTCGCCATTTATAGTTCTCGAAATGATCAAGCAAGATATTACCGTAGAACTTTGCCATTGCAGCTTTGTTTCGGCTCATCCTCGATCTATTTCTCCGTTATCTCAATGTTGGTTTCTTTCTGTGTTGCACATTCTTTTGAAATTGACCCCAGAAACAAGTATAAAATTATCCCAGTGTACGGCACTTGCCTTTTTACGGCTTTCTTCTTTTACGCAGCAACACAATTTCCACTCCACGCGGCCCTTTTCAGAGCCAGTTTTTATGTTCCGCACCCAAGGCCAATATATGTGGAAGAACAAGACATTGTACAAGCTTAGCATGCGTGTTCAATTATTCCAATTCTTAATTTGTTGTTAATTCCTTTAATTTGCTTTGTATACTATGTACCTTTGAGTTTGATGGATTACACTAAAATCTTATTTTAGTCCCTCACAGTTAGAATATTTTTTAATTTGGTCCATACAAAGTAAACTGTTATCAATGTATCACATCCTTCCATCAGTTTAATGTTAATAAAATTAAAAGATATCAATGACATGTAATATATTCTTTTTAACATGTCACCACTTAGTCGACGTTATATAATACATCCTTTTTACAATTGGCATTTATGTCCCACATTAAACCAAACAACATAGTTTTGATACTCAAAACTAAGAACCTGTTAGTGATTTACAAACAAGAAAGTTAAAGATTTGATTTTTATTTTAATGGCTGAAGAAGGAGAAAGAAAGGAAAGGGGAGAAAGAAGAAGAAGAAGATCAAGGATTAATGGTTTGTTTGTCCTAGCTTTTGGAAGGGTAGAACCTATTTATTTTCCAAAAAAAAAAAACTTATTTTTTTAAAAAAAGAAGTGTTTGATCAAGCTTGGTAGAAGATGTAATTTATCAGCTATAAGAATAAAGTAGAAAAATAGCTTGGAAATAGAAGTAAAAACAGAAAATTATTTAACAAAAGCATCTCTTCTCAAAGTAATTAACTACCATAATTATTTCTTAACTTTTTTATCTACCTCTTAAATATATGTCTTTTTAAGTAATTTGATAGTAAAAATCATTTCTTTTAAAAAAATTTGTCTAACACAATAATAATAATAAAAATGTTCATCAAATTGTTTTATTAAATACAAATTGCTTATTTTTCCCTATGTTTTTTACAGAACTCCATTTTAAAAGAAACAATATCAAACATTAATCCCAAAGGAGGCGCCACCCCCCCCCCCGGCCCAAAAAAAAAAGAACTATATATGTTTGATGTGTGTAACAAAAATGCCAATTATTAAAAAAAAATAATGATGACTATCGATCATGGGTCAAAATAATTTGTTGCAATGGTTCCTGATAAGCAACAGGTTGAAGACCCCTGCTCGGGTAGATAAGCTGAAGTTTGATTCTCCAGGGGCGTTTATCGGGGTAGAGGTTGGGCATTCAGAGACGCATCAGATTTAGATCCATGATGCTCCAGTCAGATTCCATAGTACCTTAGGTTGATGCTTCTTTCTTCCTCTTGATGCTTAATTTGCGCTTATCTAATTAATTAAATGTGTACATAATATAACATATTTATGGCTTTATTTGATGTTTTTTGTCAAGCGTCCATAAGGAAGAAAAAAGAGAGACACGTATGGGTTGCCCAGATCATGAAGGCACTTGTAGAACAAGATACCTTGGTATGATCACAGGCGAGCTGAGATGGAACTGCGAGAAATGAGAGCATAGAGTGTGATGATGATCAGTTGAAGTTTATTCATCCAATTAACAACGAGAGTGTGAATGAAGGAAATCAGAAAGTAATTAACCAATGTTAAAAAAAGAATTAATGGATCAAATTAAAGAAGCTCAGACCATTTTTTAAAAAAAGAATTGCTTCGTAGAAAAGAATAATCACGGAGGTACGTACTTGGCAGGTAAAGAGAAAACACGGACAGCGTTGTTAGCAGCAGCTAAATATGGTCTGATTGAGCTGGTAAAGAAAAACCTAGAAAACAAGCCTATTGATATCATCGATAAAACCAAAGACAACAAGAATATAGTGCTTGTGGCAGTAGAAGAAAGACAATCCAGAATATTGACGGAACTGATGAAACAGCATCGCTAGCTTTGGAATGAGGAGCTGCTGATGAATGCAGCGGATGACCACGGAAATAGTGCATTGCACTTGGGCAGCAATGCTATCAGGACAAACAACCTGCGAAAGTAAATCTGCTATGCACATGCAATGGGAACTAGAGATATGAAATTATACGTAATTAATTTGAGTTTGAATTTTGTTCCCATTTAACATTGATTCTACTGATCAGAATCCTAGACATAAAATTTTATTTAATCTCACAAATGAAATCTCTAATACTAACAGTTAAAATTTACAATTTGATCTAGCAAAAAGGTAAGTATTCAAGAGTTAAGTTGTCATATAATGTGACATTTTTATCTGTTAATTTACTTTTAATTAAAAGTAATCATTGAGATACAACTAAAATGATTGTCATCCAATATCCTCATATATGCAGAGATCCATCCTCAATCCACGTACTACTAGGTCAAGAGCAATTAATTTTGATTATTTTTATATATGTTAAAGCAGGATGTTAGAAAAATCATGCCTCCGGGCATCACTGATCGTAGAAACGAGGACGATAAAACTCCATGAATGATCTTCACGAAACAACACAAAGATCTGCCCACAGAAAGTAACCAGGGGCTGAAGGACTAGTCTGCGGCCTCCATCATTGCTTCCACAGTAGTCATAAGTGTTACCTTTAGCACTTGCTACCAATTTCCTGAAGGCTATAACCAAAATGGGAAACCAATCTTGATAGGCCATCATACATTCGACATATTTTCTATCGCGGTGCTCTTTGCATTCTCCTTTTCTATATATTACTGCTTTTGCAGCTTTCCTGGCCGTCTATAGTTCTCAAAAACGACGAAAACATTATCTTAGGGACCTCCCATTGAAGCTTCTGAATGGCTTAGCCTCCCTCTGTGTGTCCATGTTCTCCGCCGTGCTTGCCTTCTTCTCTGCACATTCCTATGAAGTTCATCACAAAAAAATGCGTAAGCTGTAGTTTCTAAAGGAAATTTTGGAGATCCAGGTACTTACCTACTTGCAGTGAAAATGGATTCGCTCAAAAGTCCTGTCCACATGATTCCAATTGGAATCACCAGAGGAACTCTAATCCATCTTGCACATTAGATAGCACCATACCAGAGAGGCGTCTACCAATTTGGTTCTCTATTCTGTGTCTGAGTCTGAAGAATTTTTTTCCTGTGTTCTTCAAAGAAGTTTTTGGAAGGGAAGAAGAGGATGACCAGTTACTGAAACAAAAAAAAAAAAAAAGAATGATCGTTGCCACTCATGCACGATCAATTCCCACACCGTAAGTTTCTCTAATTAGTTTAATTAAAAAAATCCCATTAAATAAAAACCGACAACCCATTTAATTTTTTAATTTCAATTCATATCTAATAAATAATAAATAAATAAATAAATAAATAATTAATTAATTAATTAATTTTTTCTATTAGATTATTGCGTTAGATCATGGTTCAGCCTGTTAAAGGTATCTCATTTTTTAACATCTCCCATTTGCACTTAATGGAATAATTAACACAAAACTCTTCACTCCTTTTAAACTTCCATATTAAGTGCTGATTGCTCGGCCACAATTTTTGGAATCTCTTACATTAAAATTTTTTTTATAGGACTAATACAAGAGACATATTCCTTAGGTGTACATTAAATGTTTATTTATGTGTTTTGGATATTCTAAATTCACCTATATATATGATATTATATACTCATAGCAAATCTAATCCCTCTCAAGTTTAATTTTGACTTAGATTATTTTTCTTATATATATAGTATCTAGACTTATGATATTACTAAAAAAAAATTTCATAATAGGCATGCCTCATGTGCTAGCATATTTGTATATATGTTAGATAATCTTTTTTTTTACTTCATACCACTTAGTTTAGAATTAGTTACTTTTTTAATAATATTCGTTTAAATCAAATTATTATAACTATAAGATGTATGTTAAAATAGTAAACACTAACTTATCATCTCATAATATTGGCAAAATTATAAAGGAACCTATAAAATAATTTATTTCTTATAGAACTCACGTAGCAATGAATTTGAGATTTTTTTCACTTACCTCCCAATTGTAATTTTTAAACATATGCAATATAAATTATGTGTTATTGTATTTCTCTTATTTAATAAAAGCGCATGTCAATTTGATTTTGTCGCCATCACAACCTGATGAGACGGATATTGTATTCCCATTACTTAGGCCCTTCTTCTCCAAAGTAAAACGATTAGAATATGTTTTTTCCTATAGATGAAGTAGCAAATTAGGGTATGGTAATGCAAGGTACATTTAGACACGAAGGGAATATTATATACATAAAGAGGCGGATTCTACATAAAAACAGACTAACTACTTTCTTAACAGCGTTTATGGTTTACATGTTTAATAATTCTTGTTGTCACATCCCACAATTTAAGTACTCTGATGCAAAAGCGGAAATATAAAGAAAATACTTATGGGCATCAATTTGAATCATATAAAACATATAAGCTTTTCTTTAAAGGATATTTGTAGAAATTTCGGCAGAGTCTCCTCTATAAAGTAGACCTCTCGATATTTCTACAAATTGTCAGCCAGCACAATACAATACGTCCCAAAAGGGCGAACTCATATCCAATCAGACCAAAAGAAATATCTGGGGTGTGGGGATGCCTAACTATGATTTAGTGGAGCTAACTTTACAAAGTTTTACAAAGTTTCAAACAAAATACATATACAATCAAAATACACCCACATGAGCAACTGCAGGCTCGTCAAAAGAAGTCTCAAGAGATCGACCACTAGAAGGCGGCTGGGGGTAGATTAGGGTCCCTACTGCTCTCTGTAAAAATATATATAAAAAAAATGAGTTGAATACTCAATGAATAAGCAATACCGACCCTTTTTAAAATAAAGGTAGGGTCACAAATATATGGGTACATATTTATAGATATATCGCGTAAAACATGTTTTATGCAAACTCTTTCGTACAAATGTACTGAAAGTATCTAAGTAGAACCAATTTAAACAGACGCAGAGTACACAACTCGCAGGAAAAAATCACTACAGACGCATAGCATTCAGCTTGCGGAAGTTAACATAAGTTCGCATGTGGTGGCCTACACACGGGGCTAGCACCGCCCCTACTAGCTGAAGTACAGATCATGGTGCACCAGGGCTAACATCCACTGCTGTTAGCTACAGGGTTCTGAGCAGATAACTTCCTAAAATCATGTAATTTTCATTTAACATCTCAGACAGAATACCTTCCAGATCAATTTCATAGTAAATTTTCGGATAATTCGAACGTCTATCGATTTAAAAAAATTCCCATTCGAACTGATTTTTGGTAAATATATATATGACAAAATATTGAAATGTGTATCTCTATAAATAGATAATCAAAATTTTAAAACACTACAAGGAAACTTAGGAACAGAAAGAAGAATTTCCTGAGTCTCACGGTCCGCATTACTTACTCACTTTCCAAGATTTTTATAGAGACTTCCTGACCCCTTTCTCAATTATGCCTCAACCTTCAGAATTTCCTACAATACCCGTTCATTAGATTTTTAGAGGAGGCATCATTCCACTGATCCCATACAGAACTTATCTGATTTTAAAAATAATTATTTCGCTACTAATTTTTACGCCTTCCAACTTGTACAATATATACCATATACCTATATTGTACTTTCTTTTCCTTGGTTCCACTTAGGAGCTAAACCCAAATTCAAAAACTAAAGGAAATGCATACCATCTTTAATCTGCAGCCACACTTTAAAGGGAAGTTTATTCTGCATAATTATAATTTAACAAGTAAGAAAAGAGCACAGTGAGGGTTGGTCTTTAATTAAAATAGGTATATATATATATGCAGAATTTTTGGGAGGAATTTACGTATAGGAGAGTGGACATACAATTCAGTATGAATGAAGTCAGAATTTTTTTTCAACCAGAATCATCTTCCTGCATCACTTTTCCTTCTGCGCAGGACCTCCCCCTAACTGGCCTTTACATAATACATATCACAGTATTGATAAACAGAGGAGGGAAAACGCCAATCATTGGAATTAAAAAAAAAAACAGCACATGCAACAGGATTTTCAAGCCTAAAGAGACCTAGATGGCGTTACTTCACCAGCCACACACAGCCACAAACTCAGCTTAAATGAGGAGCAAGCAAAGAGCAACAATATCGAACCAGAAAAGAGACAAGGCAGTGCTGAACAAGGGGAGAAGGCGCTGTGCAGAGGAGTCCAGTAGAACCAATACATACGGCAGAACTTGCAGCTTAGGGAAGGAATTTTTCTGGTGTGCTCTCAGCCAAAACCAACAGCAAAACTTAGCAAAATTCAAGGAGCAATTCAGCCACTAAAATTCGAACCAGAACCAACACTGAACAGGGGCAACAAGTAACGCTAAACAGAGGAAAATAAACTGCAGTATTTGATCAGTACCAGCTTCGTTCAGCAGGGAGCTTCTATGCGACTTGAAGGAAGCACTCAACTGAAGCAATTTCACAGCGTGAAGAAATAGAAACCAGCGTCCAGCAACTCGAAGAAGCAGAGAAACCAACGTCCAGCAGAACAAGGGATGGGAATGCAGAATTCTGTCAGTTCGGTTATTGCTTTGTTGGAAGGATATATGTTGCAGAATTCTGGATGAGCAATGACCGAAAAACCAGCTGAAAGAAAAGGAGAGGAGGGGTACATACGTAAAATTGCAGAGGGGAAGAAACTGGTGCGTGGCAGCTGCAAAATCTGCATGGAAAAGTCAAACTTCATTCTATCTCCTCCTTCAGCTCCATGCACGTCGGGTTTTACACTTGTAGCAAACAAAAGAACCCCTTTCCACAATAATGATAACATTATTTTTCATTAATTGCTAACTTAATTTCTTAATTCGTTATCACACAAGAAAAAAGGAACCGCCATGCTAGATAATTAACATAATATAAATAATGAAACTTTAACTCTGAAGCATTACCAAAGAAAAGGAGAAATACAACTAAAAGTAGTCAAATCATTTACATCACCTCTATCTGTTCTTTCAAATAAAACAACTCCATACAGTCAATTTTAGCAATAAAATCAAAACATGTGATGAAAACAAATGTGTTCAAAGAAAGCTAGGCTCAAACGTTGTTAACATTCTTGTCTATATATATTCTTTCTTAAGTCTCTAGTTTAGCATCTTCATCTTCCTAAGGCATTGGAAGTTACAGACTATGTAATGTTTAACAATTGATACAAGTTAGATAATTGTACATGCTTGCTAATCAGTAGTACAGATATAAAAGAGAACGCAACCCAAGTTAAACCCACCTAGAATGAATGATCTTTGTATTTTCCCTTCAATGGAGCTCTAACATATGGAGATTTCAAGAAGGGTGTTCACATGGCCTACTGTTGGACTAGCAAGGTCTATCGAGTCTTCTCTAACTAGATTATACTGAGCTAAAATAAATTTAAGGTTGAATCAAGCTGAGCCACAACACCAGGTCGGATTGGTCTTATTGGCTACATATTGCCCTCAAATGCCATGTCAACTGTCACATGGCCACATAAAATTTGATATGACATTTTTCTTTTGTAATCGAATGGATTCACTAATTGAAAGTTCAGAGCAATTAATTGTCAAATTGAAAACATTAGAAATTTTTTTATACATGACTCAAAATTTAAAATAAAATTATGTACAGCTTGAACTGAAGATTTTAGGTTGATACGAAGCCCACCACTAAAATTCTTTAACATTTGCGATTGTTTTGATCCATCTTAGTTTTAGCCCTGCGACATTTTAAATACATTTTTTTTCTTTTTGAGTACATTGCATCCATGTCTTGCAAAGATTTGCATCCTAGTTTTCGAGTTTAAATATCAAAGACACTTAGGAGTTGACACAGAAAACTAAGAATAGAAATGAAAATAAAATAAAAAAGGAATTTTATAGCTAAAAAATAACTCTCATATCTTTACTGAAAAGAATTAAAAAAAAATTAATTATTATTAGATAATAATTATAAAAACATAATAAATATATCCAAAATTTTTAGTTCTATTTCATTTTTATAATAATACCAAACATGCCTCATGAGTCCTACACAAATGAAAAAACAAAAGATAGATATGCTGCTTGCACGCAAGGAAGGTATATGATCCAATCCTCGACTACTTGTGGCTTTATTTATTTATTTATTTTTGTTACTGCTAGTAACTTTCTTTTGCAAAAGTAGAAGTTAAATTCCAGCTTAAATTGTATTATTAATTGTAAAGGATGAGCTTTTGTCACTTCACATTACAAGTCTGCCGGGACAAAGAAACCAAGAAGATTATTTTATAATAATTCATTGGGCAAAAGGGTATTAACGGTTATGAAAGTTGGAGTTATAGAGTATTTATATATTAGTTTCCAACTGTAATCTTTCAGGAGGAGCCCCCAGGGGGATTCACCGAACAAAAGAAGCTGGGAATGTGGAAAATGATACCAGTAAAGAAAAAAAAAACATTAATTGCATTACACGAAAGGAAGACAAAATATTAAAGAAACCAATAAAGTATCCATGGCCAATGGAGAGTAGGTACGAAAGCCTTTTGAAACCGTATCATATGATTAGTAGGCGCATTATTTTGTTATTCACACACCATCGATGCGAGTACTTTTTGTGAAAACTAACGGTTTTGATATTTTTTAAATGTTCCAGTTTGATGTTTAATTGTATATGTAGTAAAATGTTTTAGTTTATGAATCTCAGGTTGTCTGATTCATAAATAGAGTAAATTTTCTTCTTCTAAAAAAAATCTAAATTACATGACTCTTTCTTTTATATTAACAAGTTACACTTCTTTTTCTTAATTTTAAAAAATACGTTATTTTGACTTTTTTTAAATAAAAGAGAATTTATAATTACACTTGTTTTAATTAAAATATTTATATATTTATTATTTTTATAATATGGTAAGTATTAAATATATATTAGATCAATATAATATAAAACAATTATTTTTTGAAAAATCAAAATAAATTAAATTTATTGTTGCAATACAAAATAAATAACATTGAAATAAAAATTTAAAAAATATATTTTTAATAAAAAAAATCAAGATTAGCCATAGAGTATTTTGGTTATTTTATAATTTTAAAAGAAGTAGGAGAAAAAAAAAAGGAGTGATTCGTCCAAAATGAAAAGCATGGGGCCTATACCCATGTGCTTGATCCTGAAATTAAAGTTCACGGTAATTTCTTTTTTTTTTTTTCTTAATCTTTCCATTGCATGTCTATATAAATTCCACCATCTTTTGCTTCTTGCTGATTTGTTTTATTTGATCTGTGTTAAGAGGGATGTGAAGTTGAAGAAGGTGAAGATGATCCAGAATCGCAGAATCCATTGAAGGGGCCAAGTAACTAGGTTAAATTATTTTAAGGAATGAAAATATGATATCTACTTAGACAAATAAATCTTTCAAATTTCTTTCTACTTTGACAACCGGATAAGATGAACATTATATCTCCAAAGTAAAAGGATTAGACTATGTTTCTCCTATAGATGATGAATATATAAAAAACGCACTAGTAACTACTTTATTAAAAACGATTATGGTATATTTGTTTAATAAATCTTCTAGCAAACAAAAGAACCCATTTCCAAATTAAAAAATTATATTATTTTCTTATTGATTGCTGATTTAATTTCTTAATTAGTTATCACTTATATAATTAATGTTTATGCGCGGGTATAAAACGACACACTGCTTACTGCGCCTATATGATCATACATAACCATCTAACTATATCAAAGAGAGATATGGAAGAAATCTAGATTGAGAGAGACATGGAAGAACAGGTACAGAACAATGAACTGTTTTTGGGCGTCAAGTATCGAAATTGGGACAGAATTGTAGAGATATTCGAGAAACATCCAGAGATTCAAGACACAAAGATCACCACTTCACAAGACACTGCATTGCACGTGGCTATTACTCATGGCGTACCAGAGGATATTGTTCGAAAACTGATCGATGAAATAAAGAGGAGTAGAAATGCCATAGAGACTCTGTCCGCCAAGAATGACAGAGAGGATACTCCTCTTTACTGTGCAGCTTCTCGTGGCTCTCAACTTATGTGTCACCGCATAATAAGTGTTGAAAAATCACTGGTAAGTGAAGTCTTGAATCTGTTTTATTATCATGATCATGAAATTGAATCCTATTCTATTATTGCACCGTAGGTTGAGAAGCGTAACAAGGAGGGAGAGACACCCCTCTTCTTGGCTGCCCTTAATGGTCACAAAAAAGCCTTCCTTTATCTCCATTCTGTTTGTAGTAACATGGAGAATAGCTCACTGTACTGGAGAAGGGGAAATGGCGATACTACACTTCACTGTACTATTCAAAGAAAACATTTCGGTCGGTACAGAGTTTCCTTTTTTCTTTTCTTTTTGTTTTTCAGCTTTACAATTAAATTTTTGAAGGAAAAAGTCTTCTGGACTTATTGCTGATCAAATTGCCCCTTATACGTAGTACTAAAATTCATGACTATGGAGAATGGGAAAGATAAGAGTCAAATTCTTAACCGAGTTTTTAATTTTTCATAAATGATTATTTGCAATTGGAAGCTGGCCATGCAGAATTGTCATTTCGAATAATTCAGCTTTACAAAGTCACTGCTGGCTCTGTCAATGAAGATGGAAAGACACCTCTGGATATCCTTGCCTCTACTCCATCCGCGTTCAGAAGTGGTACTCACCGCGAATGGTGGGAGAAACCCTGCTACAACTGTAAGTATATATCGTTTCCGATCACCATTTGTTTTCTGAAGTTAGAAGACGTCATTATTATGAATGTGAGCTAACGATGAATATATATATATATATATATATATGAAGTCATTCGTGTAGATAAGCTGAAGTTTGATCCTCCAGTAGAGTCCAATGTTGTAGATGTTGAACATTCAGAGGCGTATCAGAATCCGAGCCAAGATGCTCCTGTCAGGTCCCATTGTATCCTTGGTTGATGCTTGTTATTGAATCTTGATGATTAATTTGAGTTGATTTATTAATTAAATGGGTACATATATAACAAATGTATGGCTTTGTTTTGATCAAGGGTCCATAAGGAAGAAAAAAGAGAGACACGTATGGGGTGCTGATAAGATTGATGAGAGGAAAAGCTAATTTTCATTCAACCCAAGGTGGCTATATATACAAGATTCTTCGCATGTATCATGGCACAGATATCGCAAAATAGTAACTGTACTTATCTGTACATATCTTCCTATAATAAAAAAAAAGAGATATGATGGATATTATATGAATATAATATATTATATTATCTTTTACTCCCCCTCAAGTTGGAGCATGTAAGTTGACAATGCCCAACTTGTTCTTCAAATATGTGAATCTATCTCGTCCAAGTGCCTTGGTGAAGATGTCCACAAGTTGTTCTTTTGTCCAAATTTTCATCGGCATGATCTCTTTGGACTCCATCCGTTCTCTGACAAAAAAACAATCCATTTCTACATGTTTAGTTCTCTCATGATAGATTGGATTTTTGGTGATGTGTAAAGCGGCCTGGTTATCGCAATATAGTAGCGTTGCCTTTTCTTGGGCTGCACCCAACTCTATCAACAACCATCTTAACCAGATTAACTCACTTACTGTGGTAGCCATGGCTCGGTATTCAGCCTCTGCAGATGAAAGTGATACTACACTTTGCTTCTTCGTGCACCATGAGATGGGAGAGCCTCCAAGTTTAACAAGATACCCAGTGCAAGAACGTCTGTTTAAGGGGCATCTACCACAATCAGCATCACAGAATGCTTCAAGCTCTAGATCTCCATCACTCTGCAGCAAAATTCCTTGTCCAGGAGTTGATTTTAAGTATCGTAGAATGTGCTCAATGGCGTTCATGTGCATCCTCTTGGGATTTGAAGAATATTGACTCAAGATGTTAACAAAGTACACTATGTCGGGTCTCGTCACAGTCAAGTACATCAATTTGCCAATGAGCCTTCTATAACTCCTTCTATCTATATCTTTGTTATTCACATTTTCGTCATCGCCTGTCTCTTCTTCCGAGCGTGCTATCAACCTGCAATTTTGCTCCATTGGAAAATCAGATGGTCGACATCCCTCCATTCGCATTTCCTTCAGTAAGTCCAATGCATACTTCTTCTGACTTAAAACTATTCCTTGTGTACTTCTTGCTACCTCAATCCCAAGAAAATACTTCAAGGGACTAAGATCTTTAATGCTAAAGTTATGGTTCAAAAACTGTTTTACCTCATTGATCTTCTCAATATGAGTGCCAGTAAGTATCACGTCATCTACATAAATCAGTGTTGCAACAAATACTGGTCCTTTGGTGAAGAGGAACATGGAATGATTTGCCTTTGACTGGGTGAACCCGATACCTTTTAATGCCATGGTGAACTTCTCATACCACTTTCTGGAGGCTTGTTTTAGCCCATAAAGTAACTTCCTTAGCCTACATACCTTGTTATCCTTCTTCTGCCCAAAACCTTCTGGAATATGCATATATACCTCTTCATCTAGGTCACCATGAAGGAATGCGTTATTCACATTGAGTTGATGTACAAACCAGTTCTTCTTTGCTGCAATGGCCAATAAGGTTCTCGCAGTTACTAACTTGGCAACTGGTGCAAAAGTTTTATGAAAATCCACTCTTTCTTCTTGTGTGAATCCCCTTGCTACAAGCCTCGCTTTGTATCTTTCTACTTCACCAGTGGGCTTATACTTTATCTTGTATACCCACTTAGAATCAATGATGTTTCTATTGGCTGGTGGGACCTCTAAGGTCCATGTTCCATTTTTATCACACCCCACAATTTAAGTACTCTGACGCGGAAGCGGAAACATAGAGAAAATACTTATGACATTAATTTGAATCATATAAAACATATAAGTTTTTCTTTAGAGGACATTTGTAGAAATTTCGGCAGAGTCTCCTCTATAACGTAGACCTCCCGATATTTCTACAAATGATCAGCCAGTACAATATATCCCAAAAGGGCGCAATCAGACCAAAAGAAAACATCTGGGGTGTGGGGATACCCTAACTATGATTCAGTGGAGCTAACTTTACAAGGTTTTACAAAGTTTCAAACAAAATACATATACAACCAAAATACACCCACATGAGCTACTGCAGGCTCGTCAAAGGAAGTCTCAAGAGGTCGGCCACTAGAAGGTGGCTGGGGGCAGATTAGAGTCTCTACTGCTCTCTGAAAAATATATATATATAAAAAATGAGTCGAACACTTAATGAATAAGCAACACCGACCCTTTTTAAAATAAAGGTAGGGTCACAAATATATAGGTACATATTTATAGATATATCGCGTAAAATATGTTTTGTGCAAATTCTTTCGTACAAATGCACTGAAAGTATCTAAGCAGAACCAATTTAAACAGACGCAGAGCACACAGCTCGCGGGGAAAAGTCACTACAGACGCATAGCATTCAGCTTGCGGAAGTTAACATAAGTCCGCGTGTGGTGGCCTACACACGGGGCTAGCACCGCCCCTGCTAGCTGAGGTACAGATCATGGTGCACCAGGGCTAACATCTATTGCTGTTAGCTACAGGGTTCTGAACAGATAACTCCATAAAACAGTACAGTTTCTCCAATTAACATTTCAGACAAAGTATCGTTCAGATCAGTTTCATAGTAGGATTTCCAATTAACTCAACATCCGTAACTTGCAAAATTCCCAGTTGAAATCAAATTTCGGTAAACATGCATATGACTAAATATTGAAATGTGTATCTCTATAAATAGATAATCAAAATTTTAAAACACTGCAAGGAAACTTAGGAACAGAAATAAGAATTTTCTGAGTCTCATGGTCCGCATTACTTACTCACCTTCCGAGATACTACAGAAATTCCCTGACTCTTTTTCAGCTATAACTCAGTCTCTTGAATACCCTACAAGACCCGTTCACTGAGTTTAGAAGACGAATCACTCCAATTAATTTCATATAGGACTTGGACTTATCAAAATTTAAAATTTATTCCTCTACTAATTTTATGCCTTCCATACGCGTACAATATATTCCTTATACATATTTTGTGCTTTCACTTCCTTGGTTCCACTTAGGAGCTAAACTCAAATAAAAAAAAAACTAAAAGAAATATATACCATCTTTAATCGGGAAATTTATTCTGCATAATTATAATTTAACAATTAAGAAAGGAGCACAGTGGGGGTTTAGTCCTTAATTAAAATAGGTATGTATTAAATATGTAGAATTTTTTGGGAAGGATTAAAGTATAAGAGAGGGAACATACAGTTAAGTATAATTGAATCAAAATTTTTTTATCCAACTAAGATCTTCTCCTGCGCAGAACCCCTCCACTGGCCACTACAGAAACGTGTCACAGCATTAATACACAGGGGAGAAAAATGCCTAGAAAGGCAACCAGAAAAGGCAATACATACTTCAGAAATTCCAGGATTAAATTACTATGCAACATTGCTCTCTTACCCCAGACACATATCCACGAAGCTCAGCTCAAGCAAGGAGGAAGTGGGCTGTACTGGAAAGTGAAACATAGAACCATTTGGCGTGAAAAATGGAGAAGGAAGATGAACCCAACAAAAACAATCTGTACAGCAGAATTTCGGACCTGGAAGTTGACTTTCTGGTGTGATTTCTCCAGTATCCAGCAGCTAAAAATGGAACAGATTCAAGGAGCAACTTGCAGCTGAAATTTGGACCAAACTAGCGCTGAAACAGGGGAGGAAATCTGTAGCGTTTACTTAGTGTACAGTTCGTCCAGCAGGGAGTTTCTATGCGCCTTGATGAAGCATTAAAACTGGAACAAATTCTCAGCGGGAAGGAATAGAAAACCCAACGTTTAAGTAGCTCGAAGAATCAGAGAAAGTAGCGTCCAGAAAACAGAGGATAGATGCAGAGTTTTGGCAGTTCTGTGATGCTTCGCTGGATGGATTGTATTGCAGAAATCTGGATGAGAGATGACCGAAAAACCAAGCTGAAAGTGATTAAAAGGGAGGGTATATATGTAAGTTGCAGAAGGGCAGAAGCTAGTACGTGGCAGCTGCATGATTTGCATGGAAAAGTCAAACTTCATGCATGCATATTCTTCTTCACGTCAGGTTTTTACAATCTCTCCCCCTAAAAAAAAATTCGGTCCCCGAATTTATATATACGTATACATACTAACCTTAGTTCTCAAATAAATAGGGGTATTTTGTACGCATTTCGCTTTCCATCTCCCATGTAGCTTCCTCTGGTGTATGGTGACGCCACAGAACTTTCACTGACATAATTTCTTTAGAACGTAGCTTCTTCGTTTGTCTATCCAGAATTGCAACAAGAACTTCTTCATAAGCTAAATCTTCACCTAAAGAAACATCTTGGTTTTGTAACACATGAGAAGGATCAGGTAGGTATTTCCTTAACATTGAAACATGAAATACTGGGTGGATATTAGATAATTCTGGTGGCAACGCTAACCGATAGGCTACAGCCCCAACTCGCTCTAAGATCTCAAATGGTCCCACATATCTCGGGGTCAACTTTCTTTTCTTCCCAAACCTCATCACACCTTTCATAGGAGACACCCTGAGAAACACATAATCTCCAATCATAAACTCCAAATCACGGCGTCGACGGTCCACATACGCTTTTTGCCTGCTCTGAGCTGCTACCAATCTCTCCTTGAATACTTTCACCTTTTCTAAGGCATCTTGCACTAACTCAGGCCTTAAGGATTTAACTTCTCCAGTTTCAAACCATCCAATGGGAGACCTGCACCGTCTCCCATATAATGCCTCAAAGGGTGCCATCTGTATGCTAGCTTGATAACTATTATTATAAGCAAATTCCACCAATGATAAATAGTTATCCCAGCTACCACCAAAGTCCATAACACACAACCTTAGCATATCTTCTATTATTTGTACGGTCATCTCAGATTGCCCATCAGTTTGAGGATGAAAGGCAGTGCTAAGATCTAATCGGGTACCCATAGCCTCTTGAAAAGCTCTCCAAAACATAGAAGTAAATTGGGGTCCTCGATCAGAAATTATAGACACTGGTATACCATGAAGTTTCACTATCTCATTCATGTAAAGCTGTGCATATCTTGCCACATTATAGGTTGTCTTCACAGGGAGAAAATGAGCTGTTTTAGTGAGTCTGTCCACAATCACCCAAATGGAATCATAACCCCTTACTGTTCGAGGTAATCCCATTACAAAGTCCATAGTGATCCTTTCCCACTTCCACTCGGGTATTTTCAGCCGTTGATGTAGCCCTGCAGGTTTCTGATGTTCTGCCTTAACTTGCTGACATGCTAAACAATGAGAAGCAAAATTCACTATGTCTCTCTTCATGCCTTCCCACCAGTACACTTGCTTTAAATCTTGGTACATCTTGGTAGAACCTGGATGGATCGTATATTGAGAACAGTGAGCTTCTTCCATAAGTTCCCTTTTCAATTCATCCACATTTGGCACACACAATCGAGTACCAAACCATAAAACACCGTTTGAATCTAAAATGAATTCATTTTTCCTTCCACTTTTGACGTCCTCCACCAATTTACCTATTTGTGCATCCCTGGCTTGGGCAACTTTCAACCTCTCAAACAAGGATGAATGAAGCTGCACATGAGCCAACAACATTCCTGGCTCTTTAATCTCCAATTGGATTCCTGAACGCTCAATCTTATGAAGATCTAAAATTAGTGGTCTCCGTGTCTCCGCAATATGGCTCAAGCTCCCCATGGATTTCCTGCTCAGAGCATCTGCGACTACATTTGCCTTACCTGGATGGTATAAAATGGTACAATCATAATCTTTGAGTAGCTCCATCCACTTTCTTTGCCTAAGATTCAGATCCCACTATTGGAAGATGTATTTAAGGCTTTTATGATCTGTATAAATTTCACATGTCTCCCCATATAAATAATGTCTCTATATTTTGAGAGCAAAAACCATTGCCGCTATTTCTAAATCATGGGTTGGGTAATTCTGTTCATGCTTCTTAAGTTGTCTAGAGGCATAAGCAATGACATGACCATGCTGCATCAAGACACATCCCATGCCAATCCCAAAAGCATCACAGTACACAACATAACCTCCCGATCCTGAGGGTAATGCCAAAATTGGTGCAGAAGTAAGACAATCCTTCAATTTCTGAAACCCCTCTTCACACAGCTCAGACCAATAAAATTTCACATTTTTCTGGGTTAGTTTTGTCAGTGGCGCAGCTATTTTTGAAAAGTCTTTAACAAACCGACGATAATAGCCTGCCAAGCCCAAGAAACTACGAATCTCGGTAACGGTAATAGGCCTCGGCCATTTTTGAACCGCTTCCACCTTACTAGGATCTACTTGCACCCCCTCTCTCGAGATTACATGGCCCAAAAAGGCAATTCTCTCTAGCCAAAACTGGCATTTAGAAAGTTTAGCATATAGTTGATGTTCTCGTAACACTTGTAATGCCATTCTCAGATGCTGTTCATGCTCTTCATGACCCTTAGAATAAATCAAAATGTCATCAATGAACACAATCACAAATCGATCTAGAAATGGCTTAAACACTCGATTCATCAAGTCCATAAAGGCAGCTGGGGCATTGGTTTACCCAAATGGCATCACTAGAAATTCATAATGACCATACCGAGTTCTAAAAGCAGTTTTTGAGATATCTTCCCTTCTGATTCGTAGCTGATGATAACCCGATCTTAAATCAATTTTTGAAAAGTATTGAGCTCCTTGTAATTGGTCAAATAGGTCATCTATATGAGGCAAAGGGTACTTATTCTTCATTGTCACTTTATTCAGCTGTCTGTAATCTACACATAAGCGAAGAGAACCATCCTTCTTCTTAACAAAAAGAACGAGTGCGCCCTAAGGAGACGTACTAGGGCGAATAAAACCCTTGTCCAACAAGTCTTGCAATTGATTCTTTAGTTCACTAAGCTCTAAAGGTGCCATTCGATAGGGAGGAATAGATATAGGCTGAGTGCCTGATAACACATCAATACAAAATTCAATTTCCCTGTCAGGAGGTAATCCGGGTAATTCCTCGGGAAAAATATCAGGGAATTCCTTTACCACAGGAACCTGTTCCAATATTGGGACTTGTAGTTCCATATCCTGAACCATTGCTAAATATCCTTGATACCCCTTTTTTAAAAGCCTCTGAGCTTCTATCACAGATATTAAATTGTTTGGTGCTTCACTTCAGTCACCTTGAATGACAAAAGGTGATTTTTCAGGAAAATTACATCTCACTTGCTTAAGATGACAATCCACCACAGCATAGCAGGACGCTAACTAATCCATTCCGAGTATTACATCAAACTCCGCTATCGCAAGCACTATCAAGTCAACTAGCGTCTTGCAATCGGCCAGTGTAATCATACATGCCTTATGTACCCGATCTACCTTTACAGATTCCCCCACTGGGGTTGCCACAAGCAACAGGCACTCTAACCTTTCAGAATCCTTGCCAATCTTCTTTGCAAAGTAGGGAGATATATAGGAATGTGTAGAGCCAGGATCAAATAAGGAGTAAGCAGCATGTGAACAAACCGTAAGTGTACCTGTTACCACGACATTTGATGCTTGTGCGTCTTGTCTATTTAGGGCAAAAACCCGAGCCTAACCTCGTCCTGCAACCGCCTGTGCTCTGCCTACTACTGTCCCACGGCTACTACCTCGGCCACTCTGAACAGTAACTGCACCGGTAGATGGAGTCCCCGTTGAAAATTGCCTGGCGGGTCGAACTGATGCCTGACTCGAATCAGGGTAGCGCTGAGGACAGTCTCTCACCAAGTGTCCCACTTGCCCGCAACGAAAACAAGCCCCCGTCTCTTTGTGGCAAGTGCCTGAGTGTATCTTTCCACAAAGGGAACAGAGACCTCTAGACTGACGGGATGGAGCAGTAACTAGGGTAAACATCGTGCTAACCCCTCGGAACGATGCTCTGGGCCGGTCAGTATCGGTAGAAAATGAGGTCGGAGGCCCTGTAAAAGTTGGAGTGAATCTCTGATAACTTTGAGGCCTGAGACCATAAGAAGGTCCAGCTACAAAGGAACTACCTCCCTGTCTCCCATCACCATCACGCTTCCTTTTTCTCTGAGAAGTGTCCTCCTCCTTATCCCTCATCTCTATCATGCGTACGCAATCCACCGCAGTTGAATATGAAGGAAAGAGGTTCATCTGTTGAGCAATCATCCTATACAACATGCGAGGTAGCCCATTCACAAACTGCTTGATCCTATCCCTCTCAGTAGGGACTAGGTGTGGGGCGTAACGGGACAACTGTGTGAACCGGATGTCATAATTAGAAACGCTCATGCTTGGAATTAATTTAAGGCCTTCAAATTCTCTGGCCCTAGCATCCCGGACACTCTGTGGCAAGAAGCGATCCATAAAGAGTCCCTTAAATTCTTCCCATAACATTGGAGGAGCTCCTATCGACCTTTCCCCCAGTAAAGTCTGATACCACGCGTAAGCCGCATCTTGTAACTGAAACCCGGCAAACTCAGCAGATTTTGCACTTGAGCAACTCAAAGCTCTGCAGATCTTCTCAATGCCATCAATGAATAGCTGGGGATCCTCTTGACTTTCTGTCCTGGAATAAGTGGGAGGCTTCAATTTTAAAAACTGGGAGAGTGTTACTGGGACCTCTCTCTCCTCCCTCATCACCCGAGGCCCGGCCGGTCTTAGCTGAACTGGTGGTGCAATTTCCTTCACAGGCTGTGGAGGTTCTACCCGGTCCGCAGGTGAGACCTGCCTAGGGGGCCGAATAGTTCCTCGACCCCTACCCCGACTTCGACCACGGCCTCTGACAGGTGGAGTAGTTTGTTGGGCTGATGCACTTGCAGAAGCCTCATCTACAGCCTCATCCATAGCTGTTAATCTATTAACCGAATGAATTTTGGGAGGCATCTCCACACACTACAAAAAGAATATGAGCATCATTCAAATCATTGTCCAGATTGGAAGTAACATGTAACAAGACAATAGACTCAAAGGAATGACTTAGAACACCCTATAAGGTTTTCAGTGACATCTTAAGTATAGTTACGCCCGGTTTCATAACCATAATTGAGATTCTACCGAAAACTCTTGCTCCACAGGACCACAGAAAGACCTAAGCTCTGATACCAAACTATCACACCCCACAATTTAAGTACTCTGACGTGAAAGCGGAAACATAGAGAAAATACTTATGACATTAATTTGAATCATATAAAACATATAAGTTTTTCTTTAGAGGACATTTGTAGAAATTTCGGCAGAGTCTCCTCTATAACGTAGATCTCCCGATATTTCTACAAATGATCAGCCAGTACAATATATCCCAAAAGGGTGCAATCAGACCAAAAGAAAACATCTGGGGTGTGGGGATACCCTAACTATGATTCAGTGGAGCTAACTTTACAAGGTTTTACAAAGTTTCAAACAAAATACATATACAACCAAAATACACCCACATGAGCTACTGCAGGCTTGTCAAAGGAAGTCTCAAGAGGTCGGCCACTAGAAGGCGGCTGGGGGCAGATTAGAGTCCCTACCGCTCTCTGAAAAATATATATATATAAAAAATGAGTCGAATACTCAATGAATAAGCAACACCGACCCTTTTTAAAATAAAGGTAGGGTCACAAATATATGGGTACATATTTATAGATATATCATGTAAAACATGTTTTATGCAAATTCTTTCATACAAATGCACTGAAAGTATCTAAGCAGAACCAATTTAAACAGACGCATAGCACACAGCTCGCGGGGAAAAGTCACTACAGACGCATAGCATTCAGCTTGCGGAAGTTAACATAAGTCCGCGTGTGGTGGCCTACACACGGGGCTAGCACCGCCCCTGCTAACTGAGGTACAGATCGTGGTGCACCAGGGCTAACACCTACTGCTGTTAGCTACAGGGTTCTGAACAGATAACTCCATAAAACAGTACAGTTTCTCCAATTAACATTTCAGACAAAGTATCGTTCAGATCAGTTTCATAGTAAGATTTCCAATTAACTCAACATCCATAACTTGCAAAATTCCCGATTGAAATCAAATTTCGGTAAACATGCATATGACTAAATATTGAAATGTGTATCTCTATAAATAGATAATCAAAATTTTAAAACACTGCAAGGAAACTTAGGAACAGAAATAAGAATTTCCTGAGTCTCATGGTCCGCATTACTTACTCACCTTCTGAGATACTACAGAACTTTCCTGACTCTTTTTCAGCTATAACTCAGTCTCTTGAATACCCTACAAGACCTGTTCACCGAGTTTAGAAGACAAATCACTCTAATTAATTTCATACAGGACTTGGACTTATCAAAATTTAAAATTTATTCCTCTACTAATTTTACGCCTTCCATACGCGTACAATATATTCCTTATACATATTTTGTGCTTTCACTTCCTTGGTTCCACTTAGGAGCTAAACCCAAAAAAAAAAAAACTAAAAGAAATATATACCATCTTTAATCGGGAAATTTATTCTGCATAATTATAATTTAACAATTAAGAAAGGAGCATAGTGGGGGTTTAGTCCTTAATTAAAATAGGTATGTATTAAATATGCAGAATTTTTTGGGAAGGATTAATGTATAAGAGAGGGAACATACAGTTAGGTATAATTGAATCAAAATTTTTTTATCCAACTAAGATCTTCTCCTGCGCAGAACCCCTCCACTGGCCACTATAGAAATGTGTTACAGCATTAATACATAGGGGAGAAAAACGCCTAGAAAGGCAACCAGAAAAGGCAATACATACTTCAGAAATTCCAGGCTTAAATTACTATGCAACGTTGCTCTCTTACCCTAGACACATATCCACGAAGCTCAGCTCAAGCAAGGAGGAAGTGGGCTGTACTGGAAAGTGAAACACAGAACCATTTGGCGTGAAAAATGGAGAAGGAAGATGAACCCAACAAAAACAATCTGTACAGCAGAATTTCAGACCTGGAAGGTGACTTTTTGTGTGATTTCTCCAGTATCCAGCAGCCAAAAATAGAACAGATTCAAGGAGCAACTTGCAGCTGAAATTCGGACCAAACCAGCGTTGAAACAGGGGAGGAAATCTACAGCGTTTACTCAGTGTACAATCCGTCCAGCAGGGAGTTTCTATGCACCTTGATGAAGCATCAAAACTGGAACAAATTCTCAGCGGGAAGGAATAGAAAACCCAACGTTTAAGTAGCTCGAAGAATCAGAGAAAGTAGCGTCCAGAAAACAGAGGATAGATGCAGAGTTCTGGCGGTTCTATGATGCTTCGCTGGATGGATTGTATTACAGAAATCTGGATGAGAGATGATCGAAAAACCAAGCTGAAAGTGATTAAAAGGGAAGGTATATATGTAAGTTGCAGAAGGGCAGAAGCTAGTACGTGGCAGCTGCATGATTTGCATGGAAAAGTCAAACTTCATGCATGCATATTCTTCTTCACGTCGGGTTTTTACAATTTTGTTCTAATGCGTCTATTTCCTTCTTCATCGCCTCACGCCAGTGCTTATATTGCACTGCTTCTTTGTAGTTCTTGAGCTCTTTAACACCTTCCACTGCTGCTAGGTAATTCTTGTGTCCCACCGAAAACTTATCATTTGAGACATAATTTGCTATAGGATATGCAGTAGTACCATCTACACGTGAGATACTTTCTTGAGATAGAGAAGGTGGTAGTTGGACTTCATAACCATCAAGATGCTTCGAAATTTCCCTCGTGCGTTGGCTTCTTCTCAATTCAGTCTGGACTGCCTGTTCACTTGGTGATTCAGCCTCAACATTTGACCCATCATTGCCATCATGTTCGTTATTTGTGAGAGGTCCATTTCCTAGGCTACAATCTTTCGAGTTACATGAACCCATAATCATATAATCATTATCATCCGATGCCCAACTATAGTGGAAGTTTGAACTCACAAGATCGGCTTCTGTCATCCCCTTAAATGGATATTGTTGCTCAAAGAACGTTACATCTCGTGACATATAGACCTTCTTCCTTTCTATATCAAAAACTTGATAACCCTTTTGCCCAAGGGGATAGCCAATGAAGACACATTTCCTACCCCTCACTTCGAACTTATCTGAGTTCGTTAAATCATGCATGTAAGCGAGGCAACCAAATGTTCTCAAATGACCATAGTTTACCTTCCTTCTAGTCAACACTTCATAGGGTATTTTATTACCCGTTGCCTTTGTAGGTAATCTATTTATGACATGAACAGTAGCTAACACACATTCACCCCAGAATTGCTTTGGTAAGTTTGCATGGATTCTCATTGCACGAGCCATCTCAATGATATGCCTATGCTTGCGTTCAACCACACCGTTTTGCTGTGGTGTGTATGCACAGGATGTTTGTATCATCACTCCCTTCTCATCGCAAAGTTTTAAGAATTCTGAAGTCTTAAATTCTGTCCCATTGTCTGCTCTTAAACACTTAACTCTTTTATCATATTGTGTTTCTGCCATGTTTAAGAAAGATGTTAACAGTTTACTCACTTCAGATTTACGCTTCATTAAGTAAACCCATGTAGCTCTACTAACGTCATCAACAACAGTAAGAAAATATTGAGCTCCGGTTAATGAAGGCACTCTATATGGTCCCCATACATCACAGTGGATCAAATCAAAGCAAGAATTAGTTTTTATTGAACTGTCTCCAAATGGCAATCTAACGTGCTTTGCCTTATTACAAGAATCACAAACTTCACTCTCATCTAAATGCAAACTCATTTGTTTCATCTTCTCTCTCGATGCATGTCCAAGTCTCCAATGCCATAACTTTGCATCACTCGGCCTTTGTACAATCAATGCAATTTTCTCTCCTCGCGTTGGTTCTAGGATGTAAAGTCCATCATAGTATCTCCTCGTCCCAATCACACTGTTCGAGCAGAGGTCCAGAATTATGCATAGGTCCTTGACAAAAATCAATGCAAGGTTATCATCATTAGTCATTTTACTTACTGATAACAAATTGCATTTAAATTCTGGTACTTTCAAGACATCTTTGAGCAACATTCCATTCCTTAAAATTAAATTCTCTGATGACCTTACTGGTATACCTTGACCATTTGGTATTTGTACCGGCAAATGACAACCCTTCTTCTCCCCCAATAAAGGTTTATCTTCACATGTTATATGTTCATTTATCCCCGAATCTATCACCCAGACCTTATCAAAGTCAAGGTTAGTGATGTACTTACCTACCATATTAGCCTTTGGCTGTTTTTGTTGTGCTACTGTTTGTGAATCCTTTCGTGCGTCTACTTCTTCATTCAACGTTTGGAGAAGTCGCTCATATCGTGAGGGTGTAAGTCCGGGTATTGGGCTTTCACCTGTGTTTACCAATGCAGCCTTTGGTCCTATTCGCTTGTCACTCCATGTTCCCGACCTCTCTCTCTTATCTCGATTAGGCTTTCTCCAATCTGGAGGATACCCAATGAGTTCGTAGCACTTATCTTCAGTATGACCTTGTTTTTGGCAGTGACTGCACCGAACCTTCTCCTTTCTTCCATCTCTTCGACCTTCCATGACTCTGTTCATCCTTGCACTACTAACTTGGAATGCCATTGCCTCAGAGCTTATCCTCTGCATGGCTGAGATCTGACGTTGCTTTTCATCTTCAAAGACAAGATGGTATGCTACTCCCAGACTCATCAACGGCTTCGTGCTGAGGATGTGAGTCTTCACTGTCACGAATTCCTCATCCAATCCCATGAGAAAGTCGTAAAGTTGTTCCCTTTCTCTAACCTGCATGATCTCTTTCTCTACTGCACATGCACATTTCCCACAAGTGCACTTTGGTAGAGGCATGATTGATTGTATCTCATCCTAAAGAGCCTTGAGTTTAGTATAGTACATTACCACAGACTGCCTTTCTTGTCTCAGAAAAACTATGTCTCGTCTTAATTCATATGCTCTAGGGGCGCTTCCCTTTTTGAAACGCTCCTCCAAATCTGTCCATATCTCCCTTGCTGTTTTTGCATATCTAACAGTCTTTCGCAGCTCCTTGTCCATGGCACTCTTAAGCTAGCCTTTCACCATCGCATCGGATCTGATCCAGTGTGACAAAGTGGCCGAATCAGTGCCTGGTTTCTTGATGGAGCCATCCACAAACCCAATTTTATTCTTTGCTAAAAGTGCATTTGTCATGTCGTTAATCCATTATGAGTAGTTGGTTTCGCTAAGCAACTCGCCAACGTAAACTTGCCCTGGGTTGTCGGGCATGAAGAAAGAATGGTGAACTCACATCTTGATTATTATTCTCCGCATCAGTCGCCATCTCTACCTTCTCACGCTTAAGCTTTCAGGTCCGGAATGTGAACCTGCTCTAATACCATGATAAGACTGATGAGAGGAAAAGCTAATTTTCATTCAACGCAAGGTGGCTATATATATAAGATTCTTCGCATGTGATCATGGCACAGATATCGCAAAATAGTAACTGTACTTATCTGTACATATCTTCCTATAATAAAAAAAAGAAATATGATGGATATTATATGAATATAATATATTATATTATCTTTTAGGTGCCCAGATCATGGAAGAACTTGTAAAACACGATTGTTGGTATGAGATGCAAGTGCAAGAAATGGAGCATGATGATGACTTGAATGATATTTTATGTATTCATCCCAATTGCTGTAGTAGAAGTGTGAATGAGGGAAAACAGAATGGTAATTAACCCAATGTTTAAAATAAAATTAGCTTTGTAGAGAAGAATAATCACTGCAGGTGCGTACTTGGCAGGTAAAGGGAAAACATTGACAGCATTGTTAACTGCAGCTAAATATGGTCTGACTGAGCTGGTGAAGAAAATCCTAGAAGTAAGGCCTATTGCCATTTACGATTGTACCATAGACAACAAGAATAGAGTGCTTGTGGCAGCAGAGAAGGGGCAATCACGTATATTGAAGGAAATCATGAAGCACCCAAATTGGAATGTTCTGAGAAATGCAGTGGATGACCATGGAAATAATGCGTTGCACTTGGCAGCAATGGCAAAACCAGAATATACGCCTTCGAGTGGATCTTCTACATTTATGGAAATGCAATGGGATGTCAACTGGTTTGAGGTATGAAACTAGTTTTAGCTCTAAATAGTAAGGTCTTAATTATTTAACATTCGTGATAGGGTGATACTCTACTCTTTATCCCTCACAAGTTAGGCGACAAGCTTCCTCATTCGCCCACTAGTCAAGTCTATATACATGTTAATGGGCCTATTAGCTACATTCAATATCTTAATTTGCTGACAATTTTAAACGATCGGAATAATTCATAGCTTCATGTATAATATTCTTATTGCCAATATTTATAATCAAGAGCAAATTGTACTTAATTATTCACTCTGATTTTTTTCCTAGTTGTAATTTCTCTTCCAAACAAGTAATTTTTACCATTGCCGTCATAATTTATTTCTTTTATTTCAAAACTACACCACCATTTAATTAAATTGGAAGTCATCTTTAGTTGATGTCACCTGGGAAAGGAGGAATTGCACTACTCATCCTTATACTTGCCCCCAGTTGCATATTTTTTCAGTTGAGGCAAAATTTACTCTATTTATTTTGTCCCTTAATTAATAATTGATTTACTTTGTTATATTTTATGTTGATGAAGCAGTGTGTAAGAGAAAATATGCCACCTTACTTTGCTTCCCAATTCAACAAAGATGGAAAAACTCCAGGGAATATCTTCGGGGAAGAGCACAAGGGGCTCATCCACAAGTGTAACAAGTGGGTGAAGGAGGCGTCTGGAAATTACATTGTTGCCGCTACGCTTATTGCGGGTGCTACCTTTTCCACATGTAACCAAATCCCTGCAGGCTATAATGCCGAAAACGGCACACCAATTGTAGGATCCCATCCTATGTTTAATATATTTGCTATCACTGCGTTGATTTCCTTTTGCTTGTCCACCACTGCCTTGGCTGCCTTTCTCGCTATTTATAGTTCTCGCAATGATCAAGCAAGACATTACCGTAGAACTTTGCCATTGCAGCTTTGTTTCGGCTTATCCTTGATTTATTTCTCTGTTACCTCAATGTTGGTTTCTTTCTGTGTTGCACATTCTTTTGAAATTGACCCCAGAAACAAGTATAACCTTATCCCAGTGTACGACACTTTCCTTTTTACGGCTTTCTGCTTTTACGCAGCAACACAAGCTCCACTCCACATGGCTCTTTTCAAAGCCAGCTTTTATGTTCCGCACCCAATACCAATATATGTGGAAGAACAAGACTACGTAAAAGCTTAGCATGCGTGTTCAACTATTCCAATTCTTAATTTTTTGTTAATTCTTTAATTTGCTCTGTATAAATTAAACTGGTATCAATATATAACATCCTTCCAACAGTTTACTGTTAATAAAATTAAAAGATGTCATTGACATGAAATATATTCTTTTTAACATATCACCATTTAGTCAACATTATGTAATACATCCTTTTTACAATTGGCATTTATGTCCCACATTAAATGTCACACCCCACAATTTAAGTACTCTGACGCGGAAGCGGAAACATAGAGAAAATATTTATGGCTTTAATTTGAATCATATAAAACATATAAGCTTTTCTTTAGAGGATATTTGTAGAAATTTTGGCAGAGTCTCCTCTATAACGTAGACCTCCCGATATTTCTACAAATGATCAGCCAGTACAATATAGCCTAAAAGGGCGTAATCAGACCAAAAGAAAACATCTGGGGTGTGGGGCACCCTAACTATGATTCAGTGGAGCTTACTTTACAAGGTTTTACAAAGTTTCAAACAAAATATATATACAACCAAAATACACCCACATGAGCTACTGCAGGCTCGTCAAGGAAGTCTCAAGAGGTCAGCCATTAGAAGGTGGCTGGGGGTAGATTAGAGTCCCTATTGCTCTCTGAAAAATATATATATATATATATATAAAAAATGAGTTGAATACTCAATGAATAAGCAACACCGACCCTTTTTAAAATAAAGGTAGGGTCACAAATATATGGGTACATATTTATAGATATATCGCGTAAAACATGTTTTATGCAAATTCTTTCGTACAAATGCACTGAAAGTATCTAAGCAGAACCAATTTAAACAGACGCAGAGCACACAGCTCGCGGGAAAAAGTCACTACAGACGCATAGCATTCAGCTCGCAGAAGTTAACATAAGTCCGCGTGTGGTGGCCTACACACGGGGCTAGCACTGCCCCTGCTAGCTGAGGTACAGATCGTGGTGCACCAGGGCTAACACCTACTGCTGTTAGCTACAGGGTTCTGAGCAGATAACTCCATAAAACAGTACAGATTCTCCAATTAACATTTCAGACAAAGTATTGTTCAGATCAGTTTCATAATAGGATTTTCAATTAACTCAACATCCGTAAATTTGTAAAATTCCCGATTGAAATCAAATTTTTGTAAACAAGCATATGACTAAATATTGAAATGGGTATCTCTATAAATAAATAATCAAAATTTTAAAACACTGCAAGGAAACTTAGGAACCAAAATAAGAATTTCCTGAGTCTCATGGTCCGCATTACTTACTCACCTTCCGAGATACTACAGAAATCCCCTGACTCTTTTTCAGCTACAACTCAGTCTCCTGAATACCCTACAAGACCCGTTCATAGAGTTTAGAAGATGAATCACTCCAATTAATTTCATACAGGACTTGGACTTATCAAAATTTAAAATTTGTTTCTCTACTAATTTTTACGCCTTCCATACGCGTACAATATATTCCTTATACATATTTTATGCTTTCACTTCCTTGGTTCCACTTAGGAGCTAAACCCAATTTCAAAATTAAAAAAAATGTCTACTATCTTTAATCGGGAAATTTATTCTGCATAATTATAATTTAACCATTAAGAAATGAGCACAGTGGGGGTTTAGTCCTTAATTAAAATAGGTATGTATTAAATATGCAGAATTTTTGGGAGGGATTAATGTATAAGAGAGGGAACATACAGTTAAGTATAATTGAATCAGAATTTTTTTTTTCCAACTAAGATCTTCTCCTGCGCAGAACCCCTCCACTGGCCACTACATAATTCATATTACAATGTGGATAAACAGAGGAGGGAAACGTCCATCATTGGAATAAAAAAAAACAACACATGCAACAGAATTTTTTTTTAAACCTAATGAGACCTAAATGGCGTTACTTCCAGCCACACACAGCCACTAACTCAGCTCAAATGAGGAGCAAGCAAAGAACAAGAATCAAACCAGAAAAAAATGAAATGGAGGTGATAAGGGAGATGAGGCGCTGTTCAGCAGAACCGAGGGAGATGAGGCGCTGTTTAGCAGAAGAAATACACACAGCAGAACGGGAAGCTTGGGGAGAGGAGTTTCTAGCGTGATTTCCCTAGCCACCAGCAGCAAAACGGGCCAGATTTCTGCAGCTGAAATTCAAACCAGAACCAGAAAAATTAGCGTTAAACAGGGGCAGTAAACTGGCGCTGAACAGAGGAGAAGAAATGGAAATTTTCTGGCATGCTCTCACCCAAAGCCAACAGCAAAAACTTAACCAGATTCAAGGAGCAAGCTGCAGCCACAGTTCGAACAAGACCAGCGCTGAACAGGGGAGAAGAAACGCTAAACAGAGGAGGAAATATGCTGTAGAATTTGATCAGTTCAGCTTCGTTTAGCAGGGAGCTTCTATGCGACTTGATGAAGCAGCAAATATGGAGCAAACTCAAGGCGTGAAGAAGCAGAAAATCAAAGCTTCAGTAGCTCGATGATGCAGGGAAAGCAGCGTCCAGCAGAACAGAGGATAGATGCAGAGTTCAGGTGGTTCTGTGATGCTTTGCTGGATGGATTGTATTGCAGAAATATGGATGAGAGATGACCGAAAAACCAAGCTGAAAGTGATTAAAAGGGAGGGTATATATGTAAGTTGCAGAAGGGCAGAAGCTAGTACGTGGCAGCTGCATGATTTGCTTTGAAAAGTCAACTCCCTTCCCATGCATGAGTTCACGTCAGGTTCTCACAATCTCTCCCCCTAAAAAAAAATTCGGTCCCCGAATTTATATATACATATACATACTAACCTTAGTTCTCAAATAAATAGGGGTATTTTGCACGTATTTCGCTTTCCATCTCCCATGTAGCTTCCTCTGGTGTATGGTGACGCCACAGAACTTTCACTGACATAATTTCTTTAGAACGTAGCTTCTTCGTTTGTCTATCCAGAATTGCAACAGGAACTTCTTCATAAGCTAAATCTTCACCTAAAGAAACATCTTGGTTCTGTAACACATGAGAAGGATCAGGTAGATATTTCCTTAACATTGAAACATGAAATACTGGGTGGATATTAGATAATTCCGGTGGCAACGCTAACCGATAGGCTACAGCCCCAACTCATTCCAAGATCTCAAATGGTCCCACATATCTAGGGGTCAACTTTCCTTTCTTCCCAAATCTCATCACACCCTTCATAGGTGATACCCTGAGAAACACATAATCCCCAATCATAAACTCCAAATCACGGTGTCGACGGTCCACATACGCTTTTTGCCTGCTCTGAGCTGCTACCAATCTCTCCTTGATTGCTTTCACCTTTTCTAAGGCGTCTTGCACTAACTTAGGTCCTAATGATTTAACTTCTCCAGTTTCAAACCATCCAATGGGAGACCTGCACCGTCTCCCATATAATGCCTCAAAGGGTGTCATCTGTATGCTAGCTTGATAACTATTATTATAAGCGAATTCCACCAATGATAAATAGTTATCCCAGCTACCACCAAAGTCCATAACACACAACCTTAGCATATCTTCTATTATTTGTACAGTCCTCTCAGATTGCCCATCAGTCTGAGGATGAAAGGCAGTGCTAAGATCTAATCGGGTACCCATAGCCTCTTGAAAAGCTCTCCAAAACTTAGAAGTAAATTGGGGTCCTTGATCAGAAATTATAGACCCTGGTATACCATGAAGCTTCACTATCTCATTCATGTAAAGCTGTGCATATTTTGCTACATTATAGGTTGTCTTCACAAGGAGAAAATGAGCTGTTTTAGTGAGTCTGTCCACAATCACCCAGATGGAATCATAACCCCTTACTGTTCGAGGTAATCCCATTACAAAGTCCATAGTGATTCTTTCCCACTTCTACTCGGGTATTTTCAGCCGTTGATGTAGCCCGGCAGGTTTCTGATGTTCTGCCTTAACCTGCTGACATGCTAAACAATGAGAAGCAAAATTCGCTATGTTTCTCTTCATGCCTTCCCACCAATACACTTGCTTTAAATCTTGATACATCTTGGTAGAACCTGGATGGATCATATATCGAGAACAATGAGCTTCTTCCATAAGTTCCCTCTTCAATTCATCCACATTTGGCATACACAATCGAGTACCGAACCATAAAACACCGTTTGAATCTAAAATGAATTCATTTTTCCTTCCACTTTTGACGTCCTCCACCAATTTACCTATTTGTGCATCCCTGGCTTGGGCAACTTTCAACCTCTCAAACAAAGATGACTGAAGCTGCACATGAGCCAACCACATTCCTGGCTCTTTAATCTCCAATTGGATTCCTGAACGCTCAATCTTATGAAGATCTAAAATTAGTGGTCTCCGTGTCTCCGCAATATGACTCAAGCTCCCCATGGATTTCCTGCTCAGAGCATCTGCTACTACATTCGCCTTACCTGGATGGTACAAAATGGTACAATCATAATCTTTGAGTAGCTCCATCCACCTTCTTTGCCTAAGATTCAGATCTCGCTGTTGGAATATGTATTTAAGGCTTTTGTGATCTGTATAAATTTCACATGTCTCCCCATATAAATAATGTCTCCAGATTTTGAGAGCGAAAACCACTGCCGCCATTTCTAAATCATGGGTCGGGTAATTCTGTTCATGCTTCTTAAGTTGTCTAGAGGCTTAAGCAATGACATGACCGTGCTGCATCAATACACATCCCAGGCCAATCCCAGAAGCATCACAGTACACAACATAACCTCCCGATCCCGAGGGTAATGCCAAAACTGGTGCAGAAGTCAGACAATCCTTCAATTTCTGAAACCCCTCTTCACATAGCTCAGACCACTGAAATTTTACATTTTTTTGGGTTAGTTTTGTCAATGGCGCAGCTATTTTTGAAAAGTCTTTAACAAACCGATGATAATAGCCTGCCAAGCCCAAGAAACTGCGAATCTCGGTAACGGTAGTAGGCTTCGGCCATTTTTGAACCGTTTCCACTTTACTAGGATCAACTTGCACCCCATCTCTCGAGATTACATGGCCCAAAAAGGCAATTCTTTCTAGCCAAAACTGGCATTTAGAAAGTTTAGCATATAGTTGATGTTCCCGTAACACTTGTAATGCCATTCTTAGATGCTGTTCATGCTCTTCATAACCCTTAGAATAAATCAAAATATCATCAATGAACACGATAACAAATCGATCCAGAAATGGCTTAAACACTCGATTCATCAGGTCCATGAATGCAGCTGGGGCATTGGTTAACCCAAATGGCATCACTAGAAATTCATAGTGACCATACCGGGTTCTAAAAGCAATTTTTGAAATATCTCCCCTTCTAATTCATAGCTGATGGTAACCCGATCTTAAATCAATTTTTGAGAAGTATTGAGCTCCCTGTAATTGGTCAAATAGATCATCTATACGAGGCAAAGGGTACTTATTCTTCACCGTCACTTTATTCAGCTGTCTGTAATCTACACATAAGCGAAGAAAACCATCCTTCTTCTTAACAAAAAGGACCGGTGCACCCCAAGGAGACGTACTAGGGCGAATAAAACCCTTGTCCAACAGGTCTTGCAATTGATTCTTTAGTTCACTAAGCTCCAGAGGTGCCATTCGATAAGGAGGAATAGATATAGGTTGAGTGCCTGATAACACATCAATACAAAATTCAATTTCCCTTTCAGGAGGCAATCCTGGTAATTCCTCGGGGAAGATGTCAGGGAATTCGTTTACTATAGAAACCTGTTCCAATGCTGGGACTTGCAGTTCTATATCTTGAACCATAGCTAAATATCCTTGATATCCCTTTTTTAAGAGCCTCTGAGCTTCTATCACAGATATTAAATTGTTTGGTGCTTCACTTCTATCACCTTGAATGACAAAAGGTGATTTTTCAGGAAAATTACATCTTACTTGCTTAAGATGACAATCCACCACTGCATAGCAGGACGCTAACCAATCCATTCCGAGTATTACATCAAACTCCGCTATCGCAAGCACTATCAAGTCAACTAGCGTCTCGCAATCGGCCAGTGTAATCATACATGCCTTATGTACCCGATCTACCTTTACAGATTCCCCCACTGGGGTTGCCACAAGCAACGGGCACTCTAACCTTTCAGAATCCTTGCCAATCTTCTTTGCAAAGTAGGGAGATATATAGGAATGTGTAGAGCCAGGATCAAATAAGGAGTAAGCAGCATGTGAACAAACCGTAAGTGTACCTGTTACCACGGCATTTGATGCTTGTGCGTCTTGTCTATTTAGGGCAAAAACCCGAGCCTGACCTCGTCCTGCAACTGCCTGTGCTCTGCCTACTACTGTCCCACGGCTACTACCTCGGCCACTCTGAACAGTAACTGCATCGGTAGATGGAGTCCCCGTTGAAAATTGCCTGGCGGGTCGAACTGATGCCTGACTCGAATCAGGATAGCGCTGAGGATAGTTTCTCACCAAGTGTCCCACCTGCCCGCAACAAAAACATGCCTCCGTCTCTCTGTGGCAAGTGCCTGAGTGTATCTTTCCACAAAGGGAACAGGGACCTCTAGACTGACGGGATGGAGCAGTAACTGGAGTAGACATCGTGCTAACCCCTCAGAACGATGCTCTGGGCCGGTCAGTACCGGTAGAAAATGAGGTCGGAGGCCCCGTAAAAGCTGGAGTGAATCTCTGATAACTCTGAGGCCTAAGACCATAAGAAGGTCCAGCTACAAAGGAACTACCTCCCTGTCTCCCATCACCATCACGCTTCCTTTTTCTTTGAGAAGTGTCCTCCTCCTTATCTCTCATCTCTATCATGCGTACACAATCCACCACAGCGGAATATGAAGGAAAGAGATTCATCTGTGGAGCAATCACCCTATACAACATGCAAGGTAGCCCATTCACAAACCGCTTGATCCTATCCCTCTCAGTACTGACTAGGTGTGGGGCGTAACGGGACAACTGTGTGAACCAGATGTCATAATCAGAAACGCTCATGCCTGGAATTAATTTAAGGCCTTCAAATTCTCTGGCCCTAGCATCCCGGACACTCTGTGGCAAAAAGCAATCCATAAAGAGTCCCTTAAATTCTTCCTATAACATTGGAGGAGCTCCTATCGGCCTTTCCCTCAGTAAAGTCTGATACCACACATAAGCCGCATCTTGTAACTGAAACCCGACAAACTTAGCAGATTTTGCACTTGAGCAACTCAAAGCTCTGCATATCTTCTCAATGCCATCAATGAATAACTGGGGATCCTCTTGACTTTCTGTCTCGGAATAAGTGGGAGGCTTCAATTTTAAGAACTGGGAGAGGGTTACTGGGACCTCTCTCTCCTCCCTCATCACCTGAGGCCCGATCGGTCTTGGCTGAACTGGCGGTGCAATTTCCTCTACAGGCTGTGGAGGCTCTGCCCTATCCGCAGGTGAGGCCTGCCTAGGGGGCCGAATAGTTCCTCGACCCCTACCCCGACCTCGACCACGGCCTCTGACAGGTGGAGTAGTTTGTTGGGCTGATGCACTTGCAGAAGCCTCATTTACAGCCTCATCCACAGCTGCTAATCTATTAACCGAACGAACTTTGGGAGGCATCTCCACACACTCAAAAAGAATATGAGCATCATTCAAATTGTTTTCTAGATTAGAGTGACATTTAACAAAATAATATACTTGAAGGAATAACTTAGGATACCCTATAAGGTTTTCAATGACATCTCAAGTATAGTTACGCCCGGGTTCATAACCATAATTGAGATTCCACTGAAAACTCTTGCTCCACAGGACCACAGAAAGACCTAAGCTCTGATACCAAACTATCACACCCCACAATTTAAGTACTCTGACGCGGAAGCGGAAACATAGAGAAAATACTTATGGCATTAATTTGAATCATATAAAACATATAAGCTTTTCTTTAGAGGACATTTGTAGAAATTTCGGCAGAGTCTCCTCTATAACGTAGACCTCCCGATATTTCTACAAATGATCAGCCAGTACAATATAGCCCGAAAGGGCACAATCAGACCAAAAGAAAACATCTGGGGTGTGGGGATACCCTAACTATGATTCAGTAGAGCTTACTTTACAAGGTTTTACAAAGTTTCAAACAAAATATATATACAACCAAAATACACCCACATGAGCTACTGCAGGCTCGTCAAGGAAGTCTCAAGAGGTCGGCAACTAGAAGGCGGCTGGGGGCAGATTAGAGTCCCTACTGCTCTCTAAAAATATATATATATATATATAAAATGAGTCGAATACTCAATGAATAAGCAACACCGACCCTTTTTAAAATAAAGGTAGGGTCACAAATATATGGGTACATATTTATAGATATATCGCGTAAAACATGTTTTATGCAAATTCTTTCGTACAAATGCACTGAAAGTATCTAAGCAGAACCAATTTAAACAGACGCAGAGCACACAGCTCGCGGGGAAAAGTCACTACAGACGCATAACATTCAGCTCACGGAAGTTAACATAAGTCCGTGTGTGGTAGCCTACACACGGGGCTAGCACCGCCCCTGCTAGCTGAGGTACAGATCGTGGTGCACCAGGGCTAACACCTACTGCTGTTAGCTACAGGGTTCTGAGCAGATAACTCTATAAAATAGTACAGATTCTCCAATTAACATTTTAGACAAAGTATCGTTCAGATCAGTTTCATAATAGGATTTTCAATTAACTCAACATCCGTAAATTTGCAAAATTCCCAGTTGAAATCAAATTTTTGTAAACAAGCATATGACTAAATATTGAAATGGGTATCTTTATAAATAGATAATCAAAATTTTAAAACACTGCAAGGAAACTTAGGAACCAAAATAAGAATTTCCTGAGTCTCATGGTCCGCATTACTTACTCACCTTCTGAGATACTACAGAAATCCCCTGACTCTTTTTCAGCTATAACTCAGTCTCCTGAATATCCTACAAGACCCGTTCATAGAGTTTAGAAGATGAATCACTCCAATTAATTTCATACAAGACTTGGACTTATCAAAATTTAAAATTTGTTTCTCTACTAATTTTTACGCCTTCCATACGCGTACAGTATATTCCTTATACATATTTTGTGCTTTCACTTCCTTGGTTCCACTTAGGAGCTAAACCCAATTTCAAAATTAAAAAAAATGTCTACTCTCTTTAATCGAAAAATTTATTCTGCATAATTATAATTTAACCATTAAGAAAGGAGCACAATTGGGGTTTAGTCCTTAATTAAAATAGGTATGTATTAAATATGCAGAATTTTTGGGAGGGATTAATATATAAGAGAGGGAACATACAGTTAAGTATAATTGAATCAGAATTTTTTTTTTCCAACTAAGATCTTCTCCTGCGCAGAACCCCTCCACTAGCCACTACATAATTCATATTACAGTGTGGATAAACAGAGGAGGGAAACGTCCATCATTGGAATAAAAAAAAACAACACATGCAACAGAATTTTTTTTTAAACCTAATGAGACCTAAATAGCGTTACTTCTAGCCACACACAGCCACTAACTCAGCTCAAATGAGGAGCAAGCAAAGAACAAGAATCAAACCAGAAAAAAATGAAATGGAGGTGATAAGGGAGATGAGGCGCTGTTCAGCAGAACCGAGGGAGATGAGGCGCTGTTTAGTAGAAGAAATACACACAGCAGAATGGGCAGCTTGGGGAGAAAAGTTTCTAGCGTGATTTCCCTAGCCACCAGCAGCAAAACGGGCCAGATTTCTGCAGCTGAAATTCAAACCAGAACCAGAAAAATTAGCGTTAAACAGGGGCAGTAAACTGGCGCTGAACAGAGGAGAAGAAATGGAAATTTTCTGGCGTGCTCTCACCCAAAGCCAGCAGCAAAAACTTAACCAAATTCAAGGAGCAAGCTTCAGCCACAGTTCGAACAAGACCAGCGCTGAACAGGGGAGAAGAAACGCTAAACAGAGGAGGAAATAGGCTGCAGAATTTGATCAGTTCAGCTTCGTTTAGCAGGGAGCTTCTATGCGACTTGATGAAGCAGCAAATATGGAGCAAACTCAAGGCGTGAAGAAGCAGAAAATCAAAGCTTCAGTAGCTCGAAGATGCAAGGAAAGTAGCGTCCAGCAGAACAGAGGATAGATGCAGAGTTCAGGCGGTTCTGTGATGCTTCGCTGGATGGATTGTATTGCAGAAATCTGGATGAGAGATGACCGAAAAACCAAGCTGAAAGTGATTAAAAGGGAGGGTATATATGTAAGTTGCAGAAGGGCAGAAGCTAGTACGTGGCAGCTGCATGATTTGCTTTGAAAAGTCAACTCCCTTCCCATGCATGAGTTCACGTCAGGTTCTCACAATCTCTCCCCCTAAAAAAAAATTCGGTCCCCGAATTTATATATACATATACATACTAACCTTAGTTCTCAAATAAATAGGGGTATTTTGCACGTATTTCGCTTTCCATCTCCCATGTAGCTTCCTCTGGTGTATGGTGACGCCACAGAACTTTCACTGACATAATTTCTTTAGAACGTAGCTTCTTCGTTTGTCTATCCAGAATTGCAACAGGAACTTCTTCATAAGCTAAATCTTCACCTAAAGAAACATCTTGGTTCTGTAACACATGAGAAGGATCAGGTAGATATTTCCTTAATGATGATTAGCGATCATGTGTCAAAATAATATGTTACATGGCTCCTGATAAGAAACAGTTGAAGAACCCTGCTCAGATAGATAAGTTGAAGTTTGATTCTCCAGGGGCGTTTATCGGGGTAGAGGTTAGACATTCAGAGACGCATCAGATTCAGATCCACGATGCCCTAGTCAGATCCCTTAGTACCTTAGGTTGATGCTTCTTTCTTCCTCTTGATGCTTAATTTGCGCTTATCTAATTAATTAAATGTGTGCATAAAATAACATATTTATGGCTTTATTTGATGTTTTTAGTTAAGGGTCCATAAGGAAGAAGAAAGAGAGACACGTGTGGGGTGCCCAGATCATGAAAGCACTTGTAGAACAAGATACCTTGGTATGATCACAGGCGAGCTGAGATGGAACCGCGAGAAATGAGAGCATAAAGTGTGATGATGATCAGTTTATTCATCCGACTAACAACGAGAGTTTGAATGAGGGAAATCAGAAATGTAATTAACCAATGTTAAAAAAGAATTTATGGATCAAACTAAAGAAGCTTAGACCCTTTTTTTTTTTCTTAAAAAAAAAGAATTGCTTCGTAGAAAAGAATAATCACGGAGGTACGTTCTTGGCAGGTAAAGGGGAAACATGGGCAGCATTGTTAACAGCGGCTAAAAATGGTCTGATTGAGCTGGTGAAGAAAATCCTAGAAAACATGCCCATTGCTATCAACGATAAAACCAAAGACAACAAGAATATAGTGCTTGTGGCAGTAGAGGAAAGACAATCCAGAATATTGACGGAACTGATGAAACAGCATCGCCAGCTTTGGAATGAGAAGCTGCCGATGAATGCAGCGGATGACCACGGTCTGCTATGCACATGCCATTAGCTGCAATTTACAAATACATTAGAAAAATCCGATTTAAGTCGTGCTCGGGGCGGGGACTTAACTAACTACCGTCACAAATGTCCGGAATCTTATTAATTTCTTTGTTTAAATATTTGTTTCCGAACTATTATTGTATATGTACTTATTAGAGATCAGCGTAAAACGAAGCCAGTGTGTTTAAGCGTGGATGGAAATGCAAAACGGATCTCCCCTGACTGCAGCAGGGTCGAACCTTCTGGACCTTTTTTTTTCCTAATTATTTAACTTTTAAATATGAAAAAAATTATGTTTATAAAAATAAAAATTTTAACTATAAAAAAAATGATGTTCTAAAAATTTTAACTATAGTTTTTAAAATGTAATTTTTTCTCATAATTAAAATGTTTGTCTTTATAAACATAATTTTTATTTTTATATTTAAAATTATAACCTCAAAAAAAAAAAAAAGGGCACTGCAACGCCTACCGTGAAACCCCCTGACCGTAAGAAATCTAGCCAGATGGAGATGGAGATGTAGATTCTTCGTTTATCCTTTAACCCCAAGATGAATAACCCATCAGTCAGCTTAGGATTTTCATTTTTTTTTTTTTTGGGTGGGGGGACCAAAAAGCCTACGTACACCATCAATCATCTTAAATAAACAGGTATTTAACACAAAATTTACCAACCCAATCAGGCGCCACGTCTGCAGATCTCGGAGCGAATTAAGAGTCGACACATGGAAGTTAGCTACAATAAATTAACCTTGTTTTAAGAATTCAAATGGATATTGAATTAAGATAAAAATAATTTAGAATTTAATAATTTAATCAAAGATAAATTTGGGTTGAATCATTATTCTAAATATATATATAATATCTTATAATTAAATTGATACAGATATTATAAAATAATATTTAACATCTACATAAATATTTACTAGTTCAAAATTAAATTGGTCGATTTTTTATTGATTTTGATCAATTTGGTTAATTCTTATCTAATTTGTTGTTCTTTAATTTTGAAAATTAAATAAATCATTTTATAATTAGTTGTCCAATTTTTTGTTTTGACTAACTCGTTTAGTTTGATATCCATAATTATGTTAATTAATTTAGGAAAAACTCATGATACACTCAGCTCATCAAATATAAATAGCTCTTAGAGCATGTTGGTATAATTTATGCTCTTATATTCTTCTATACTTAGTACATAATTATTAGGTGTCGAAGCTTTTATAAGAACCTTTTTTTGTTTTGGAATTGAGCCAATGACGGGAACGTTTTGCTGGTTTGTGAAAGGGATCTACTCTCTAATCATTACACTTCAGGACTGTGGCTTTATTGTAAAAGAAGGCATTTGTATGAGGATTAATGATTAAAGTTAGGGCATGCCGTTGATGTTGAAGTTGGTGGAGGGGTCTCCCAATCTTTCTCCTCAAATGGTTTAGGTGGGGAATGAAGGTGTTGGTGGCCGAAAGATGACTACTAGGAACCAAGCGTACCACCAAAAAATAACCTCAATTTTCTTTTGATGTGTTTTTAATGTTATAATCTCAAGGAGTTCAATTTTATTTTTAACTTATTATGGATCATTTAGTATATAAAAAGTTAAAAATAAAAAATAATTTTATAAATATAAAATAAGTATAATATTTTATTTTAAGACATCATAAAAATAAATTATAATTATTAAATAATGATTACTATGACATAATAAATATTATATAAATTTTTTTATTTTACTTTTTATTTAAATACCAAACGTGTTTTTAGTATTGAGTTTTTAACACTATTGTTATCTGTATTTTATCACATAATTTAATTTTTTGATAAAAACTATGAAATTTAATTTAATAGATATTTAAATTAAAATTTAAATTTTAGACTTTATTTATTTATTTATTTATTTATAACAATTATGATAAATTTTTTAATATTACGAGAATTTAATAAATATTTCAATCACATCCATAAATTTTAGCTTGTCCCTAGGAAGACATGACACTTTTCATTTAGGTCAGGGATTGGTCCTTTTCCTATTTCTAGTTGTTAGCGGCAATACGCAAAAAAGACTCTGAAGACTTATAAATAGTTGACATCAACTACCGTTCAGGCGATCGAAGTGAGTCTCAAACTTGACATTCACAAAAATTGCTTAATTTTTAAGTGAATTTCTTACATTCAAGATAGTAAAGAATTCATAGGAATTCATTAAAATGAGCCTATTAATGAACCCCACCAGCCACCACTTAAACATACTCATTTAGCCTTTTTTTTTATTATTATTAGTTCATCACTCGTTGCATCTATATCAAATACAAAGTGTAAATAAAAATATTTCACACCATTTTAAAACTTGAAATATGCAAAATTCAAGAGGTGCTTCTTACCCTAGAGAACGCAGTATCAAGTTTCAACTCTGCTTAGTTTCTTTAATACACTTTTTTTAACAAAACAAAAATATGTAATTATTAATGGAAAGTAGGTGTATACATGTGAATGCTCACTCATAATACATAAAGACAAGATGGAATTAATCGAGTACAAAAGGAAGATAAGAAAGTACTATTCCGTCCATGGTCATGAATGGGCTGCTGAAAGAGAATGTTGCTCTCTTTCTTATTGGTACTGCAATTTTAAGAAATGAGTTCAATTAATAAAGGAAAAATGTGAGAATTAATATTCATAATAAAAAGATAAACGTGGACAATAATAAGAAGCAAAATAAATTGCTGAGACTTACCATGTACAGTGGACAGTGGTTGAATACGTAAATCGTAAACTAATATATAAGGTGTACTATTAATATCATGAATGAGACAATAACAAACATTATAAAAAAGTATAGGCAAATTATTATAATGATTACATGAGTACGTAGAAAAATAGCAAAAGCATAAGATAATGATATATAACATGGTAGAAAAATATTTTCTTTCTATTAATAGCAGAACCATGAGATAAAGATAAATATGGATTGAAAAATGGGATATAATAACGAATAATTACTATTTCAAGTAAAAGCTTGGTTGCTCTTAGCTTCTGTCAATTGATTTTCAACGAGTAATAATTATGAAGGTATTATGTGTTAACATATAAACATGAATAACATTATTAAAATATAGGTAATCTTATTTCTTGGAGTAACACGGAATGAAAGTCAACATTTAACTGAATCATACCAACCATATCATGTGCTCCCTGATGTACTTAGGGAAAGTTCGTTTCATTTTCATTTTCTTTTGACTGTGGATTGTGCACATTGCTTGGACTGTCAAAGAGTCACAAACAAGCCTAGTTCAATAAATTGCTCCTACTCTACATTCTATTACGTTAAGCCCAAGTTAATGTTGTCAAAGAGGTAAGATCAAAACTAAACAATAACGACTTTTATAATGATATTTGTGTGTCTACTACATGAGACTCATATGAGGCAAATTGTAAGGACAAGTATATAACGTTTATTTATGAATGTGAAAAAACAAGAATGTGAATATGGTCCCAAAAATACAGAAGCAAACAATCATAGTACCATAAATATCATCAAACTTGAACTACTCCATTCTTTTGCAAAATAGAAATCATGGAAGGCAGTTCTCAAAAACAATTAGTTTCTCCCAAAATGGCCCCCATCTTGTCCATTAAAAGTAGGATAGAGATGTGTAAGGATCACACCAACTCCAACAAACCCAAGCACCCACCTTTTTTCTAGATGACTTTCAATTATGGAGTTTTGTGGTTTGGGTGGTGATCTCTATAAGATTCATAGGGCATGCGTATTATAATACAAATTGTTGTGCTGTCTTTTTCATCCTGCTACGCTACCATGATCACAAGAAGGTGATCTTCGCGGCATCGTAATTTATGGTGCAGGTAACTTCAACACTTACATTTGCCGCAGCGTGTGCTTCGGTAGGGATCACAGTGCTTATTGGTAATGATCTTGATAGTTGTTCACGGAATCCTTGTGTGCAGTTTGAAACTGCTACAGGCATGGCTTTCATTTGTTGGTTTACCACTGTTCCATATCCATCATTTTTCCTCAACTTCTGGTCCTCGGCATCCCACTAAAACAATTAACAATGACACTCACGAATCTGTAAAACTTGTAAAGTGTGGCAATTGGTATGACGTATGTCCACGAATCTCTCACCCTTTTAAGAGTTGTTGGGACCTAAATCAGATAGGAATGTTGAGACTAGACAAAAAACACTAATGAACATGATGAAGCAAACAAAGCGACCCTTGAAATAGATGAAGCAAACCAAGCAACCATTGAAAACAATGAACATTCAATGCTATTGCAAATGTTGATGAAACATCCGCTAATAATGTGAGGGTGACGATGATGAACCTTCAAACCGGTGTTGCTTTCCCGCTCAATGAAACAGGGCAATTGGCTGAAGGAGGAGACTGTCCTTAACGTTGCGTTTTGCTTCATTTTTTCTTGTCCCTTGCGTGGCGTGATGTCGCCCATTAGATGCTACTAACGGTTGAGATTTGTTAATTGGGACGACGTCGTTTAAATACTCAGCGGCCCGTACTCTGCGAGCTACCGAGGAGACAATCCGCACCCACAACAACTCCATACAGTCAAGGATTTCAGCAGTAAAATCAAAGCATGTAATCGAAAACAAATGTTTTAAAAGGAAGCTAGGCTAAAACATAGTAAACATTCTTGTCCATATATTTATTTTTTCTAGTCTCAAGTTTAGCATTTTGATCTTCCAGAGGCATTGGAAGTTACAGACTACGTAAAGTTTAACAACTGATACATATTAGATAGTTTTACATTACATTTGGAATTGCTTGCTTATCAGAAGTACAAATATAAACCAAACTCATTAATCCTGTATTGAACTAAAAGAGAACGCAACCCAAGTGAAACCCACCCAGAACGAATGATCTTCTTTTAGATCCAGAAACCAAAAGCAACAAAATTTTCCATTCTATTGTGGTAAGGTGTTACTTTAGTGTTGTCTAACTCATAAAACAGTACGTGGGAGTGCAATTGCGTCTCTTCCCTGCGATTTCCCTTATTCAGATTGCCTTTCCCCCCTTCGAACGAAACCCACTTCGCTTTTTCCCCATTTTGTTGGAATAGATGATTGGCACTTTTTTTTTCCCCCTTCAATGGAGTTCCAAGGTTGCCCTATAGAGATCTGCGAATGGAAAACTGAAGAACGGACAACCACGATTCAAACTTTCAGGGCTGTGCGTTTGGAGAAGGGGAAACTGACTTTTGGGCCCCCGTGTAGTGCTAATGCGTCTTGGCCCTTGATGAAATGACTATATTGGCGCCAGAAGCCATGTCAAATGCTACATGGCCACGTAAGGTCTGATATGACATTAGTCTTAAGTGATTGAATTCGCTCTAGTTTAATAATATTTATGCAAAATAATTAATATTTATTATATTTTTATAATTACGATTTTACAGTGTTTTTTTATTTTTTAAAAATAAGAATATAAAAATTATTTTTTTATTTCCTCCAAATCACATTCATTTTATATTCTCCACACTAAATGGCCCTTTAATAGAAAAATTATTTGCACATACATAAAATTTTAGAGATATTTATTATCAAATTAAAAAAATTAAAAAAAATGTTAACATATAATTCAAAATATAAAAAATCACGGCTCGGCCTGAAGATTTTAGACTGGTACGAAGCCCACCGCTAAGGCTCTTCAACATTTGCAAATGCCTCGATGCATTCTAGTTTTGGGCCTACAGCATTTTATATCCATGAGATTTTTTTGGGTACATTGCATCCATGCCTTTCAAAGATTTGTATCCTAGTCTTCGAGTCCAAATATTTAAGAGACTTAGTTCATCTCACGACACGAATCCTCCACAATTGCAAAAAAGAAAAAAAGACAGATATATGCTGCATATACGCAAGCAAGGTATATATGCTGCATGTACGCTTTAGTTATTTATTGATTTATTTATGTTACTTGTTGTAACTTTCTTTTGTAAAAGTAAAAGTTAAATTCCATGGATTATTAATCGTAAAGGATGAGCTGTGACAAGTCTGCCGGGACCAAGGAACCAAGAAGATTATTTTATAATAATTCTTTGGGCAAAAGAGTATTAAAGGTTAAGAAAGATGGAATTATAGAATATTATATATGCCTATAGATTTTCATTCTTAATTCTGTAATCTTTCCGTCTCTAACTGCAGGATGACCCCCCAAGGGGATGCACAGAACAAAAGAAGGGATTGTGGAAAAGGATACCAGTAAAGCGAAATAAAACATTAATTGCATTACACGAAAGGAAGACATAAAGTTAATGAATTATCCATGGCCAAAGGAGAGGAGACAAGAAAGCCTTTTGAAACCATATCATATGATTATTTTTAGCATAAATTTGTTATTCACACACCATCAATGGGAGTACTTTTTGAAAAAGTTAACAGTTTGATATGTTCAATTTTGTACGTATGTAAAATGTTTGAGTTCATGAATCTCAGATTGTCGGATTCATGAATAGAGTATAATCCCTTACGCTTGGTGACTGAAATCCAGAAAAACCAAAAAAAAAAAAGGTTATGGCGGGAGATATAATTAAGACAAAGTCAGTTGAATATGTTTAGAATACGTTTTTTTTCTATAGATGAAGTCAAATAATGTGAAGGTCAACTGAGATTCAAATTTTTAATAACGTGAATTACATAAATTTTCTTTAAATTTATTAATAAAATTATATAAATCTCTTCTTTATTTTTAAAATATACACAATTTTTTTAAAAAAAATTTACATACATTTTAGTTTAATTTTAAATTAACATTTATTTAATATTTTTTAGGTAACGAAATGTATTTAAGTTTAATATAAGATATTTTGGTCAAGAAATTTAAATTATACTAAAATATAAGGTTTACATGTTTAATAATTCTCTTAGCAAACAAAAGAACCCCTTTCCAAAATAATAATAACATTATTTTTCATTAATTGGTGACTTAATTTCTTAATTCGTTATCACAAAAGAAAAAAGGAACCGCCATGCTAGATAATTAACATAATACAAATAATGAAACTTTGAAGCATTACCAAAGAAAAGGGGAAAAGAAACAAAGTACAATTGAAAGCAGTCAAATCATTTACATCCCCTCTATCTGTTCTTTCAAATAAAACAACTCCGTATAATCAAGGATTTTAGCAGTAAAATCAAAACCATGTGATCGAAAACAAACGTGTTTAAAGAAAGCTAGGCCAAAGCGTTGTAAACATTCTTGTCCATATATATTCTTTCTTGAGTCTCTAGTTTAGCATCTTGATCTTCCTGAGGCATTGGAAATTACAGACTACGTAAAGTTTAACAACTGATACATGTTAGATAATTTTACACTTGGAATTGCTTGCTAATCAGTAGTACAGATATAAAAGAAAACGCAACCCAGGTGAAACCCACCCAAAACAAATGATCTTTGTATTTTCCCTTCAATGGAGTTCCAACCTATGGAGATTTGAAGAAGGGTGTTCATATGGCCTACTGCTAGACCAGCAAGGTCTGTCGAGTCTTATCAGATTAGATTGGACTGAGTTAAAATAAATTTAGGATTAAATCGAGCCAAGCCGCAAGACCGGGTCATATTGGTCTTATTGGCTACATATTGCCCTCAAATGCCTGTCAATTGTCACATGGCCACATAAAATTTGATATTACATTTTTTTTTTTTGTAATTGAATGGATTCACTAATTGAAAGTTCAAAGCAATTAATTGCTAACTTTAAAATGTTAGAAATTTTTTTATACATGATTCAAAATTTTTTAAAAAAATTATGTACAGCTTGAACTAGAGATTTTAGGTTGGTATGAAGCCCACCACTAAAATTCTTTAACATTTGCAAATGCTTCGATCCATCTTAGTTTTAGCCTTGCAACATTTTGCATATTTCTTTGTTTTCCTTTTCTTTTTTTGGGTACGTTGCACCCATGTCTTTCAAAGATTTGCATCCTAGTTTTTCAGTTTAAATATAAAAAACATTTAAGGGTTGACATAGAAAATTAAGAATAGAAAAAAAAGCAATATCATAAATAAAAAATAACTCTCATATCCTTACTTAAAAAAATAAAAAACAAGATTAAATACTATTAGATAATAATTATAAAGATATAGTAAATATCATCCAAAATTTTAGTTCTATTTCATCTTTTATAATAATACCAAACGTGCCTCATGAGTCCTACACAATTAAAAATACAAAAAGTAAATATGCTGCATGCACGCAAGGAAGGTATATAATCCAATCCTTGGCTATTTGTGGCTTTATTTATTTATTTTTGTTATGTTAGTAACTTTCTTTTGTAAAAGTAGAAGTTAAATTCCAGCTTAAATTGTATTATTAATTGTAAAGGATAAGTTCTTGTAAAGGATAAGCTCTTTCACTTCACATTACAAATCTGCCGGGACAAAGAAACCAAGAAGATTATTTGATAATAAATCATTGGGCAAAAGGGTATTAACGGTTACGAAAGATGAAGTTATAGAGTATTTACATATTAGTTTCCAACTGTAATCTTTCAGGAGGAGCCCCCAGGGGGATTCACAGAACAAAAGAAGCTGGGAATGTGGAAAATGATACCAGTAAAGGAAAAAATGGAAAAAAAAAACATTAATTGCATTACACGAAAGGAAGACAAAAAATTAAAGAAACCAATAAAATATCCATGGCCAATGGAGAGTAGGTACGAAAGCCTTTTGAAACCATATCATATGATTAGTTTGTGCATTATTTTGTTATTCACACACCATCGATGCGAGTACTTTTTGTGAAAACTAACAGTTTTGATATTTTTTAAATGTTCCAGTTTGATGTTTAATTGCATATGTAGTAAAATGTTTTAGTTTATGAATCTCAGGTTGTCTGATTCATGAATAGAGTAAATTTTCTTCTTCTAAAAAAATCTAAATTACATGACTCTTTCTTTTATATTAACAAGTTACACTTCTTTTTCTTAATTTTAAAAAATACGTTATATTGATTTTTTTCAAAAAAAAAAAATTTATAATTACACTTATATTAGTTTTATAATATGATAAGTATCAAATATATATTATTTCAATATAATATAAACAATTATTTTTTAAAATAAAAATAAATTAAACGTATTGTTGCAATACAAAATAAATAACATTGAAATAAAAATTTAAAAAATATATTTTTAATAAATTATATTTTTTTATAAAAAAATCAATATTGCCCTTAGAGTATTTTGGTCATTTTATTATTTTAAAGGAAGTAGGAGAAAAAAAAGGTGTGATTTATCCAAAATGAAAAGCATGGGGCCTAAACTCATGTGCTTGATCCTGAAATTAAAGTTCATGGTAATTTTTTTTTTTTAATCTTTCCATTGCATGTCTATATAAATTCTACCATCTTTTCTTCTTGCTGATTGTTTTATTTGATTTGTGTTAAGAGGGATGTGAAGTTGAAGTAGGTGAAGATGATCCAGAATCGCAGAAGCCTTTTAAGGGGCTAAATAACTGGGTTAAATTATTTTAAGGAATGAAAATATGATTTCTACTTAGACAAACAAGTCTTCCAAATTTCTTTCTACTTTGACAACGGTTATGGTTAATTTGTTTAATAAATCTTCTAGCAAACAAAAGAACCCATTTCCAAATTTAAAATAATATTATTTTCTTATTGATTGCTGATTTAATTTCTTAATTAGTCATCACTTATATAATTAATGTTTATGCGCGGGTATAAAATGACACACTGCTTACTGCGCCTATATGATCATACATAACCACCAAACTGGCTAGCTATATCAAAGAGAGATATGGAAGAAATCTGGATTGAGAGAGACATGGAAGAACATACAGAAGAATGAACTGTTTTTGGCCGTCAAGTATCGAAATTGGGACAGAGTTGTAGAGATATTCGAGGAACATCCAGAGATTCAAGACACAAAGATCACCACTTCACAAGACACTGCATTGCACGTGGCTATTACTCATGGCGTACCAGAGGATATTGTTCGAAAACTGATCGATGAAATAAAGAGGAGTAGAAATGCCATAGAGACTCTGTCCGCCAAGAATGACAGAGAGGATACTCCTCTTCACTGTGCAGCCTCACGTGGCTCTCCACTTATGTGTCACCGCTTAATAAGTGTCGAAAAATCACTGGTAAGTGAAGTGTTGAATCTGTTTTATTATCATGATCATGAAATTGAATCCTATTCTGCTATTGAACCGTAGGTTGAGAAGCGTAACAGGGAGGGAGAGACACCGCTCTTCTTGGCTGCCCTCAATGGTCACAAAGAAGCCTTCCTTTATCTCCATTTTGTTTGTAGTAAAATGAAGAATAGCTCATTGTACTGGAGAAGGAGAAATGGCGATACTGTACTTCACTGTACTATTCAGAGAAAATATTTCGGTCGGTACAGGGTTCCCTTTTTTTTTAGCTTTACAATTAGGCTTTTGAAGGAAAAAGTCTTCTGGACTTACTGTTGATCAAATTGTCCCTTGTACGTTGTGCCAAAATTCATAACTAAGAAGAATGCGAAAGATAAGGGTCAAATTCTTAACCGAGTTTTTAATTTGTCATAAATAATTATTTGCAATTGGATGCTGGCCATGCAGATTTGTCATTTCTAATAATTAAGCTTTACCAATCCACTGCTGGCTCTGTCAACGAAGAAGGAAAGACACCTCTGGATATCCTTGCCTCAACTCCATCGGCGTTCAGAAGTGGAACTCACCTCCAATGGTGGGAGGAATTCTGCTACTACTGTAAGTATATATCGTTGTCCCATCACCATTTGTTTTTCAGTTAGAAGACGTCATTATTATGAATGTGAGCTAACGATGATTATATATATATATATATATATATAAAGTCATTCGTGTAGATAAGCTGAAGTTTGATCCTCCAGTGGAGTTCATTGTTGTAGATGTTGAACACTCAGAGGCGCATCAGATTCAGACCCATGATGCTCCTGTCACATCCCCTCGTATCCCAGGTTGATGCTTGTTACTGAATCTTGATGCTTAATTTGGGCTGATCTAATTAATTAAATGGGCAGGTAACATATTTATGGCTTTGTTTTGATCAAGGGTCATCAATAAGGGAGATAAAAGAAAGACACGTATGGGGAGCCCAGATCATGGAAGAACTTGTAAAACAAGATTTGTGGTATGATTTCAGGCTACATGAGATGCAATTGGAAGAAATGAAGCATGATGATGACTCGAATGAAGTTTCATGTATTCATCCAACTTACTATAATGAAAGTGTGAATGAGGGAAAACAGAATGGTAACTAACCCAATATTTTAAAAAGAAAAAAAAAAAAAGGCTTTGTAGAGAAGAATAATCACTGCAGGTGCGTATTTGGCAGGTAAAGGGAAAACATCGACGGCATTGTTAACCGCAGCTAGATATGGTCTGATTGAGCTGGTGAAGAATATCCTAGACGTAAAGTCTATTGCTATCTTCGATCGTACCATAGACGACAAGAATATAGTGCTTGTGGCAGCAGAGAAAGGGCAACCACGTATATTGAGGGAAATCATGAAGCACCCAAATTGGAATGTGCTGAGAAATGCAGTGGATGACTATGGAAATAATGCGTTGCACTTGGCAGCAATGGCAAAACCAGAACATACGCCTTCGGATGGGTCTTCTACATATATGGAAATGCAATGGGATATCAACTGGTTTGAGGTAGGAACCTAATTTTAGCTTTAAATATTCAGGTCTCAACTATTTAACATTCGTGATAGTGTGATACTCTACTCTGTATGCCTCGCAAGTTAGGCAACAAGCTTCTCCTTCACTCACTAGTCAAGTCCATAAAATGGGCCTGTTAATTACATTCAGTATCTTAAGTTACTGATAATTTTAAACGTTCAGAATAATTCATAATTTCATGTATAATATTCTTATTGCCAATACTTATAATCAAGAGCAAATTGTACTTAATTATTCACTCTGATTTTTTTTCCTAATTATAATTTCTCTTCCAAACAAGTAATTTTTGCCATTGCCGTCATAATTTATTTCTTTTATTTCAAACTGCACCACCATTTAATTAAATTGGTAGTCATCTTTAGTTGATGTCAGTTGGGGAAGGAGGAATTGCACTACTCATCCTTACACTTGCCCCCAGTTGCATATTTTTTCAGTTGAGGCAGAGGTTACTTTATTTATTTTGTCCCTCAACTAATGAATTGATTTACTTTGTTATATTTTATGTTGATGAAGCAGTATGTGAAAAAAAAAATGCCTCCTTACTTCACTTCCCAATTCAACGAAAAGGGAAAAACTCATCCACAAGAGTAACAAGTGGGTGAAGGAGGCGTCTGGAAATTACATTGTTGCCGCTACGCTTATTGCGGGTGCTACCTTTTCCACATGTAACCAAATCCCTGGGGGCTATAATGCCGAAAACGGCACACCAATTGTAGGATTCCATCCTATGTTTAATATGTTTGCTATCACTGCGCTGATTTCCTTTTGCTTGTCCATCACTGCCTTGGCTGCCTTTCTCGCCATTTATAGTTCTCGAAATGATCAAGCAAGATATTACCGTAGAACTTTGCCATTGCAGCTTTGTTTCGGCTCATCCTCGATCTATTTCTCCGTTATCTCAATGTTGGTTTCTTTCTGTGTTGCACATTCTTTTGAAATTGACCCCAGAAACAAGTATAAAATTATCCCAGTGTACGGCACTTGCCTTTTTACGGCTTTCTTCTTTTACGCAGCAACACAATTTCCACTCCACGCGGCTCTTTTCAGAGCCAGTTTTTATGTTCCGCACCCAAGGCCAATATATGTGGAAGAACAAGACATTGTACAAGCTTAGCATGCGTGTTCAATTATTCGAATTCTTAATTTGTTGTTAATTCCTTTAATTTGCTTTGTATACTATGTACCTTTGAGTTTGATGGATTACACTAAAATCTTATTTTAGTCCCTCACAGTTAGAATATTTTTTAATTTGGTCCATACAAAGTAAACTGTTATCAATGTATCACATCCTTCCATCAGTTTAATGTTAATAAAATTAAAAGATATCAATGACATGTAATATATTCTTTTTAACATGTCACCACTTAGTCGACGTTATATAATACATCCTTTTTACAATTGGCATTTATGTCCCACATTAAACCAAACAACATAGTTTTGATACTCAAAACTAAGAACCTGTTAGTGATTTACAAACAAGAAAGTTAAAGATTTGATTTTTATTTTAATGGCTGAAGAAGGAGAAAGAAAGGAAAGGGGAGAAAGAAGAAGAAGAAGATCAAGGATTAATGGTTTGTTTGTCCTAGCTTTTGGAAGGGTAGAACCTATTTATTTTCCAAAAAAAAAAAAAACTTATTTTTTTAAAAAAAGAAGTGTTTGATCAAGCTTGGTAGAAGAAGTAATTTATCAGCTATAAGAATAAAGTAGAAAAATAGCTTGGAAATAGAAGTAAAAACAGAAAATTATTTAACAAAAGCATCTCTTCTCAAAGAAATTAACTACCATAATTATTTCTTAACTTTTTTATCTACCTCTTAAATATATGTCTTTTTAAGTAATTTGATAGTAAAAATCATTTCTTTTAAAAAAATTTGTCTAACACAATAATAATAATAAAAATGTTCATCAAATTGTTTTATTAAATACAAATTGCTTATTTTTCCCTATGCTTTTTACAGAACTCCATTTGAAAAGAAACAATATCAAACATTAATCCTAAAGGAGGCGCCACCGCCCCCCCCCCCCCCCCCCCCCCCCGCGGCCCAAAAAAAAAAGGAACTATATATGTTTGATGTGTGTAACATAAATGCCAATTATTAAAAAAAATAATGATGACTATCAATCATGGGTCAAAATAATTTGTTGCAATGGTTCCTGATAAGCAACAGGTTGAAGACCCCTGCTAGGGTAGATAAGCTGAAGTTTGATTCTCCAGGGGCGTTTATCGGGGTAGAGGTTGGGCATTCAGAGACGCATCAGATTTAGATCCATGATGCTCCAGTCAGATTCCATAGTACCTTAGGTTGATGCTTCTTTCTTCCTCTTGATGCTTAATTTGCGCTTATCTAATTAATTAAATGTGTACATAATATAACATATTTATGGCTTTATTTGATGTTTTTTGTCAAGGGTCCATAAGGAAGAAAAAAGAGAGACACGTATGGGTTGCCCAGATCATGAAGGCACTTGTAGAACAAGATACCTTGGTATGATCACAGGCGAGCTGAGATGGAACTGCGAGAAATGAGAGCATAGAGTGTGATGATGATCAGTTGAAGTTTATTCATCCAATTAACAACGAGAGTGTGAATGAAGGAAATCAGAAATGTAATTAACCAATGTTAAAAAAAGAATTAATGGATCAAATTAAAGAAGCTCAGACCATTTTTTAAAAAAAGAATTGCTTCGTAGAAAAGAATAATCACGGAGGTACGTACTTGGCAGGTAAAGAGAAAACACGGACAGCGTTGTTAGCAGCAGCTAAATATGGTCTGATTGAGCTGGTAAAGAAAAACCTAGAAAACAAGCCTATTGATATCATCGATAAAACCAAAGACAACAAGAATATAGTGCTTGTGGCAGTAGAAGAAAGACAATCCAGAATATTGACGGAACTGATGAAACAGCATCGCCAGCTTTGGAATGAGGAGCTGCTGATGAATGCAGCGGATGACCACGGAAATAGTGCATTGCACTTGGGCAGCAATGCTATCAGGACAAACAACCTGCGAAAGTAAATCTGCTATGCACATGCAATGGGAACTAGAGATATGAAATTATACGTAATTAATTTGAGTTTGAATTTTGTTCCCATTTAACATTGATTCTACTGATCAGAATCCTAGACATAAAATTTTATTTAATCTCACAAATGAAATCTCTAATACTAACAGTTAAAATTTACAATTTGATCTAGCAAAAAGGTAAGTATTCAAGAGTTAAGTTGTCATATAATGTGACATTTTTATCTGTTAATTTACTTTTAATTAAAAGTAATCATTGAGATACAACTAAAATGATTGTCATCCAATATCCTCATATATGCAGAGATCCATCCTCAATCCACGTACTACTAGGTCAAGAGCAATTAATTTTGATTATTTTTATACATGTTGAAGCAGGATGTTAGAAAAATCATGCCTCCGGGCATCACTGATCGTAGAAACAAGGACAATAAAACTCCATGAATGATCTTCACAAAACAACACAAAGATCTGCCCACAGAAAGTAACCAGGGGCTGAAGGACTCGTCTGCGGCCTCCATCATTGCTTCCACAGTAGTCATAAGTGTTACCTTTAGCACTTGCTACCAATTTCCTGAAGGCTATAACCAAAATGGGAAACCAATCTTGATAGGCCATCATACATTCGACATATTTTCTATCGCGGTGCTCTTTTCATTCTCCTTTTCTATATATTACTGCTTTTGCAGCTTTCCTGGCCGTCTATAGTTCTCAAAAATGATGAAAACATTATCTTAGGGACCTCCCATTGAAGCTTTTGAATGGCTTAGCCTCCCTCTGTGTGTCCATGTTCTCCGCCGTGCTTGCCTTCTTCTCTGCACATTCCTATAATAGGATTTTCAATTAACTCAACATCCGTAAATTTGCAAAATTCCCGATTGAAATCAAATTTTTGTAAACAAGCATATGACTAAATATTGAAATGGGTATCTCTATAAATAGATAATCAAAATTTTAAAACACTGCAAGGAAACTTAGGAACCAAAATAAGAATTTCCTGAGTCTCATGGTCCGCATTACTTACTCACCTTCCGAGATACTACAGAAATCCCCTGACTCTTTTTCAGCTATAACTCAGTCTCCTGAATACCCTACAAGACCCGTTCACAGAGTTTAGAAGATGAATCACTCCAATTAATTTCATACAGGACTTGGACTTATCAAAATTTAAAATTTGTTCCTCTACTAATTTTTACGCCTTCCATACGCGTACAATATATTCCTTATACATATTTTGTGCTTTCACTTCCTTGGTTCCAATTAGGAGCTAAACCCAAATAAAAAAAAAACTAAAAGAAATATATACCATCTTTAATCGGGAAATTTATTCTGCATAATTATAATTTAACAATTAAGAAAGGAGCACAGTGGGGGTTTAGTCCTTAATTAAAATAGGTATGTATTAAATATGCAGAATTTTTTGGGAAGGATTAATGTATAAGAGAGGGAACATACAGTTAAGTATAATTGAATCAAAATTTTTTTATCCAATTAAGATCTTCTCCTGCGCAGAACCCCTCCACTGGCCACTACAGAAACATGTTACAGCATTAATACACAGGGGAGAAAAACGCCTGGAAAGGCAACCAGAAAAGGCAATACATACTTCAGAAATTCCAGGCTTAAATTACTATGCAACGTTGCTCTCTTACCCCAGACACATATCCACGAAGCTCAGCTCAAGCAAGGAGGAAGTGGGCTGTACTGGAAAGTGAAACACAGAACCATTTGGCGTGAAAAATGGAGAAGGAAGATGAACCCAACAAAAACAATCTGTACAGCAGAATTTCAGACCTGGAAGGTGACTTTCTATGTAATTTCTCCAGTATCCAGCAGCCAAAAATGGAACAGATTCAAGGAGTAACTTGCAGCTGAAATTCGGACCAAACCAGCGCTGAAACAGGGGAGGAAATCTGTAGCGTTTACTCAGCGTACAGTCCGTCCAGCAGGGAGTTTCTATGCGCCTTGATGAAGCATCAAAACTGGAACAAATTCTCAGTGAGAAGGAATAGAAAACCCAACGTTTAAGTAGCTCGAAGAATCAGAGAAAGTAGCGTCCAGAAAACAGAGGATAGATGCAGAGTTCTGGCGGTTCTGTGATGCTTCGCTGGATGGATTGTATTACAGAAATCTGGATGAGAGATGACCGAAAAACCAAGCTGAAAGTGATTAAAAGGGAAGGTATATATGTAAGTTGCAGAAGGGCAGAAGCTAGTACGTGGCAGCTGCATGATTTGCATGGAAAAGTCAAACTTCATGCATGCATATTCTTCTTCACGTCGGGTTTTTACAATTTTGTTCTAATACGTCTATTTCCTTCTTCATCGCCTCACGCCAGTGCTTATATTGCACGGCTTCTTTGTAGTTCTTGGGCTCTTTAACACCTTCCACTGCTGCTAGGTAATTCTTGTGTCCCACCGAAAACTTATCATTTGAGACATAATTTGCTATAGGATATGCAGTAGTACCATCTACACGTGAGATACTTTCTTGAGATAGAGAAGGTGGTAGTTGGACTTCATAACCATCAAGATGCTTCGGAATTTCCCTCGTGCGTTGGCTTCTTCTCAATTCAGTCTGGATTGCCTGTTCACTTGGTGATTCAGCCTCAACATTTGACCCATCATTGCCATCATGTTCGTTATTTGTGAGAGGTCCATTTCCTAGGCTACAATCTTTCGAGTTACATGAACCCATAATCATATAATCATTATCATCCGATGCCCAACTATAGTGGAAGTTTGAACTCACAAGATCGGCTTCTGTCATCCCCTTAAATGGATATTGTTGCTCAAAGAATGTTACATCTCGTGACATATAGACCTTCTTCCTTTCTATATCAAAAACTTGATAACCCTTTTGCCCAAGGGGATAGCCAATGAAGACACATTTCCTACCCCTCACTTCGAACTTATCTGAGTTCGTTAAATCATGCATGTAAGCGAGGCAACCAAATGTTCTCAAATGACCATAGTTTACCTTCCTTCTAGTCAACACTTCATAGGGTATTTTATTACCCGTTGCCTTTGTAGGTAATCTATTTATGACATGAACAACAGCTAACACACATTCACCCCAGAATTGCTTTGGTAAGTTTGCATGGATTCTCATTGCACGAGCCATCTCAATGATATGCCTATGCTTGCGTTCAACCACACCGTTTTGCTGTGGTGTGTATGCACAGGATGTTTGTATCATCACTCCCTTCTCATCACAAAGTTTTAAGAATTCTGAAGTCTTAAATTCTGTCCCATTGTCTGCTCTTAAACACTTAACTCTTTTATCATATTGTGTTTTTGCCATGTTTAAGAAAGATGTTAACAGTTTACTCACTTCAGATTTACGCTTCATTAAGTAAACCCATGTAGCTCTACTAACGTCATCAACAACAGTAAGAAAATATTGAGCTCCGGTTAATGAAGGCATTCTATATGGTCCCCATACATCACAGTGGATCAAATCAAAGCAAGAATTAGTTTTTATTGAACTGTCTCCAAATGGCAATCTAACGTGCTTTGCCTTATTACAAGAATCACAAACTTCACTCTCATCTAAATGCAAACTCATTTGTTTCATCTTCTCTCTCGATGCATGTCCAAGTCTCCAATGCCATAACTTTGCATCACTCGGCCTTTGTACCATCAATGCAATTTTCTCTCCTCGCGTTGGTTCTAGGATGTAAAGTCCATCATAGTATCTCCTCGTCCCAATCACACTGTTCGAGCAGAGGTCCAGAATTATGCATAGGTCCTTGACAAAAATCAATGCAAGGTTATCATCATTAGTCATTTTACTTACTGATAACAAATTGCATTTAAATTCTGGTACTTTCAAGACATCTTTGAGCAACATTCCATTCCTTAAAATTAAATTCTCCGATGACCTTACTGGTATACCTTGACCATTTGGTATTTGTACCGGCAAATGACAACCCTTCTTCTCCCCCAATAAAGGTTTATCTTCACATGTTATATGTTCATTTGTCCCCGAATCTATCACCCAGACCTTATCAAAGTCAAGGTTAGTGATGTACTTACCTACCATATTAGCCTTTGGCTGTTTTTGTTGTGCTACTATTTGTGAATCCTTTCGTGCGTCTACTTCTTCATTCAACGTTTGGAGAAGTTGCTCATATCGTGAGGGTGTAAGTCCTGGTATTGGGCTTTCACCTGTGTTTACCAATGCAGCCTTTGGTCCTATTCGCTTGTCACTCCATGTTCCCGACCTCTCTCTCTTATCTCGATTAGGCTTTCTCCAATCTGGAGGATACCCAATGAGTTCGTAGCACTTATCTTCAGTATGACCTTGTTTTTGGCAGTGACTGCACCGAACCTTCTCCTTTCTTCCATCTGTTCGACCTTCCATGACTCTGTTCATCCTTGCACTACTAACTTGGAATGCCATTGCCTCAGAGCTTATCCTCTGCATGGCTGAGATCTGACGTTGCTTTTCATCTTCAAAGACAAGATGGTATGCTGCTCCCAGACTCATCAACGGCTTCGTGCTGAGGATGTGAGTCTTCACTGTCACGAATTCCTCATCCAATCCCATGAGAAAGTCGTAAAGTTGTTCCCTTTCTCTGACCTGCATGATCTCTTTCTCTACTGCACACGCACATTTCCCACAAGTGCACTTTGGTAGAGGCATGATTGATTGTATCTCATCCCAAAGAGCCTTGAGTTTAGTATAGTACGTTACCACAGACTGCCTTTCTTGTCTCAGAAAAACTGTCTCATCTTAATTCATATGCTCTAGGGGCGCTTCCCTTTCTGAAACGCTCCTCCAAATCTGTCTATATCTCCCTTGCTATTTTTGCATATCTAACGGTCTTTCGCAGCTCCTTGTCCATGGCACTCTTAAGCCAGCCTTTCACCATCGCATCGGATCAGATCCAGTGTGACAAAGTGGCCAAATCAGTGCCTGGTTTCTTGACGGAGCCATCCATAAACCTAATTTTATTCTTTGCTAAAAGTGCATTTGTCATGTCGTTAATCCATTATGAGTAGTTGGTTTCGCTAAGCAACTCACCAACGTAAACTTGCCCTGGGTTGTCGGGCATGAAGAAAGAATGGTGAACTCACATCTTGATTATTATTCTCCGCATCAGTCGCCATCTCTACCTTCTCACGCTTAAGCTTTCAGGTCCGGAATGTGAACCTGCTCTAATACCATGATAAGACTGATGAGAGGAAAAGCTAATTTTCATTCAACGCAAGGTGGCTATATATACAAGATTCTTCGCATGTGATCATGGCACAGATATCACAAAATAGTAACTGTACTTATCTGTACATATCTTCCTATAATAAAAAAAAGAAATATGATGGATATTATATGAATATAATATATTATATTATCTTTTAGGTGCCCAGATCATGGAAGAACTTGTAAAACACGATTGTTGGTATGAGATGCAAGTGCAAGAAATGGAGCATGATGATGACTTGAATGATATTTTATGTATTCATCCCAATTGCTGTAGTAGAAGTGTGAATGAGGGAAAACAGAATGGTAATTAACCCAATGTTTAAAATAAAATTAGCTTTGTAGAGAAGAATAATCACTGCAGGTGCGTACTTGGCAGGTAAAGGGAAAACATTGACAGCATTGTTAATCGCAGCTAAATATGGTCTGACTGAGCTGGCGAAGAAAATCCTAGAAGTAAGGCCTATTGCTATTTACGATTGTACCATAGACAACAAGAATAGAGTGCTTGTGGCAGCAGAGAAGGGGCAATCTTGTATATTGAAGGAAATCATGAAGCACCCAAATTGGAATGTTCTGAGAAATGCAGTGGATGACCATGGAAATAATGCGTTGCACTTGGCAGCAATGGCAAAACTAGAATATACGCCTTCGGGTGGATCTTCTACATTTATGGAAATGCAATGGGATGTCAACTGGTTTGAGGTATGAAACTAGTTTTAGCTCTAAATAGTAAGGTCTTAATTATTTAACATTCGTGATAGGGTGATACTCTACTCTTTATCCCTCACAAGTTAGGCGACAAGCTTCCTCATTCGCCCACTAGTCAAGTCTATATACATGTTAATGGGCCTGTTAGCTACATTCAATATCTTAATTTGCTGACAATTTTAAACGATCGGAATAATTCATAGCTTCATGTATAATATTCTTATTGCCAATATTTATAATCAAGAGCAAATTGTACTTAATTATTCACTCTGATTTTTTTCCTAGTTGTAATTTCTCTTCCAAACAAGTAATTTTTGCCATTGCCGTCATAATTTATTTCTTTTATTTCAAAACTGCACCACCATTTAATTAAATTGGAAGTCATCTTTAGTTGATGTCACCTGGGAAAGGAGGAATTGCACTACTCATCCTTATACTTGCCCCCAGTTGCATATTTTTTCAGTTGAGGCAAAATTTACTCTATTTATTTTGTCCCTTAATTAATAATTGATTTACTTTGTTATATTTTATGTTGATGAAGCAGTGTGTAAGAGAAAATATGCCTCCTTACTTTGCTTCCCAATTCAACAAAGATAGAAAAACTCCAGGGAATATCTTTGGGGAAGAGCACAAGGGGCTCATCCACAAGTGTAACAAGTAGGTGAAGGAGGCATCTGGAAATTACATTGTTGCCGCTACGCTTATTGCGGGTGCTACCTTTTCCACATGTAACCAAATCCCTGCGGGCTATAATGCCGAAAATGGCACACCAATTGTAGGATCCCATCCTATGTTTAATATATTTGCTATCACTGCGCTGATTTCCTTTTGCTTGTCCACCACTGCCTTGGCTGCCTTTCTCGCTATTTATAGTTCTTGCAATGATCAAGCAAGACATTACCGTAGAACTTTGCCATTGCAGCTTTGTTTCGGCTTATCCTTGATTTATTTCTCTGTTACCTCAATGTTGGTTTCTTTCTGTGTTGCACATTCTTTTGAAATTGACCCCATAAACAAGTATAACCTTATCCCAGTGTACGACACTTTCCTTTTTACGGCTTTCTGCTTTTACGCAGCAACACAAGCTCCACTCCACATGGCTCTTTTCAAAGCCAGCTTTTATGTTCCGCACCCAAGACCAATATATGTGGAAGAACAAGACTACGTAAAAGCTTAGCATGCGTGTTCAATTATTCCAATTCTTAATTTTTTGTTAATTCTTTAATTTGCTCTGTATAAATTAAACTGGTATCAATATATAACATCCTTCCAACAGTTTACTCTTAATAAAATTAAAAGATGTCATTGACATGTAATATATTCTTTTTAACATATCACCATTTAGTCAACATTATGTAATACATCCTTTTTACAATTGGCATTTATGTCCCACATTAAATGTCACACCCCACAATTTAAGTACTCTGACGCGGAAGCGGAAACATAGAGAAAATACTTATGGCATTAATTTGAATCATATAAAACATATAAGCTTTTCTTTAGAGGATATTTGTAGAAATTTCGGCAGAGTCTCCTCTATAACGTAGACCTCCCGATATTTCTATAAATGATCAGCCAGTACAATATAGCCCGAAAGGGCGCAATCAGACCAAAAGAAAACATCTGGGGTGTGGGGCACCCTAACTATGATTCAGTGGAGCTTACTTTACAAGGTTTTACAAAGTTTCAAACAAAATATATATACAACCAAAATACACCCACATGAGCTACTGCAGGCTCGTCAAGGAAGTCTCAAGAGGTCAGCCATTAGAAGGCGGCTGGGGGCAGATTAGAGTCCCTACTGCTCTCTGAAAAATATATATATATATAAAAAATGAGTCGAATACTCAATGAATAAGCAACACCGACCCTTTTTAAAATAAAGGTAGGGTCACAAATATATGGGTACATATTTATAGATATATCGCGTAAAACATGTTTTATGCAAATTCTTTCGTACAAATGCACTGAAAGTATCTAAGCAGAACCAATTTAAACAGACGCAGAGCACACAGCTCGCGGGGAAAAGTCACTACAGACGCATAGCATTCAGCTCGCAGAAGTTAACATAAGTCCGAGTGTGGTGGCCTACACACGGGGCTAGCACCGCCCCTGCTAGCTGAGGTACAGATCGTGGTGCACCAGGGCTAACACCTATTGCTGTTAGCTACAGGGTTCTGAGCAGATAACTCCATAAAACAATACAGATTCTCCAATTAACATTTCAGACAAAGTATCGTTCATATCAGTTTCATAATAGGATTTTCAATTAACTCAACATCCGTAAATTTGCAAAATTCCCGATTGAAATCAAATTTTTGTAAACAAGCATATGACTAAATATTGAAATGGGTATCTCTATAAATAGATAATCAAAATTTTAAAACACTGCAAGGAAACTTAGGAACCAAAATAAGAATTTCCTGAGTCTCATGGTCCGCATTACTTACTCACCTTCCGAGATACTACAGAAATCCCCTGACTCTTTTTCAGCTATAACTCAGTCTCCTGAATACCCTACAAGACCCGTTCACAGAGTTTAGAAGATGAATCACTCCAATTAATTTCATACAGGACTTGGACTTATCAAAATTTAAAATTTGTTCCTCTACTAATTTTTACGCCTTCCATACGCGTACAATATATTCCTTATACATATTTTGTGCTTTCACTTCCTTGGTTCCACTTAGGAGCTAAACCCAATTTCAAAATTAAAAAAAATGTCTACTATCTTTAATCGGGAAATTTATTCTGTATAATTATAATTTAACCATTAAGAAAGGAGCACAGTGGGGGTTTAGTCCTTAATTAAAATAGGTATGTATTAAATATGCAGAATTTTTGGGAGGGATTAATGTATAAGAGAGGGAACATATAGTTAAGTATAATTGAATCAGAATTTTTTTTTTCCAACTAAGATCTTCTCCTGCGCAGAACCCCTCCACTGGCCACTACATAATTCATATTACAGTGTGGATAAACAGAGGAGGGAAACGTCCATCATTGGAATAAAAAAAAAACAACACATGCAACCGAATTTTTTTTAAACCTAATGAGACCTAAATGGCGTTACTTCCAGCCACACACAGCCACTAACTCAGCTCAAATGAGGAGCAAGCAAAGAACAAGAATCAAACCAGAAAAAAATGAAATGGAGGTGATAAGGGAGATGAGGCGTTGTTCAGCAGAACCGAGGGAGGTGAGGCGCTGTTCAGCAGAAGAAATACACACAGCAGAACGGGCAGCTTGGGGAGAGGAGTTTCTAGCGTGATTTCCCTAGCCACCAGCAGCAAAACGGGCCAGATTTCTGCAGCTGAAATTCAAACCAGAAACAGAAAAATTAGCGTTAAACAGGGGCAGTAAACTGGCGCTGAACAGAGGAGAAGAAATGGAAATTTTCTGGTGTGCTCTCACCCAAAGCCAGCAGCAAAAACTTAACCAGATTCAAGAAGCAAGCTGCAGCCACAGTTCGAACAAGACCAGCGCTGAACAGGGGAGAAGAAACGCTAAACAGAGGAGGAAATAGGCTGTAGAATTTGATCATTTCAGCTTCGTTTAGCAGGGAGCTTCTATGCGACTTGATGAAGCAGCAAATATGGAGCAAACTCAAGGCGTGAAGAAGCAGAAAATCAAAGCTTCAGTAGCTCGAAGATGCAGGGAAAGCAACGTCCAGCAGAACAGAGGATAGATGCAGAGTTCAGGCGGTTCTATGATGCTTCGCTGGATGGATTGTATTGCAGAAATCTGGATGAGAGATGACCGAAAAACCAAGCTGAAAGTGATTAAAAGGGAGGGTATATATGTAAGTTGCAGAAGGGCAGAAGCTAGTACGTGGCAGCTGCATGATTTGCTTTGAAAAGTCAACTCCCTTCCCATGCATGAGTTCACGTCGGGTTCTCACAATCTCTCCCCCTAAAAAAAAATTCGGTCCCCGAATTTATATATACATATACATACTAACCTTAGTTCTCAAATAAATAGGGGTATTTTGCACGTATTTCGCTTTCCATCTCCCATGTAGCTTCCTCTGGTGTATGGTGACGCCACAGAACTTTCACTGACATAATTTTTTTAGAATGTAGCTTCTTTGTTTGTCTATCCAGAATTGCAACAGGAACTTCTTCATAAGATAAATCTTCACCTAAAGAAACATCTTGGTTCTGTAACACATGAGAAGGATCAGGTAGATATTTCCTTAATGATGATTAGCGATCATGTGTCAAAATAATATGTTACATGGCTCCTAATAAGAAACAGTTGAAGAACCCTGCTCAGATAGATAAGCTGAAGTTTGATTCTCCAGGGGTGTTTATCGGGGTAGAGGTTAGACATTCAGAGACGCATCAGATTCAGATCCACGATGCCCCAGTCAGGTCCCTTAGTACCTTAGGTTGATGCTTCTTTCTTCCTCTTGATGCTTAATTTGCGCTTATCTAATTAATTAAATGTGTGCATAAAATAACATATTTATGGCTTTATTTGATGTTTTTAGTTAAGGGTCCATAAGGAAGAAGAAAGAGAGACACGTGTGGGGTGCCCAGATCATGAAAGCACTTGTAGAACAAGATACCTTGGTATGATCACAAGCGAGCTGAGATGGAACCGCGAGAAATGAGAGCATAAAGTGTGATGATGATCAGTTTATTCATCCGACTAACAACGAGAGTTTGAATGAGGGAAATAAAAAATGTAATTAACCAATGTTAAAAAAGAATTTATGGATCAAACTAAAGAAGCTTAGACCCTTTTTTTTTTCTTAAAAAAAAAGAATTGCTTCGTAGAAAAGAATAATCACGGAGGTACGTTCTTGGCAGGTAAAGGGGAAACATGGGCAGCATTGTTAACAGCGGCTAAAAATGGTCTGATTGAGCTGGTGAAGAAAATCCTAGAAAACATGCCCATTGCTATCAACGATAAAACCAAAGACAACAAGAATATAGTGCTTGTGGCAGTAGAGGAAAGACAATCCAGAATATTGACGGAACTGATGAAACAGCATCGCCAGCTTTGGAATGAGAAGCTGCCGATGAATGCAGCGGATGACCACGGTCTGCTATGCACATGCCATTAGCTGCAATTTACAAATACATTAGAAAAATCCGATTTAAGTCGTGCCCGGGGCGGGGACTTAACTAACTACCGTCACAAATGTCCGAAATCTTATTAATTTCTTTGTTTAAATATTTGTTTCCGAACTATTATTGTATATGTACTTATTAGAGATCAGCGTAAAACGAAGCAAGTGTGTTTAAGCGTGGATGGAAACGCAAAACGGATCTCCCCTGACTGCAGGGTCGAACCTTCTGGACCTTTTTTTTTTTTTCTAATTATATAACTTTTAAATATGAAAAAAATTATGTTTATAAAAATAAAAATTTTAACTATAAAAAAATGATATTCTAAAAATTTTAACTATAGTTTTTAAAATGTAATTTTTTCTCATAATTAAAATGTTTGTCTTTATAAACATAATTTTTATTTTTATATTTAAAATTATAACCTCAAAAAAAAAAAAAAGGGCACTGCAACGCCCACCGTGAAACCCCTGACCGTAAGAAATCTAGCCAGATGGAGATGGAGATGTAGATTCTTCGTTTATCCTTAAACCCCAAGATGAATAACCCATCAGTCAGCTTTGGATTTTCATTCTTTTTTTTTTTTTGGGTGGGGGGACCAAAAAGCCTACGTACACCATCAATCATCTTAAATAAACAGGTATTTAACACAAAATTTACCAACCCAATCAGGCGCCACGTCTGCAGATCTCGGAGCGAATTAAGACTCGACACATGGAAGTTAGCTACAACAAATTAACCTTGTTTTAAGAATTCAAATGGATATTGAATTAAGATAAAAATAATTTAGAATTTAATAATTTAATCAAAGATAAATTTGGGTTGAATCATTATTCTAAATATATATATATAATATCTTATAATTAAATTGATACATATATTATAAAATAATATTTAACATCTACATAAATATTTACTAGTTCAAAATTAAATTGGTCGATTTTTTGTTGATTTTGATCAATTTGGTTAATTCTTATCTAATTTGTTGTTCTTTAATTTTGAAAATTAAATAAATCATTTTATAATTAGTTGTCCAATTTTTTGTTTTGACTAACTCGTTTAGTTTGATATCCATAATTATGTTAATTAATTTAGGAAAAACTCATGATACACTCAGCTCATCAAATATAAATAGCTCTTAGAGCATGTTGGTATAATTTATGCTCTTATATACTTCTATACTTAGTACATAATTATTAGGTGTCGAAGCTTTTATAAGAACCTTTTTTTTATTTAAGGATAGCTGGAAGAATTGACGCGAAAAAGACTCTGAATATGAAAAATCCGATTTAAGTCCTAAACGATCATGCACTGATAATTTTCTCTTGAAGGCCCTCTTTGAAAAACTGATCAATTTTTGTTTTGGAATTGAGCCAATGACGGGAACGTTTTGCTGGTTTGTGAAAGGGATCTACTCTCTAATCATTACACTTCAGGACTGTGGCTTTATTGTAAAAGAAGGCATTTGTTTGAGGATTAATGATTAAAGTTAGGGCATGCCGTTGATGTTGAAGTTGGTGGAGGGGTCTCCCAATCTTTCTCCTCAAATGGTTTAGGTGGGGAATGAAGGTGTTGGTGGCCGAAAGATGACTACTAGGAACCAAGCGTACCACCAAAAAATAACCTCAATTTTCTTTTGATGTGTTTTTAATGTTATAATCTCAAGGAGTTCAATTTTATTTTTAACTTATTATGTATCATTTAGTATATAAAAAGTCAAAAATAAAAAATAATTTTATAAATATAAAATAATTATAATATTTTTATTTTAAGACATAATAAAAATAAATTATAATTATTAAATAATGATTACTATCACATAATAAATATTATATAATTTTTTTTAATTTAAATACCAAACGTGTTTTTAGTATTGAGTTTTTAACACTATTGTTATCTGTATTTTATCACATAATTTTATTTTTTGATAAAAACTATGTAATTTAATTTAATAGATATTTAAATTAAATTTAAAATTTTAGACATTATTTATTTATTTATTTATAACAATTATGATAAATTTTTTAATATTACGAGAATTTAATAAATATTTCAATCACATCCATAAATTTTAGCTTGTCCCTAGGAAGACATGACACTTTTCATTTATGTCAGGGATTGGTCCTTTTCCTATTTCTAGTTATTAGCGGCAATACGCAAAAAAGACTCTGAAGACTTATAAATAGTTGACATCAACTACCGTTCAGGCGATCGAAGTGAGTCTCAAACTTGACATTCACAAAAATTGCTTAATTTTTAAGTGAATTTCTTACATTCAAGATAGTAAAGAATTCATAGGAATTCATTAAAATGAGCCTATTATTGAACCCCCCCCCCCCCCCAGCCACCACTTAAACATACTCATTTAGCCTTTTTTTATATTATTATTAGTTCATCACTCGTTGCATCTATATCAAATACAAAGTGTAAATAAAAATATTTCACACCATTTTAAAACTTTAAATATGCAAAATTCAAGAGGTGCTTCTTACCCTAGAGAACGCAGTATCAAGTTTCAACTCTGCTTAGTTTCTTTAATACACTTCTTTTTAACAAAACAAAAATATGTAATTATTAATGGAAAGTAGGTGTATACATGTGAATGCTCACTCATAATACATAAAGACAAGATGGAATTAATCGAGTGCAAAAGGAAGATAAGAAAGTACTATTCCGTCCATGGTCATGAATGGGCTGCTGAAAGAGAATGTTGCTCTCTTTCTTATTGGTACTGCAATTTTAAGAAATGAGTTCAATTAATAAAGGAAAAATGTGAGAATTAATATTCATAATAAAAAGATAAACGTGGACAATAATAAGAAGCAAAATAAATTGCTGAGACTTACCATGTACAGTGGACAGTGGTTGAATACGTAAATCGTAAACTAATATATAAGGTGTACTATTAATATCATGAATGAGACAATAACAAACATTATAAAAAAGTATAGGCAAATTATTATAATGATTACATGAGTACGTAGAAAAATAGCAAAAGCATAAGATAATGATATATAACATGGTAGAAAAATATTTTCTTTCTATTAATAGCAGAACCATGAGATAAAGATAAATATGGATTGAAAAATGGGATATAATAACGAATAATTACTATTTCAAGTAAAAGCTTGGTTGCTCTTAGCTTCTGTCAATTGATTTTCAACGAGTAATAATTATGAAGGTATTATGTGTTAACATATAAACATGAATAAGATTATTAAAATATAGGTAATCTTATTTCTTGGAGTAACACGGAATGAAAGTCAACATTTAACTGAATCATACCAACCATATCATGTGCTCCCTGATGTACTTAGGGAAAGTTCGTTTCATTTTCATTTTCTTTTGACTGTGGATTGTGCACATTGCTTGGACTGTCAAAGAGTCACAAACAAGCCTAGTTCAATAAATTGCTCCTACTCTACATTCTATTACGTTAAGCCCAAGTTAATGTTGTCAAAGAGGTAAGATCAAAACTAAACAATAACGACTTTTATAATGATATTTGTGTGTCTACTACATGAGACTCATATGAGGCAAATTGTAAGGACAAGTATATAACGCTTATTTATGAATGTGAAAAAACAAGAATGTGAATATGGTCCCAAAAATACAGAAGCAAACAATCATAGTACCATAAATATCATCAAACTTGAACTACTCCATTCTTTTGCAAAATAGAAATCATGGAAGGCAGTTCTCAAAAACAATTAGTTTCTCCCAAAATGGCCCCCATCTTGTCCATTAAAAGTAGGATAGAGATGTGTAAGGATCACACCAACTCCAACAAACCCAAGCACCCACCTTTTTTCTAGATGACTTTCAATTATGGAGTTTTGTGGTTTGGGTGGTGATCTCTATAAGATTCACAGGGCATGCGTATTATAATACAAATTGTTGTGCTGTCTTTTTCATCCTGCTACGCTACCATGATCACAAGAAGGTGATCTTCGCGGCATCGTAATTTATGGTGCAGGTAACTTCAACAATTACATTTGCCGCAGCGTGTGCTTCGGTAGGGATCACAGTGCTTATTGATAATGATCTTGATAGTTGTTCACGGAATCCCTGTGTGCAGTTTGAAACTGCTACAGGCATGGCTTTCATTTGTTGGTTTACCACTGTTCCATATCCATCATTTTTCCTCAACTTCTGGTCCTCGGCATCCCACTAAAACAATTAACAATGACACTCACGAATCTGTAAAACTTGTAAAGTGTGGCAATTGGTATGACGTATGTCCACAAATCTCTCACCCTTTTAAGAGTTGTTGGGACCTAAATCAGATAGGAATGTTGAGACTAGACAAAAAACACTGATGAACATGATGAAGCAAACCAAGCAACCATTGAAAACAATGAACATTCAATGCTATTGCAAATGTTGATGAAACATCCGCTAATAATGTGAGGGTGACGATGATGAACCTTCAAACCGGTGTTGCTTTCCTGCTCCATGAAACAGGGCAATTGGCTGAAGGAGGAGACAGTACTTAACGTTGCGTTTTGCTTCATTTTTTCTTGTCCCTTGCGTGGCGTGATGTCGCCCATTAGATGCTACCAACGGTTGAGATTTGTTAATTGGGATGACGTCGTTTAAATACTCAGCGGCCTGTACTCTGCGAGCTACCGAGGAGACAATCCGGTCTCCTGCACGTCAAAGCTATGGTCAAAGCAAATAATTATTGAAAAGCAATGGGTTCAAAAATATTTGATCCAAAAGCAATACAATTTGAAAATCGGAATCAATGAAACCGAGTTCCAATTGGTCAGGCTCTTGAATTTGGAACGAATGACTCCAAGTTCATAGAATTATAAGGTTAAAATTAAATAAGTATTATAAAGAATAAAAATTTCATAAAAAATGAATTAAATAATTATATCTTTTCTTTAATTCTATAATTAAAGAAATGTAGATTAAATAATTATATTTTTGATAAATAATATGAAAAAAAGTAATGAAATGTAAAATTAATAAATTTTTTTCTTTATATTGGAGTTAATTGCTATGGCAATTTTGTGAATTTTAATTATTAGAGTTATCTTAATATAGGAATTTGAGATTTTATGTATAAAAGTATATATCATTTATGCAAAATTTTTATACCATTAATACCTTCACTAACCTATCTATAGATAATTACTTATTATTGACGCAAAATTTTGTATATCAATAATTCAAAATTAATCTATTTCTTAAATGCCCAAAAATGTGAAAGGGAAAAAATTGACAAAATAGGAAAAAATATTCAATAATAAAACTAATTAGTGTTTTGATTTGAAATTTGGTTTTGTTTTTTAGAAAAATAATTCTCCCTAATTCCAGACATGAATTATGAAAATAAATTAAAATGTCTTTTGTGTGTAGTTCAAATAGTATAAATATATTCCTATAAAAAAGTTTCATATAGTACAAAAAATCAATGAAAAATTAGTTTCATTTAGCACTTAAAAACAACGTCTAGAAAAACTTATAACTCAAAGGTAATGACATGAAAAGTAATTGACACAAAAACAATAAAAGTTGAAACTCGAAGAGGATGAAGTTGAGTTCTTTTTTGTTAGGAAAATAATTTTGAACTCAGATTGAGACATTTCGAGTTCAATGTAAATTTTTTTAAACATTTATAAAATTTAATAAAATTAAATAATTGTAATAAAAAAATTAAATAGAATATAGTTTAAAGAAATATATTTTTTGTTTGATTTGATAACTAAAGAAATATAGATTAAATAATGATATCTTTCATAAATAGTCTTAAAAAAATAATGAAATATAAAATTAATAAATTCTTTCCATTATATTGGTGTCAATTGCTATGTCAATTTTGTGAATATTAATTATTGGAATTATGTTAATGTAAGCATTTGGGATTTTTTGTATATAATTATTCATCATTTATGTAAAGTTCTTTATATGAATAATACCTCCACTAACTATATACAAATAAGTATTTGTTATGGACAAAAAAAATTTTATATCAATAATTTAAAATTTATTTTATTTTCTTATATGTTAGGAGATTTAAAAAGAAGGAGAAGATAAATGATAAATTTTTTGGGTAATGATAGATTATCTATTTATAAATCTACAAATAAGAATCATTATTAAATAAAGTTCAAATCAAACTTGGAGTCAATGGTTCTGAATTTCAAATTTGGAACTAATGGTTTTGAGTTCAAGTCAAACTTGGAGTCAATGACTCCGCGTTTCAAAATCTATTTGTTTTTTGGTCATTATTTATCTTAGTGTTTCTTTTTGAAGATTTTGAAAGATAATTTTTATGTCTAAAGCAAATACCTCGAAAAAATATATCACATTAGTTTGAGCTTGTATATTTTTTATACAATAATTATATAACCTTTGAAAAACAACAAGTACTATAATAAATGACTTCCGGTGTCGTAACGAGGCCTTCTTCATTCATGTTGTGGTAATTGTTGTCTTTGTTGTTGTAATTGTTGTTGCTCCTGTTCTGGGGGTGAGGAGGATGGAGAATCAGCTAGAGGAATCGATTCATGTGGTGTTACAAGCCCAGGTTCGGATGATCCTCCAACATCAAAAGAGGTACCAACATATGTAGTAGTGAATGCAGACGTATCAAACAAAAGGTCAACAAATGATCCTCCAGGTTGTTGCTTCGGTGTTCCAAAATGAGTCATAAGTGACGATGGCATGTAATATGAAGGACCAGATCCCATAAAGTCACCAACATGACTGGCTGGAATAGAAGAAGATGGTCCAGCTAAACCAATATCTTGAGACATAAGGGTTAGAATATATGAAGATGGACCGGCCATGCCACTGCTATAGTCCTGCTGCACTGGCTCCTCATGTTGTTGTCTTTGTTCTGTAACAAGAGGTTGCTGGGACGATAAGTAACCTTGACGTCGCTTACCCGGTCGACCCACCGAAATTTGTGGTCTGGGTAACTCAGGCGCCGATTCAGCAGACTGGGGAAATAGTGAGAAGCGTTGTTCACCAAGAGCTAGTAATATATTTCTGGTATCTCGGCCTACAACCTCGCAAAAATTTGAAGGGAGAGGGTTTTGCAAATGCATCTGATAAAGTCCCTCTGCTAGATCAGCCTAAAAAAAAAGAAAAGAAATAAGCATTTGAATGTCATTAAAATTATAAAGTAAAGTTATATGTATACCAAAATGAGAAAAATAACAATGACAACAACTTAAAAATTTATCACATAACCAGTCGTAGCGCTCAGAGGGTGGATCCATCTTCGAGTACATCGCCAGTACCATCATATGTATGCAGAGGTGCGATAAAAAAGCTCATCCATAATGGGAGATTGCACCATAGCATTTTTCTAGTTATACTATTGTTGGATAAAAATATTATGCTTTGTTGCCCAGTTGGTTTGAGTTTTCCCTCGGAGTTATAAGGCATGAAGAGCATCCAATCTGACAGGTTCTTGAGGAATTGGTTGGTGTCGACCAAATTGGCGTAGGACACGGTCTGGATGGTGCCACTTTATGATGTGAAAGCATATAAGAGGCACTGAAGCTATCCAAATGTCTAGAGAAGCTAAGCAATACTCTAGAATCAAATCATGGACATCTTGGGGCTGGTATGGGCGCTAAATAATCTATGGATAAAATGATATGATATCATAAAATGTCAGAGTTATAGTGCACACATAGAAAAAGGAAAAAAATATATAACAACTGACCTCGTTGTCTCCCATAGCATCCAGTAAAGTCCAGTATTGATTAAGAGCTCGTATACCAGGACGAGATGGTCGCCCAACATTCTTCCACCTACCATGAGTGCCAGATAACATTAAAAAAATTAGCATAAATATATAGAATTATATTTAAAGTGTAATTCATACCTAAAACTAAGGGGGGATGTATAGGATATTCTTTTACACGATGATCAGGGGTCAACGGTCTCTCTGGTGCGAGCATTGGAAATCGATCCCATGCCCACAAGTGTAATAATGTCAAGCAACCACTTATTCCCTTCTCGTCCCTATATGTTGTATTGCACAATTCTCGAAGTCTTCAAGTAGCGGGAGATACATAAAGTAGACTTTATGACTAGATCTATTTGGCAGTAAAAAGCCTCCAATCAACCTAAGTATGTAAGCTCATGTAAATCGACGTACAACCTCGTTATCAGCGTCATCTGGTAAGTGAGTAAAATTCTCAGCTAACCATGTAATAGTGAGTCACTGGCCATCAATCTTATCATCTGGCGGTCGAATACCAAGAAATCATTCACATGTATTTGCCCATGGCCAATTTGTCCTTCCAATAATAGGGTCTCCATCACATGGTAGGCCTAATTGCATAGCTATGTCTTCAAGGGTGATGGTACACTCACCACGAGTGTTGTGGAATGTGTGTGTCTCTGGACGCCATCGCTCAATGAGCGCACTAATTAATGATGAATCATACTCAAATGGGCCAAGTCGAGCTACACCATAAAATCCAGCTTGTCGTAGGTAATCTACTATGGCTGGCGGTGGATCCCCCAAACGATCCTCATGCTGAACACGTTGTGGGCAGAGAATTCGGTCGTCCTATAAATATACACAATTAAAAATTGTCAATTACTTACATACAATCATTAATTTACATAATGATATAATTAGTAAGGGTAAGTAACTTAGCTCACCTGGCCATTCTAAATAGCTTCAGATATATGAAGTCTCTGTAGGTATAATAATGAATGATCCTTAGGGCCCGGATACACAACGTGCCGTGGAGCAGCCATGATATTAATGTACCTATTAGGAGTGAATAAAGCATAATCTATGAAATAATACGTATTCAAATTTAACAGAAATTACAAATAGAACACAATAGCTAATGAAGCATAATTTGTGGAATAATACATATTATAATTGAACAGGAATTACAAATAGAGCATAATAGTATATGTTAATGCATAATTTGAGTAGTACAAATTGATTTATAAACTATTTATTACAAAGTGTGTCCCCTTAATTATCACGTTGACGATGTGGACAAGTCATTCGATTATGTCCTGGTTGTCGACATAAACCACATCTAATGGTTGTCCCGATGCCTTAAAATCTATCTCATTTCGGTAGCGAGATGCTCTTGGTCGACCTCTTTCTCGAAGCATTGATGAATTAGGGATCAACTTTGGTCCGTCAGGGTTTTGCCAATATTCTTGTCCTCCAATTGGTTGAAAAGCATTGTTGTACGCACAATGTATAGTGTCAAAGCGAAACACAGGATCGACAAACTGGAATGGCTCTAGAGAAATTGCAGCGCAAGCTGCAAGAATATGCTGGCAGGGGTATCTCTCCACCTGAAATTTACCACAATCACAAACTCTCTCGGTCAAACTAACCTTGCAGCACTGACCATATTGGCGATTCATTTGATTATATGGTTCATCAACTTCAAATGATTGAGCATTTCTATCAAACGCGCACACTTTGCATGCAGAGGCGCGTTGCACATTCCTCGCTATCTTTTTCATAACGCTCTGGGAATAAACTAACCCTGCAGTCATCTAAGCATTAACTTGCTCGGCACGTTATTGATTGATCCTATAGTAGGTTGCTTTAGCTATGCCGGTTATGGGTAATGACCTTATGCCTTTAAAAACTCCATTCATACACTCAGCTAAATTTGTTGTCATATGCTCAAAGCGACGACCATTGACATCATACGCCCTAGTCCATTGTTCCTTGGGGATGTCAGTAAGCCATCTGGCTGCTTCCTCATGTATGGTCGCTAGTTCAACTAACTTCTCATTAACATATCGCAGCTCGTATGCATAACCTGTTAAATATCACTAAGATTGTTACAATAAGGATGATCATAAAATTATATTTGAATGCTTAGAGTGAAGAAATATACCAATATTTTTTAATATCAGCTTTAAATTTATCGATCTAAAGTGAGTGTGCAAGTTGCTAGCTACATGTCGAAGACAGAACACATGATATCCATATGGTGGTTGCCAACCAATCTCGGGATTAGCAACAGCGACTATAATTGATAGATGCCTATTCGAGATCAAACAAAGTCCGCGTCTCCCCAATACGACTCGTTGACGTAAGTTGAAAAGGAACCATGTCCATGCAGCTTGAGTCTCTCCCTCAACTATTGCAAATGCAATAGGTACAGTCTGTCGATGATCATCTTGTGTTGTTGCCATCAAGAGAGTCCCTTTATATTTACCATATAGAAATGTCCCATCAATTTGAATCATCGGTTTTAAGTGATCACAAGCATTTATACACGGCTTGAATGCCCAGAACACACGTTTGAATACGGCAACATGCTCATTTGTTTGACACTGCTCAGTTACAAACTCAACGTATGATCTAAGCATGAAATATTGAATCGCAGCCATCCATCTGGGAAATATGGCATATGAGCTCGCTCAGCTACCAAATGCAATTGCAGCGGCTTTGTGCTTTGCTTTCCACGCTTTCCTGTATGATACCGTATAACCAAAAAAAATTTTCATTTGCTCAATGATCTGTCTCACTGAAACATCTGGTGTCTCAGACACCACACCCACAATACAAGATGATATAACATCATAATCCAATTTCGGATGATCTTGTGATATAGTCACAGATAGACATGTATGAGTACCACTATATTTTGTTATTTGCCAATGTGATCCCGTACCCTAGCCTTTTTTACATGTTCTTACTCGCCATTTACAACTATCCCCATAATGAATGTAACGAAATTTCTCATACTTTTCAGTTGTCAAATATTTTTTGAAATTGTGGTGTACTCTCACAAAATATAGTTTAACAGCACGGCGCAGTGCTTTTGGCTTGGATATTGCAATCCAACACACAACTCTTGCATGCTCAAATTCGTGCTTTCTCTAACCTCCTCAAATCCATCCCCACTGGCTAGGGCCACATTTATTTGGGATAAGAATGTAGCCGCCGGATCTACATATTGAGACACTAGATCCTCTCCACTCATATCATTATCGAAGTCTTCATCATCACTGTCGTCATCGTCCTTATTATAATGAGGGTTGAGTTCAGTATTATATTCATCTTCATTTTCAAAGTCCTCTAACACGTTATCTTCAGAATTGTTTGGAGAATAAGGTTCAGTAAAGCAAAGTGCTAAATGCAAGGAACTCAGGTGGGGAACGGTCTCCATTGATATAGGATTATATTGTTGCGAAAATATTGGTTGAATTTCCCCACTCACTTGTGAGTCAGTTAATGAGGTTTTTGCATATAACTCAACTGCATTCAAGTGCCCTAGGAAACGTGCGTGAGCTTGCCACATTCTTTCAACATTGAAATCATCTTCTAGAATAATTGATTGGTACCATGTAGGATTCAATGATGTTGGGAGTCTATATATCAAATCGGAGACAACTTCTCCAGCAGGGAGCCGTAACTTTTGGCTAATAATGTCTTTCAAATCATTTAAACTTATATCGGTACTAACCGTTATATATTTAGAAATGGCACACTGAAATGTTGCGCTTTGAGCACTATCAAAGATTTTTTCCATTTGCATAAATGCAAATGAGTTCATTTCTTCTAGCCATTCACTTTCCTGCAAGTCAAGCTTCATTTCGTAAACCCTTTCAAATATTTATGTTTTTTCACCAATTTGTATAATTTCTCATGTTTTTCGTAAACACTTAATTTTTTTTCTCATAGCTCGCTCCTAGTGACGTAGTTTTTTCCCTCATAAATTTCTAATTTTCTCCTAACAATTATTCCCTTAATCATCTTAGTTTTCTTTGAACCACATTTCTTTGTTTATACTCATTTTTAACTATTTATTTAACTACTCTAAAAAATAGTTCACTAAAACAAATAAAGTAAAACATTAAACAAAGTTTTCATATAAAAAAACTAGTTTTTTAATTTTTTCAAATTCATTTTTCTCGAGCCAGTATAGTTCTTTCCACAATTATTTCTTATTTTTTTTAGTGTCCTAGTTTTTTTCTCATAATTTTCTAATTTCCTCCTAACGATTATTTCCTAATTGTCTTATTTTTCTTTAAACTGCATTTCTTGTTCTTATCATCATTTTTAACTACTTATTTAATTATTCTAAAAACTAATTCACTAAAACAAATAAAGTAAAAACATTAAGGAAACTTTTTATATAAAACTAATCTTTCAATTTTTTCAAATTTATTTTTCTCGAGTCAGTATTATTTTTTTCACAATTATTTCTTACTTTTTTTCTATGGTGTCATAATTTTTCCCTCATAAATTTCTAATTTCCTCCTAACAATTATTCCCTTAATCATCGTAGTTTTTTTTTGAACCATATTTATTTGTCTTATACTCATTTTTAACTATTTATTTAACTACTCTAAAAAATAATTCACTAAAACAAATAAAGTAAACTATTAAACAAAGTTTTCATATAAAAAAACTAGTCTTTTAATTTTTCCAAATTCATTTTTCTTGAGCCTGTATAGTTCTTTCCACAATTATTTCTTATTTTTTTCAGTGTCTTAATTTTTTTCTTATAATTTTCTAATTTCCTCCTAACGATTATTTTCTAATTGTCTTATTTTTCTTTAAACCACATTTCTTGTTCTTATCATCATTTTTAACTACTTATTTAATTATTCTAAAAACTAATTCACTAAAACAAATAAAGTAAAAATATTAAGGAAACTTTTTATATAAAACTAATCTTTCAATTTTTTCAAATTTATTTTTCTCGAATAAGTATTATTTTTTTCACAATTATTTCTTACTTTTTTTCTACGGTGTTGTAATTTTTCCCGCATGAATTTTTAATTTCCTCCTAAGAATTATTTTCCCAATTTTCTTAGTTTTTTTTTAACCACATTTCTTTGTCTTATACTCATTTTTAACTATTTATTTAACTACTCTAAAAAAAATAGTTCACTAAAACAAATAAAGCAAAACATTAAACAAAGTTTTCATATAAAAAAAACTAGTCTTTTAATTTTTCCAAATTCATTTTTCTCGAATCAGTATAGTTCTTTCCACAACTATTTCTTTTTTTTTTATAGTGTCCTAGTTTTTTTCTCATAATTTTCTAATTTCCTCCTAACGATTATTTTCCCAATTTTCCTTTTTTTTTTAAACCATATTTCTTGTTCTTATACTCATTTTTTATTTTTCATGATCTTTACATAATTGTTTTTCCTCTTTTAGTATTTTCTTCTTTCATTTTCTAACCCTTATTTAGTATTTATTATTCTTTTTAAACTGCTACCAAAATTAAGTCACCATACAAATAAAGAATTTCTCATATCAACAAAATCAAATAATAAACAAGTAATGTGCAAACCTAATCCAATGTATTTAACTACTCTAAAAAATAATTCATTAAAACAAATAAAGTAAAAATATTAAAGAAACTTTTTCATATAAAACTAATATTTTAGTTCTTTTTTTTAATTTATTTCTCTTTTTAAATTGTCTTTCCACACTATTTCTTATTTTTCACAAGTTCTTAATTTTTCCCTCATAAATTTTTAATTCTATCCTAAAAATTATTTACCCAATCTTTCTACTTTTTGTTAAATTAAATTTCTTTCTCTAATACTCGTTTTCAATTTTTCCATTACCCTCTCCTATTTTCTTCCTTCAAGTCATTTTTTTTTTGGCTCCTTTCTTAGTATTTATTCCTCTTTTTTAAACCTCTACCATAATCAACTCAATATACAAATAAAATTTACTATCAACAAAATTAAATAACATATAAACAATATGAATAACCTAAAATAAATTATATAATTATTATACAATATTTAACTAAAACAACTAAAGTAAAAAAATATTAAAAAATAACCTGATACATTTTTTATTTTACAAATTTTTTTTAAACTTCTTTTCATTTTTTCCCATGTTTCTAACTTTATATACTATTTTCTGTTTATTTCATATATTTTTAACATTTATTATTTCAACTAAATTTTATATCGCATTGCAAAATATTAAATAAGATAAATAACTGAAGATGATTAAAACATTCTTTCGTTGTGTTGCTTTAAGCTCAATAAGATGTACAAATGTTTTGTTCCAACTCCATACGTAGAAGAAGAAGAGGCATCAGCAAGACCAGAAGCTAAGAATGGAAAATGAGGAGTTGGCTCAGCTTATATATTCATCTCCAGGGTATTTTTGTCATTTTACACGCAGCATTATCCTTCTTAAATTATTCCAGCCAATCAACGTTCAGGAGAATTTTCCTCAGCCAACAAAAACATGCCACGTTCAGAGAAAATTCAAATTTTTGCAACTGACTGGTCAAATTTGACCGGTCAGCTGCTATCAGGCTAGGCTAGGTAGCCTGCAGCTACGCAAACTCAGAACCATTGGTTCCGAGTTTGCTCTGAATTCGGAACCAATGGTTCCGAATTCAGGGGGCATCGCCACGTGGCCCGAACTCGGCGCTAATGACGCCGAATTCCTGTGGCGAAGCCACGTGTCGCACATGCAGTTGCGTCCCTCCTCTAACTCGGCATGATAGGCTCCGATTTGTTAGCAAATATTGTTTTTCGAGTAAATATCTTAAGGGACATTGTTTTTCGATCATTTTTTTTTTAATTATTGCTTATCCGTGGAAAAACGGACAATCCGCACCCACAACAACTCCATACAGTCAAGGATTTCAGCAGTAAAATCAAAGCATGTAATCGAAAACAAAAGTTTTAAAAGGAAGCTAGGCTAAAACATAGTAAACATTCTTGTCCACATATTTATTTTTTCTAGTCTCAAGTTTAGCATTTTGATCTTCCAGAGGCATTGGAAGTTACAGACTACGTAAAGTTTAACAACTGGTACATATTAGGTAGTTTTACATTACATTTGGAATTGCTTGCTTATCAGAAGTACAAATATAAACCAAACTCATTAATCCTGTATTGAACTAAAAGAGAACGCAACCCAAGTGAAACCCACCCAGAACGAATGATCTTCTTTTAGATCCAGAAACCAAAAGCAACAAAATTTTCCATTCTATTGTGGTAAGGTGTTACTTTAGTGTTGTCCTAACTCATAAAACAGTACGTGGGAGTGCAATTGCGTCTCTTCCCTGCGATTTCCCTTATTCAGATTGCCTTTCCCCCCTTCGAACGAAACCCGCTTCGCTTTTTCCCCATTTTGTTGGAATAGTTGATTGGCACTTTTTTTTTCCCCCTTCAATGGAGTTCCAAGGTTGCCCTATAGAGATCTGCGAATGGAAAACTGAAGAACGGACAACCACGATTCAAACTTTCAGGGGCCGTGCGTTTGGAGAAGGGGAAACTGACTTTTGGGCCCCCGTGTACTGCTAATGCGTCTTGGGCCTTGATGAAATGACCATATTGGCGCCAGAAGCCATGTCAAATGCTACATGGCCTCGTAAGGTCTGATATGACATTAGTCTTAAGTGATTGAATTCGCTCTAGTTTAATAATATTTATGCAAAACAATTAATATTTATTATATTTTTATAATTACGATTTTACAGTATTTTTTTATTTTTTAAAAATAAGAATATAAAAATTATTTTTTTATTTCCTCCAAATCACATTTATTTTATATTCTCCACACTAAATGGCCCTTTAATAGAAAAATTCTTTGCACATAAATAAAATTTTAGAGATATTTATTATCAAATTAAAAAAATTAAAAAAAAATTTAACATATAATTCAAAATATAAAAAATCACGGCTCGGCCTGAAGATTTTAGACTGGTACGAAGCCCACCGCTAAGGCTCTTCAACATTTGCAAATGCCTCGATGCATTCTAGTTTTGGGCCTACAGCATTTTATATCCATGAGTTTTTTTGGGTACATTGCATCCATGCCTTTCAAAGATTTGTATCCTAGTCTTCGAGTCCAAATATTTAAGAGACTTAGTTCATCTCACGACACGAATCCTCCACAATTGCAAAAAAGAAAAAAAGACAGATATATGCTGCATATACGCAAGCAAGGTATATATGCTGCATGTACGCTTTAGTTATTTATTGATTTATTTATGTTACTTCGTATAACTTTCTTTTGTAAAAGTAAAAGTTAAATTCCATGGATTATTAATCGTAAAGGATGAGCTGTGACAAGTCTGCCGGGACCAAGGAACCAAGAAGATTATTTTATAATAATTCTTTGGGCAAAAGAGTATTAAAGGTTAAGAAAGATGGAATTATAGAATATTATATATGCCTATAGATTTTCATTCTTAATTCTGTAATCTTTCCGTCTCTAACTGCAGGATGACCCCCCAAGGGGATGCACAGAACAAAAGAAGGGATTGTGGAAAAGGATACCAGTAAAGCGAAATAAAACATTAATTGCATTACACGAAAGGAAGACATAAAGTTAATGAATTATCCATGGCCAAAGGAGAGGAGACAAGAAAGCCTTTTGAAACCATATCATATGATTATTTTTAGCATAAATTTGTTATATACACACCATCAATGGGAGTACTTTTTGTAAAAGTTAACAGTTTGATATGTTCAATTTTGTACGTATGTAAAATGTTTGAGTTCATGAATCTCAGATTGTCGGATTCATGAATAGAGTATAATCCCTTATGCTTGGTGACTGAAATCCAGAAAAACCAAAAAAAAAAAAGGTTATGGAGGGAGATATAATTAAGACAAAGTCAGTTGAATATGTTTAGAATACGTTTTTTTTCTATAGATGAAGTCAAATAATGTGAAGGTCAACTGAGATTCAAATTTTTAATAACGTGAATTACATAAATTTTCTTTAAATTTATTAATAAAATTATATAAATCTCTTCTTTATTTTTAAAATATACACAATTTTTTTAAAAAAATTTACATACATTTTAGTTTAATTTTAAATTAACATTTATTTAATATTTTTTAGGTAACGAAATGTATTTAAGTTTAATATAAGATATTTTGGTCAAGAAATTTAAATTATACTAAAATATAAGGTTTACATGTTTAATAATTCTCTTAGCAAACAAAAGAACCCCTTTCCAAAATAATAATAACATTATTTTTCATTAATTGGTGACTTAATTTCTTAATTCGTTATCACAAAAGAAAAAAGGAACCGCCATGCTAGATAATTAACATAATACAAATAATGAAACTTTGAAGCATTACCAAAGAAAAGGGGAAAAGAAACAAAGTACAATTGAAAGCAGTCAAATCATTTACATCCCCTCTATCTGTTCTTTCAAATAAAACAACTCCGTATAATCAAGGATTTTAGCAGTAAAATCAAAACCATGTGATCGAAAACAAACGTGTTTAAAGAAAGCTAGGCCAAAGCGTTGTAAACATTCTTGTCCATATATATTCTTTCTTGAGTCTCTAGTTTAGCATCTTGATCTTCCTGAGGCATTGGAAATTACAGACTACGTAAAGTTTAACAACTGATACATGTTAGATAATTTTACACTTGGAATTGCTTGCTAATCAGTAGTACAGATATAAAAGAAAACGCAACCCAGGTGAAACCCACCCAAAACAAATGATCTTTGTATTTTCCCTTCAATGGAGTTCCAACCTATGGAGATTTGAAGAAGGGTGTTCATATGGCCTACAGCTAGACCAGCAAGGTCTGTCGAGTCTTATCAGATTAGATTGGACTGAGTTAAAATAAATTTAGGATTAAATCGAGCCAAGCCACAAGACCGGGTCAGATTTGTCACACCCCACAATTTAAGTACCCTGACGCAGAAGCGGAAATATAAAGAAAATACTCATGGGCATCAATTTGAATCATATAAAACATATAAGCTTTTTTTTAAAGGACATTTGTAAAAATTTCGGCAAAGTCTCCTCTATAACATAGACCTCCCGATATTTCTACAAAGTGTCAGACAATACAATACATCCCAAAAGGGCGAACTCATATCCAATCAGACCAAAAAAAATATCTGGGGTGTGGGGATGTCTTAACTATGATTCAGTGGAGCTAACTTTACAAGATTTAAAACAAAATACATCTACAGACAAAATACACCCACATGAGCAACTGCAGGCTCGTCAAAAGAAGTAATCGAGATATGGACCACTAGAAGGAGGCTGGAGGTAGATTAGGGTCCGTACTGCTCTCTGAAAAAAAATCATTTTTAAAAAAAAAGAGTTTGATATTCAATGAATAAGTAATGCCAACCTATTTAAAATAAACATAGGGTCAAATAAGTTTACATATATATATATATATATATAAAGACCATATGGAACATGCTTTATACAAATTCTTTCTCAAAATGCATCGAAAGCATCTAAACAGAACCAATTGGAACAGACGCGGAGCACACAGCTCGCGGGGAAAATCACTACAGACGCAAAGCTTTCAGCTTGCGAAGATAACATAAGTCCGCATGTGGTGGCCTACACACGGGGCTAGCACCACCCCTGCTAGCTGAGGTACAGATCATGGTGCACCAGGGCTAACATCCACTGCTATTAGCTACAGGGTTCTGAGTAGATAACTTCATAAAACTATGTAATTTTTCCATTTAACATCTCAGACAGAATATCTTCTAGATCAATTTCATAATAAAAATTCCAATTAACTCAAATATCCATCAATTGGCAAAATTTCCTATTCGAATCGATTTTTGGTAAACATATATATTACAAAACATTTAAATAGGTATCTCTATAAATAGATTACCAAATTTTAGGACACTGCAAGAAAACTTAGTAATAAAACAATAATTTCTTATTTACTCACGGTCCGCATTACTTACTCAACTTTCAAGATTTTTATAGAGATTTCCTGACCCTTTCTCAGCTATGCCTCAACCTTCAGAATTTCCTACAATACCCGTTCATTAGATTTTTAGGGGAGGCATCATTCCAATGATCCCATACAGAACTTATTTGATTTTAAAAATTATTTCTCTACTAATTTACTCCTTCCATCTTGTACAATATATACCATATACATATATTGTACTCTCTTTTTCCTAATTCCACTTAGGAGCTAAACCCAAAATCCAGAAATAAGAAAACACATACCGTCTTTAATCTGCAGTCACACATTAAAGGGGAGTTTATTCTGCATAATAGAATTTAGCAAGTAAGAAGGAGCACAACAAAATTGTGTCTTCATTTAAGAAAGGTATATGCAGAAATTGAAAGGAATTAGTGTGTAGAAAAGTGGGTATACAATTTAGCATGAAGAAAGTCAAACTTAATCCAACGAAAATCACTTCCTGCATCACTTTTCTCCTGCGCAGGACCCCCCCTAACTGGCCTCTACATAATACATATCACAATATTGATAAACAGAGGAGGGAAACGCCAATAATTGGAATTAAAGAAGCAGCACATGCAACAGAAATTTCAAGCCTAAAGAGACCTAGATGGCGTTACTTCACCAGCCACACACACAGCCACAAACTCAACTTAAACGAGGAGAAAGCAAACAGCAACAAGAATCGAACCAGAAAAGAGACAAGGCAGCGTTGAACAAGGGGAGAAGGCGCTGTGCAGAGGAGTCCAGTAGAACCAGTACATACAACAGAACTTGCAGCTTAGGGAGGGAATTTTTCTGGCGTGCTTTCACCCAAAACCAGCAGCAAAACTTAGCAAAATTCAAGGAGCAATTCAGCCACTGAAATTCGAACCAGAACCAACGCTGAACAGGGGTAGCAAAGTAACGCTAAACAGAGGAAAATAAACTGCAGTATTTGATCAGTACCAGCTTCGTTCAGCATGTAGGTGTTATGCGACTTGAATGAAGCACTCAACTGAAGCAATTTCACAGCGTGAAGAAACAAAAGTGCAGCATCCAGCAACTCGAAGAAGCAGAGAAGGCAGTGTCCAGCAAAACAAAGGATGAAGGTGTAGAGTTTCTATTGGTTCTGTGCTTGCTCTGCTGGAAGGATATGTATTGCAGAAATCTGGATGAGAGATGACCGAAAAAACCAGCTGAAAGGAAGTAAAAGGAGGGATATATATGTAATGTTGCAAGATGAAGGAGCTGGTACGTGGCAGCTGCACACCTGCGTTGAAAAGTCAACTTCCTGCATGCATATTCACGTCGAGTTTTACAAGATTGGTCTTATTGGCTACATATTGCCCTCAAATGCCTGTCAATTGTCACATGGCCACATAAAATTTGATATTACATTTTTTTTTTTTTGTAATTGAATGGATTCACTAATTGAAAGTTCAAAGCAATTAATTGCTAACTTTAAAATGTTAGAAATTTTTTTATACATGATTCAAAAATTTTTTAAAAAATTATGTACAGCTTGAACTAGAGATTTTAGGTTGGTATGAAGCCCACCACTAAAATTCTTTAACATTTGCAAATGCTTCGATCCATCTTAGTTTTAGCCTTGCAACATTTTGCATATTTCTTTGTTTTCCTTTTCTTTTTTTGGGTACGTTGCACCCATGTCTTTCAAAGATTTGCATCCTAGTTTTTCAGTTTAAATATAAAAAACATTTAAGGGCTGACATAGAAAATTAAGAATAGAAATAAAAAAAAGCAATATCCTAAATAAAAAATAACTCTCATATCCTTACTTAAAAAAATAAAAAACAAGATTAAATACTATTAGATAATAATTATAAAGATATAGTAAATCCAAAATTTTTAGTTCTATTTCATTTTTTATAATAATACCAAACGTGCCTCATGAGTTCTACACAATTAAAAATACAAAAAATAAATATGCTGCATGCACGCAAGGAAGGTATATAATCCAATCCTTGGCTATTTGTGGCTTTATTTATTTATTTTTGTTATGCTAGTAACTTTCTTTTGTAAAAGTAGAAGTTAAATTCCAGCTTAAATTGTATTATTAATTGTAAAGGATAAGTTCTTGTAAAGGATAAAGAAACCAAGAAGATTATTTTATAATAAATCATTGGGCAAAAGGGTATTAACGGTTACGAAAGATGAAGTTATAGAGTATTTACATATTAGTTTCCAACTGTAATCTTTCAGGAGGAGCCCCCAGGGGGATTCACAGAACAAAAGAAGCTGGGAATGTGGAAAATGATACCAGTAAAGGAAAAAATGGGGAAAAAAAAAACATTAATTGCATTACACGAAAGGAAGACAAAAAATTAAAGAAACCAATAAAATATCCATGGCCAATGGAGAGTAGGTACGAAAGCCTTTTGAAACCATATCATATGATTAGTTTGTGCATTATTTCGTTATTCACACACCATCGATGCGAATACTTTTTGTGAAAACTAACAGTTTTGATATTTTTTAAATGTTCCAGTTTGATGTTTAATTGCATATGTAGTAAAATGTTTTAGTTTATGAATCTCAGGTTGTCTGATTGATGAATAGAGTAAATTTTCTTCTTCTAAAAAAATCTAAATTACATGACTCTTTCTTTTATATTAACAAGTTACACTTCTTTTTCTTAATTTTAAAAAATACGTTATATTGATTTTTTTAATAAAAGAAAATTTATAATTACACTTATATTAGTTTTATAATATGATAAGTATTAACTATATATTATATCAATATAATATAAACAATTATTTTTTAAAATAAAAATAAATTAAATTTATTGTTGCAATACAAAATAAAAAACATTGAAATAAAAATTTTAAAAATATATTTTTAATAAATTATATTTTTTATTAAAAAAAAATCAATATTACCCTTAGAGTATTTTGGTCATTTTATTATTTTAAAGGAAGTAGGAGAAAAAAAGGTGTGATTTATCCAAAATGAAAAGCATGGGGCCTATACTCATGTGCTTGATCCTGAAAGTAAAGTTCATGGTAATTTTTTTTTTTTAATCTTTCCATTGCATGTCTATATAAATTCCACCATCTTTTCTTCTTGCTGATTGTTTTATTTGATGTGTGTTAAGACGGATGTGAAGTTGAAGTAGGTGAAGATGATCCAGAATCGCAGAAGCCTTTTAAGGGGCTAAATAACTGGGTTAAATTATTTTACGGAATGAAAATATGATTTCTACTTAGACAAACAAGTCTTCCAAATTTCTTTCTACTTTGACAACGGTTATGGTTAATTTGTTTAATAAATCTTCTAGCAAACAAAAGAACCCATTTCCAAATTTAAGATAATATTATTTTCTTATTGATTGCTGATTTAATTTCTTAATTAGTCATCACTTATATAATTAATGTTTATGCGCGGGTATAAAATGACACACTGCTAACTGCGCCTATATGATCATACATAACCACCAAACTGGCTAGCTATATCAAAGAGAGATATGGAAGAAATCTGGATTGAGAGAGACATGGAAGAACAGGTACAGAAGAATGAACTGTTTTTGGCCGTCAAGTATCGAAATTGGGACAGAGTTGTAGAGATATTCGAGGAACATCCAGAGATTCAAGACACAAAGATCACCACTTCACAAGACACTGCATTGCATGTGGCTATTACTCATGGCGAACCAGAGGATATTGTTCGAAAACTGATCGATGAAATAAAGAGGAGTAGAAATGCCATAGAGTCTCTGTCCGCCAAGAATGACAGAGAGGATACTCCTCTTCACTGTGCAGCCTCACGTGGCTCTCCACTTATGTGTCACCACTTAATAAGTGTTGAAAAATCACTGGTAAGTGAAGTGTTGAATCTGTTTTATTATCATGATCATGAAATTGAATCCTATTCTGCTATTGAACCGTAGGTTGAGAAGCGTAACAGGGAGGGAGAGACACCCCTCTTCTTGGCTGCCCTCAATGGTCACAAAGAAGCCTTCCTTTATCTCCATTTTGTTTGTAGTAAAATGAAGAATAGCTCATTGTACTGGAGAAGGAGAAATGGCGATACTGTACTTCACTGTACTATTCAGAGAAAATATTTCGGTCGGTACAGGGTTCCCTTTCTTTTCAGCTTTACAATTAGGCTTTTGAAGGAAAGAGTCTTCTGGACTTACTGTTGATCAAATTGTCCCTTGTACGTAGTGCCAAAATTCATAACTATGAAGAATGCGAAAGATAAGGGTCAAATTCTTAACCGAGTTTTTTATTTGTCATAAATGATTATTTGCAATTGGATGCTGGCCATGCAGATTTGTCATTTCTAATAATTAAGCTTTACCAACCCACTGTTGGCTCTATCAACGAAGAAGGAAAGACACCTCTGGATATCCTTGCCTCAACTCCATCGGCGTTCAGAAGTGGAACTCACCTCCAATGGTGGGAGGAACTCTGCTACCACTGTAAGTATATATCGTTGTCCCATCACCATTTGTTTTTCAGTTAGAAGACGTCATTATTATGAATGTGAGCTAACGATGATTATATATATATATATATAAAGTCATTCGTGTAGATAAGCTGAAGTTTGATCCTCCAGTGGAGTTCATTGTTGTAGATGTTGAACACTCAGAGGCGCATCAGATTCAGACCCATGATGCTCCTGTCACATCCCCTCGTATCCCAGGTTGATGCTTGTTACTGAATCTTGATGCTTAATTTGGGCTGATCTGATTAATTAAATGGGCAGATAACATATTTATGGCTTTGTTTTGATCAAGGGTCATCAATAAGGGAGATAAAAGAAAGACACGTATGGGGAGCCCAGATCATGGAAGAACTTGTAAAACAAGATTTTTGGTATGATTTCAGGCTACATGAGATGCAATTGGAAGAAATGAAGCATGATGATGACTCGAATGAAGTTTCATGTATTCATCCAACTTACTATAATGAAAGTGTGAATGAGGGAAAACAGAAAGGTAACTAACCCAATATTTTAAAAAGAAAAAAAAAAGGGCTTTGTAGAGAAGAATAATCACTGCAGGTACGTATTTGGCAGGTAAAGGGAAAACATCGACGGCATTGTTAACCGCAGCTAGATATGGTCTGATTGAGCTGGTGAAAAATATCCTAGACGTAAAGTCTATTGCTATCTACGATCGTACCATAGACGACAAGAGTATAGTCCTTGTGGCAGCAGAGAAAGGGCAATCACGTATATTGAAGGAAATCATGAAGCACCCAAATTGGAATGTGCTGAGAAATGCAGTGGATGACCATGGAAATAATGCGTTGCACTTGGCAGCAATGGCAAAACCAGAACATACGCCTTCGGGTGGGTCTTCTACATTTATGGAAATGCAATGGGATATCAACTGGTTTGAGGTAGGAACCTAATTTTAGCTTTAAATATTCAGGTCTCAACTATTTAACATTCGTGATAGTGTGATACTCTACTCTTTATACCTCGCAAGTTAGGCAACAAGCTTCCTCCTTCACCCACTAGTCAAGTCTATATACATGTTAATGGGCCTGTTAACTACATTCAATATCTTAATTTACTGACAATTTTAAACGATCAGAATAATTCATAGCTTCAGGTATAATATTCTTATTGCCAATATTTATAATCAGGAGCAAATTGTACTTAATTATTCACTCTGATTTTTGTCCTAATTATAATTTCTCTTCCAAACAAGTAATTTTTGCCATTGACGTCAGAATTTATTTCTTTTATTTTAAAACTTCACCACCATTTAATTAAATTGGAAGTCATCTTTAGTTGATGTCACCTGGGGAAGGAGGAATTGCACTACTCATCCTTATACTTGCCCCCAGTTGCATATTTTTTCAGTTGAGGCAAAATTTACTCTATTTATTTTGTCCCTCAACTAATGAATTGATTTACTTTGTTATATTTTATGTTGATGAAGCAGTATGTGAAAAAAAAAATGCCTCCTTACTTTGCTTCCCAATTCAACGAGGATGGAAAAACTCCAGGGAATATCTTCGGGGAAGAGCACAAGGAGCTCATCCACAAGAGTAACAAGTGGGTGAAGGAGGCGTCTGGAAATTACATTGTTGCCGCTACGCTTATTGCGGGTGCTACCTTTACCACATGCAACCAAATCCCTGGGGGTTATGATGGCCACGACGGTACACCAATTGTTGGATCCCATCCTATGTTTAATATATTTGCTATCAGTGCGCTTGTTTCCTTTTGCTTGTCCATCACTGCCTTGGCTGCCTTTCTCGCCGTTTATAGTTCTCGAAATGATCAAGCAAGACATTACCGTAGAACTTTGCCATTGCAGCTTTGTGTCGGCTTATCCTTGATCTATTTCTCCGTTACCTCAATGTTGGTTTCTTTCTGTGTTGCACATTCTTTTGAAATTGACCCCAGAAACAAGTATAACCTTATCCCAGTGTACGGCATTTTCCTTTTTACGGCTTTCTGCTTTTACGCAGCAACACAAGCTCCACTCCACGCTGCTCTTTTCAAAGCCAGCTTTTATGTTCCGCACCCAAGACCAATATATGTGGAAGAACAAGACTATGTACAAGCTTAGCACGCGTGTTCAATTATTCCAATTCTTAATTTGTTGTTAATTCCTTTAATTTGCTTTGTATACTATGTACCTTTGAGTTTGATGGATTATACTAAAATCTTATTTTAGTTCCTCACAGTTAGAATATTTTTTAATTTGGTCCATACAAAGTAAACTGTTATCAATGTATCACATCCTTCCATCAGTTTACTGTTAATAAAGTTAAAAGATGTCATTGACATGTAATATATTCTTTTTAACTGTCACCGCGTAGTCGACGTTATATAATACATCCTTTTTACAATTGGCATTTATGTCCCACATTAAACCAAACAACATAGCTTTGATACTCAAAACTAAGAACCTGTTAGTGATTTACAAACAAGAATGTTAAAGATTTGATTTTTATTTTAATGGCTGAAGAAGGAGAAAGAAAGGAAAGGGGAGAAAGAAGAAGAAGATCAAGGGTTAATGGTTTGTTTGTCCCAGCTTTTGGAAGGGTAGAACCTATTTATTTTCCAAAAAAAAAACTTATTTTTTTAAAAAAGGAAGTGTTTGATCAAGCTTGGTAGAAGAAGTAATTTATCGGCTATAAGAATAAAGTAGAAAAATAGCTTGGAAATAGAAGTAAAAACAGAAAATTATTTAACAAAAGCATCTCTTCTCAAAGTAATTAACTACCATAATTATTTCTTAACTTTTTTATCTACCTCTTAAATATATGTCTTTTTAAGTAATTTGATAGTAAAAATCATTTCTTTTAAAAAAATTTGTCTAACACAATAATAATAATAATAATGTTCATCAAATTGTTTTATTAAATACAAATTGCTTATTTTTCCCTATGCTTTCTACAGAACTCCATTTGAAAAGAAACAATATCAAACATTAATCCCAAAGGAGCGCCCCCCCCCCCCCCCGGCCCAAAAAAAAAAGAACTATATATGTTTGACGTGTGTAACATAAATGCCAATTATTAAAAAAATATAATGATGACTATCGATCATGGGTCAAAATAATTTGTTGCAATGGTTCCTGATAAGCAACAAGTTGAAGACCCCTGCTCGGGTAGATAAGCTGAAGTTTGATTCTCCAGGGGGTTTATTGGGGTAGAGGTTGGGCATTCAGAGACGCATCAGATTTAGATCCATGATGCTCCAGTCAGATTCCATAGTACCTTAGGTTGATGCTTCTTTCTTCCTCTTGATACTTAATTTGCGCTTATCTAATTAATTAAATGTGTACATAAAATAACATATTTATGGCTATTTGATGTTTTTTGTCAAGGGTCCATAAGGAAGAAAAAAGAGAGACACGTATGGGTTGCCCAGATCATGAAGGCACTTGTAGAACAAGATACCTTGGTATGATCACAGGCGAGCTGAGATGGAACTGCGAGAAATGAGAGCATAGAGTGTGATGATGATCAGTCGAAGTTTATTCATCCAATTAACAAAGAGAGTGTGAATGAAGGAAATCAGAAATGTAATTAACCAATGTTAAAAAAAGAAATAATGGATCAAATTAAAGAAGATCAGACCATTTTAAAAAAAAAGAATTGCTTCGTAGAAAAGAATAATCACGGAGGTACGTACTTGGCAGGTAAAGGGAAAACACGGACAGCGTTGTTAGCAGCAGCTAAATATGGTCTGATTGAGCTGGTAAAGAAAAACCTAGAAAACAAGCCTATTGATATCATCGATAAAACCAAAGACAACAAGAATATAGTGCTTGTGGCAGTAGAGGAAAGACAATCCAGAATATTGACGGAACTCATGAAACAGCATCGCCAGCTTTGGAATGAGGAGCTGCTGACAAATGCAGCGGATGACCACGAAAATAGTGCATTGCACTTGGGCAGCAATGCTATCAGAACAAACAACCTGCGAAAGTAAATCTGCTATGCACATGCAATGGGAACTAGAGATATGAAATTATACGTAATTAATTTGAGTTTGAATTTTGTTCCCATTTAACATTGATTCTACTTGTCACACCCCACAATTTGAGTACTCTAACGCGGAAGCGGAAACATAGAGAAAATACTTATAGGCATTAATTTGAATAATATAAAACATATAAGCTTTTTCTTGGAGGACATTTGTAGAAATTTCGGCAGAGTCTCCTCTATAACGTACACCTCCCGATATTTCTACAAATGATCAGCTAGTACAATATAGCCCGAAAGGGCGCAATCAGACCAAAAGAAAACATCTGGGGTGTGGGGATACCCTAACTATGATTCAGTGGAGCTAATTTTACAAGGTTTTACAAAGTTTCAAACAAAATGCATATACAATCAAAATACACCCACATAAGCTACTGCAGGCTCGTCAAAGGATGTCTCAAGAGGTCGGCCACTAGAAGGCGGCTGGGGGCAGATTAGAGTCCCTACTGCTCTCTGAAAAATATATATATATATATATATAAAATAAGTCGAATACTCAGTGAATAAGCAACACCGACCCTTTTTAAAATAAATGTAGGGTCACAAATATATGAGTACATATTTATAGATATCTCGCGTAAAACATGTTTTATGCAAATTCTTTCGTACAAATGCACTGAAAGTATCTAAGCAGAACTAATTTAAACAGACGCAGAGCACACAACTCGCAGGGAAATCACTACAGACGCAAAGCTTTCAGCTTGCGAAAACAAAATGACTCCGCGTGTGGTGGCCTGCACACGGGGCTAGCACCACCCCTGCTAGCTGAGGTTCAGATCATGGTGCACCAGGGTTAACACCTACTGCTGTTAGCTATAGGGTTCTGAGCAGATAACTCCATAAAACAGTACAGTTTCTCCAATTAACATTTCAGACAAAGTATCGTTCAGATCAGTTTCATAATAGGATTTTCAATTAACTCAACATCCGTAAATTTGCAATATTCCCGGTTGAAATCAAATTTTGGTAAACAAGCATATGACTAAATATTGAAATGGGTATCTTTATAAATAGATAATCAAAATTTTAAAACACTGCAAAGAAACTTAGTAACAAAATGAGAATTTCCCATGACTCATGGTCCGCATTACTTACTTACCTTCTGCGATACTATAGAAATTTCCTGACCCTTTCTCAGCTATACCTCAATCTCCGGAATTTCCTACAATACCCGTTCATCAAATTTTAGAAAATGAATCACCCCAATAAATTTCATACAGGAGTTATCTAAATTTAAAATTTATTCCTCTACTCAATTTCACGCCCTCCATATGCGTACAGTATATTCTTTATACATATTTTGTGCTTTCACTTCCTTGGTTTTACTTAGGAGCTAAACCCAAATTCAAAAACTAGAAGAAATATCTACCATCTTTAATCGGGAAATTTATTCTGCATAATTATAATTTAACAAGTAAGAAAAGAGCATAGTGGGGGTTTGGTCTTTAATTAAATTAGGTGTGTATAAATATGCAGAATTTTTGGGAGGGATTAATGTATAGGGGAATGAACATACAGTTAAGCATAATTGAAATCAGAATTTTTTTCCAACTAAGATTATCTTCCTGCCTCACTTTTCTCCTGCGCAGAACCCCCCCTTAGCTGGCTTCTACATAATTCATATTACAGTGTTGAGGAACAAAGGAGGGAAGCGCCAGAATTTGGAATTAAAGAAGCAACACATGCAACAGAATTTCACGCCTAAACACCAGTCCCACACAGCCACAACTCAGCTTAAATGAGGAGCAAGCAAAGAACAAGAGTCAAACCAGAAAAGAGGCACTATAGCGCTGAACAGAGGAGAAGGAATTTGCAGTTTTTGGTCCACCTAGCCTTCGTCCAGCAGAAGCATTTCGCATGAAGAACTTGTAGCTTGGGGAGAGGCTTATTCTGGCGTGATCTTACCAACAAACCAGCGCTGAAATCTAGCACATCCAAGGAGAGAATTCTGCAGTAGAAAGTGAAAACAGAATCAGCCAACCATGGCTCTAAACAGAGGAGAAGAAATGGAATTTTTTTTCTGGCTTGCTCTCACCCAAAACTAGCAGCAAAACAAAACCAATTCAAGGAGAAGCTTGCAGCTGGAATTCGAACCAAACCAGCACTGAAACAGGGCAGCAGAAACGCTAAATAGAGGGGGAAATAAGCTGCAGAATTTGATCAGTTCAGCTTCGTTTAGCAGGGAGCTTCTATGCGACTTGATGAAGCAGCAAATCTGGAGCAAACTCAAGGCGTGAAGAAGCAGAAAATCAAAGCTTCAGTAGCTCGATGAAGAAGGAAAACCAGCGTGCAGCAAAACAGAGGATGAAGATGCAAAATTCTGGCGGTTTTGTGATGCTTCGCTGGATGGATTGTATTGCAGAAATCTGGATGAGAGATGACCGAAAAACCAAACTGAAAGTGATTAAAAGGGAGGGTATATATGTAAGTTGCAGAAAGGCAGAAGCTAGTACGTGGTAGCTGCATGATTTGCTTTGAAAAGTCAACTCCCTTCCCATGCATGAATTCATGTCGGGTTCTCACACTACTGATCAGAATCCTAAACATAAAATTTTATTTAATCTCACAAATGAAATCTCTAATACTAACAGTTAAAATTTACAATTTGATCTAGCAAAAAGGTAAGTGTTCAAGAGTTAAGTTGTTATATAATGTGACATTTTTATCTGTTAATTTACTTTTAATTAAAAGTAATTATTGAGATACAACTAAAATGATTATCATCTAATATCCTCATATATGCAGAGATCCATCCTCAATCCACATACTACTAGGTCAAGAGCAATTAATTTTGATTATTTTTATATATGTTGAAGCAGGATGTTAGAAAAATCATGCCTCCGGGCATCACTGATCGTAGAAACGAGGACGACAAAACTCCATGAATGATCTTCACGAAACAACACAAAGATCTGCTCACAGAAAGTAACCAGCGGCTGAAGGACTCATCTGCGGCCTCCATCATTGCTTCCACAATAGTCATAAGTGTTACCTTTAGCACTTGCTACCAATTTCCTGAAGGCTGTAACCAAAATGGGAAACCAATCTTGATAGGCAATCATACATTCGACATATTTTCTATTGCGGTGCTCTTTGCATTCTCCTTTTCCATATATTACTGCTTTTGCAGCTTTCCCGGCCGTCTATAGTTCTCAAAAACGACAAAAACATTATCTTAGGGACCTCCCATTGAAGCTTTTGAATGGCTTAGCCTCCCTCTGTGTGTCCATGTTCTCCGCCGTGCTTGCCTTCTTCTCTGCATTGTAACGCCTAAATATATATATATATATATATAATAAAAATAAATAAATAAATAATATATATTTGGTTATAAAAAAAAACTAAACTAAATAATTTTTTTTGAATTTATTTTGGAGTATATAAAAATTTTAAAAGACTTTTCCAATCATTTTAAATCTCAATTAAAGCATATTAGACTTGTTGGGGGGGCAAAAGTGCAATATTGGCCAAAAATACTTTTATATTCATAAACACCTTCTCTCTCCAACTTTTTCATCAGAAGCAGCGTCCCATTTTCTTCTTCTTCATTTCATTCCCGAAAAAGCTGGCTTCTCTTCGCTGCATCATATATCTCCATCTCCCAAAAGTTTCTCTTCTATTTTGGTTATCTCCATTTGCGCATCTACCACCGTTGGTCATTGTTCCGGCGTGCTTCAATCCTGGTGCTTCTTCCCATCATTACAACTCCATTATTCTCATCTTCTTCCCATTTTCTCTTCACCGTCCAGCTGCCATTTTTGGAACTTTGAGGTAGTTTTTTTTTTCTCTTCCCCATTTATCTTTCTTTTCCATTAATATTGATCCTTTCACATGCTTTATTGAAGCAAAGAAAAAAAAGAAAATTTCCCTTCATGTAGCTCTCTTCATTCCTGGTGCCGTGGGTGAGTTCCATAATTGGGGTTTTTTGAATTTCAATATTTAAATGTAAATTAACCCTTCTAAAGTTATCTTTGGAGTTCCTAGAAGTAAGTTTTGAATTTAATTTGAGTTATAGAAGCTTAGATTGAAAAAACCCCAAATTTAAAGTTAGTATTTAGGATAGAAATGTATATAAGAATTTAGGGATTTATGTTTTAGGGAGTATATTAGGTTATATAAATAATTATGGATATTATTGGAGTAGTTAATATAATTAATTTATTTTGGTTATAATTTTAGGTGATACCAGGGAAACTCATTCAACTGAGACTCAGCATTAAACAATAGGGAATAGGGACTTATACTATTAGTCCCAATTGGTGAGTGTGTAAATAATGGAGTAGTATACCTACTTCATTTCATTTTATATTTTCTATGGTGAAATTTTTTAATTATATGATTTATGGGCTCTATCCCTTGGGGAAGTAAATCGATGTTTTTAAGACCTCAAACGGGATATATATATATATATATATATATTCTTATGGTGATTTAATAAATTTATCAACACAAATTGATAGTTGAAATGTGGCATGATATATTCTTGTGGAACGCAAAAGAATGAATTGGATGAAAAGAAAGTGGTGGTGGGTATATGTTTATTTATGAGGAGAGTATTTTATGTTGTCTTGTGGTTTCATATGTTATAAAGATTTTATTGAAGGTTAACTTGCCGTATTAAATTATTTATTTACTTCTTGATTTCCTTATTTATTTTTTATAGCTAAATTTCATTTGAAGGAATTTTATTTTAATTATTTTTATTTTATATAATGAATGGGAATCTAGTTAGGATCCCGTAGCCGTTAGCGGAGATAACGGCCTAGGTGCACCTAGAATAAATTGTGAACTGTGATAGCACTGTAATGTGATGTATCCAGTGCTGCGATCTGAGATATTAGATATATTGTGAAAGTGATAAGATGGGATGAATTCAAAGAAACGCCATGATATATGATGATGTGGTTTGATGATTTGGTTCCTCTCTATGATACCCATTCTTATAATATTTTTTTATATTTAGAAAATATAGATTTATCTAAAAGTTTCTTCTTATTTAAATAATTGTTCTTCATCTCATCTAATAATTTTATTGCCTAAATTATTCGATGATCATTTTTTTTTTAAATTTCTATGTGCACTTATTATTATTATTGTTATTTCTCTTTTCTTTATGCACTTTATTATTTATGCACTCACTAAGCCAGTGGTAGGCTTATCCCTCTTCTTTCATTATTTTTCAGACTAACAAGTTAAGAAGTGAAGTGACCTGGGAGCTTGAGAGCTACCAGACCCTTAGAGTAGGTGTTTAATTTTTGTGAAATTGTATCAGACTCCATGATGTGGTGGCATTTAGGTGTAGAGAAGGAAAATTTAGAATTGTATGATCACTTATAATGTGTAAATATTGTCTTTACTTCCTAACTAGACATTTTGGGTTGTATGTAACTTGTTATTGCTGGTGCTGGTGCTGGTGCTAGTTTAAAGTATTTTTTTCAGGTTGGGATGTCCAATTTTTAGGGGAGGTGTTGCCGAATTTTCGGTAGCCTCTAATGATATAATAGTTGATTGTAGATTTTGTAAGGCTTGCTAGGCTAACTAAATCTTCATATTAGTTTAGCCTATGCGCCGGTCATGGCCTAGAAATTGGGTCGTGACATGCACATTCCTATGAAGTTCATCACAAAAAAATGCGTAAGCTGTAGTTTCTAAAGGAAATTTTGGAGATCCAGATACTTACCTACTTGCAGTGAAAATGGATTCGCTCAAAATTCCTGTCCACATGATTCCAATTGGAATCACCAGAGGAACTCTAATCCATCTTTCACATTAGATGGCACCATACCAAAGAGGAGTTTACCAATTTGGTTCTCTATTATGTATCTGAGTCTGAAGAATTTTTTTTCTGTGTTCTTCAATTGCAAGAGAGGAAGAGGATGACTAGTGACTGAAAAAAAATGACCGTTGCCACTCATGCACGATCAGTTCCCACACCCATAGCTTCCTCTAATTATTTTAATTAAAAAATAATCCCATTAAATAAAAATTGACAACCCATTTAATTTTTGAATTTCAAAATTCAAATATAACAAACAATAAACAATTAATAATTAATTAATTAATTTTTTCTATTGGATTATTGGGTTGGGTCATGATTCAACTTGCTAAGGGCATCTCATTTTCTAACACCTCTTACTTGCACCTAATGAAATGATCAATACAAAACTCTTTCCAAACTTTCATATTAAGTGCTCTACCATGATTGTTTAGGCACAATTTTTTGGATCTTTTACACTAGAAATCTTATTATAAGACTAATACAAGAGACACATTCTTTAGATGTATATTAGATGCTTATTTATGTGTCTCGAATGCCTTAAATTCACCTATATCTATCATATTATATACTTATAGCAAATCTAATTTCTCTTAAGTTGAATTTAACTTTGACTGTCTTTCTTATATACGTAGTATCTATACTTATGATATTACTAAAAAAACAACTTCATAATGGGCATGCCTCAAATATTAGCATTTTTGTATATATGTTTGGTAATCTTTTTTTTTTATCACATACCACTTAGATTAGAATTAGTTACTTTCTTAGTGATACTCTCTTAGATCAAATCATTATGAACATAGGATATATGTTAAAGTAGCAAACACTAACTTATCACCTAATGATATTGTTGAAGTTATAAAGGCACCTATGAGAGAATTTGTTTCTTTTCGGGATTTACATGACAATGAAACAAGGATCTTTTCACTTAATTCCTAATTACAATTATTAAGCATATACAAGATAAATTGCATTTTACAGTGTTTCTCTTATTTCATAAAAATATATGTCAATTTAATTTATTTATTAACATCGTACAAATTTTAGTCTAGACATACATAATGCCTAACTAAAATTTTACTATTTCACTTGCCTCCCATAATGCCTTAGAAGAGAATCAGAATATGGCTACAGGTATTATGGCTAGTGGAAATATATAATTCAATCAATCCATATATATGTATGTGTTTGGACTTCATATCAACCTTCTTTTTTTCTTTTTTGTTAAGGTAACATATTTATGTTTTGTGTTTCCTTCTATTTGTTCCATATTAGCGCTTCTGCTACCTTACATGATGAACACAAATGTCTTATTTTTGTTCATTGCTCATGAGCACCAAAGACAATTGCTTGTATGACAAAGCCAACCTCATCAAACTATACAATATACTATCCTATACAATACATTATCATTGTGTTTATGCTATCTATGATTATGACATATAACATTTGTTTAGTCAACAATTAAATTATTTTATATTTTACACTTACCAAGAGACTTCACATCTTCTTTTTACACATCTATAGATATAGTTTTTTCTCAGAGGATCAACTTAACATCTTATGCATAAGCATATTTCAAAGTAACACCCTTATGTGCTACTAATCTCTCTCATTATTGTGTTTATATATTTATTCTTGTTAAGATAACTAAGGACTTTCCTGTAAGCTATGGCTTCTTGTCTTTCATATATGGTCAATATTTAACCCAATGTTCCTGATAACCACTATTTTTGCAATAGATTTTGCAAGCGTAGGGATCGCTTTTATAATATAGTGAATCAAGGTCATCCCACAGAGAATTAAAGTAAACTTAATTAGGCCTAAGGAAATTTACTTTTGTTTAAGTCAAGATAAGCAACTACTAATGTAAGGAATTAAAATAAAATGGAATTAAACTAATACTGAGTGTTAAGATCGTTTTGATGAAATCAATCACTAAGGAGTATCCTAGGTTCTTATCCCCTGATTGCCACGAATTGAGTTGCCCGATTAATTGGTTAATTAATAATCTAAAAGTTAAGGAGATTAAATGAGCCTGGATGTCTCTTAAACTACTTAGACTTCTATCCTAGTTAATTGCAGACTTCCCTCACAATTAATTAGGTCAATTGTATTCAGTCCTTTTCATCACTTAGGGTTATTGAGCATATTTCTATATTTAAGAACAAAACTAGTATAACCTAATCCTAATCCTAAGTTGCTTAATCAACTCGTCTATTGAGATTTCTCTCTTTCAAAAGCTAACTTCAAGCCCCCCAATTCAATAAGAAATGGTCAAACTCTTACATGAAGCATAAAAGATAGATTAAGCATTCAAATCATTAATCAACTCAATTTAATCTTGCAAAATCTCCATTATATGGCAATAGGTTCAAACAAACCTAGGATCTAAGAAATCTAGCCATACATAACTCTACACATTGCAAATAAATCCATAAATTCAAAGAGACAAGGAGTCATGAAAGAAAAGATGGATAACATGAGAAAACTCAATGAAATCATGTTGATTCGACCTCTAATCTTTAACCCAAGCTCCTTCTCCTCAAACCCTAGCTCCTTGGTGCATTTTTCTCCTCAAAACTTCTCCTCTCAGCTCAAAATGACCAAACCCTAGCAGGCCCCCCGTTTTTAGTTCACAAATCAAAGCTATGCGTTTCAGTAGTCGATCTTGCTATGGCGAGGAACGTTTCTCACTTTAGCAAGAACTTATGGGCTTCCAAATTCTTGCTGTTCTCGCTACTATCTACGCTATAACTAGGAGCTCCCTGGATTTTGTATGAATCACGACTTCGCTATAGCGAACTGACTTCCTCATCGCAATGAATAGGCGTTCCAGCTACAACAAAATGCATACTTGCTGTAACGAATGGACTTGAAAAGCTTGCCTTTCGAACTTCCAGCTTCTCTCCCTTTTCTCATTCCTTCTTAGCAATTTTCTACCTTTCTCCTGAGATAAAAATTCAAATCAAATGAAACTCAAAACTAATAAAAATATTGCAAATGATATGTTTTATTCATCTTCTTTGATTGGATAGAAATTTATACAAGGTCATTCAAGCAATAGGTCATTTGACTCTCTAATCTATCATGAAATACACTCTTTTTTTGCCCAAAATTAAGGAGTCATCTGTTCCACCAATGATCTCTGAGCTTTCAATAATTCTTTTTAGTCATATACCTTTTGCACTATTATAGAACATGTAATCAACTCTACTTTCTTAATAAATAATACTATATATGTCTACTTTTTACTAATATAAGATATAATATTATTATAGAGCAAGAAAGTATATCCAAAAATCAATTTCGCATATTTGGATCTCCTCTCCAATTTACATTGGAGTATATTTTACACATGTTTACCCACTTAACAATACATTGCATAGTTTATTGTGCAAGTATCTTAGAATTTTTTAATAATATTCTGATGCTATTAAGTAGAATTTGACTCTTATCAATTCCAAGGTCAACCTCTCATAAATGTTTGACTTGGTACACATAATTAAATACAATATCCAACAATGTTGGAGTAAGGCACCTTTTACATGATTTTTAATGTGGACTTAATTTAAAGACATATCTTACGACTTAAACTATCACATTTTACTACAAGAATATTGATAAGTTTACAATATTTTATATTAAATTACTTAAAGACTTTCTAATTGTAATTCTTTTATGAAAGTGTGGATAATTTCTTTGAGCAATTTCCTATAATCTTAACTCTAAAGATATACTTTGTTTTACTCATATCATTTATCTCAATATTTAAGAATGACTATTTTTTAATAACTATTAAAAAATCTTGACCTAGCTAATATCCATATAAAGGATAATATTACAAATTTCTCTTAAATTGCTTAATAGAAAAACAACGATCTTCAATAATAATTTGAAATTCATACAAGGTGACTGCTCAATAAAGTTTCAAGTAGCATTTTCTAGATGATTTTTTTAATCCATGAACGGACCTTTAGAACCTATAAACCTTTTACTCAATTCCTTTTCTACGAAACCTAATTGTTGTTTCATATACTTTCTTCATCTAATACTCCCTTTTTGAAGACGTGATTTTTCACATCCATTTGATGTGCTCAAAGTTTAAACTTATAACTATAGTTAAGATTAGTTTAATTGGATTAAATCATACAATATACGAAAAAGTATCTTTCACAATTTATACTTTTCTATTTTATATACCCTTAGGCAACTAAGAATATTTTTCATCTTTTAAGTAATCTATCTATCCTTCTCTTTATCTTAAGAACCATTTGTTCTTAATTACCTTTCAATAAAATTGATGGTCAACTAATATCTTAAACATGGTTTGTCTTTATCAAATCTATCTCTTATTCTATTACTCTCAACCAATCTCCTTTAGTAAGGCATGATTGAACCTCTTGAACTTTTTTTGGCTTCTCAATGTCTCATAAAGTGTCTCTAAGGATTTCCCTTTCAATATCAAAATGATATGTAAGCATGATGACTCCCTAATTTAGGATGAAAAAGGAATACATTTAAGATTAAATTAAGGAGGTAAAGCACTTTCCTCTTGATTAATAGGGTTAAAAATGTACTCAATCAAACAAAATAAAAAAATCATTTTATTGTAATATCTTTATCAGTTTGAGCCTCACTTTATGATTGATTTCAATTTCAAGAAAAATAAAAGAAGGAAGAAAGAATTGAGAAAAGAGAAGGAAGCTGAGAAGTGAAAAAGTACAAGTGGAATAAGTCCCCTCGCTACAGCTAGAACTCACTTTCGCTATAGCGAGGGTGCACTTTCGCTGTAGCAAGGAAGGTACTTCGCCATAGCGAAGTCGCAAGGCATACAAATTCCAAGGAGAAACTCGCCATAGCGAAGCAATAGCGAGAACAACAGAAATTTAGGAACTTATGAGCTCTCGCTATAGTGAGAGGCACTCCTCGCCATAGCGAGATCGGACCCTGAAACGCACAGCTTGGATCAGCAAGTTAAAATAGATGCAAGGAAGCTAGGGCTTGGATCATTCAGCAAAGAGGGAACATTCTGGCTGACTAGGAGAGGAGGAAAACGCACGAAAGGTGTTGGGGAAGCTTCAACTTGATCGGGAATCCATTAATTCTGTTACTTATCCTTCCGATTAGGTGTTTCTACTCTATCTTTCCTTCTAGTTGATAATAGTTAATATGTTTGCTGAATTTATTTGTGGATTTCAAGCCATGAGTGGCTAGATTTTGTAATCCCTAGGGATTTTATGAACCTTTAGTCTTTGGAGATTGTTTCCCTTTTTTATTATGTGGATTATTGAGAATTTTAGTGTTTAATCTGAATTATAGTTCATTCTATTATTTGGCCTCCTTTAGTTTGATTGTGGATTGGGTAATTAACTTTTGAAAGAAAGAAATTGCTTATAGACCATTAGTTAAACAACTTAGGATTGGATATAATCTAATTTGCACTTGAGATAGAGATATACTCAAGGGTCTTAGGTAGTCAAGATAAGGTCTGCGCTTAATTAAGTATTAACTACTCCTTGAGACATCAATAGTGAGTGGATATAGAGGTTCAATTGGATCGAAAGACATTTGCACCTAATTAGACCCTGACTCTAAAACTTGCATTAAGCTGATTAATTGAAAGGGGAATGATTGACATTGGAAATAAAGGGGATTAAAATTCCTAGGGTGTTTTTAATTGCATACCTTCAAATACAACCATCTTTTATTACTGTCAATTACATTAGAATTAATTTTCATAAAAACTCAATTATAATTTGATTGTTTAACTAAAATGAACATGAAAACTCTAATGCCTAATCACCAATCATACTAATTCTCTGAGGGAATGACCTTGATTCATCACGTACTATTTCTACGACCCGTACACTTGCAGTGTCATTATCCAGTAAGCATCAAAGTATATTCTCGTAGTTTCTCTAAAATAGTGAAACTGTTTATGCAATATTTTCATCTTGCACTAAGCTCCCACTTAAATCAATAAGTTGAGGTATAACTACTTGTCCTCATTAACTTAATCTTATATCTCATATAGAGATGTATACTTGTCAATCTCTTTCTTTATTAGGAAATTTATTCTTTAAATATGGTATTCTTTGACTTAATTTTAGTGATACTTTTACCTTCATTTTCACCAATGAAGATATACCCCTTTGATTGTTCTAATCTTATAAAAATGTATTCCTTACTCTTTAAGTCTAATTCTCATGCTCATAGAAATTATCATAGACATAAATAGTTGGCCCAATAGTATGAATGCTTAAAAACTAGTTTATTATTATGTCCATAATTAATAAAGTATAAAAGTAACTAATTAATTTTGTTGTTTATTTAGTTATCAACCATGTTCTTATAATGTCTAAGGTACTCAAATGCTTCTAACTTATAGGAGATTAAATAAACTTGACCATATTACAAATAATTATCTTGTTCCCACTCTCTTTGGACTACATTATCAGAATGAATTAATTGCAATAAATTTTAAGCTTTAATTCCTTTTCTATATGATTTTCTAACTTACTTTATCCACTAGGCAATGCTCATACAAAGATGTTTTTAAACCAAAGATTGATCCTAGCATTTATTCTTTTTGTTAGTCCACTCATTTTCTTTTGGCCATTAAGACCTAACTTAGCATATCAATCATTGATATCTAAAACTAGATTGAAAGTAGAGTATAGAGTAAAACATTCATATTTATAATTGTTCTTAACACAATAATATCATTTTAAAGGTAACTAGAATTGTATTCCTTGTTGTAAAGACCAGACGTGCATGAATATATATATAGGAACTTTGACTTTTCAAATATGGGTTCTGAAGCTACCACGCATCATTTTTTTTTCCTCTCTTTTGCAAAGTCCTGGTATCTCGTATATACCCTTTTATATCTATTTCAAGCTGGGAGTTTCACGTCATTTTACCACTCAAAATTTCTGCAGCATAAAACCTCCACCTACTTCCATCCTTTCGGTCAGAGAAGTAGCAGAAATTACACTGGAAAGAGCTGCCCCTCCTCTCCCCTGTTCACCATCACTTTGCTTTTTTTGGTTCGATTTTCTTTGTTGCTTGCTTTCTCCTTGTTATATGCTGAGCTTCGCTACTGTTTTGCTAGTAGATTAACACCATATAAATTCTTTCCTTAGGTCTGGAGTTTCCGCTGTGTGTATTGCTTCTTCTAGTTCCATCCTAAAAGCGTCTTCCTCCCCTGCTTCTTAGTGCTGCAGGGCGTTTTTCTGGTGTAAAGCAAGCTGGGGGAAAAGTGTTGTGTAGACCAAAATTTGGTTTAAGAGGATGATTTTGGTTTGGTAAATCTTAGTTTTCCTTATGTTAAAATGTATTTTGATCTTCCTATAGGGTGGTTGCTCCCTTTTTTTTTTCTTGCGTAAACTTCCTAATCTAAAACCAAATTCCATTGTGCTTCTTCTTACTTGCCAATTTTTGTTTGTGCAGAATAAGCTCCCCTCTAACGTGTTTTGCTGCAGAGTGGATATGGTATGAGTTTTCCTTTATTTCTTGGTTTTTGAGTCTAGCTCCTTAGTGGAATTAGGGAGGAAAGGGTACAAGATTGACATGGTTCTGTTTTCTTTCCTCCCTTGAGTGAATTTCGATCTTTGAATGTAATATCCAAAATGCTTTGCTGCCATATACGGACATATATATATACATATCTATATCCTTATATATGTATATTGTGTGTATTGTATGGGTATGAAGGGCATGAAATTAAGGAGAGGATGGTGGATTTAGTTACTTGAAATCATATACATATCTATAGCATGTTAGAGGAATGAAGAATAGATACCAATGTTCTTTTCTTTTCCTAGAATTTTGTTCAAATAGACCAAGCTAATGAGGTTAAGAGCAGCAACCATAACTATTCTCCTATTCGTAGGAAGAGGAATTTTTAGCCATGTGAAGTGCATATTTTATTTTTATTTGTTCTCATTTATGCTTTTTGACCTTACGAGATAAGGAAAAATTTTTAAAATAAGTTCTGCATGAGATAAATTGGAGTTATTCACACTCTAAAATCTGGTGAACGGGTATTGTAGGGTATTCAAGAAATTGAGTCATAGTTAAGGAGTGGGTAGGGAATTTTTGTATCATCTTGGAAGGTGAGTAAGTAATGCAGACCATGAGTAACTAGTATTTATTAGTCTGTTACTAAGTTTCCTTGCAGTGTTCAAAATTTTAATAATTTATTTATGGAGATACGTATTTAAATGTTTTGTCATATGCATGTTTACCGAAAATTGATTTGAACATGAAATTTTGCAAATTGACGTCTGTTTGAGTTATCTGGAAACTTTAATATGGAACCGATATAGAAGGTACTCTATTTGAAATGCTAATTTGAGAAAAATACTATTTTAAAAAGTTATCTATTCAAAACTCTGTAGCTAACAATAGTAGTTGTTAGCCGTGGTGCACCATGATCTGTACCTTAGCTAGCAGGGGTGTTGCTAGCCCCCATGTGGGTGGCCACCACACGCGGAGTCATTTTATTTTCACAAGTAGAGTGCCTTGCGTCTGTGGTTATTCTCCCCGCAAGCTGTGTGCTCTGCATCTATTTCAATTAGTTCTGCTTAGATGCTTCGAGTGCATTTTAAGAAAGGATTTGCATAAAGTATGTTTCATGCTTTATATATATATATATATCTATATTTTTTTTACAGGCCCTGCCCCCTATTTTTAAGGGTTGGTATTGCTTATTCATTGAGTGTTAAACTCACTATATTTTTTAAATTTTTTTTTTCAGATAGCAGTGCAAACCCTAGTCTACCCTCAGCAACCTACTAGTTGTTGATCTTTTGTTTATTTCTTTTGGCGAGCCTGCAGTTGTTCATGTGGGTGCATTTTGCTCATATGCGTGTAATCTATTTTGTTCTGAACAATGTAAAGTGTGGCTCCACTAAATCATAGATAGGGTATCCCTACTCCCTATAAGTTTATTTTTGGTTTAAATGAATATGGGTTGTTCCTTTTGGGTGTATTGTTTTAGCTGACAAATTGTAAAAATATCGGAAGGTCTAAATTATAGAGGAGACTTTGCCAAAATTTCTACAAAAGTCACTTAAAAGAAAAACTTATATGTTTTGTATGATTCGAAAATGATACCCATAATTTATTATATGGAGTTACAACTTAGAGATACTCTCTAAATTTTGAGGAGATTGTCAATACAAATAGACTTATGGTAGGGGGATGGTTTGTCTTTTGCACCAACGTACGTAAATTTGTGGGGTGTGACACTTGTTCCTTTTCTAATATCAATAGTGTTGTCATAAAAAATTAGTACTAAAATCTCATATTAAAAAAGAAATAATAAATGTTTTAGTTTTATTGAGCCTTTAAGTGCGTGAAACACTATGTAGGCTGAGGGTTCATCCTCCATGTAAAAACAATTTTGCCTATTTGAATCCCTTTTTTACTTTAATTCATGTATTTCTTCCTACGTAAAGCTATTTGCTTTGGAAAAAATAGTTGATAATATGCTCATCAATAGGAACCTGATTAATTGACTTCAATTTTTTTATTATCAATTTTCTTAGTTTGGCCATACTCTTGTAACCAAATTTGTTCTTAAAGGCTATCAAATGGCTTGAACAACCAAATAGAGTCATACTCATACATGAGATTGTTAGCCATGTTACTCAGCGTTATTATGCAAGCAATATCATCCTTTTTCTTTTCAATCAAAAATTTCTAAATCTATTCTTTATTGAGTTGTATTTCCATGTTTAAACTTCTATATTACATTGTTCAATATTTTTTCAATATCTTATTCCTTTTCTAGGATATAAGAACTTTATGGTTCCAATCTTCCTAATTAACATCATCTAGCTCATCATTCTTATAAAGCTGGGCAATGATATTTTTAATAGCTATAATCATAACATAATTCCTACATGGAGATAACACAAAATGACTACTTATACACAACACTACATTTGTATTTGCAATAAACTTTGATTAGGCTAACAATAACATTATTAGATTCATGATTGGAAGTTTACGTTTGTCCTACTTTCATTATATGTATCATAAGAATGTCAATATCTTTTTATTGAAATTATCTACAAATATTGTTTAAGTTATAGTTCTTAGATAAGCATTTAACTACTAATCTAATAACTCCCACTGGATAGAGTATCTTTTTTATTTTCTTAATAAATTATTGAATTATTAAATTTAGTTATTAGATGAGCCAAAGTTTGCCAATATAAGAACCCCCACTTAATAGGATATTTTTTTTATTTGTTTATTAAACTAATTAAATTTAATTCTTAAATAAGCCCAAATTTCCTAAATCATTACAAAAAAGGGATTTAGTAACAGTCGTTTAATTATGATTATAAAAACTATGGCAAATCCTTAGTTTAACCACAATTTAAATAAACACGATTAATTTAGAGATTTAACCACTTTTTTAATATAATCATGGTTAAGTTTGGCTTAACCTTAGTTCATTCTAATTGCGGTTAATCCTCATGGCCGAACCACAATTAATAATCATGGTTGAGTTTAATCTTAACCATAGTTTTATAATAACCATGGTTAAAACCACTTTTAAACCTATAACATTACTACTCTATATTCAAAGCCACTTCAAAGCTCTCATTCCCCTCTGCAACACGCAGTCAAAGCTCCCACCACCACCAAGAAGTACTTTGCTATTCAAAAATCTAATAATTCCCACTTAATAGGGTATTTTTATTTAATTTCTGTAATTTAACATATTCATTGGTTGCATTAATATTACAATTACACTTAAAGGAATTTCACTCTAAAGATATTTATATTCTTAAACTATCTATGCTTCGACCATCACAAGCTTATTTTCAATGTTAGGGTCACTCCAGCATATTTTTGAAAATATACTTCACATGTTTGGTCAATCTTTTACCATAAATACTTTATTCGTGTGCACTACACGTTAAGCATTCTTATATTTGTCAAGTATATAAACAATGAGAAATTAGTGTGGCTTATCACCATTCATGGCAACACTGTGTTCCTCATGAAACTTTATTTTTGACACACATCGATTAAAGGACAAATTTCTTATTTTTATTTGATTCTCCAAGTTTCTTTTTAAGATTCGTATTAATTGATGTTTGCTGAAATATTATCTAAGAGTGTGTTAATTAAACCTGAAAACCATGAAAATTGATTTTCATCTTTGGGTCAATTTAAAAGGTCTCCTAAGTGTCTTATGTGTGTTTGAATACTATCAAAATTTGTCCAAACATAGCCAAGTTATATACCAAATTGAAGCTCATGAATTCAGAAGTTTTTAGAGCTAACAACTAGCCTTTAATTCCATGGCATGCACCTCACACAACTCTACAAACTTTGTGGTTCAAAAAATGGCTTAAAACTGGAAAAATGTGGAACCCCACTTGCCTAGGGTGGCTCATTGAAGTGGTTTCCAACCATGAGCTTGCCACTATTATACTCCTTTTAATCTTTTTCTTACAATGATGTGGTTGCTTATCCAAATAGAGGTGGGAGTGAGCCACACTTTCTACTCTGAGAGTGGGAATCCCACCTTATCTTAAACCTTCAGATTTAAAAAAATTTTAGAATTTCAAAAATTTTCAATTTTGAGATGTTAACTTTGTGCAATCATATCTTATTCATTTCTTGTTTGAATTGTGCAAACTATATGTAATTGGAAAGCTTGCAGAAAGAGCTTTCCAATGATATAAGGATTACATAAGGTGTGGCTTAAGGAATGAAATACAAGCCTTAAAAATAGGCTAATTAACCATAATTTCCAAAAAAACTAGATTTAGATCCCTAACTTTGAATTGTCCGATCTCTCTCAATTCTAATCCATTTTGGACAAATCTGTGGAAATCTTATTCAACAAACTTTTTAATTGTATATGGTTTGCATCAAATCATTATCCATGGTAAGAATGCCAACCTTCTATGGTTGGCAATTTTATCATTCATTTTTCAAACGTTTGAGTTCAAATTTCTTCCTAATAGTTCATAGGATTTCTACTAAATTCCTACCACATTATCCTTATTATATAAGCTACCTATGATTCAAGTTTTTATGACCTAATTTGGTCTCTATCAAAATTTGCCATTAGAGGAGTTCTAAGATCTCATTTCTAATTTCATGCATTCAAACATAATTCAAAGTAATTGCACGTAAAATCATGCAAAGGTAGATAATTTTAAGCCAACTAGACTCTAATACCAATGAACAAAATTTTGGAGATCCAAATTCTTACCTATTTGCAACAGAAATGGATCTACTTGAAATTTTTATCCCATGCGGTTTCGATTAAAATCACCAGAGTAACACCAATCTGTCTTTCATAACAAATAACACCATAATAGAGAGGAGTCTACCAATTCTGTTCTCTGTCCTGTATGAGTTTGAAGAATTTTTCTTCTATTAGGAAGAGAGGAAAGGGATAACCAGTCACTTAAAATAAAAAGATCTTTGCCACTCATGCACAATCAGCTCCCACAACCACAACTTGCTTTGATTATTTTAATTAAAAAATCCTATAAAATAAAATTTGACATCCCATTAATTTTTGAATTTCAATATTCAAATATTAATTATTATTATTTTACTAAATTATAGATCAACCCGTCAAGGATATCACTTTTTCCAACAATTTCACTCTTCACCCTCACTTTACTACCAGCCTACTTTCACTTAGCAACTCAAATTCCACTCTTCTGGGATCTTCTCAGAGCCTCTTTTTCAAATGTGCCTCACCCAGTAAAAAAGTTCAGAGACGAAGATGTACCTACCACTAGGGGAAAAAAAAAAAAACCAACAGGTATTGAAGATCCAGAAATTTTGTCTCTAATCCTAGAAATTCTGTCACTAATAAAATAGAAAGTCAATGATGCATTGTTCTTGGGAAAGACTACATAAAAAAGTAAACAGAATTCATAGCTACGGCTGGAGATTAATCTATGCTGTTTTTGTAATTTCCTTGCGCTCTATGTTCATGTGCAAATATATGACTTGAAGTATTACATGTGGTATCAAAAGCATGTTATAATCTTTGCATAACATATTATTTTGAAATTTTTTTCAATATTTGTTTATCTCTGAAATTCTTGTTTATTAGTAGGCCAATTGGTATGTCAAAAGTTGTTCCAAATATAAGTAAATCCTCTTGTGATTTATCTCGGCAGTAGAGTCTGTGCCTTCATCATGTGGTTTTTCGATCAACCTTCTAAAACAAGTATTATGGAGAGTGTTTGGGCTTCTGTGTTGATTGGGAAATTTTTAGTTGAATATGCGCCAAACGGCAGAAGTTCCTTTCCGTGCCTATGCCTTTTTTTTTGGGGGGGGGGGAATGTTTCTATATGCCCAAAAATTAGCAGATTTCATTTTATCCAAGGTTGCGTGATTGACGTATGCGCGTTTTTTTATTTTAACTCTCCATAGTAATTCATATGATTTTATGGATGCTTATAAACTCTTGTTTTGAAGTTTTGAATGGGTTGACCTTCGTTTTAAACCTTTTCTCTTATGGGCCAGAGTCTTGCATTTAATTTGGGCTTCTATTTTTATGCTTGGACTAAAAGTTCATGGGTTGGACAAATGGTGTGGCTTATCTTTGATCTTTGGGGGGCCTACTCTTGTGTAACATTTGGGCTTAGCATGGACACGCTTGAATGATTGAAGAGCCTAAGTCAATTGATCGAAAGTTAACTAGGCTTTTTTTTTCAAAAATAAAATAAAATAACTAAATTATTAAATCTGAGCATGTAGTGGTGATAAACTTTTAATGTAGTGTATTGGTGGTGATTAGAGAATTAATTTATCTTCACTTATACAATAGGCTGGACTATTTATTTAGTCGTAAAAAAGTTTACTAAGTTCAAACTAAATCTATTTTTTTATTGAAGTAAAGCATTATGAGCACAATAATTCAATTTACGCCATATTTATGTGTTAATATTGTTCAAGTACTAATATCATGTGATTAGTGTGCATTGGAATTTTCAAGGAGTAGTTACAGCATCTTTAATTATGATAATGCATACACTAAGCATTTTATTTTAATCATATTAAGTTTTAATGACATCAATTTCCAATTAAATATGTTAATATAATTATGATATTGCACACATTGTAGAGAATGTTATGGATCAATTTATATATCATAAGATTAGTGGAAGCAAAATCATCTTTTGATTTTATATGTATACAATATTCTCCTTGCAGCCAATGACATAGATTTGATAAATGAGATGAAACAATTTCTTAGGCATAAAGACATTGATGGCGCATCTTAGGGCATTTCGAGTAAGATTCACAGAAACAAACCTTAAGATTCATAGAAACAAACCTTAAAGTGTCTTAGAATTGTCTCAAGAGAACTAATATAAATAAAGTGCTTGAAAAATTTTGGACAAAAAACTATTAGTGTTATACCTATTACTAAAACTATTAGTGTTATACCTGTTACTTGTAAAAGTTGACAAGTTCAATTTCAACTAATATCCCTTAAATTATTATGTACATGTGGTATGAGAGCATGTTATAATCTCTCCCTGACACATTATTCTCAATATTTTATTTTCAGGATTTGTTTATCTATGAAAATTTTGTTTATTAGTAGGCCAATTGATATTTCAAAAATTGTTTCAAATATTGAAAATATAAGCAAACTCATTTCGTGATTTATCTCGGCTTGTAGAGTGCGCCTTCATCATGCTGTTTTCGATCAACCTTCTAAAACGAGAATTGTGGAGATTACGTGTTTTGGCTTCTTTGAAAGGAAAATTTTAGAGAAAATTACAATTAAGAATTTTAAGTTAAAAATATTTATATTTAAAAATTTTAAATTTTAAAAATATTCTGAAAGATTCAATAATTAAAAATTTTATTATGAGGTCTTGAATTGTAATTTTTTTACAATTTAAATTTTTTATTTTTAGATTCTTCAAAATAATTTTAAAATTTAAAATCTTTCATTATAAATATTTTAACTTAAAATCATAAACTATAGTTTTTTTAAATTTTTTTTTGAATATGCGCTAAAGTTTCCATTATGTGCCTATTTTTTTGGAAAGCGTTTCTATGTGTCTAAACATTAGAATCATGTTTGGTTAGTGGGAATAAAAAGGAATAGAATGAAAAAGAATAATATATATAAATATATATATAGAATGAATGAAAAATAAGACTTATGTTTTGCTTTAAAAATAATAATAATAAATAATATATACTTTTAAATAATAATTACAAAAATATAATAAACATTTTATACCTTTCTCTTCCCCTCTCCCATTTGTCAATTGAACAAAACATGAGTGATTGATATACGCTACCTAAGTGTAGAGGAAAATCCTTTTCATTTTTCAACTTCCTTAAGTTTCTCCATGGTTAAAGTAAAGAATTTTTCTAAAAAAATTTAATATTTTAAAATTTAAAATTATTAAAAATAACTTATTGTTCATAAAAAATAAGTATGAATCAACAATATTTTATCATCTAAAATTTCATATATATTAAACCAATATGCAATAAATTTGGCATTAATTTTTCATCAACAGTTAGTTATATTATATCATTTCTCACATCGAAATTATATTTTAATATAGCAATTTCTTTTACTAATTTGATGTGAGGAGCTATACGAATTTTTCTTCTTGAAAACGTCAAGTCAAATGTGTAGCTTTATTTTAAGGGGGCATATAAAACAAATTAAAAATTCCCAAAACCGAAGGACCGAGGCTCCTCGGTCCCTACCCTCCCATTGTTTTGCTTGACTTATCAACTTCAACAACCAGTTTCGTGAGAATGATTTGGCATGCAAAATTAATATTCTGATTGACGTTCACACATCCAATGGTTGGTGAACATTTTATAATTCTAACACACACAAATTCAAGTCATTATTTATAGTCATCAAGTTGGTATGAGTGGCTTGTTGAAGAACTGAAAATGATGGTGGCAGTACCCTCAAAATAAATTTGTGGAGTATGAGGCTGATTCCAATTTATAATTTTGATCTAAGCAAGTTGCCTAATTAATCCAAGTGGGAACACTATAGGGTTAGATAGCAACCGTTTTATGTACAGTCCAGTGATAAATCTAGATATTTAAAATCCAGAAGTCTATTGACGAGACTACCAAGTTGTCACGGAAATTGCTAATAAATATCACTTCCTGGAAGGTCAAATGTATTATCAAAATTTTACTGATCAAAAAATTATCAATGACGATTTTGTAGTATCGTCACTGAAAGTGAAAAAAGTCATTGCTGAACCAACGTTACTGTGAGCATCGTAATAAAGTATGCCTTCCATGTGATGAGACGTGCAGAAACAATAAGTTATTTTTAATAATTCTATGCTTAATAGATAAATCATGTGTGGAATTTTTAATAAGTTAAAATTCTTAATAGATAAGTCATGTGTGTAAATCTTTAATAACTTAATTCTAATAACCTTTCTATTAAATAACTTGGTAGTATTAGAAAAAAGAAAAAGAAAATTTTGAGTGATTTTTGTAAGTTAAAAATCATAATAGAACAAAATAAAATAAAGTAACAAAAATGAAATTTAAAATAAAGGTAAATAATTATACTTGAATAAAATGAAATTAAATGGTAAAAATGTAATGTGAAATAAAATTAAGAAATAAAGTTAGAACAAAATGAAGTTATAAACCAGAAGTAAAACTTTAGACAATTAAAGTGTATTTAAGCCCATTTTTAAACAATTAAAGTATGTCTAAATACTTGTTACCATGCATTTAAATGATGTTTGTAAATGATTATTATTGTCCATTTTGAGAATTAGTTTTCCTAATTCATGGGCAACTAGTTTCCTTGATCTATATATTTAGTCCCTAATCCAACAATTCTGACATCTATATTCCAACTCTAACAATTATTATTGAATTAGAAAACAATGTAACAAGTTTGAAAGAATTCATAATTATGACTCGAGGATAAATTCATACTATTTTTATGTTTTTGTTCTATGTACTTTATGTAGATTTGAATCTTTTAAAATATTTTAGAAGATGAAGTGAGGAAAGAGAAAGAAAGAAAGAGAAATATGAGACCCACCTCTACCGTGTGGATCCCACACATGAATTTTATTTTATTTTTTTTATTTTATCTAAAATACTTCATGTGATCCAAACCCACTCTATATTCTGTGTAAATATACGCCATCAAGTGTTACATTTATAACACTGGATATCAGCCCAACCAAAAAAAAAAATCCTGCATATGCCTTGTTGGTAAACATTTAATAAACACATACGTATTCAAGTCATTATTTACTTATTTAATATGCATATTTGTCTAATACGTACGTTATCAAGACCCTCTTGAAGAATTGAAATTGACAGTGACAACTAAAATAGATGGGGTAGATGATGGGACTAATTCCACTTGATTCTTGTTTGAATACCCTTGTCGCGCTGATTTCGTGTCTATCTCTTGCCTTTTGTTTAGTCTTATTAAAGGAAAAAAGGAACTTAAATATATTAAATTAATGGTGGAAACATTTTTTCAACAAAAATATCTTCCTTCAATTGATTACATTTTTTTCTTTTTTATTCACAAATTTGGTTATAGTGTTTTTCTTTTTTTTGCCATAATATATTCGGTATTAATTCAGCAATTTAGAACATACATATGTAAATACAATATAAAACTATAAGAAATGAACCTCGTAAAACAAGCATGCATATATACAAATATGTTAATACTCATGAAAAAATAGGTATATGTGATACATATGTATATATATTGCACATGAATCACAATGTCAGTTGGCTTTTATAGCGAATATACATAAGGCTAGCTCAAAGTTAAACTTTCTGAAAAAATTTTCAACAGTTAATGAAAATATATATTTTTATAATGGAAATGAGAAGTTAAATTAATGCATGAAACTTTTAATATTTTACTATGATACAATATTCATATCCAATCATTATATTTGAAATAATTATTACATTAATTTTTCATAACGAATTTTAAAAAATTTGAATGAAAATATGTGTAATTAGATAGTTTTTAGTTTTTACATTTGAAATGTACATTTACAAGAAAATATAAGGATATTGAGGAAGAACTTTCCTTGCTAATCCTTCACTAATTAGTGAGGAATTAGTGAAAAACAATAAATCCCTTGACAAGCCTCATAATTTTGGAGGGAAGAGATGTCCAAATGATTGTGCAAATTTCTATGATAGATTAGCAAGGAAAAGACTCCTCATTGTAAGGCGAAGAATAGTTCCATCAACAATCCATTGCTAACTATTAGGAGATTGCTGGATGCTTAAGTTCTCTTACTAAATCCAATATTTTTACATTTAGAAAGGGAATAGCAAGAGGGATTATGCCCTTGCTAATTAACTTTTGAGTTAGCAAGGGATTATTCCTTTGCTAAGTTCTCACTAGATGCTTTAAAAATTAAATTCCCAATCCTCTGAATCAAGAACAAGTCTTGTGCTCTCCTTTGCTCTCTTCTTTTTTCCCATGCTTTCTCATTCTTTGTGGCATTTTCATCATTGCCATCAAGTCATCGCCACTGTAGGCTTGTCGTGGACCTTCACCTTTGCTACTCACCAACATTGTTGCTATGCCACCTTTGCCTTCCCTTAATAAGTGACTTTCTTTTTTTCATTTCTACATCTAGCTTGCCCTTCCATTGTGGAGAATCTTTGGTTTACTGAATTAAGTTTGTTGCTCACCTAAAGATGAATACATTGGGGAATTACCAATAGTTTAATCCAATAATTTTGTTTAGTTCCTACCTATAGGTTAATGTTAACATGCCATAAGAATTATTTCAGGTAGATTATATATTAAAGATGCCTACTATGATGTTAATATTCGTTTTAATAAGAAAATTTGTTAGTGGTTTCCTAATACATAAAACAATTAAATTCTTTTCACATTTGAAAGTGTTATTAACAAATTATCTCTACATGGGAAATCTATATTATCATTTTATTTTATTTTTCCATCATGATGTACAATGAGTTAAGATCACATTCCATTTCAATAGGAGGTAGCCATAAGGCTTAAGCTTTGTTTGTCTTATTATGCACCATAAATGGCACACTATATTGTTTCTGTGCTAAATATGCTAATTTTATGCTTTCCTCTTTATTTATTACAAACAATATTAGATTACAAAAAAAGTGAAATATCAGCGAAGAAAAGGTAAATACTCTGATATTAGTTTAACATGCCATATATCGCCTTCTTTATTATATTTAAATTTTCTTCAAATCCAATAGTTTATCAATATTTTCATTTTTGCCTCCCAATTATTTAGTTATAAATCTGTCACTGTGCTTATCATTAGTATCATTGAACAATCTAAGTTAGATTTGTTGTATTTGCAATAGTTTATTGGTCTTATGAGTTTGGTCAAAAGTTCTATGTTTACTATATGGGTTTTGACTCATTATGATTAACATTGATTATGATAGATTAACATGATTAACATTGACTTAGATAGACTAACTTGATTGACATCTACTAGGGGGCATGCAATGTATATTAGTAATGTAATTAGTTGATTGATAATTTGTATTTGATTAAACAAGATGAATCATACTCATTTATTCATGATAGGCAAGAGAATAAGTGTGGTAATAAAGTAAAATATCAAACAAATTAAGTTTAAGAGTTTGGATGCATCTCATTTTACAATGAAAAATATAATTATAAAGTAATCCTTTTCATAATTTCGCATTGGAGCGCAACTTTATAAATGTCCAAAATGTATAGCCTTTCCCACATTGACATGACATGACATGACATAAAATGGCATATATTCACAATCTTTTTAATTTTTAGTTGGACTAGACTTATGAACAATTTCTTTTATTTTTGTTACCAAGTTTTTCATTAAGTTGCCTTATGTTTTGATGTTATAATGATGATTCTAAAACTTCACTGGATGCTTACTTCCATAACATTTCATGTTGTAGGGTTTTGCTATCTTTGCATTGCTTATGTCTTAATTCTATGAAAATTTCTTCCATGTTGTTTCATTGATAATTAACAGGATTCCATCTTTGAGTTATAGTTTGGTTTGTCTTAAGTCTAAAAATTCTTACCTGCTCTTTTGCTAGTTGTTATCATGGTTTAACCTTAATTTAAAAATTGACTAATGAATTATGGGATCACTTAACATTGTTTTTAGTTAGAAAGCTTTTGTTTGAGATGATGTTGCTATCTTATGATTGCAATTGTAGTTTTCTTATTTTATCTATGTTGTACTTATGTATGTAGAATGCGTATGCAAAAAAATTACCACAAGTATACATCATGTCATTTAAAGGTAGAGGCATTTGAAGGAAGTGTTGCAAGTCTTCTAGCACACATACCTCTAACCCACTTGCCCCCTATGCCTCTGACCTACCTAACTTTACATTGTCAACCATTGTTGTTCTAGTGGGAGGTCTTGCTTGGGTGGCTCATGCTTATACGAGGACAACTCTTGCTTTAACTGAGCCATCTTCTCTTTCTATGGACAAGAAGGAATTGATTTGGATAGCTGTTGAAGATCCCCCATAAGTATTGCAAAAAAGGTTGATGGTATTTTAATTTACATTTGAAATATATATGACATTAATGTTTTGCTTTCATTGTAAGATTCAATTTGAACCCGTGCTAGATTATTACTTGGATCATTTACTAGGTGTTGATTCGAATATCACACATAGGTCCTAAGTGAAAGAACTATCCATAGGTGTTAACTCCCATTAATTTAGGTTATTTTGCACATTTTTTTATAGGAAATTGATAAAGTGATTGACTAATTTTAAGGCTAAAGTGAATATTTTAGGCAAAGTATGAATAGATATTATATAGGGAGAATTATAATAAAAGACCAAAAAATAAAGATATTTATTTTTAAGGACCTGTTACCACTTGTTTTAAGATGATTACCACTGAGTTTAGCAACAAACTATTGAACCTAATGATAATGGTCTTTAAAAATAAATTTTTTCTCTTCTTGGTTTTTAAACGTAATTTTTCCTATTATATATAGCTCTATACTACAAATTTGATATTGTAGATAGCAAGTTTTGGCACAATTTTTCTTTAATAAGGAATTGAGTGAGTTTTGATTACTTTTATAGAGTTTGAATGCGAGGAAATTAAAGCTAGAGTTATCTAGGGGCTAGAGCCATGGAAACTTTAAGTCAAGACCGACAAAAATGTTGGCTTGAAGCAAAAAGGAGCTGGTATCACAACTTTAGAATCCTAAGTCATGACACCTACAACAAAACAAAATTCTTTTATATAGAATACTTAGGTGCTGCGACTTTAGATTCTAAGTCATGGCACCATGTCACAGATTGCTAAAATGATGCATTTTTCATTTCTAATTTTGAGGGGTTTTATGGCATGTTTCATGGGTTTCATGGGGGAGCCACCATTCTTGGTCTTTCTAAGGGTTAAAGTAGCTAGGGAGTGCCTCAAGGAGTAAAAGAGAAGCTTAAGTTTTGTGCAAAAAAAAAAAAAGATTTCATCCTAGTTTTATTTTGATGGTTGCTTTGTTATTATTGATGAATTCCTTAATAATAAGTAACTAAACATTTGTATATAGGATTATTATAAACTCTTGTATGGATTAGAAATTAGATATCCTCTTTTCTTGTTATTAATAATATATATGTCTATTCATTTATATTCTACATGCTTTCTAATTGATTAGCCTCCAATTTGATTAATGTGGTATTCTACTTGAACTTGGAAAAGGAATATTGGAATTTGACCTTGATTTGAATTAAGTAAAACTTGCTAGGTTGAGTGAATGGCTTTACCAATGAGATAGAAATATATTTATTTGTCTCACATAGCCTAATTAGGAATTATGCAATTGAGTGTTTGGTTTACTTTCATAAGGAATTGTGAAGTTAGCTAAGAATTTGTTTATAAGTGATTTGGAAAAATGTTTGCAGGTAAATTAAAACACTAGTCTTGCATATATCACTATTGAGGGTAAGAGTAAGAAGGATAATTTAAGACTCTATGAAGTATAAAGGAATTAATAATCCTAGATTCCTTTTCTTATTGAGTTATCTAATGGACTCCATTTTGTTTTGTTTATTAATTTTAAATTAGCTTTCAAACATACTTGTAATTAATTAGCTTGATTTAGGTTAGAGTATAAATTTCAATACTTGATAATTTTCAATTACCAAGAGTTCTCATATTATTTATGTGATACATATATTTGCATAAGAGTTCTCATATTTGGAAGTAACAATAGGACATAAGAAATGTCTTGTTGTTGAATTCATGGTATGTAATCAATTAATGTTACTTACTTATGTCATTAATTATTCTAATTGGGTTGATATTCAATTCATTATTCACTTTACCATAGAGCAGGAATGCTTCCTAGCAAAAGAGTGTGTGGGAAAGGACATGGCGAGACTGATACTTTGACATGTTGCACAATGCAAGAAAATGACCATGATAGTAGTAAACATGACTAATATTCAAGAAACCTAGAATCATCGAGCAAGCATGCAAAAGGTTTAGGATGATTTCTTAGACATTTGGGTGAGGAATGACTGGTAGAATACCTCTATAGTCATTACGAAGAACTGGGCCTATGCACCCAAAACCTTTTTGCAAATTGACGAGTCCATCAATTTTGCTAAGCATAAAAAGAAAATGATAGTTAATTATATTAGCTTTTCTTTTATTTTAAAGTTACTTTAATTTTTCAACTATTAAATTCAAATCAACTTGCAAGAGTATAAATTGAAGTACAAAGTATCATACTAAGAAGTGTACAATGCAACCCACAAGAAAAGATGCACTAGGCAATACATTTTGAAGAATTAAAGGCAATTTGTTGTAAGATATTACTTGTTATTTATGTTTATTAGCTTGCTATTATTTTTATAGCTAATTGTTTTCTAATTGCATATGTTTAGGATAATGTTGACATCGAAATGACTCAAAAATATAAGGAAAACCCTTTTAACACATCCTCCCTCAACCTAGATATATAGAGGGAAGCTGCGGGTCTAAACAAAAAATGATGTGTCCATGGTTTGGTAGCCTCAGTTTCGAAGTGTTTTAGTTAAAATCTATGATGGACCCCTCCAGATTCCACCCCCTTCAGCAAGACTAGATGGACACTAGATTGGTCTCAATTATTACAACTATCGAATAGTGATTGAAGGAACAAATGGATCGACAGTTATGCATCATTTTACGGGGGTTATCAGGCGTTCCTGGTCGTGAACCAGAACTTTTTATTGAGTTTGCCTCATTGCAACTGATAGCACTGCTTACAACAATAATTGGTTCATCTAAGTCATAAATAAATTTCGATGACCCCAAAGGAGTGAAAGAGACAAGGGAATGAAGAGGGTGCAAAAGAAATTAAAATTGGACACAAATAACTAGCTTTTAGTTTTCTAATTATGTGTTGAATTCGTAACTGCTTGAAAAATATTCATTTTGTTTAAATAATGTATAATTTTTCCTACATTCAGTTGTGCCATATTATAGTTCTATATAGATTTTTAGGTTATTAATTTAAGGAAAAATAAAACAATTAGAAAAATACACTCCAGTGAGGAAATTGGTAAGGGAATCATTTCGTAACTATATAGCAAGGGAAATAGACGAAAATGACTTGAAATTAGTGAAAAAAAATTATCAAGGGATTTTTTTGTTAAAATTTTGTCAATGAGGGATTAGAAAAGGAAAAGTTCCCTCACTAATTAACGATGGTCAAGTTCCTTATTGTTCTCTAGCTGAGTTGCTTTAATTTTCTTGCTAAATTTACAATTTTTTATAGTGATTGTATGTTAACCTTAGGATACATTGATAGGATATAGAACAATTTTAAATTAATAGAAATTTTTGTGAAAAAAATATGAATCATGATAAAATCTGTGTTCTTAAAAATTTATATAAAAAGGAAATGGTTGGATATTATGATGATTAACCAGAAAAAGAAAAATTGCAGAATGACAAGGTAATTTCAAGTCCTTCACCTAATCATCTGATTGGGAGTATGGTTGTTAAGAACTTAAAGGTACTTCTTATTTTATTATTGACTAATTCCTATAATTAGAGTGCTATTTAAAAATTAAGATAAATTAAATTGACATATATATATATATATATCTATATATATCTATATAATATGGATAAGATCTTGAAATTAGTTAATTCAATCAATATTCTGATGGGCCAATTTCCTTATTCAGGTAGTTTATTTTCCGGTAATAAATATTAATAGTTACTTAAAATTAGAGAACAAAATTTTAAAATAGACCAAATAAATTAGTGAGACCCCCTTACGCCCAACAACTTGTATGTTAATCTTTTGTTCTTTTATCTCTAGGCCTCAGTACCCTTCTGTCACAGAGAAAAAACACAAAAATATATATAATTTATATAAATTTTTTCATAAAATTTTATTAACATAATTATATATTTATTCTTAATTAATTTAATATACTTTTTTATAAACTAAATTTAAATAAAAATATAATAAATTTATGCTTCATTTGGTATTGAGAAAAGAAAAAAAGAAGAAGAAGAAAAACAATAGAAAAAGAAGAAAAGAAAATGAGAAAAAAAATAGATAAGTTATTTCTCGCTTTATTTGGTATTATAAGATAGAAAGAAAAGAAAATGTCCTTTTCCTTATTTGATTTTATCATGAAATAAAAAAAATGTTAAATAAATTATTATAATACCCCCAGTGAAAAAGGTATTAAAATATTTATTTATTTTTAATTAATAAAAATTATTTTTAACTACTCTTAATAAAAATATATTAAAATATTTATATTTATATTTTTGGGTTGTAAGAAATATTTTTAATATCAATAATATAAATAAATATTAAAATATTCATTTTTATTCTTTAAATCAAAAAATATTATTTGAATCACCCATGATAACAACATATAGAAATATTCATATTTGTAATTTTTTAATTCAAAATTATGTATTTTTTGTAACATATAAGGATTTTTTATTAGAAAAATCTAATACTAAATGTGAAGAGGATAAAGGGCTTAATTTATTATTATTAATTTTATTTTTAGTAATTTCAAAACCGTAACTTAGTCTCTTCATATTATTTAATCGTACATTTGTTAGCCATATATTACTGTGGGTGGCATGATATGTTATGACTTTTTGGATGAGATAACGTAAAAGTGATGAAAATGTAAAAAATAGATAGGTGAAAATAAGTAAAATAAAAATAATTTTTATTTTTTTAAAAAAATTAATTATTAAAATAATAATTTAATAAATAAAATTATAATTATAAAATTATAATAAATATTATACAAATTATATAAAAAAGATATATTTGCCATTCCAACAAATTAAACGTGGCATTGACGTGGAAAATAGAACATGTATGGGCACCACAAGTTTTTTCTTTTTCACCAAAACTGCTTTTCTTTCTCTCCCAATCCGTCCCTCAATGGATGGAGTGCAACATGTGCGGGCCTCATAAATTTCTTTTAACACCCCATTATTTTCTTTTTAAAAATATTAACCAAATAAAGAAGAAAAATTATAATCCCGCTCTCGCTCTCTATTTTTTTTTTTTTTCCTATCCTCTCCGGACAAAGCCATTGATTTTGCATCTACTGGTCCGGGTCGTCACCAGCCCACCATATTGTGAAGTCAAAAATGAATATATTTTGGAGGAAGTGGTTGTTGGAAGGCTGACTGCGTTCATAATGCAACTCGTGATACACGCACTGCATGATTCATGACTGTCATAAAATTGTAATTAGTTTCTTAATTTGTTTAATTATGATTTATTTTCAATTAATTTCTAATGCATTACCGAAAAAAATATATCCCCTAGTAAAACTGATAATTGTATGCTAGATACATAGGAAATGATATATTGAAAAAAAAAAAAAGAGTAATATACTCAGGCTTCTCATAAATTTTTTTTCCTAGTTTAAAACTTTGAGTTTTACTGAAACTACGTAGATTTCCTATTAATTTTTAAAGATGGCATGTGTATATTTTTTAAAATAAAAAATTATATAATTTTACAAAGACTCAGAGGAGACTTGTATTAGTTTTGAAAGTTAAAAAAAATTCGTGTAAGTTTAATAAAATTCAGAGGATATTTGTGTGGATTTTAAAAATAAATTGGAGATCTATATAATTTTAGTAAATTTTTTTTAAAAAGTCCATATATTTTACTGAAAAAAAAAAACTGATATATTGATCATAAACTTAGTTATGTAATATTTAAAAAAAAAAAAAGGCTCAAACCATTACAAAGTTGGTCAATACCTATTAACTTTAATGTTCCATTTGGTTAGAGGATGTAATAGTGAAGAGAGTGTAAAATGTGAATAGATAAGGATATGTGAGATAGGAAATAACTGTTTTACTCCTATTTTTAGAAAAATAATTTTGATGGATAGAATAATAAATATAAAGGCATAATAAATATTACATAAATTATATAAAAAGAATACCTTCACTTTACACCCAACCAAATGGAGCCACAAGGTTAGCATAATAGTAGAAAAAAGTTGATGATATATAATTAAAAGTATTGTCATAAATTCAAAATTTTATTTTGATATATTTTTTAAAATTAAGGCGCGAGTTTTAATTTTTCATTCAAAATATAAATGATCTTTTAATCAAATTAAAAAGATGAATTAATTAAAATAAATATAAATGAATTGAAATATTATTTGAGCATAATAAAAAATAATATATACTGGCGAACGTTATTAGCAAGAATAGGATGGAGATATAAATTATATAAGAGTTTAAATACTCTCATGGAAAAAAAAATTACTGTTATTTTTTCTTTGATTCCAATTGATCGAGAATTTTGATATGCTAATAAAAAATCAAATATTACTCAAACTATATAAGGATTCCAAGCATACGAATTAGACTCTCATAAAAATGTTCTGTTATAATAATAGGTGCCTGGTCAAGCTTCATTGAGTTAAATATTAAGAAAATTCAAAATTAATTAAATATATGGCTAATAATTTGAAATTTAACTACGGAGCTTTAATTCAAGTTTGGATTTCAAAGTCGAACTTTTCAAAACTTGTCTCGATTCAATTTGAATTATAACTTAGAATATTAGATAATTTTAATTAACCCTGATACAATTACGCATAAATTCATTCGAGCTACTCTCAAGTCCCCCCCCCCCCCCCCACCCCCAAAAAAAAAAACACATACTACATCCAAGATCCACTAAAGATAATAATTGATCAAATTTTAATTGAGTCAAATCATTTACAAGAAACTTAATTTACTACTTACTATGGTTTGCAAGTTGATAGACCCAACAAATGCAACTTTCTGATCAAGTGACATTCGAGGAAGCTTAATTAATAAAAAACGATATTATTATTATCATCATTATTATTATTTATTTAATTTTTTTAAACAATATTTTTAAAATTTAAAAATACAAAGTTAAAATTTTAAAAAAAAATCTATGCTTCAAATCAAATATAATTCTAGAACACCATTTAATAACAAAAATATGAAAAACAGCATGTTAAGTGAAAGTAAGAATCTGGATCTTTTATATGAGTAGGTGATAAAGTTTTTCTCAAATGAAAAAGAATAGATAAAAAAATAAATTTTATACATATTTTTATTTTTTATATCACATTTCTTTTACTTAAAAAACATTTTACTACCTTTTTATTCGAGAAGACACGAATGAATGACAGTGAAAGTGGAACAAGGGATAGAGTCAAGCCAATGCAATACAATCTAAAGTAATAGGACCAACAAGTCCGAGGCGAACCAATTTTCACGGTGCACTTCTGACTTGGGCTATTTAGATTAAATTTCAACAATTTAAATTTAAATTTATTTTTTCAAAATTTTAAAACTTTTATTATTTTAAAGGATATAAAATATAAAATAAAAATTAGTCTTTTAATTGTACAATTTTAAAAATAATATTTTAAATAAAATGCAAAATTAAAAAAAATTAATTTTAAATTATTTAAATCAATTCTGAATAATCTAAGTCACTTTCTGAAAAAATACACGGTGAGAAAGTGCAAAGAATTTGGACCGCAAGTCCGAGTCCGTAAGAGAGTTTCCGGGAAACTGACTACAAACATGCGCAGAAGCAGATGGAAACATGCACAAAAATGAAGCGACCCCAATTGTCTGTCGGTCAACAATTCTTTAATGGTCAACGAAAACTATTTTCCTTTCATATTAATAGTCAATGGAATGATAAATTTATATAGCATCAATTTTAACTTTTAAAATTAAAGGAAATTTTAATAAAAATCAAGATATATTTAATATCTTAGAATGAATAAAGATAATCTTGGGTAAGATATGGATAAAATATTACTTAAACCTAAAAATTATTTGTTTTTTTTTCCTCCGACATATATTCTAGTAATTAACAAAATCAGTTTCCGTTCTCTTTTTTATTGGATACTTAAATCCCTAAACCTAGACATACTTGCTCGAAAATTTTCAAAATCAGCACTTTTTTTTCTGAAGTTTTGATATTGTCTACATGAAATTATTCTGAAAAAAAATCAAAATTATCAATGTTATTCAAATATACAATTAACATAACTTAAAATTATTTAATATCAACATTCTTAAAATGGTCTAAGATTGTAATCTTTGAGATGCAAACACACATATATTTATATAATATATAACACAGGTTGGATACTATTTTCCCGAGACCCAAACACCTAAAGGAAGAAAATTCCAAATTTAGGCTCGAACTTATTTCCTGAATTACTATGCCTATAAATGGCTAATTTTTGCCGGTACACATAACGTATTTTGATCATTCCTAAAAAATAGATTGTTACGAAGTTTGAATCTTCTGCCACAAATAAATTATTATGAGATAAAAAAATGAGAATAAAGAGAAAAAAATGAGTTTTATATGCATTCCCATCACACCCTCTTACATTGTATAACTGTATTATTGCAGAAAATTCAAGGGGATACATTCCTTGAGCTCTCCTCACTGTTACTAGTACGGATAAGCAAAATAATTAGTTACTACAAATACTCATAAAATTTATTGGTTTAACCTGAATAGGTAATTATTTGAGATATTTTTTTGTAATTTTCCATAAATAGATTTTAAATAAATAAATTCAAAAATTTAAGTATCATAATTCTATTTATTTTAAAATTTACCTGCTAAATATAAATCGATGAATGCTGCAACCGGGATTTTAACGACAATACGTAAAAGAAAAAAATAAAAAATCCAAATGCTCCGCAGCAAAAATATTTTTTTAAGATACTTATTATTTAAAAATTTTAATAATATATACTTTTTTAATATTATTATGATAAATATATATTTTTTATAAATAATTATATAATTTTGTAATTAAATTAAATATTTATTATAATATTATTGAAAAATTATATGCTTATTATATTTTAAATAATAAAAATTAATAGTAACAAAATGATCATTAAGTTTAATCTTATCCAAATACTTAAAAAATTTTTACATAAAGATAATTCAACGAAAAGAAAATTATTCCAAAATTATCTCGTTAATTATATTTTCTCAAACATTCTATTATTTTTATTTTTACGTAAAGGTGATTTATTAAAGGACATGGCCAATCCTTAAAAATTAAAAGAAATTTCTAATACAAGAGAAGAAGTTGGAGTTTTGTATCAAATTTATTAGAATAAGAAGACAAGAATCCTAGTGCTTGTATATAAATTTCTCAGTGCTTGTATATAAATTTCTTTGATTTTAATAACTTTTAAAAATAAATCTTAGTATTTTCTCTTATAGATGTATTTTGTTTTTGAAAAAAAAATAATTACAAGCTTAATTATACAATATTAAAATGTTAAAAATTTTATTTATTACTTTTAAAAAATAAAAATAAAAATAAAATTTTAAAAACATACACTTTTATTTTTATAATAGTAGTAATAATAATAATAATATCATTAATAATAAAAGATGTTATTTTCTTTATACTTTACAACTCTCTTTGTTGATTAAGAAAAAAAGAAAAAAGAGAAAAATTAGTAGGGGAGGGGCATGATTAATTTTTTTTTACTAAAAATATAAATATTACAAAAAAATTATATTTTAAAATTACATATTACTCATAATTTTTTTTAGTCTTTTTTGAATATATGGTATTATTTTTCATTTTCTTTTAGTTTCTTGTCTTCTTATTCTAATAAATCTGATACAAAATTTTAACTTTTTTTCTTGTATTAGAAATTTCTTTTAATTTTGAGGGATTGGCCATATTCTTTAATAAACCACCTTTACATAAAAATAAAAATAATAGAATGTTTGAGAAAATATAATTAACAAGATAATTTTGGAATAATTTTCTTTTCGTTAAATTATCTTTGTGTAAAATTTTTTTAAATATTTAGATAAGATTAAACTTAATGATCATTTTTTTACTATTAAATTTTCTTATTTAAAATATAATAAGCATATAATTTTTTAATAATATTATAATAAATATTTAATTTAATTGCAAAATTATATAATTATTTATAAAAAATATATATTTATCATAATAATATTAAAAAAGTATATATTATTAAAATTTTTAATTATATTAAAAAAATATATTTTTATAAAATTTAAATTAATTATCATTTCAAATAATAAAATATATCAAATATAAATTATATATAATATATATATATGAGTCGCGGCATTGCAAATATTGCGACTCATTAAAATATTACAAATATATTAAAAGAGTTGCAAACATGTGCCGTGATTTTTTTTATATAATAAATATTTTAGAAAAATATTTTTGTTGTGGAGCATTTGAATTTTTTATTTTTTATTTTTACATATTGTCGTTAAAATGCTGCAACCACCGAACAAATTGGTGCCCGACAAAGAAACTCTACCTAACAGAGAGAAAGCGAATTTTCTGTATGAAGGCACCAAGAAAGTGTTTCAACGAGTACGTGGCACCTTCCGAATGATTGACGGTGGGATTGAAAAATGAAATATTTTTGTTAGAATGTTCGAGTCCGAGATATAAAAATTGTCTAGTCAGTTTCCTCCTGACTCATGGAAAAAGCAAACAGAAATAGAAAATTATAATTTGATCCTTACTCATCATTTTCTTATTTATTGGTATTTCTAATTTAAGTTATTTAGATTAAATTTAAATAATTTAAAATCTTTTTATTTTGATATTTTTTTATTTTAAAAAAATATAAGATATAAAATAAAAATAATTTATTAATTATTAATTTTTTAAAATAATTATTAAAGATAAAAAATAAAAAATATGAAATTTAGACTATTAAATTTTAACAAAGTATTTAAGTAAATGATTGCAATTAAAAAAAAATTGCATGAAATATTTATCTTGATTTTATAATTATTTTTTAATAATATTTAGTTTTTGATATATTTTTTAAAATAAGAATATGAGAATAATAAATAATTTTTTTATTCTTAATTTTTTGTATACTAAATCTGTCAAAATTTCTCTTAAACTTTATATTAAAAAATTAGTAAAATTTTAGATTAAAAGATTAGTGCATAATGACATTCTGGGAAGGTGCCACATAATATTTTTTAATACGTGGCACCTTCCCTGAAATTCAAACACACATTCGCAGTAAGCGTGGCAACTGGGTCAGGGATGCATCTCTTCTAATGGAGTTTACTTTTTTAATTTTATAATATTGTTCAATTAATTCTATCATTATGTATAACTTGTTTCATATATAGAGTCAAAATCAAGTTTTAAATCATAATTAAGTTATACCACAAATTTTAAATATAAATTATTTATTGATCAAAATATGAATAATAATAATAATAATAATAATAATAATAATAATAATAATAATAAATATATTTATTTATTTTCAAAATACATTAAAAAGTTTGATTTATTAACGCTATTCATATTCCACTCTCACCTTTACCATTTACGCCATTCTCAAAGTAGCTATCATATCTAGCTTTTTAATATTAGAAGATTACAATAAATATTTCCCTTCAAATGATTTCACATAAAAACTTAAAACATTACACAATTCTTCATCCATATATGTCAGACTATTGCGGCTTTTGATTTCTCTGCACCTTGCCCCTCGCGTTACTTAGTGTTGCTTTTGATTTGCACGATTTTTTTCTTCAATTTTTGTTAATTTTAAAAGAAGTAGTAAAATAAAAATAATTTGTCAACTGTAAATTTTTAAAAAGTAATAATTAAAATTAAAAAAATTAAATCATCTATACCTATATATATATAAATTCTTATAAAGTTGTACTATAACTAAGTCATTTATTGTGTAATTTTACAAGACTACGTGTCAAAGATTGTTTAGACATTATTTATGTTCGAATATATACTGTTTATATACTATTTTTTTTAAAAAAATTTCTTTATAGAGTCCATAAGGACTTTTTTTTTTGAATCTCCCTGTATTTCACAAGGGAAGGCACATAGTTTAATTTAAACTGTCCCCAAAACACCAAACAAGAAGGGAGATAAGGTACAACGAAATCAAATACGGTTATTGCACCTGTTTTACTTTCTGTGATCACTCCTATCATCATTGTTCATTTTTGACAACCATAACTTATAATTATCATAATTAAGATGTAAAATAATCTTAAATGAATGGAAAATAAATTAATCATAAATAACATATAAATCAATAAGTCACATTTTTTAAAAATAAAACCTACTTTTAACATATTCATAATTTGTTTGATTTATTCATTTTTAATAGATGGAATTTGCTTGAAAAGCTCCCCACAATCTATTTGGAATGTTGGAAATTAATTAGGAAAATGCATTCAAACTTCCCCGAATAAACATGTTGATACAAAAAAAAAGTTAAACAACATGACTTAGAGAAGTCAAGGTCGTCTGATTCCCACACAAAACTTCACTTAACATTGTCGCTTTTCATGCTATATAAATACCTCAATCACGCGCACAAACTCCCATCACAAGCACAAATAATTAAACCCAACACACGGTGGCAATGGAATTGGCAGCTCCTACTTCGGTTTCAACCGCAGCCGCATGGCTCGCAACCTTCGCCATCCTCCTCCTCTTCGGCCGCCACCTCCGCCGCCGGAGATACAACCTGCCACCAGGCCCAAGGCCATGGCCCATCCTCGGCAACCTCAACCTCATAGGCCATCTCCCTCATCGCTCCATCCATTCCCTTTCCCAAAAATACGGGCCCATCATGCATGTCTGGTTCGGTTCCAGCCCAATCGTGGTGGGCTCCTCCGTGGAAATGGCCGAAGACTTCCTCAAAACCCACGACGCCACCTTGGCCGGCCGCCCCAAGTTCGCCGCCGGCAAGTACACCACCTACAACTACTCCGACATCACGTGGTCCCCTTACGGCCCATACTGGCGACAAGCCCGCAAAATGTGCCTAATGGAACTGTTCAGTGCGAAACGCCTAGAGTCCTATGAGTATATCAGAAGAGAAGAATTAAAAGCTTTGCTTAAGGAGTTATATGATTCTGCGAATAAAACTATATTATTGAAAGATCACCTCTCTACTTTGAGCCTTAATGTTATAAGCAGGATGGTGTTGGGGAAGAAGTACACGGAGAAAAGCGCAAATGCCATCGTTTCGCCGGAGGAGTTCAAGAAGATGCTGGACGAGTTGTTCTTGTTGAATGGGGTGCTGAATATTGGAGACTTTATTCCTTGGATTGATTTTCTTGACTTGCAGGGTTATATTAAGAGAATGAAGGCTTTGAGCAAGAAGTTCGATAGGTTTTTGGAGCATGTTTTGGATGAACATAACGAGAGAAGAAAAGGGGTTCAGGATTATGTAGCCAAAGACATGGTGGATGTGCTTCTTCAGATTGCAGATGATCCGACTCTTGAGGTCAAGCTTGAGAGGCACGGTGTCAAAGCTTTCACTCAGGTACCCATTTTTTTTTTTTAAAAAATCATTATATGTATTTTGACATTGTCACTTTAATAACTAATTTTTTTTTTTTAAATAAGTTCAGTATGTTTATAAAAATTAAACAGATTAAGTTAAGCGTATAGCTTATAAGTCACACCTCGCCAGACACCAGGGTTCAATTCATGTTTTAGCCTTGTTCACTTATATTCTCAAAGTCTTATGTCTCATTTAAAAAGGAAAAAAATTAAGTTCATTGGAAAAATATGTAAATATATAAAAATAAATTCGTATACTAGTCATAATTAAATAGGTGTTTCTTCGTGGAAAAGAAAAATTGATATTCCTAAAAATAGAGACTCTTTAATTTCTTCAGGTTCGTTTTCTTTCCAACTTGCGTGTTGACTAGTCGTAAGTTTGCTTTGGTTGATTAAAAATTAGAAAACACTACGTGATGGAATGGACACCTAATAATTGAGCATTATTGAATGTTATCTTGTTATACACTGAGTAATTGAACACTATTGAATGTTATCTTGCATTTAGCTGGCCCCTTTGTCTTCTATCATTTAACTCTTTTGATAGATATTGATGGATTATATTATAGGTTTTTTACTTTCTTCTCTTTTTGTTGATTTTTATATTATATTAGGAGTTCAGATTTTTCCTGTTAGACGCGGTAACACCATGAAATTTTTGCAACGCTTTAATTTTGTCAAGTTACATCTACTGTGAACCCAGAAACTCCATACCGTCGATTTTAACCTAATTCATATGCAAAAGACGTACTCGGCCTCCCCAAAAAAAAAGTGCAAAAAGATGTAGATCAAATCAATTATAAAATTATAAAAATTTGTTAGACACATATTTTAATTAAATTTAACTATGATATAATTCTATATTAATCTAATTTATTTTTCTTTTGCAAAGGACTCTACATAAAAACCTATATAGCCCATTTAACAAGGGAAACATAATTTGACTAATTATTTTGGTGATAATTTTGTCTTTTATCTCAGGACTTGATAGCTGGTGGGACAGAGAGCTCAGCAGTAACTGTAGAATGGGCCATTTCTGAGCTACTGAAAAAGCCAGAGATATTCAAGAAGGCAACAGAAGAGCTAGACAAAGTGATAGGGAGAGAGAGATGGGTTGAAGAGCAAGATATTCCCAATTTACCTTACATTAATGCAATTGCTAAAGAAACAATGAGGCTCCATCCTGTGGCTCCCATGTTAGTGCCTAGGCAAGCCAGAGAGGACTGCAAGATTGGTGGCTATGACATCCCCAAAGGCACCCAAATCCTAGTCAATGTTTGGACCATTGGAAGAGACCCTGAAATTTGGGACAACCCTAATGAGTTTGAACCAGAGAGGTTCATAGGGAAGACCATTGATGTGAAAGGGCATGACTTTGAGTTGTTACCATTTGGTGCTGGAAGAAGAATGTGTCCAGGTTACCCTCTTGGCCTTAAAGTGATTCAGGCAAGCTTGGCCAATCTCTTGCATGGGTTTCATTGGAGACTGCCTAATAATATGAAGAAGGAGGAGTTGAGTATGGAGGAGATTTTTGGGCTCTCCACACCTAAAAAACTGCCTCTGGAAACTGTTCTTGAGCCTAGACTCTCTGCTCATCTTTATTCCCTCTGATTCTCTAGTATTACTGCCCTTGCCACTCTGAAGTTTAATTTCCTCTCTAATAACATTACGAGTTTGAGGAATTTAGTGTAACTTAATGCTATAATATGCTGCTGTATTGTTTCTTACTTTGCATAAATTTGCTCCCATGAAATGAGAATGCTGGAGTTTGTTATAACAATTTTGTTCTTCCTTTCTTATTTAAATATAGATGCAATGGTATTTTTTCAACTTGAATTATTATAACTGCGGTGTCAATTGCACAAGAATGAAGATAAAAAGAGGCAAAATTTATAAAAATAAAAAAAAGGAAGTTAAAGGGGAAAAAAAGGGCAGGCACGTAACTGGAGATAAAGCCGAGGACAATACTTCTTCCAGAGTTTATATTGCCAACAATGAGGAAGAAAGTCTCAAACTTGAATTTATTATCTATTGTTTTATATTCTATTATTTACTTTAATTTAATCTAAATTAAATAAGTTAGAAGGGACTTATTTTATTATTATTATTATTTATTATTGTAGCTTTTTTTTTTGGGGTTTATAAGACCCCCCTAGATTTTGTTTTTTCTATAAATAATTAACATTATATCATCATAGAATTATTACATCTTACAAATTAACGGAACTAATATGATTTGATACGACACAAATCCATCCAATAAATTTTTAAAATCTTGCTATACAACCTGTGTTGTCCCCAAAGTTTTAGTTGCTCCCGTATCATTCTTTCTCTCTCTCTATCTCTCTCTCTCTCTATAAATTGGAGGGTAATTTTTTTTTACTGTAACATGCTTTTTTTTTTGGTAAAACTTTTTCAGCTTTCTAAAAGTTGAAGGAAAATTATAACTTTTGTACTGTTTATTACTATTTAAATTACACTGTTTGTTACTTTTTTTTTTTAGATTGTTTTTTTCCCTCTCGTGTGGGATCCACTGAATTTTTCCGTGCTGCCTTTCCAGTTATTATAATATAAAGGCAATATTTTGACAAGAAGAATGTTTTTTTATTTTAACAAAATAAAGACAAAAATAATAACTGAACTATCTTCATTCTCCATTGATTCCAAACGCACTGCATCCTCGCTCTCCAACACAAGTTTCTTATCTGATCGTATTGTGAAGGTCATTCTCTTTCTGCTTCTGTAGCTCCGTACAATTGTATTCTTGTTCGTTTCAAACTTGAATTTATTATCTATTGTTTTATATTCTATTATTTACTTTATTTTAATCTAAATTAAATAAGTTAGAAGGGAATGATTTTATTATTATTATTTATTATTGTAGCTTTTTTTTTGGGGTTTTATGACACCCCCAGATATTGTTTTTTCTATAAATAAGTAACATTATATCATCGTAGAATTATTACATCTTACACATTATCTGAGTTATGACGGAACTAATATGATTTGATACGACACAAATCTATCCAATACATTTTTAAAATCTTGCTATACAACCTGCAAAGTGAAAGGTACAACACAAACCTGAGCTGAGCTGTGACCCCCAAAGTTTTAAGTTGCTCCTGTATCATTCTTTCTCTCTCTCTAAATTGGAGGGTAGAGCTATTTATGGGTAAGGTCGGGTCGAACATCTAAGATACCCGATGCTTGGCCCGATTAAGACATTAGACTTGTTTTTATATCCGTGACTCGACCCGCCTCGAACAAATCTGATTTTATATTAGGTTAGGGCCGTTCGGAGCTTTTTTTTTATAAATTAATATTTGTAATATAAAAATATTTTTTTGTAAACTCATAGGCATATACTTCAAAATAATAGGCTTTTAGAACTTTTATATTTTTATTAATAATAAAAAAAATAGTTTGATATTATCAAGCAAAATATAAGCTATATTAACATAATTAGCTTTAGGTAAACATGTGTATTTTCATTATTTGACAAAAAAAATGTCAATAAGCATGCTCATCAATGATGAAAACAATTAAGAAATAAGAAGAATTTAGGTAAATAATGAAAGTTGTAGCATGTAAAGAGAATCAGATGAAATAAAAATAAATAAATATATATATAACAAGATATTAATAACAAAAAAAAAGTAATTATTAGGATAAATTGAAAAAAATATGTCTTCGTCTGTGGCTCGACCTGATATATTTTTATTTAAAACTTTATCTATTTATATTTTTGACTTGGCTCTGTCCAACCCAATTAAACTGAGTTAGGGTAGGCCTCTAGAGTCAACCGAGCCCACAAACACCTTTATTGGAGGGTAAATATTTTTTTATTGTAACATGCTTTTTTTTTTTTTATAAAACTTTTTTAACTATCTAGTGCATGATAAAATGTGATTTGGCTAGAAACAACACGTTGTTACTTTTGCATAAAAAGAATTTGTAAACATCATTTTTTTTCTCTTTCAACGTGAGCCAAACACATACTACAAGTTGAAGGAAAATTATGACTTTTTTACTGTTTATTACTATTTTTTGTTAGATCGTTTTTTTCCCTCTCGTGTGCGATCCACTGAATTTTTCCGTGCTGCCTTTCTAGTTATTATAATATAAATGCAATATTTTGATTAGAAGATTTTTTTTTATTTTAAAAAAATAAAGATAAAAATAATAACTGAACTATCTTCATTTTCCATTGATTCCAAACGTACTGCATCCTCGCTCTCCAACACAAGTTTCCTGTCCGATCGTATTGTGAAGGTCCTTCTCTGTCGTCTTCTGTAACTCCGTACAATTTGTATTCGTGTTCGTTTCAAGGAGAGATTGATTGGGGCTAATATAATATTGAAAACTAACTTCATCGGCATATTCATCTTTCCAATTAACTAGTGTGAGCCACAAAGCCCTGAATATAACCTGATATTAATATGGCTAGATCTCTTTACCTCTCTGTTTTTCAATTCTATTTGGATATAGCTCATTTAATTTCTTTTCACATGATGACACGTATAATCAAGCTTAAAACTTGACTACTTAAATCTCTCATAATTAAATCATGGCCATTAACTTATAATTTATTTAAATTCTAAACTCTGATTGCATTTAAAAGACGACCTACGTGTAAACGGCCATAAATTAATCCATAAAGCACGATATTTGATGCTAATCACATCTTCTTTCGTAGCCATGATCAATCCTGGAAAGTTGACACAATTAATCATGGCTTTCTTTTTCTGTTCCTGAGTGGAATCATAACTTTAAGAAAAAACTTTGATATTGGCCCAGCTCAATAGCCTCTTTTGTCCCTTCCAGAAAAGATGAGACATGAACTGTTACAAACAATAACCGTAGGTGATGAAAATTTATGAAAGTGTTTATGTTTTAATAAATATTTGATATATATGTTATTTTTGAAATTATATATATTTATTATTTTTCAATTGGGTAAAATTTCAAAAGTGACAATTTTAGATCAATTAAATACATATCTAATGCATATTATATTATATTATATTATATTATATAAGTAATAAAATATAACATTATTTTGATTAAAATAAGTGTAATTATACCTTTTTTTTAGAGAAGATAACTGTGATACATCTTTTAATTGCAAGAGGAGTAATTTAAAAAAAAAACAGAGAAAAAGGATGCAATTTGAACACCTTTGAAAAAAAAAGGGAAAGTAACTTGCCCAAATTAGTTATGATAAAAGCTTAAGTTATTAATGTGTTATAGCTGACCAAATAGAAAACTCACGTGGGAAGCCTTATCTCTCCCCCTTTCATTTTAACCATAAGACAACGAGAAAAAGGAAAATAGCAAAGGAAATTGTTGAGGGAATATTTCTCTCGCTACTCCTTGCTAAACACTAAAGGAAGGGATTAGCAAGAAAAATTAAAATCCTTGCTAAAGCTTGCAATAATAAAAAGGAAAAAAGTGCAAATGGTGGTGCAAAATTTAACAACTAATTAGTGAAAATTTAGCGAGGAAAAAGCCCTCGCTAAATTGCAAAAGACTACTTTGCCTCTATTTCTTTGCTAGTCCCTCACTATATGGTGAAAGAATAGCCATGGTAATTAATAAATTCCTCATTAACCTTATTGATTGTGGAAAAACAATATGAGAATGTTGGTAGCAATCTTTACGATGAATTGGCCAAAGATTAGAGACTCCCACTAATAAAAAAAATTTACCAACACCCCCTTTTTGGTGGGAATTAGCGATAGTTGTTTTTATAGTCAATGGTATTCAAATTAGCAAGAGTTATCTTCCACTGGGGAGAATAACCACCGCTAAATTAGACTGCAATTAGCAGCAATTGCTGGTGGCTGCGAAAAGAGAGTGTAGTTAGTTATTTTGGTATTTAGCAGCAGTTTATGTGACTCTTTCCAGCGGTTTTGTAACCATCAGAAAATAGTTCAAAGAATTAGTGAAGAATTGAAGCAATAGTAGCGCTTCAAATGGTCACTAAAATCTTTTTCTGTTGTTTTGAAAAAAATTTGACAACCTTTTTTTATTACAATTTTTTATTAATTGAAATCCTAATTATATATTATTCAAATCTCTTTTAAAATTATCAATCAACTTGCCAAATTACCAAATTATATATTTAATATAATTACCAGAAGGGAGGACTTAATTGTATTTTGGATTTGTAATTGGCATATGGTTCCTAACTAAAGTATTAGACTAGGACTATGTCTACCTCTGTAACATTTGGATGGCGAAGCTTATGCCAAATAGCAAACTCCTGTTAAAATGGTGCCCCAAAAACAGCTCTCCTTCAGTGGCACTCTCCCTCCAATCAAATATTTTCACTATAAAATTAAGAATGACAGAAAAATCATATTTTTATTAAGCAGCATTTGAAGACCATTTCAGTTATCACTACAAGAGCATGAAGAGTCAATCGCGTTGCAAGCAACTGGTATGAAAACCAAGCCTTTTGGTTTTTGCAAAGAAGGAATTTAAGGCTATACTATCATTTTATACACACACAACCATGAGGCAATACCAATCTCATATTTATTGACTTTGAATCATGTGCCTTTTGCGATTTTGTTTAAAGAACCAGAAATCACAAAATATAATGCTCATGATAAGAAACTAACCCAAATCCAAAATGTTAAGACAGAGATCTTGCTCACATCGAAAAAAGAAATTTCATGGACTTGTGCTTCATTCAGATGAGGGCAAGAAATACACCTTATTATGTTTCAAGCTTAAATGCTGAACCTATACAAAGCCTACTTCATCTGGAATCACAATTCTAAGCTAGATTTAGTCTAAGAGAGCGTTAATCCCTAATCCGAGAACATTTGGTCCACAAATTAAGCAACAAATCATATTCTTGCACGTCAGAAAGGAAAGAGTAATGATATCTACCTCTGAAAACTTCAGGGACAGCGATTGTTAAAGTAAATAACAGAAAATATTTCCACAAGCAGGAAGTTATGAAACGTGATGAATCATGTATAATGATATCTACCTCTGAAAACTTCAGGGACAGCGATTGTTAAAGTAAATAACAGAAAATATTTCCACAAGCAGGAAGTTATGAAACGTGATGAATCATGTATAATCTACAAGCGAGCATAGCTAACATGTTTCAAACATCAAGCCAATTTTTTTCAAAAAAATAAACATATAAAAAAACTCTCCTATCAAATTTCAGCTCAAAATTCCATAAAAACCGATACAGAAAAATCAAACAGGACATCTGTGTAGTCAAGGACCACAAATTAAGCAACAAATCATATTCTTGCACGTCTGAAAGGAAAGGGTAATGATATCTACCTTTAACAACTTCAGAGACAGCGATTGTTAAAATAAATAACAGAAGATATTTCCACAAGCAGGAAGTTATAAAGCGTGATGAATCATGTATAATCTACAAGCGAAAAGGCATAGCTAACATGTTTCAAACACCAAGCCAATTTTTTTCCAAAAAATAACCATATAAAAGAACTCTCATGTCAAATTTCAGCTCAAAATTCCATAAAAACCAATACAGAAAAATAAAAAAACAGATCTGAAAAATAAAAAATACTGTTAAACAGGACATCTGTATAGTCAAGGAAAAAACTAACATGATGAAATGAATTTCAAAATTCACGAAAAATTATTCATATAACTAGGCATATGGACAAGCTTGTATAAAAAAACTTGAGAGCAAAACCACGTCAACATTAATTTCCAGAAAATTTGCTAAGTTGAGGTACAGCCAAGAAACACTGAAAACACAGCATTCTGACCTATACCTAGAAATCCATGTATTTAACCAGTCAAACCAACCCAAAAAAATCTGAAAAAATTATACATGATTCCTAACATATTGATCAAGAAGTATGACACAAATTATGGCTTAATTCAACGAAATGAATTCCCAGTAAATTCAAACAAATCAACACGATATGTTGCTCAACAAAAAAAATTTCAGCAGTCCAATACTCAATTCAAAAATTAATCTCTGCCTAGCAAATGAACCTAAAACACAACTAAAACTCTACTTAACATGTTAGCAAACAAACAAAACAAAGAAATCAAGAAATGAAATGGAAAAGTGAATAACAGTTCCATACCTTTTAGAACGCGAATTGCTCAGAACCAGTTTATCCAGCCAGTCGCCAAGCAACAATGCCAGAACCTACAGCTTCAGCCTGTTACACACAACACCTCTTACTGAGATGCTATTTACTCCCTACTACACTCACACATATTCTGCACAATTTATCAGAAAATTTGTTTTTCTCATTGCATCAATAGGAGCATATACATTTGATGCAATTTCTGAATCCATAGAGCCAAAGTTCAGTGGGCAAGTCTCTTCTTCCATTTTAAGACATTATTAACACACAAGATGCCAACAATGAGATTATCATACTTGTATGGATGGTTCTGTCTAATACTACAGTGCAACAACAACATTATTCACTTTGTTTAGATTCACCTTCGAATTTAAAAAAAAAAAAAAAAAACTCACATCCAAATGCACCAATTAAACAATGCGGCAATTACATCAGAGAGAAAGTAGGAAGTAACTCCTATCCATTGCTAAAACCTAAAAGTCAGCTTTCATGCTTGGGAATCATGTACAATAAGTCATATTCTTGAACAAGGAAGTTAGCACTTAAACCATATTTTTTTAAACCCAAAGCTAGCAATCTTAGAAACAGAATTCACATCCACGAGAGAGCACCAAAAATTTAGAGTCAAATCCACAAAGAAAGCATATAGAAGTTAGAGTTCACTTTGAATTCAGTACCTAAATATATTTCATAAACAAAAAAAAGAATTATATGTATATACAACGAGTTAGCAACTTAATGAGCACATTAAACCACCAAAAAACAAAATGAAGCCTACTTTATTGGGTATTTTGTGGTCTGATCTTGTTAATTCCATTTTCTAATCGAAATTCCAACCAGGGATATTAGTTACATAAATATCTCTTAGTCCAGCCAAGAAACAGGTATTAAAGAAATATTGGAACATGATGAGTCTTGAAGAATCACCTTGCTTAGAATGGAATCAATGGATTGAATTTCTTCTGTTAATGTCCTTTATATAAATTCCAGATTTCTATCTCTGTATGTGAGTTTAAAAAAAAAAAGTGTTTCAGCTCACAATGGTCTAATAACGGCATGCATATTACTGGATTATAGCTAAAGATTTTACTTCCTATAGGATCCACAAGTCAAGAGCTTAATATTCAATGGCCATACACAACCTACAAATTAATAAACAAGATAGCTGTCAGTAATCCGTCAGAAGGAATAATGTTCTTTTATTTGATTTGCCTGCATTATATATGTCTACGAATCTCCGCTAGAAAAATTATGCATATATAGAAACTATGCATATGGACCAAAGTCCATCTTATAAATTAAAGCATTGAACTATCACTATGTGCAGAAAATGGGAAAGGCAATGATCAGAAAAATGGTAGAAAGCTTTAAATAAAGACATTTTGTTTAATATGCTAGCATCCTCGATTCAAACCAAAAGGCAAGAGTGGAAGAAATTGAAAGGAAACATTGAGAAGATAGTTTGTTTAGTGTGCTAGCATCATCAATTCAAATTGAAGGGCAAGAGTGGAAGGAATCGGAATAATGTCCCGTTCTCAATATGTTGTGATATTTTTCTATTATTTTAATACTCCAACTTTTGTTCATATCCAAGAATACTGCACAATGGATGCGTTGGCAGTCAAAAGGAGTCGTCCATGAGAATGAAGGGTGTATCAATCATCTATCAAATGCAAAGGCTTGGAAACATTTTGATGTTACCCATCCTACATTTACCAAGGAGACTCGAAATGTTTAATTCAACCTCTGCATGGATGGGTTCAATCCATTTGGTGCCTGAGCCACATAGTACTTGTGTTGGCCAATTTTTCTAACACTATACAACCTTCCACCTAGCATGTGTATAAGAAAGGAACACATCTTTCTCACCTTGATAATTCCATGGCCAAAGTCACCTAGTAAGAGTTTAGAGTATACACGAGGCCCTTAATCGATGACTTAAGTATGTTGTTTCAGGATGGGGTAAACATGTATGACCAGGCGAATAAGCAAAAATTTATCATGAGAGCAATATTATTGTGGACCATCAGTGACTTCCTTGCTTATTGTGGACCATCAAAACTATATTTTGCAATTGGCAAAAAGAAAAAAAAAAAGACTACGTACTTAATGAGATGCCCTATTTATTTAGTCTTTTACAAGTTGGTCTATTTTTGGGCTATGTGCTAAGGATCTAGGCCTAGTCTATAATTTTTTTTCATGTCATTTGGGTTGAGTAGTGTAACAATACTAAACCCTGTAGAATGACTTTTGTACTCAATGTTAAGCCTCACCATTAGGAATATAGGAGTTATGCCATAAATCGTTCACCAAATAAACTTATGCAAGGAATAATATAAGAACCACTATCATTAAAATATAAATATGCCAAAATTTGTGTTCATCCCTTCTAGATCTCTTTATGCTCCATCATAGACTTAGACTTGAAGCCTTATGTAATCATATTATAGTTTGATTCACTTAACTTGCTTGACCTAGCATACCTTTGATCATAATAACCAAAAAGCTCAAATCAATATGCAATGCAGCAAACTTTTTTACTAATGGTTTTTTTTTTTTGGTTACAGCTTGTCCTTCCATGAAACTCTTCCAAATGCCTTATGGTTTCTTCAACATCTTTATTTGGTTTATATATATATATATATATATATATTTATCTAGGCCCACCTTTACAAAATTGTTGTGGGTACCTTATAGGTCCAATGTCCTCATATGCCTAAAATGATCCAGTACAAATTGTTAAGGCCCATATAATTAGGAAAATCACATATAACCCTAGGGAGCCAAACAATAGTTTGTAGGGATCCTTAGCTATAAAGAAAAATAAATCCTAAATTATAAGGATTAGCTTATTCATCATCCTTAGAAAATGGTCACCTTATCTAAAGCACCACTGTATAATGGAGGCTACTGACAGCCCCCTATTTTTCCTTTAAATTGAGAGAGGAAAACTCTTGTATTTTTCTCCTATCATTAGGAAACCTTTCTTATTTTCTCTTAATTCCATTTTTTCATTTTCTCGATGTGAACAAAAATGAACCTTGTCCTCAAGGTTGTGTTTGATCAATAGAAACATAAAAGTTATACCATAATTAGGGAAACCATATATAACCTAAGAGAATCAAACAACAACTAGAATAGATTCCAGTTATCAAGGGAAATAAACCTTAAATTGCAAAGATTAGCTCACTCATCATCCTTGAAAAATGTCACCTTACCTAGAGCACCACTATATATTTGTGGCTACAGATAGCCCTTTATTTTTCCTCCAAGTGAAACCTTTGTATTTCACTCATACTAAGCAATATAATACATTCTAACTAAGTTAAGCTTCTTCAATCCCATTTTTCCATTTTCTTATTGCCAACAAAAATGAACCTTGTTCTCAAGGTTAAGTCTAATCATCAAGATCACAAAAGTTATATCATAAATTACACCAAAGAAACTTGAATTAGTAGAAATCCATTATTAAGTCACAAATACCTTAAAATTAGTGTTCATCTCATTTAGATCTCTCAAGTTATTAGCACTGTCAATAATCATATCATAGTTTGATTTGCTTAACTCACTTAACTTGTCATACCTCTTTACATAATAACAAAAAACTTAGAACCAATATGCCATGCACTAGAAAGATGCATATCCCTTGTAAATTTTTCAATGCTAAGAAAAATAATCTTGTCGTCAAGGTTTTGTTTGATCACTAGGAACATAGAAACTAAACCATAAATTACACTAAAGAAACTTAAGCGATGAATAATATAAGAACCACCACCATTAAGACATAAATATTCCAAAATTAAGGTTCATCCCATCTATATCTCTCTTTAATGCTCTATCATAGATTCAATCTTGGAGCCTCTAATTTCCTATCTTATATAATAGTTTAATTTGCATAACTCGTTTTACTTGCTATACCTATTTTTGTAATAACCAAATACCTTAAACTTGAGGCCTTGTTTCCTTTCTCAAATGATAAGCATTGCCAATAATTATATGATAATTTTGATTTGTATAACTCACTTAATTTGCTATACTAATTTTTTTTTTTTTTCATAATAACTAAAATCCTTGAACCAATTTGCATTACATTGAAAAGGTGCATATCCCTTATAAATTTCCTAAACATCTTTAATAATGGTTTTTTTTTAAGCTTGTCCTTCCATGAATTGCACCAAAGCAACTTGAGCAAGGAATAATATAAAAACCAATATCATCAAGATACAAATACTTCAAAATTAGTGTTCGTCCCATCTAGATTTCTCTTTAATACTGCATCATAAATTCAAACTTGGAACCCTTTATTTCCTCTCTCACATGATCAACACTAACAATAATCAACACTTTGAGCCTTATATGATAATTTGATCTGCATAACTCACTTAACTTGCCATGCCTTTTTCCATAATAATGTAAAATCTCAAACTAATATACAATGCATTAGAAAGGTGCATACCCTTGTAAATTTCTCCAACATATTGACTATTTTTTTTGTTCTTTGGTAGCTTGTCCTTTCATGAATCTCTTTCAAATACCTTATGGTTCCTGTACCAAATATGACTTTTTGATAGCACCCTAAGCATATTAGAATGGTTTTTATAAAAAGGTTACCCTTTGATCTTTCTCAATTTATGATGAATTTGCTGATAGGATAAGAAATCAAATTATTATTCAAGTTTGTTGGGTTTGAGAGTTGCTTCCTCTATGATTTCAATGAACTTTTAACTTGTTTTTTTTTTTGGGTTGTAGCCTTTAGCCTATCCTTTCATGAACATCTTTCAAATGCCTTATGGGGTTTTATACTAGATGGGATTTTTCAATAGTACCCAAGCACAAAATGGTTTCTATAAAAGATTAAAAAAACCTTTTGATCTTTCTCAATTTATAATGAACTTGTTGATAGGACAAGAAGTTACATTATTATTCAATTTTCTAAGGTTTAAGAGTTTCCTACTTCTATAATTTGAACAAACTTCAACTTGCTTGATATCTAAAATTGCAATACTTGTTCAAATCTATTTTGTTCAAAGTCAATAGTTCTTTTGAGCTAGGGAATTTACATAACTCTAAGTTTGTGATTACTACCTTATTCTCTCCTTGTTTTCTTTTGCTTGGTTATTTGTTTCAATTACAGCTCACAAAGAGATTATACCAATTTTAATGTGTTCTCCCACTTTGAAAAAGTTAGTGGAACCAATATATTAGTCTTCATCCATTTCATCATTTGCAACTAGGAATTTAATTGCATATAAGGGTAAGGTTACATATAGGTAATTGTATAATGGATCACAAGATTAGACAAAAAATAAATTAAAAAAAGAGATTATGGGATCACAATCCATGTAAAATTAAAAAAAAAAATTGAAGTATTTGTAGCAAATAAAAGTAATGAAAGATCATCTCAAGACATAATGAAAGTGAGATTTGAAAGCATGATGAGTGAGATGAAGCAAAGCCATTTTGGTTTCCTCTTCACACAGTAAAGTTGGAACCTTACAACAAGACAAGCTAGAATGTTAGATATTAAAACCATGATCCATATCCATTCTTCAAATAGTTTCTTCTGCAACATCTAGACTAAATGAATCTTTTAAAGGATATGACTTGAATCATGATAATTTTTGTTAATTCTAGGATTAAAAAAATGAAAACAATGGTCATATCTAATATTTTGTTGAAACACTATATATTGACATTATTACTTAAAAATAATTACAAAATTAATGAGGTTGCATAATATTTATTTCAAAGCTCTTTCATTTCACTTAGCAAATAGAAATCACCTCAAGCAGCCTAAGAATAATTTTGGGTTTGGTCTATTTTTTTTCTTTTTATTTGGGTTGAATAATTTAAGAATATCCGCCCTTACAAAACAAACATTATCCTTAAGGTTGAGCTCGATCATTAAAAACATAGAGTAGTATAGACTGCACCAAAAAACATGCGTAATTATATAAGAACCACCGTTATTGAGATACAAATATTCCAAAATTAGTATTCATCCCATTTTGATGCTTCATTATAGATTCATCCTATTTTGATGTCTCTTGTTTCCTCTTTCACGTAATCAATACTGCTAAGTAATCATATCATAGTTTAATTTGCATAATTCGCTTAACTTGCTATACCTCTTTTCATAATAACCAAAAACCTCAAACCAATATGTAATGCAATAGAAAGGTACATATTCCTTGTAAATTTCTTCAACATCTATATTAATGGTTTTTTGTTACAACTTGTCTTTCCATGAACTTCTTTTAAATGTCTCATGATTTCTGTATCAATTTGAATTTTTTAATAGCACCCAAAGTAGATTATAATGATTGCAACTATCAAAGAGTTACCCTTTTATCTTGCTCAATTTATGATGAATTCGATGGTATGACAAAAAGTCATATTGTTACTCATGTTTGTTAAGTTTAAGAGTTACTCCTATAGTTTGAACAAACTTTATGACGTAACTTACTCGATACCTAAGATTGCAATACTTGTTTAAATCTGTTTCATTTAAAGTAATCAATTCTTTTGAACTAAAAAAATTCCTTAATTTACATAACTTTAAGTTTGTATTTACTATCTTGTTCTCTTCTCATTTTCTCTTATTTATTTACTAGTTTTAATTATAGCTCATAAAGAGGTTTTGCCATCTTTAACATCCTTCCCTTGAAGAAATTAGTGGGAACCTATATCCATTATTAATGTTCTTCCATCTCACCATAATTACAGTAAGGAACTTAGTTGTACGAAAGAAAAGATCACATGCAACATTTAAAAGATAATTATTACAATAACCACTGTGGAAATTATTAGTCCTTTTACATAGTTAGGCACAAAGAGTGTTGTTGGAACTTAGGAAAGCTTTGAAGTTGTTGAAAATGGGGCTATGTATGTGACCGTACCCTTATATACAATTGAGTTCCTAATTGTAATTATGATAAGATGGGAGAAGACTAATAATGAAAATGAATTTCCACTAATTTCTTCAAAGTGAGAGAGGATGTTAAAGATGACAAAATCTCTTTGTGAGTTGTAATAAAACTAGTAAGGAAGCATGAGAAAATGAAAAGAAAACAAGGCAACAAGTAGAAGCTTAGAGTTATGTTAATTGAGGAACTTCCCTAGTTCAAAAGAATTGCCTATCTTAGAATGAAACAAATTTGAACAAGAACTGTAATCTTAGATATTGAGCAAATTACATAATAAGGTTTATTTAAACCATAAAGTGAGGAACTCTTAAACTTGACAAACTTGAACAACAATATAATTTCTTGTCATACTAGCAAATTCACAATAAATTGAGCATGTTTACAACGTAACTTCTTAACAATTGCAACCATTATAATATGTTTCGAGTGCTGTCTAAAAGTCTTAACTGATACAAGAACTATGAGGCATTTGAAAGAGGTTCATGAAAGGATAAATTACAATAAAAAATCATTTGTAAAGATCTTGAAAGAATTTACAAGAGATATGTATCTTTTGAATGTATTGCATATTGATTTGAGGTTTTTAGTTATCATAAGATGTGTAATATCCCTAAAATTAATTAAGGCTAGCACAAATATTAAAAATTGTTTAATATGAATTCTTGGTAGAATCTTTAAAATTTAAAAGATTATGGGATTTTGAATGTCATGGGAATTTACAGGAACTACTAGAAATTTCATATGAATTTTTAAAAATTTTTATAAATTTTTAGAAATTTATTTGGAATTATTTAGAATTAATTCTAACTAATCAAATAATACATAATTATGGAGATTTATTAGATTTTTAGGGCCCAAAAAAATAACAGAATTATTTAGAAAATAAAAGTATTTATGTAAAAATTTGATGTCAAAATATAATTTTTAAAAATTTAGGATAAAATACATAATTTTTCTAAATTACAATTTTGACCAAATCTTAAAAGTGAAATAATTAAATTTTCATGAAAGGAAAGAAATGTATAGAAGTTTATTGTCATCATATTACATCACTTAACTTACTTGTTAAGAAAACAATCCTTTATTAAAGTTTTACGCGGCAAAAATTCAATGGTTTCATTTTGTTACATAAGGCACAAGTTTTTTTTCTTATTTTGCATCATCAGTAGTAGAAAGAAAAAAAAGAAAGTGAGTGAGAAAGAGAGAACAAAGAAAAAAAGAAGAAAAGAAGGAAGAAACCACTTGGGGAAGTATATAAGAACATATATATTCCTTTGTTTTTATCTAATCTATAAGAGTCATTTATTATTTGATTTATAATTTAATTATTAAACATTTGAGAAATTTTATAATAAAATATTTAGTATATTTAATTGAAAATGTTTATTAAAAAATATTTGGTGTATTTAATCAAAGAAATTTATTATTAAATATTTGATATAATCAATAAACTTCCCCAATTAAATATGTCAAATATTTAATAATAAAATTTCTCAATTAATTAACCAAATATTTAATAATAAATTTTTTCTATTAAATATACCAAATATTTCTTAATAAATTTCCTCAATTAAATATACTAAATATTTCATAATAAAATTCCTCAATTAAATATACCAAACATTTAATAATAAAATACTAAATTAAAAACAATTTTTTTATGGCATTTTAAGAATATATAAACTATTGTTATAGATTAGGCAAAGATAAAATGGTGTATTCTTACTAGTTTCTTCAAACTCCTTTTCTCTTCTTCTTTTTTTTTTTCTTTCTTTCTTTCTCACTTATTCTCTCATTTTCATGCCTTTCACCCTCTTTCTTCTCTTTCTACTCATGGTACAAAATGAGGAGAAATGCTTATGCTTTACATAGCAAAATGCAGCTATCGGATTTTTGTCAAGTGGAACTTTGATGGAGCGTGAGAATTGTTTTTGAATAACCAAGTGGTGGGATGTAATATGATAACAAGAAGCTTCTACACATCTCTTTTTTCTTTCCTAGAGAGCAAATTATTCCACTTTAAGATTTGACCAAAATTATAATTTAGCCCCTAAAAAAATTACATATTTTACCTTAAATTTTTATTAATTGTATTTTGGTCCTAATATCTAATGAATCTCTATAAATTTATTTTCTAAATATTTATTCCATAATTATTTATTTTTGATAAATTAGAATTAATTCTAAATAAATTCTTAATAATTCATAAAAATTCCCAAAAATTGCTATGAAATTCCTAACATTTCCTATATTATTCCTATGATATTCCAAACCCTATAACTTTCAGATTCTTAAGATTTTACTAAAGATTCATATTAAACAATTTATAATATTTATATTAGCCTTAATTAATTAGTTAGGAAATCCAAAAATGTTACAAAAGTTTGGCAAGTTAAGTCAGTTATACAAATCAAACTATCATATCATTATTGACAATGCTAATTATATAAGAGAGGAAACAAGAAGCTCCAAGTTTGAATATATGATGTATTAAAGAGAGATATCGATGGGACGAACATTAATTTTGGAATATTTGGGTCTTAATAATTGTGATTTGTATATATGAACCTGTGCTAAAGTTTGTTTGGTGCAGTGTATGGTAAAACTTCTGTGTTTTTGGTAATCAAGTTCATTCTTGAGGATAAGATTCGTTTTATAAAGATCGGTATTGTTAGACTACCCAAATAAAAAGAAAAATATAAACCAAGTCCAAAATTACACTGAGTTGCTTAAGCTAATTTTTACTTAGACAAGTGAAATGAAAAATCTCTAAGATGGAGACTATGTTTGATGAAGAGTCTGATGCCTACTTTGTGATAACCTTATTTACCTTATTACTTTTGCAATTATATTTATGCAATAATGTCAAGATACAATGTTCTAACAAAATTCTAAATATGACTATTGTTATTATTTTTTATCCTAGAATTAACAAAAACTTTTATGTATCATGCTAAGAGCTTGAAACAACCATGAAATGAAGATTCTCAACTTGAAGTTGCAGAAGAAACTATTCAAAGATACCTCAGGAGCTTTTAAACTTTACTCCATCGATTAATCCAAAAAGAAAAAGACATTCCTAAGCCATCAGTTACATTGAAGAAATCAGCGAAGACTGTTAAGTAACTCAAATCACAACAAAAATAATAAAGGGGAAAAGAACAAAAAGGAATTAGAGAGAATTAGAGTCAATTAAGTTTTTGATATATTCCTCATGTTCTATCTGGAGTATTAGAATCATAGAACAACCAAGCCAGATAATTGTAAATTCCAGAAATTCATAATCAGGAAAGAAAGAAGTTATGTGACTGACCTTGCCGTCTCTTCCCTGAGCTTGAGGCTTGAGCTTCGATGGAGGACTCTGTTTCTTTGCTGCTTCTGTTGTGGCATTGTTCCACTAAATTTCCACCCTTAAACCGTTCTTATTCCCCATTGAAAAAAAAAAAAACAGGAAAAACCAATTGAATGTCCATATTTCTAAATCCAATAGCCCTAATTACCCAACACAAACACTTTCAGAATGATTCAAAGACGAAGCCATTCATAAACGAAATGCATTACCAACTCTTGCAGGCGTCGCCGATGAACTGAGAATCGCAAAAGCATTACCAAATACCAACCCTTGCAACATCGATCACCGATGAAATTGAAGTAGAGAAAAAGGAAAGGAAAATCAATGGAAGAAATGAGAAAAATAAAAATGAACTAGCCGTTAGCTATATAAGCTTTAGTCCTAATTCCAACGGTTATAATTTCAAAATGAGCCTAATAAATAACCGGCGGTTGGTTCAATCGAACAATGCTTGGCAGCAGAGCTTCACGGTTACCTGAACGTTATAATTTCAAATTTTAAATTGTATAATTTTTTTAAAGTAAAAAGATAACACATGTTAATATAGTCACATTAAATTAATTTTGTCTAAAAAAATTTTCAACGAGATAATACCACATAACGTAGATTCCGGAGCAAGATCGCCATTCATCTTCCATAAATGAATGATAGGTATTGCTTGATAAGTACACACAGAATATACAAGGCTAAAATATACTTTTAAGTCCATTCGCTTTATTTCACATTTTATTTTTATTTTATTATAATTTTATCTTTTAATATATATATTTTTAAATTTCATTTTCATCTTTTAACTTTATTTAATTTTAATTTAGTCTCTTAATTTTACTTTAAGTTTCACCCCTGTATTTTAATTTTATTTCGTTTCAATTTAATTTTTTAATTTTATCTTAAATTTCACTTTTCTTTTTAATTTTATTTTTGTCTAATTTACTCTAATTTAACTAATAATTTTATTTTATTTTATTAATGAGTCACATAACACTTTTCTAATAAGTATTTTAATTTAATAGTATTAAAGGGAAAAATATATATAAGTAGTTTTTTTATAATTAATGGTCAAATTAGAATAAAATAAAATTAAGAAATGAAAGTGAAACATAATATAATGTTAATGATCAAATTAAAACTAAATAAAATTAAGTGACAAAAATAAAATTTTAAACAAAATTAAGATACCAAAAATGAATTTTTACCAATATACAAGAGACTCTGGAATGTTAATATGCACAACTTTTGAAAGTGAGGGCATCAATGGGCAGGCGTTAAGCTAAAAATTATAGTAATTAGCTAATATAATTTTATTTTATTATCTTAATCTGCTGTAAGACATATGCTAAATGCGACACTTGAAACGGAATGAAAGTTGATGGACGTGGCTAGCTTCCAATCTGCCAATGCTTCGTAAGCTAATGAGATAAAAACAAAGCACTAACCTTTATTCATATATATCTTGCTAAATAATGCGATACATTCGAAAGTTAATGTCAACGGTGGGTCCTGTAAGCTAATTAACAAATAACAACTGAGTATTTTATTTTACATTAGATTTAGATGTGATTTCTTATATTTTTAATATAATACTTTTAATAAAATTATAATATATATAACAAAATTTTAAAAAACTTATTTATATCTTGTTGAATTATGAAAATTATATATTTATTATGCTATTGTTAAAAAAATTACCACTTGGTATGTTTTAATGGAATAATTTAATAATAAAAATATAAAAAAATTACATATAAAATTTTCTTTGATTTAAAAGAATATAAGATGCAGAAATAACTTAAATTCATGTAGAAATAGTGGATTGGGTTGCATAAAAAACCAGTTTTAAAATTTCAGTTTTTTGGGCCGAATGGGCCAATAAACCGGACCTATTTTACAAACCAAATTGGCCCATTTTAACAAATATTGCCCATATGTAAAATAAACAATAGCTTGATTATCTTGAGAGTGCAAAGACAATTCTGCAGTGTTAAGTTTTCAATGTCATGAGTAGCATTTAGAACACAAAAGTTGGTGGATGCCTCAATTGAACTCTGCGAAGTCCAAATTGCGGGCATCAAATATTCAAGTCAGAACATATTTCAACGACGATACCACATAACATGGATTCTGGAGCAAGCTAGTCGAAGAGAATAATTTAAGCTCATATCATAATTCATAAATCGCCAAGTGTTGCTTGATAATTGTACAAAGAATATGCAAGAAGCTTTTGAAATGTTAATATAAAGAACTTTTGAAAAGTTGTAGGATGAAGCATTAAGTCGAAAGTTAAAACAATTAGGAGACAATTTTATTTTCTATAGATTAAAAATTTAGACTAATCCTGTTTAATTGAAAAATTAATGAATTAGTTATTTTTAAAATATACACCAACTTTTTCTGGAATAAAAAACAGTATTACATTTTAGCCTAATTTTAATTTTTTTATTAAAATATCTTCTATTAACCTAAATATATTTTTTTGGTTAAATTTAATTAAAAGAAAATCTATTCTTTTTTATTTTCATTTTTGCATATTTGAAAGCAAAATTTATTCTTTTTTTTTTATTTGTACATATCTGAATATAATATATATTTGTATATTTAGGTTAATGAAAGATATTTTAATAAAAAAATTAAATTAAATTAAATTTATATTTTAAAAATAAAAAAATCTTTATAATTTTAACAAAATTCAAGAGAAATTTATATAATTTATTCTTAAAAAAATTGGTTGGATCCCAATTTGATTATATTTGGATTATTAAACTATAAATTGCTCCCCATCTTTATTTAATGATCACTTTGATTTTTAAAATATTTTTATTTTCTCAATTTACTGTAAAACATATATTAAATTGTCACAGTTGAAATACAATGAGAAATTGGTAGACATAATTGACCTTTGTTCTGCCAACAACAACTGTTTCATGAGCTAATGAGCTAGAGCACCGCACCATTAATCCTTATTCATACATCTCTTACTATATAATATGATACGTTTTAAAGTTAATGTTAATGGTGGGCCCTGTGAACTAATTAACAAATAATAAAAGATTATTTTACCTTGACAGGGTCTTTTATTTAAAAGATTATGGGATGAAACAAAGTCAAGTAAAAAGATTAGATTGTGTTGGAATAAAATAAAAAAAAAACTGGCTTGAATTTTTCGGCTTCTTGGGCAGAAATGAACTCGGCCTAATTTACAAACCAAATTGACCCATTTTGACAATATTACCCATGCCGTAGAATTTAACAATAGCTATTGTATATATGAAAAAACCAATATCTTGATGTATACATTTATTTGTTTCACAAAAGACGTGATTTATTTTGATATCTTGGCTCTTTGTGAAGATAGTCTTAATCAGATTTATTAACATAATAGAGCTCTCACGATTATGGAAGGGGTCTTTGATGGCTTTTACAAAATTGAGTGAGTCAAATTCTAAATGCATCTTACGAAACTAATTTGTCAAGCAAGATCAAGCTTAGTAAGAGCACTTTAAATCTCACCTTGCATGGATGTATACCACCTTGTATTCTTAGAGGAATTTCTTAGCCAATTTTCGTCAGATTCTCGTAGAAGACCACCACGCCCCCCTAGCTTGATTAACTTGATATTATTGCAAAGACAATACCAAATGCTGCAATGTTTAGTTTTCAATGTCATGAACGACTAACAAATTTTATGAGTAGCATTTAGAACACACAAGTTGGTGGATGCCTAAATTGAACTCTTCTAAGTCCAATTTGTGGGCATCATTCAAGTCACAGCATCATTAACTTCAACAATTCTTCTGTCCATTTGATATCTGATATATATATACACACACACACAGCCACTGTTGACTAAACGATATCACATATAAACCTCAAAATTTTCAAATATTTGAAGAATTCAAAGGCTCACAAATCAAATATGATGTGTTCCTATATAGTTCTTCAGTCCTAATTCTGCTTGTAGAGACTACTACGTAAGTCATATCTAAACTGAAGTATGAATCTTTTGGGTGGTACAATGCCTAACCTTGTTCAGCTGTATTGAACGAGACTGATTTAAGATATTGATAGAAAAGAGTTTTTTTTTTTTTTCTTTATCCTTGTTCTCTGTACTTTAAATTTCCACACAAGTTGGCTTAGAAACCAAGGCAATTACGAGGGTTATGTCAATATCTGTAATGCATATGTCATTCAACGATTAATTTAAGCAAAGTTGATTAAGAATGTGAAAAGGACTCGCCTCATGAACGTTGTTAAAGATTAATTTTTATCCATATCCAAAGATGCTTGTCTAAAATTTCAAGCTTAAATTCTGGCTTGGTGGGGAAGATTTCTGTCATTAATGGACCACCTGGTTTTATAGAATATTCAAAATGGTTGTCTGAGTGTCTTTGCTGTAATTTTCCTTCCTACAAAAATGACCACCTCCTACCCTGTGTTTTATACTTGTTTTAAACAAATAAATCATTTCTCATTCTTTAAAGGAAATTATTAGGATCCACGAGTGCCATAATTTATGTTGAATATACGAGTATATTAATTTTTCACTATTGGCACTGGATTTGATTTGATTAGTAATTAGTCTTGGTTTTGATTATTGATATTTCACCAGAAGACAGACGTAGACTTTTAATTTGTGATTTTCATTGATCCCACTAATTGAATAGGTTGGGGTTGGTGAAAGAAGAAGATAGCACACTAATTCAAATCCTCATAGAATGAACGATTTTGCTGGCCTTCTTGCATTGTTAGAACTTTGATTAATTGGCTATCCCTTTGGTGATTATTAAACATTGACTGCTAGAAATTTTCTTTTAATAAAAATAACGATTATTTTCAATTACACCCTTCAACTCTATCTTTAATGCAAGTTTGAGAACAATTATTTTGAGTAATTTATTTATTCCCCTCACACAAAAGGAAGGTGTTTTTTTTTAAACTTGAGGGAAACATGAATAGCAGCAGAATTTAATTTTGCCAAAATAGGAGAGCCACAAATTTAGAAAATCTGAGACTCAAGAAAATGGAGTTCACAAAGGACCATTTGTCAACGCAAAGCAGAAGTCACTGAACAATTTGGCTTATTTCAATTTCAACATTAACAATTTTTCAAATGAGCTTCTGTGACTTCGTAAGAGTATAAGATAAGGAAAATCCAGAAACAGAGAACAGAGGTATGTAGTAGGTATAAACATGATCTTTAATCTTTATTGGCTTCCTAAATGGGAAAACAGAACAGAACCTACCAACAGGACCACATTGGTCACAAGGATAAAAAAAAAAAAAATGCACATGTCCAACTATAGAATATAACAACCTCTTGAAATTAATCAATAAAAAGTGACTCAATTGATAAAATCGAATTCGTTGACTCGATTTTTGCTGGAATTCCTTTGGTGGTAGGTGGCCTCATCTTATTTTAAAGACTAATTTAATTGGTAAGATTGAACTGCGTCTACAAAAACAAGAAATTTTGATTCATTTCTTGCTGGTGTTTTAGGCATCCTTATCCTATGTAATAGGTAAAACAACCTATTTGATACCTAAAGTTTTTTTACTACCCAAAAAGAAAATCTTGGAATTCCTGGAAACATACGACCAGGGAAAAAAAAAAAATTAAAGAACTATATGTTTGATGTACAATTTGACTCAGTTTCTATCTCTATTCTTTCTCTATCTTTTTTCCATTTCTATCTTTTGTTAAAATGATGAAAAATTGAGGATGAATCATACTATTTATGCCCATTTCCTTCGAATTCTGGTGCTTGCTTTGGAGAGTAAAGCCTAGTGCCAAGAATTTTATACAGAGTAGTATCAGAGTAAACAGAACGAGATCTCAGCGGCTTAATCTTACGTCTACGTCTTTGACATTTTCGATTCCTGTGAAGACCCTCCATCATCGTTATCATCTTCTTCTTTTTCTTCTCTTCACTTGCATTCCCACTTCGTCTAATTCCACCGTCCCCACACTGAACTGATTTTTCTTCTGTGCCTTCAGTGGGGACCACATAGACAAAACAGCCCACTGGGATATCAGTCAGATTCATGAGAGACTCTAAGGTCTTAACCACGGTGCGCATGGAGGGTCTATACTTGGCTTGATGGCTCAGACATTGGTAAGCCAGAGCAGCCATTTTTTTGGCCCCTTCATAAGAGTACTGATCCTCTAGTCTTGGGTCCATTATTCTTTCTAGTTTGTGGGGGTCCTTTAATAAAGGTCTTGCCCACTCTACCAAATCCTGCTCTCTGAATGGACGGTTCTTGTCCACCGACCTCTTTCCTGTGATTAGCTCTAACAGAACCACCCCAAAGCTATACACATCGCTCATGGTTGTCAAATGTCCTGAAAGAAAATTTTCAGTTTAATCAATGATGGACACTTTTGTTTGATAAATCAGAAAGAGGTTAATTTGAGGGACAAAACCTAGGTTCAAAGCACAATCATAAAGGTTCTGATACAAAAAGTTTAATCTATTAAGCGAAAGCTGGTACCTGTGGTGATATACTCGGGAGCGGCATAGCCATGGGTACCCATAACACGAGTTGTGATATGGGTTTGGTGTTCTTCTGGGCCATCTATGGCCAGTCCAAAATCAGAGAGCTTGGCATTGTAATCCTGAGAATATAATAACACGTCAGTCAAGTTGCTTCTAGCAAATACTGATAATTAACTTGAATAGTTTGGTCATAGTGAATGAACTTACAGCGTCTAACAGGATGTTTGAGGCTTTCACATCTCTATATATGACAGGTTGGTGTTCTTCGTGAAGGAAAGCAAGTCCCTTTGCAGCCCCAGTTGCTATCTTGATTCTTGTTAGCCAAGGCAAGGCTGCTAAGTAACCTGCATTTTTTAGAAGGATGAATAACCATTGTGTGTAAGAAACCACTGTTGAAAACCAGCTTTTGCTTCAAATTTTACCCTTAAAAAGCTTGTTCTCTAGATTGCCTCTCTCCATGTATTCGTAAACAAGAAGCCTATGCTCATCTTCACAGCAATATCCAATCAAGTTCACCAGATGGGGATGCTTCAATTGCCCCAGAAAGATCACTTCAGCCTATGAATCAAAAGCAATTAACCCGTTAGACAATTTCATCATGAGATATCAGAGGGGGGTGGATATGTCTGACATGATTATATGTCTAAACGTGATTGGCTTAAATCGGATTTAGTTAAGAATTTGTGCAAAAGAACGTGGATAAGAATAATGAAGCTTGTAAGAAATCCTCACCAACCACTCTCTATGGCCTTGTTTTCCATCCAAGTCCAAAACCTTAACTGCCACAACTTGAGATTCCAAACCAGGCCTAAGCTTGTCATCAATGAAGCCTTTGTATACCTTCCCAAATCCACCTTCCCCAAGGACGCTGGTTTTGCAGAAATTGTGTGTGATCTCCTTGAGCTCCTTGAAGGTGAAGATATGAAGATTTGATCCAAGAACAGAATTTGACAGATCACTCATGATAGAGAGTGATGAAGAATTGCTCAGATCAGAGAGGGACAGTCTTCTTGAGCGTGCCTTTTTGGAGACCAAGGTATTATTATTACCTGGGCACAAGGATGTTTGATTGGCCTTGAAACAACCAAGAATGAAGCTTTTCAAAAGAAGCCTTCTGGAAGGCATATTGATATTCTATTAAGCTATTCTTGTGTGTGCAGGCTCTCTGATTCTGATAGCTTTATCAGTATCTGTACCAAATGATGTTAAGGGATTAGCTTATTTAAAGGTGAGAGGAGGTAAATATGGCTTCAATTTTTTTGGCCAAGTTGATGATGTCATCACCCCCGCTTTTACCTTACAAGCCAATATAAACAATATAATAGTAAGGCCTTGTTTGTTAAGTATAAAAAGAAAAAGGAATTTCTTTCCATGGCGCCATCAAACGTGCTCTATTACCTTGGATAGTCAGCAGCCAAGTCCTGCTGCCAAACATTATAAAATTCCATCCGGCCACGTTGTTTTTTAAGTTGGTTCCAGTTGAGTTCTAGCTTTTTGAGTGGGGTTAATTAACAGGGTTTTGGTTTTTATGCTAAATATTATAATTTAAAGATAAATCTTACTTATATTTCTATGTAATCTAAAGAATGATTCATTTACAGAAGTGAATTAAAAGAAGCTTCTTACTTATTTCTGAACTTCATAACTTTTATATTATTGAAAAAGTCAATGAATCTTACATGTAAAAGAAATAAATGCAATTGTCTTGTTGCAACTCCTAAAAAAGAAAAAATTTAATTCGGGGTGTGGATCAGAGCGGTTTTAACTACCTTTTAATTGAACAAGAAAGTTATAAATGTTTCCCTCGTGTTATTTAGATGTGAAATTTCTGCAATTGTTGTAACGGGGTTTGGTTGAGTTTTAGCTTTAAAGTGGTTCCGAGGTTTTGGTTTTTATGTTCAATATTATAATTTAAAGTGAAATCATACTTATACTCCATGTAATTTAAGAAATGAGTCAATGAAAAAAATAATTAACAGAAACTTCTTAATCATTCTTTGAAAAATTTTCAGACTAGTTATAGTTACAAATATATATGAAGGCGAATGGAAAAGGTTCAGTTTAACTCAAAGCCAGTTTGAAATTATAATTTAGTGTCAATAAAAAGATAAAAACAGAATTTTAACACTATAATTTTAATATTTTTAAGTACATAAAACATCATTCAGAAGTTGTCTATGACATTTAATTAATCACATTTCTTTATCAAAATATATTTCGAAGCCAGGAAGGAGACAAATCTAGCAAGTTTTAAGAATAATTAAGGGGAAAGAAACAAACTAGTAGCATCACAAAGAAATGGTAAGCTTTCGAATCCACTGATCGGAGAAAAAGGAAAATGATATAGTTGACCAAGCCTTTACTTTGAACATTGACAGCCAAAAATCATTTGGTCGGAAGCTATCTCTAGGTCTGATCTTCGTTGCTGTTTCTTTGTAATTTCGGAGGCTGCTCATTTGGAGCCTTTGATTCATGAATCCGGATCTCTTGCAATTATAAATTAATTATATATAATGTAGTTGCTGAGAAATTAAAAAAATATATATATAATTACAGAAAATCAAATTTCTTATTTCATACGTCCTCTGACCAAATTATCCAATTTGCTTTCAGCTTTGTCTTTCTTCTTTTTCTTTTTTTGGATTATATATCTTTGGTTAAATTAGTACTTTGGTCCCCTAACTTTATCTAACGTTTCAAATTAATCTTTTAATTGTGAAGTGTTTTAAAATGATCCTTTAATTTTATTTAACATTTTAAATAAGTCCCTTAACTTTGAAGTGTTTTAAACTAGTTCCTTAAAAAGTTCATTTACAATTAAAAAAATTCTTAGTTTAATTACTTAAATAAAAAAACACTTATTATAGAATTTTTAAAACTAAAAAATGTTTAAAAAGTTCACTAAAATAAAATATTTTAAAAAATAATATTTATTTTAACATAAAAATTCATTGCTAATACTATTTTTATAAATATTTCATATTAAAATAAATATTATTTTTTAAATTATTTTATTTTAGTAAAATTTTTAAATATTTTCTAATTTTTAAAATTTTATAATAAGTGTTTTCTTTTAATTCAAGCGATTAAATTAAGAAAGTGCTTTTACACAACATATTCAATAATTTTATTTGTAAACAAAACTTTTATATATTTTTAAATTATTTTTAAAAAATCTCATTTTAAAATAAATATTTTAAATTGAAATATTCTTTAAAATATTTCAAATTGATTCTTTAACTTTAAAAATTAAAGAATCAATTTAAAATATTTTAAAATTAAAGGATTAATTTAAAATATTAAATAAAGTTAAAGGGCTATTTTAAAACACTTTAAAATTAAGGATCAATTTGAAATGTTAAATGAAATTAGAGAATTATTTTAAAATATTTCAAAATTAAAAGATCAATTTAAGACATTAAATAAAGTTAAAGAACTAAAATACTAATTTAACCTATATCTTTTTTAATTAAATTAACAATATAAGATAAACCTTGTTCTCTCAATATTAATTTCCCTTTTGGAAAGAGTGGAATCACTTCTTTATTTTTTTTTTAAGACATCATCTCAAAAGGATTAACTCTAGGACAAGATATAATATTTCCTTTTAACCTGGTTTCAATTTTTTTTGAAAAAAAATCTGGAAATTAAAATTTTAAATACATCAAATTAATGTTAGTTAGTGTGCTCTTAAGATGAAGAAAAAAAAGGAACAAAATCTAAAATACTTTGGCTGTTTTTTTTTTTTTTTAAAAGCTTAAAACATCGAAGTTATCTCTTTTTCTGAAAGTGAGACTAGTGACATATATATAAGTTATAATTTGATTGGCAATTCGATCAAATCTTTGATAGGTTGATTTTAAATGACTTTTAAAATGAAGTATTTAATAAAATGTCGCCTCAAGGATTATTTTTTCTAAATAATAATTTATCGAGGTAGCCGTGTAATATGTAACAGGTATTTCTCTTTCAATCTTCTTTGTAATTTGATATAACAGGAGATTAAATTCTTAATCTTTATATATTTGTAAGTATCCACACATAATGGAGACTTTCTTATTTGCTTGCTAGTTCCTTAGCACTGTAATTTAACAAATATCATTATTTTCACATTTTCACCTAATGATTAAGAAAATACTTTATATTATAATTGAGTTAAAGTGTTGGAGCTAATACTTAAAAAAAAAAATCTATTCTTTTTAATATATTAGACCCCATATGGTTAAGTGAGAGGAAAGATATATTTTTTCATTTATTTTATATAATATTTATTAAATATTTATAACCATTATTTAATAATATTTATTTTTTAAAAATTTTTTAACCTACGGCTACAAAAATTATTTTTTATTTTACTTTTTATTCCATTTCTTTCTACTCTGTACATCAAATAGGTAGAATAATTTTGGAGATGTATCCTTAAAATTATCCCCAAAAAAAAAAAAAAATAATCTCAATTAACATGTGGACTTATACGAGGATATCATTTCTATTAAAATAATAATAATAAAAACCATGATTCGAAGAAAAGGCAAAGAGATAACCATAACTTTTATTCATGATTCTTAAAAGAGAATTGCTATACGAAATCATGAATCAACCGGAGATTTTCAGGAAACCACCACTGAATTAACACGGTCACTGGTTTGTGAACTTTTTATTTATTTTATTTTTCCTGGGTGTGATTAACGTTTTCCTATCTGAAAAGAAAAAGAAAAGGAAGGAAAACACTTGTCGTTGATCTTCGCTTCATTCTCAATTTCTCTTACGAGTCAACCCTTTCCTTTTTGCTTTTTTCCTTTCCGTCCTCCGAAATCAGTCGTTCTTTTCTTCTGGCCTTTCCTCTTTGTTTCCGTTTTAAGGTTAACTAATTTGGTTCTTCAATTGATCCTCTCTAAAAGAACGATTCAACTTGGATGCATTGTGACTTTAAGATATACTTTGTTGTTCCTCTTTTTATGTCTTTGTAACGTAAAAGTTATGTGATATTCAAATATACCAATATCTTGCTAAATCAATTGACAAAGGCATTAATAATTGCATGAGAATAATTACATTCATTTAATAATTTATATTAATACGTACGTTCACCAAAAAGGATTGATATCAACACCAACTAAATAAATTATTGATATATTTTAAAAATAGATAAAGTATTTTATATATATTTTGATGTGAACACATAATAATATATAAAGGGACGAGTTTATGCAATTTCTTTTTATGTAGTGCTATTTATATTAGCTACCAAACTTTATTTTATTCTATGTACTAAAAATTTAGGCAAAAATATATTTTTGATTTTTTTATTTTACTTTAAATTTTATTTAATTTTAATTTAACTCTTTTCCTTTATCTTATGTTTTATCTTCATTCTTTAATTTTATTTAATTTTTTAATTTTACTTCAAATTTTATTTTGTCCTTTAATTTTCAAAAACTACTCATATATATATATATATATTATTTATTTATTTATTTTATATTTTTTTCATTTGTTTATTGATATGAGTAAATCCTATAGCATGTAGTCATTTCTTTTTGGAGGTTCAACTTTATATATTATTCTTTCATAAACTATATTGATTGATACTTGATATCTAAATTTGTTTTCATCTTTGTTTTCCTCATTTTGGTCTTATTAGTCCAATTTATTTTTTGATGGTCTTAACTCTTACTTATATGAAGTCTAAATATTTAAAGCATTTTAATTTGATAATGTTAAAGAAAAAAAATATTTAAGTAGTTTTAAAAAATTAGAGACTAAATTGAAACAAAATAAAATTAAGAAGTAAAAGTAAAACTTGAAGTAAAATTATAAGACTAAAAGTAGAATTAAATAAAATTAAATGTTGAAATTAAAATTTAAGATAAAATCAAGAGACTAAATTAAAATTAAATAATAAAAATAAAATAAAAGTAAAAAGTAAAATTTAGAGATAAAAAGTAAATTTTTGCCGAAAGGAATCAGAAATGACATTGACTGCAAGTCCTACCAACTCTGCAGATGGCAAAGAGCTGTAATGCCCAAAACAAAATGAAGGAAAAAAAGAAGAAGGGGTGGGACCCTTTTCCCTGTAATTTTCTGCAATTGTCTCTCTCTCTCTCTCTATATATAATAATAATAATAATAATGATAATAATAATAACTTCACCAAATATAATTTATCAAACTCTTGCTATGAAACAAAAAGAAAGTATGCCCAAAAGTTTTTTTGTTTTTTTCTCCCCGAATGATTTAAAATTGCAGGAGAACATTTCAGTGCAAGACCAAGTCATGTAAAAGCAAAGCACTTTGACATTGTCAATTTATCAGGGATTGATTAAAAATAAGGGGAAAATCGACCAATCACTGAATTTTCATTCAACCTAAATACTCCATTATTTTCTTTTATTTTATTTTCAATACGTATTTAGAATGGCTTATGAAGAATATTATGATTATAATTTTTTTTTTAAAAAAATTAATATCATTTTAAATAATGAATGGAGACTTTTAAATAAATTCACATACTTACCACTTATTGTTTTTTTTTTGTCTTTTTGGTGTTCTTTAAGCTAAATTTGCATGTTGCTAAGCCCATCTGATTTTTGTACATAATAGCGTAGATGAGAAAAATAAATATCTTTATATTAAAATTAAAAAAAAAAATTGAAAAGCTTAGTGACACTATTCAAATCTAATAATAACACACAAACGTTTATAATTTTTTTGTTGAATTAAAATGCGAATAAAAGTTCTATTAATTCCTTACACAATATATTTGTGATTAAAAATTATATCACCGTGATTTTTTCATCAACATTTGGTCAAAAAAAAAAATTAAAGTGATGATTATTATGAGTGCTGCAACAAGATAATCACACTTATTTATTTGTTATAACAGATTAAAATTTTTTTTATAACAACCACAAGTCCAAATTCTCTACTGTAAAGACTTCTCGCAATAAATTCTACGGCTTCTTAAAAGAGTACGATGCTACCTCAGTAGAGCAGCATTTTCAACTATCACTGATAATCGTCATTTAATAAAAAGAAATAGTTGTTAGACATATAAAATAGAGGAAGAAAAAGAAAATAGAAAGTGAAATAATCAAAAGATGTTCAAAGTAAACTTCATATATGGGGAGTGTGGTGGTCACAATAATAGTGCTTATAGTTTTGAAAGACTCCTTGTTTGACGGGCATGAATATTAGAAATTAGAATAGACTGAGTCTTCTGTACCCCTCTCTGCCTTCCTTCCTGAATAACGTAGGACATAAAATTGACAGATCAGAGAAAGCAAAGAAAGAAGTAAAAGGTGGTAAAGGTCATGAATATAATTAGGAAAATTTGAATTGAATAACACATGAAAGGAAAAAGTAGTTGAGTTGAAGTAGGAACTAGAGAAAAACTATGACTGCTAAAACGGCTTTTAGCCTTTCTTCGTCTGTGAGTTCCAAGTTCACATTGGAAGCATATTAGCTAGCAAGGAATTTTTGCGTGTACCTTACAAATTTAGATAATCATTGTGACTTTCTACAAAACTCGTCTGGGAGGAAAAGCAAAAGTTGATCATAAGCAAATGCAATGAATGAATACACGAAAAGAAAATAATCTCTGTTCGGAAAAGAATTCAAATGTGGCTGGGATGAAATATATGAACGCAAAAATTATGGGTTCATATCTTAATTTAGAGGGTAAATTGAGACAATCAACCAATTTATCAATAAAAAGGAAAAAAAAAAGTGAGTATACATACTTCTACTCCAATTTTAAATCCTCCAAAAAGATCTTGTAAAAAACAAACGGCCCGTTTGATACGCATAAAGTTAGAGATGAAAATGGAAATAAAAAAAATAATTTTAAAAATAAAAAATACTTATAATATTCTTATTTTTAATGATTAAATAATAATTACTAGATAATATTAAATAATAATTAGATGAGTAAAAATAAAATTTCACCAAATTTTTTATTTCTTTTTCCTTTTCTGCTGTGCTACCAAACAAGCCAAAAGTGATTGAGTGAGTACTCTATTAATCTCCATTCTCATTCGATCACTCTTTCTTCCACGAATGAGGATCCTCTAGAGTAAGAATCCCCTTGCATTGTTTTTGAAGTGAGACACATCACAATTAGGGAGTTTCAATTTTTTTTCAGAAGAATAAAACAGGCTATTTTCACCACTTCATAGATCTTTTCACTTGAAAGAATCCGTGTTCCTCTCCCATGAATCTAGATCCTTTTTTTTTTTTATGTTTGGTGATACACCTTCCGGTATCCAACCCTTCGGGCCGACTAATCCGGATTGCGCTACTGTCAGGCCCGATTGGCGGGGGGAGCGCTCCCAAAGGCGTTTGCTGCATCCACAGGGCTCGAAACCGAGACCTCTGCTTAAGCGGAACTGAACCCCTTCCACTCAGACCAATGCCTGTTGGTAATCTAGATCCTTTATATTTAATAAGTAAATGTATGATGTACATTTAAAGAAAGATAACAGAAAAATAAGAAATTGATAGAAAGAGAGAATATGAACTCTATACACTTTTTCTTTAAATGCATGGAACATAAGTACTGAAGATCACAATTCCTTTCCCACGAAATCCTCTCTCATAAAGGAGAAGATTTAATCAGTTTTACCCATTGTGTTACACTTTCTTAACGTACATAATGCAATATTGGAGAGAATCTCGCGTTAAAAATTTTATATATAGCTAATTTGTAGGTTCTTAATTATTTTATGAAACTTTTTAATTAGTTCTTTACAATTTTAAATAGATCCAATTCAAATTTTTAAGCGTACTAACTTCATTGATAATTAAATTAAAAAAGTAGAGACCAACAAATTAATAAAATAAACAAAAAGCAACCAGGCATTTAACTTTGTTGTGGGAATGGTAGTTTTGGAGAATTCAGACAGTGCTTGATCTTGGGGGAGGCATCCAAACTCCAGACGGCCGTCGTCCTTTTCATGACGACATTAAATGTCATGATAACTTTATTTTACTGGGCCAGACTGAATCATTCTTAATCCAAAAATCTGAATTTTTAGTTCTATGGTTTGGAACAGGTCTTCGAAAGGAATTACGCGCGGCGAAACTACCTCAATTTAGAGAGATTTTTTTTTTGGGGTAAATGATTAGAAGAGTTTTTTAGTCTAAACTTACTCCAAATTGAATATTAAATCTAAACCTTTATTATAACTGGCCGAAAAATGTTAAGTCCAGATCCATTGTTACATAATTTGTAAGGATAAAACTTCAAATATTTACTGCTAAATTTCCTAATGAATACATTAACATGTGGAAATATTATTTTACAACTAAACAGTATGCTATTAGTTCTTTCCCCGAAAAGAAAAAATTCCCACTCTTGCTTACTGCACGCATATTTTTTTTTTTGGTTTTGGTATTTTCTCTTATTTTTAATCATTGAAATTTGGACCAATCATTGAAATTTGTAGTACAGATTTTGGCAGCATTATATTTGCAGATCTTCTCAAACTATACAAAAAAGGCCATAACTACTTTATTGAGATCGATCCTCTTTCGCATTTTTAAATACTTAAAAAAAAAGAAAAAAAAAACAAAAGGGTGCGTGCCAACTCCTCAGATTGCACACGACAGCGCTAAACGCACAATTAGCATAAGGATTAACGACATGTTACTTTCACAACAACTACCAATAAGTCTATAAATGTTTTCCTTGAGTTCGACGTTATAAAAAATTTATACGTAGGAGCAGCCATTATATAGACCTTACAAAACTCAAATTTGAGAATATGCAATCCCTACAAGCAACTTGGGCAAACACATGCAGGTGCAAACAGTGATTTTGAACCAAAATTAACTCATCGGGGCTTCATGTTAAGCATGCAAAATATTGAAAGCTACAGATAATGAAAATAATTCTCAGATAAATGTCATGCTTTTCATCTAAACATCTTTCCTAAGGGCCCAAAACTAGGAGACCCCAAGGAAGAATTAACATCTTCACATCTTGAAAGGAAGATGAAAACTTTTTCCCCTCAATAAAAGCTCAATGGTGTAAACGATAACCTCACAGCACAAAAACCAAACTATAACAACAGAATTTGTACATATAAATCAATCAAAATTTGGGGAGAAAATACCAAAATTTTGATCTCACCGCACAAGCAGCTTCAGTTTGATTGATGCAACTCAATTTTATAATTAAAAGAATTTCCCGACAATTTACAACTGTAGTACAAAAGAATAAAGAAAGACCTGAACCGCTTCACTGGTTGGTTGGCTGTTGAGGAATTCATCAAAATTAGGGCCATCAACAAAACGGCCACCCAAAAGCTATGTACACAACCCTGCAAATATTCACCACCATGACTGCACCGTTGGGGGGGAATTGTAAAAACGAATTTAAAGAGCTCACTTGAAACATGATATAATAACGAAGTTTTCATTACCTTTTGCAGAGAGAAATTATACCCAAATCTAGGACACGGAAAATAAAAAAATAAAAAAATTAGGCCATTGAGGAAGAGGAATTTGTCATTTATCCAATATAGTATGCTATCTGAAAACAAGGCTTCCATTCTGCTGCACTCTCAAATTTTCTATGAGGGACTGATAGACTGATTTCAAGGCCCTGATGTCATTACCCTGCAGAATGGAACATCGACGAGAAGCCAAAGATATATGAATGGGTGATTCACAATTTCATATAGGATACAACATGCACTACAACTCACTTAGCTAGGCACTGCCCCAAGAAAAATTCATTGATCGAAAATAGGGAATCCTAGCAGACAATGCATATAAATTTAAATAGCAGGAAAACATCTGTTTCATTTTCTCCTTTTTCCCCAAGTGATTTATAAAGCATGAGTTCTGCCCCATCAAAAGGATTTGCAGGAAAGAATTGCATAACAAATTAATACAGAACAACAGACAAAGGACTGAACATATGGACAAAAGGCACCAATAAACTATGTTCCAGCTGAACCCCTAGAGTTCTTCATAATATTCCAGTCCAGAAAGTTTAACTACCTGCAACTTTTGACGATATTGCTCAGCCAAATCTTGGGGGCAATGTGCAGCAGAGAATCCTTTAGATACAAAATGAGCAAGAAAATCATCGCCAAATTTGTCATACATGAGCTTCAGAGCCGACACAATTTCTCCAAACAAAACAAGCTGAATCAAATGAGAGAAGAAAATGACTAGCAAAAATTGGAATAAACTATCAAAAGAAACTGTTAAAAGATGAAAGCTCAACAGCATTTATCAGAAACTAATGTCAATTATGCACCTATAAACTTTCTCTTAAAATGTCACAAATATCAATCAATAACTGGATAATCATTTATGAGCTGAGGCCAAAAAAAATTAAGGATAATCACTAACTGACATTTCTTCCCATAGGTAGAATCAGTATGCTCCAAAAACCTAATATGAGTTGACAAAAATACCCCACAGCAGATTGGTGGATCATTGCTTACTTAACCTAGCTGGAACCACCATATGACTGGCAGTAAATTCAATTGTAACTCGTACTATCCCCTACTCTCTTAAGGTGGCATTCAGCACACGAACAAAACTATTCCCATTCCAGATTAGTATCGCAGGAATGTAAATCCCAAGATTGTTAGCCTAGATATTGTGAAAATATGTTTGGTTTTGTTGAACAATGAAGAATAATTGATGAGATTCGTGACTATGCATTTGGTTTAGTTTAAGATTCTCAACAATCTTAGAGCAATAATGGTTAATCAATAAATAATGAGCATGGGGAAATAATGGTTAAATCAGTAATAACATCGCAATCTATAAAGAATGGGTTCACCTATTTTGAAGCTTGTTGCATGTCAAACACCAACACTATAATGACACAATGCAATGCGTGTCTGACACACATGGACATGTCAGAGAAAAAATTTATGTGTTATCAGCTTGAAGAGGCACTGAACACGGATTGAACTCGCGCTGAATGGCTCAGACATGGATGACCCAAAGAAGGAAAAACAACCAAAAGATAAACCAGAACAGCTGACTAGAAACCACCAGAAAACTCTTTTTTTACCTAATGTTTTTTCTTTGGGGTAAAACAAATAATTTGTATAGCATAGTTTAACAACTTTTTATTAAGTAGAATCTTTTAGAAAAAATTTATGCAGGATAAATGGAATATAGGATAATGCCAGTTGTGTTTTTCTTTTTCTTTTTTTTAAATGACTATAGGAAAGTAAACACTAATATAAGAGCATATGTGTATGCATGAACTCATGTGCATATGCAGGCGCCTATCATGTTGTAATGTTTTATATTTTTTCAAGTTAGATGTGTCAACGGGTGCATCTCCGTGCTTCATAGATTACAACTTAACATCGCCACAACCACCACTGCCTACATAGACCCAAACAATAGTGGACATGAGTGAATGAATACAATAGTGAGAGACATAGGAGGCCCAATAAGGAAAGAGATTTAACTCTGACCAATGGTAGGTAATATAGTCATTTTGCATAAAGATAAGGATTCCCAATGCCAATAAAATCCAAACTACCATCCCTCCAAAAAGGAATAAAATTTCCATATCTTGTGGAAATATTGCATTCACAATCTCCTACCAAACATGGGTGTTTCTCAATCCAGGCCTGTCCTTCCCAAGAAACTTGCCACACTGCATACCAAATGCCATTTTAAGGATAACAACAATTTTCCAGAAGAGAGCATGTCAGAATGGCAACTTCTTTTTATTTTTTTCATGCCAACCCCAGTCCTCTATAATAACACCAATTAAAATTTAGAGCATTATTCTCGCAGAACATCTTTCATATGGCCACACACTCGAGGAAACTTCAAATTCTGAAACCCTAAGGTTAGTGCATAACACCTAAACCTTAAAATATCCATAATTATGACATTATAGCATTCTCTTAAATCATGACCCCACCACCCCACGTTATTACTTCAAATAAATCAATATTTATTCTAATCACTTTCATTAAGTTGACAACATCTACTAACAATTTTATCCTTGTTGTTCAAGTTCTTTGAATCATATTTTTAAAAATCTCCAATTCAAAGCTTTAACCATAATTTTTTCCATTGAAGAGAAAGGGAGAATATTATCTGTTTAGTCTTTCCAGCCTTACAGTACTATTAACAGATGATAGACCAATATTTCTCTTTGCAGGGCAAAGAAGGATAAAAGACATAAACTCAACCTTTTTGCTAAAAATTTGACCTAGATTAACACAAGGAAAAGCAAGAGGTAGAATTGTTTATCCATAATAATCTTGGACAACAGGATTATAACAATTAAACGAGATGCAGAAAGGATTTGTAAAGCAACAGTAAATGAGCCTCACAGTATTTGCATCATGGAACTCAAAAGATCTGTCAAGAACACTGTACAAACAGCAGTTTGTTGCAAATGCCTCAATCACAAAATTACGGAAACCAGGAACCTGTTAAACACTATCCATTTAGTACAGCAAGAAAAGCATTCTGATAAAATAAGAATAAGTAGAAGCATTTGGAATTTACCTTCTCTTCATAAGGATGGGCACACCAATCTTTAATTAATCTAATAAAGATCTGTACACATGCCTACATTGTGTAAAAAAATAAATTAGGTTCAGATTTTAGATTATTTCAGAAGTACTAATCTGAGAAAACCCATAATTAAATAAACTAATTTTCATTACACATACCTTTCTCACAAGAATATCCCTATGATTACAAGAAGAGTATAAGAGCAACTGCATGACTTCACTCATGTATGCACTACATTTTGGGGAAAGAAAAACAGAAGACAGATCATGTGTAGTAATCACATGTAGAAATGTATACAATGTTCGCTGAAGTTCTTGCAATTCACGAATTTCCTGCAAGAAAAGAAGCATGAATCTTAGGTTACATATTAACATAGACTTTTTTCTGTCTAAAAAGAATGTAACAAGTTTAGAACCAGACTTTTAATTGGAAATGAAAATGATATATCCTTAAAATAGATTTTCAGTTCTCACATCCAAAGCCAGCACAATACAAGCTCCCAGCTAAAAATTGCATTCAGTGTACAAACTAGGAGGCACACAACAACGGTGAAGAAAAAGGAGAAAGAAACCTAGTAAAATTAAGGGATGCTGCTTAAATTACAGAAAGTAGAAAACATCATATCATTACGATGTCATAATGTATACATGATTAAGACAACAATATGGCTAAATTTAAACTAACATCTAAATAACAGATGCTGGTTGAATTACAGAAACTAGAAGTGTTACATCAGAACAACGTTATAAAATGTATGCAATTAAGCAAAACACCATTGCTAAGGGTTAAAATAACATCCTTTTTTTTTAATTTCCAGTTTTTTTAACGTGCATAGAATACAAGAAAAATAAACACAGTATCAACAAGAAAATACAGAATGGTATTAAATTTAGGAGCCAATCACCAATCACTGCATCAGTAATCTAGAGACCCATCCGATTTGCCATTTTATGGTTCCCCGATTTGTAGCAAGTAAAACTCATTAAGGAAAATAGGCATTTGACAATGAAGTAGACAAGGACCACAAATATTCTGTCACCAACTTCTGAGGCATTTGACAAACAATAACCAAATGATGGAAATCAATCAAACAATAATTTACACCAAACAAATTGATAGGACAGGCAAAAACAAAAATTTATGCACTGTCTACTTGGACTTCAAAATGCATCAATATTTTAATACCTCAGTGATCGCTTCAGAACCCAAATGTAATGCATCTCTTGGGATAACACTGAATATCCTACCAGCAACAGCCGGAAATATTTCCTCCAAAATGTCACGCACTAAAATGTTGAACTTGCAGATAAGTTGATTGAGTAACAAAAGAAAACCAACCATTTCCTTTGGCTGCAATAAAACATTATCATGACATCACAATGTTTTTCTCTTCCTAATGAAACAGGAAACAGGTGGAGGGTAGCAAAACCAACTCCATCAAATAAACAACCAAATCCAAGAGTAAAACATGCATCTCAGATCTAGCTAGATTGTAATCAATGTAACAAAAGCATTGACCAAGCTCAACGTCATCAAAATAAAATGGACATCTTAAAATGAGAAACACACGTATGATGGAAGAATATTACCAATATCCTTGTAGTTACTGCTTGCCCCATCTTTGAATGAAAATTGAAGGAACCCATATTTTCTCTTGCTTACAAATTCACTAAGTGCCTCAAGAGGTTCACTTAATGCTGATAAAATTGCAGAATAAAAAGAAAATATGTGCTGCAAATTTGAGAGCAATATTGACTAAACTAGATACACAGAACAAGATAATATGACATGCTCTAGGCATGAAATTTACCAAAACCCCACAAACTACTTCAAACATACGCCTACTATTGTAGGAGAAAAACATCTCGAGCACCATAAAGCCCATGAGAGATAATGATGCAGAAAAAATGACTATGCTATATTCCGTGTTAATCACGGAACCCAAACATCAGCTACCATAAAACCAGAAAAATGCGTAGTGTAAAAGGACCAAATATCACCCGTGCGCCAACAATCAAACAAGAAAATTAAGAGTGAGAGGGTATAATATACTCATTGCCATCACATTCTAATTTCTTAAACCATCACAACAAATCAAAATTAACATAAGAATTCTACTCATCTATCTCCAACAATTGAACTTCAAATGCAAAGCAAAGAACTGCAGCGGTTTCCAGATATTGCCAAAACGAAGTTACGTTGTATTTGGATGCAGAATTTTGAAAATTCATAGAATTTGAAACGCAAGGGAATAAAACACTACTGTAATTCAATTTCCAAAATTTCCCTTGTTTGGATGACAAATCGTTATAAAGGAATTTGCAATGTTCTGTATTTTTTCATAATATTTTTGTACCCATCCACCATCAGGGTCCTTCATCTGTGTTTAGTGGCTACATCTAGGCATGGGGTCCAAGTACAAAATTGGGGCTCAGATCTGGTGGGCAGGTTTTGGGGTCCAGAAGTTGAATCAAAGGTCCAAGTCCAGGCTGGTGGCAGCGTCCAAGCCGTGTATCAAGTTTGGGGTTCAGGTTTGGCTCTTGTTCAGTAGTTAAGTCTAGGTCTGGGGTCCAAGCCAGCGGTTCAGTCATGGTTTTGGTTTGGTAGCTGGTCTATGTCCAGGATCCCAGTTTGATTGCTAGATCTATGTCTGGTCCTGTGGCATGGTCCAGGTCCAGGTCCGAGATTGGGGTTTGGTTAGGTTGCCTATGATCACATCTAATTTGGTCATTCTTGAGTGCAGCTAGCAAGAAGAACTTGAAATTGCCTATTTTTGGCAAAACACTTCCACAATTAAATTATTGGCAAAACACTTCCACAATTAAATTATTGGCAAAACACTTCCACAATTAAATTATTGGCAAAACACTTCCACAAATAAATTACTTGAAATTTTTAAAGTTCTTATATTAGCTATTGAAACAAAGTATTTTGGGTGAGGTATTTTAAATTACTCTAAAAATTACTATCCCCCCTTAAATTAATACATCCAAACAACACTGAATGAAATCGGATATGATATATACCTCGCTTTCTGCAAGCAACTGCTCCAATGCCTTTGGAAGGTATGGGAAGACAGATACTCCTAGTGTATCCACCATACGATGTATAAAAGATGTGACCTACATGCCATGTGTGAATATTAGGTGACAAATATTGATGACCTACAAAATAAGTATCAATTCCTATATTTAGTTCTTACCTTGCTTCGCAAAGGTTCTACTTTTGGAAAGACACCAAGAACTTGGAGAAGCACATCCAATGTCTAGGCACATGAAAAGAAAAATAAAGACCAAATGACACAGAAATTTGAGGGAAATTAAAGATACACTCATATCATAGTTAAAACCCCTAAAAAGCATCCAAGAGACAGTAAATCCAAACCAATTACATATAATCATTTAAGCAAAACCCACTCATGCACACCACATAAATGGGTAATTTTCCAGCAGATGTGAAGTGGGTACGAGAGATACAACATCTAATTGTGGTTTTCCTCTTCATATTGGTAAGCAGCAGAATCATCTCAGGATATAAATATCATATATAAGGGCAGCCCACTATTTATATAAAGAACTGAAAAAAGCCACAGATCAGATATTACAAAGATTCACTCTACATAAAGAAAACTGAAACACCAGATTATTCATCTGAAATCCTTTTCATAGATTCTTAACCACAGAAATGACAGAGGGCATGTGGATCTGTTAAAACATTTATTCTCACAGGCAATACGAACACCCCCCCCCCAAAGAAAAATCTCTGTAAATTACTAACCTTCTTGAACATGAGACCAATTGCAGGGCGACTGGCAGTTACAAGACGCTCACTGAAGCCCTGCCAAAAATGACAAGGAAAAAAAATGTTGAAATATCTTTCCAGTACGATCCCTTTAAAATTGAAGATTTCCACTTCACAATCATAAAAATGTAAATCTGCTTATCATTTTAAAGAGTTGTAAGTTTTTAGGGTTTTATGAATGAAAAGTAAATGATCTAATCAAGCATAAAAACAGAAGTAAAAATTAGCAAAGTACCTTGCTGAGCGAATTAATTGCCATGATAATTTGCTGGATTATAGCAACTTTGGCATGAGTCTCCTCTGCACTCAATAACTTGCCATTAATGAGCAATGTCTCAACCTGTATTAAAGAAGCAAAAGACATGCATAGAGATCAAACACCAACTGCTAAATTCTTTAAGATACATTTTTTAGGGGAAAGGGGGAAGAATTTCTCAACAATCATATATCTAACACTTTTAAATTCAAGAATAACCTGTTGACAAAGAGGATTGAGCAAAGAGGATAGATAATCAGATTGACTTTCAAGTGGGACATCTTCCATTCCAATCAATAACCCAATTGCCTGTAAGTATAAAATAACAAATTAGAAGGCAAATAACCATGGCCTTCATTAAAATATCTCTAATGCTAAAGTTATGTAAAACGAGAGTACCTCAAAAATGTGGCTGCCATCTTCTGACCCTGATTGCTCTTCTGTTGTATAATCCAAACTCGTGAATTGCATAACAGTATCTTGTAGGCTCTGGGAATTCAAAAGAGATGAGGAGATGAAGAGAGGATATAAATAAATCATAATATTCATCCATACAATAACAAAGGGAAAAGAAAAAAAGAATTGCAGGAATTATGTATGGAAAATCTTGTCTAGAAAACATGATAAGATTTAAACGAGAAAATAACAGAAAAGATATAAGTAGGGATAGATTATGTCCTGCTACCTGCAAAATTGTCTCTATGAAAAGCACAAGCTTCACTTTTAGCAATTTTACAACCCTCATAAACAAATAACTGGCCCTTCGGCTAACTTTAACATTAGGATGATGTATGCCTCTTTCATCAAGAAAGGCAGCCAGAACCATAGGAATATACTGAGTATTATCCTCAACAAACTTAATATATCTTGTCACTGTTTCCAAATAAACGAGCGCAACTAGCCTATTGGAATGGCAAGGAAACCTTGTTGATAAAAGCATAGTCACCAGCTCACTCAAGAGTCCACTCCCAGTCCGCATGGCTTCATCACTAATTGACTCTCCAAGTGCATATAAAAGAGAAAGTGCAGCTTCCACCTCCTCAACATTGCTGCCTGAGGTAGTTGACACAGCGTTTAATAATGAATTTCTGATAAATAACTGTGTCACTTCAGGCGCAACACGACCCACACTTCGAAGAAGAACAAATAAATCCTTTCTAAACTCTGCCATTCTATCTTCCTCCTCCTTTCCAATTTTATCCAAAACATCAAGATTATTGCGGTATACAGGGTCATAACAGATCAGCACTAAAATGATATCCAATATCTGTCCCACATGAAGTAGCTGTTTCTCCCCCAAAGGAGTAAAGCTTTTTAAAGTGGCAACATAACTTGAAAGAAAATGAACAATATTAAATGTAGTGTCTACCTCACAGTTCTTCATTACATAGAAAACTGAGGGTAAAACTTCATTTAGAAGCTCCATAGAGATTCCTTTTGCAATCTCAGAATTTATACGTTTAAAGCAATCCAAGACCTCAACTGCATACCCAGTGAGTAATGCCGCTATATCAGATACCAACTCAGAATCACCATCCTCTGCTACCAATCTAAGTATGCGACTAATTTGAAGGCTCTGCAAAAGTGAAAGTTTAGGTTGTGGCTCCATTCGCTTAGAAACTACTGCTAACAAGCATCTGACAGCAGCACCACGAAGTTGATCCGATGGTCCACCAACCAAAATCAAATCAAACAGTAAAGGAATAAATGCATCGTTCACAATCAACCTGATATCAATCCACGAAATATACCTTCTCATGGAATCTAATGCACTAGCACAAAGTTCTTGGTCAGAATTTTTATACATAGACACAATGTCATACCATACTCTCACTATCTGGGCAACACACTGCTCCCTCATCGCATCCTTAACCCGCCCAGCAACAGTCAATTCCTCAGGGGTTCGCGGGTAGTCCAAACTAATTAGTTCATCATCCAACGCATTCAAAACCCGAAAGAACATATCTATCACCGCATTCCCTTTGCTCAAATGAGGGAAAAAATCCACAAATACTGATGACCAAATTAGTGGGTACTCAAAGTAAATCAAAGTAACCAAAACCTGAGCAAGCTTATTCTTAATAAAAGCGGGGCCTTCTAAAACCCTCACCGGATTCTTGTCGTCGATCCCCTCGAAACACACTACAGAAAAGACAGAGCTCCTAATCATATGCTTCTCATCCGGGCTCATTGACGAGTATCGAGCCCGAATAACTTCCTGTAATGTCTGTAAAGACCAAAACTGCACCTGAACAAGATTTGAAACGCATAATTTTTCAATACACAAACTACAAATTGATGGCTTCCCCTTAATTTCATTACAATAATTTTTAGCCCGTTTCTTCAATCCACCATCAATAGCCCCCGACTCATCAAACATAATAAGAATCGCTTTCTCAAGATCATCCATGAGACTCCGAAATAGCGCACAAGTTTTAAAATCCAATAACTTTCCGTTCAGTTTCCAAGTTTTTGTCGGAAGGGAAGAACAGAAGGGTAGGGCTTCGTGCAATGAGAGAGGAAGATGTGTGAAGGGCTTAGATCAATGGGAATGAAAGGGGACTAGGGTTTTGGCTATCCCACTTTACTGAGTCTCTGCTTACTAGGTTTTTAATGTCAAAGACGGGAATTAACTATAGGTTTTGCTTGGAAAAGAGTGAAATTTATAGTTTCGGTTTTTTGTTTTCATTTTTTTGAAAAATGATGAGAAGACCTGTTAAACCTCAAAATAGAGTGTAATTACCAAAATGGCCAAAATCCCAATTTAATCCTATAATTTAATTAAAAATATTATTTTAATTCCTGGTCTTTTAAAATTATTTTTAAAATCTCAGATCTATTTCTATTGGACATCACTAAGAATTTTTATGTGTCATTTTATGTGATATTATCCTCACTAGTGTGTCATTTGGTATGGAAGAAGTTTTTTGTCCTTTCTTTTTTCATTTATCTTTCTTTTTATTTACCCACTTATATCATTCCCGACCACCTTCTTTGACATTTCAGCGATGATGCTGGCGAGGTGGGTCTGAGGAATCTCTCAAAAGCCCCACCCCCAAAATCTTAGCCATAAGACACAGCCACCATGTCAGCCAAAATCTCCCACTTCTCATTCTCATTGTAATACTTGGGAACCTCGACGTCATCTTCCTTCTTCCAAAACATCTTGTACCCAAGATTCTTTCAACACCTTGACTCTGAACAAGTGCTTCTTTGCCTCCGTTCCCCGGCTAGAATTAATGTGTTAGATTTTTTGTAACAACAACGCACTCTCAAGTCATTGGAATCGCAATTGGTTATGGTCTTAATCGATCTATAAAGCCCCTCTTGGATTCTTTGGTTCGGGAATACCGAGCATCTTTTCTTGCAAAGAGTTTGATGAGAGCTTCTAAAGGTCGAATGATAGATTTATTATCAATTATATTATTGGTGAGACTTTTAAGTGGTTCCAGCACTGATGAAGAAGGAGAGGGTGAACAACGACGTTTTGGTGTGACACCATTGATTTCTAAATGGAGCTCTAGCTGATCCTTTGCATTCTAAATGAGCCTTCAATGGAACAACTCTGAATGGCCAAATCAGTGTTGCCTGATACGTAATTTGTTAACATAAAAAGTATGAAAATGGGTACGGGATACGCTAATTTGTATAATTTGCAATATGAGAGTATACTTAATTGGTACATTAATTTAATAAGTAGTATAGTATATGTAGATAATATTTGTATATATTTAATAGATGAATAATTTAAAGAAAATTTTAATAAATATAATCATATAAATAAATAAATAATTTAAAATAAAAATTTCAAATTCATAACTCATAAATTCATAAATTAAATCATAATCAAACAAGTTCTGAAAAAATATAAAAATACAAAACACATAAATTAGAATATTACTAATCTAGAATTATAATGAAATATAATGCTTTGTTATTTAATTTTCTTTTTATTTATATATTTTAAATCCATTATTATATTATATATATGATCTTTCCTTTTATCTATTATATTTTGTCTCATTCCATTTTTTTGACTTTTCTTTTAACATATTCTTACAATCCTTCTTTCCTTCTTAATTAATATATTCTTTTCTATTTTTACTTTTTCTTTTCCTATTTTCAAATCTTATTACTTATTTTGATTTTTAGCAATATAAAAAGTAATATAATCATCATGATTAAAATAAAAATTATGAAATAATAAATATTAAAATATAATTGTCATAATTAAATTAAGAGTAAGTTTATTTAAAATGAAGAATAAAGATTAAAATATAAGATAAATTTATAATGACCCAATTATTTGTTATTAAAATATAAGCCTTTTGCATATATATATATAAAAGTTTCACCTTTGTTGCTAGCACGTCCCTAGCAGGTAGGGGTGTTCAAAGGTTCGGTTTTGTTCAATTTTGAGTCAAAACCAAACCGAACTAAACTAATTGATTTTCTATTTTGTTGGACCTTATCGGTTTTAAATTCTAATCGGTTTGATTTGGTTTTTGTTCTGTTTAGTTCGATTTAGTTCATGTTTTTTTGTTTAGCTTAAAAGTAATTTTTTAAAAAAAAATTTGTTCCTTGTAATATGTAAATTTTAACTTTTAATATCATGTATATCTTAAAATTTTGATTAATAATAATTTTGGAATAATTTATTATTTTTATCTTTTTTTTTTTGCTTAAAAAAATTTCATACATTCATAAAAAAGTTTTAAAAAGTGAGAAAAAAAAGAGTAATATCTTACAATAAAATAATATAAATAATTTGTATATTTTTTTAACCATATAAAGAATGTAGCTTTGATATAAATTTAATTAACAAAAAATTACATTAATCTAAAAAAAACAAAATATTAAATTTTAATTAATTACAAGTTTAATAGTTCGATTTGGTTCGGTTAACCGAACTAAATATGAAAAAACCAATAATCGAATCGATTTAATCAGTTTTACAATTACAAAAATCAAACCAAATTAATTTTTAATCGATTTTATTCGGTTTTTGGCAGTTTTGTTCAGTTTGGTTTAGTTTAATCAGTTTGGTTCAGTTTTATTCACCCTTACTAGCAAGCCTAAGCAGAGAGAGAGAGAGAGAGAGGATTATGTTAGTAAATTGACAAGAAGGCCTTGAGAAGCCCTTGTCACTGCCTCGTCCTCATATACAACGTGCAACCGCTAGTTTTCACCTCCAATCTTTTTGGATCTCCAAGTTAAACGTCACCAAGAAGGCCGATGGCATGTACTTTGATGCCGACACGATTGTGAGGATGGAAGTGGACAATCCAAATAGCAAAATCCAATGGTATTTCGGCAAGAAAAGGTTTGGGATTTTGACGGACGATGGGAATGTGAATTTGGGGTGGAAAACGCTTTCAGGATTTACAATTAAGGCAAGGGAGGTAACGATTCTAAAACTATTACTTCTCTATAGTTTTGCATTATTCTAGAATGCTATGGAAGCCATTCTGGTATGTGAACAATCCACGATTCGAGTTGTCTATACTAGATCAGTGTTCGGCATTCATCAGGCCAAGTCATACAATCCTTCACTATGAAGCCCTAGTTTGATTATCATTCCTTCAACTACCAAATCTTCTTTCTCTTTGTTTATTGCTAAATCTCTTAGTTCATTGTATAATTTGCAATTAAAAACAATTGTTACATTCATATTCAATAGGTTCAGAATCATGCCAAGTATTGATTGCCTCTTCTTCTACCTAGAACACAATGGCTCTTCTTGGCGGGAGATTACTTGAAGAAAGGTATAAATATGGTCTTGCAAAAATGGGTCATAAATGAGAAAGAAATAAAAGAAAAAAAAAAAGAGGAGAGACAGCTGAAGGTAAAAAATAGTTAATGAATAAAAAAATTAAATAAAATGTTACCTTAGTATTTAACATTGGATGCTTAACTAAAACGAACCTGAATCCTTGGTACATATAGTTGAAGATTTTATGAAGAAGGGAATAAATTTTGGTTTTGCAAGAATTTTGGTTCATGAATCCCATTTACTTGGATGCTTCATATTTAATATAAAAACTCTATTTATGGATCTACTTTTACCATAAAGATAGATATAATGTATATATCATTAAACATAAGAGATCCTAAAGAATTATTTTTTTGAAGGTTATAAACATTTACATAATTATATTATTTATAACAGTCTCATTTAGATATCTATTAACAAATAACGTGTCTTATTAAAATCTCACTTAAAATAAAAAAAGTTTTAATGAGATAAAAACCTAATGAAGGAAAAAGAGTACACATTATTTATAATATTTATTGTAGGCTCCTTTATTAAGAAAACTCAATGGAACAAAACAATGGTTAGAGGAAAAAAAAATACAATGTGTCTCTTACTTTTTCTAATGATGACATCACTTTGTATCTTTGAATCAGCACACCCTAATAATGTATATCAACTTCTCAACTATGGTAGTTGGTAATGCCTTAATAAACAAATCCGGCAAATTATCACCTTAACAAATTTGTTAAATATTTATATTACCATTCTTTTGAAGATCATTTGGTGAACTATATTTTATTCTATTTCCTTTCATATGTCTTCCTTTTAACTAAGTTATACATAATGCATTATTTATGTATAATATTATTGTAATCTTTTTCTCTAAAGCAATACTACATATATTTTGGATATGTTAAGTCATTAATCTTTAACAAACATGCTCTCGACTTATCCAATGCACTACAATTATTTTTTGTATGATTTGAAGAAATAGTAACTAAAACTTGTTTTGTAAAGCACCATGATATAACTACATCTTCACATGTAGATATATATCTTGTTTGAGATTGAGCTTTTTGTAGATCAAATAAATATTCTACATATGCATAGCTAATTAATTATGATATAGATTCAATGGAATAACATAACCCTATATTAATGGTTTCCTAGGGATATCACAATTACTGCTTAACTCCATTTTAATGTCTTTTTATTAGAAAAGAATAAATCTTATAGACAAATTTATTGTCAATACAATATCAAGTCATGTACTATTAACAAAATATATTAATATTCATATATCACTAAGATATGATACTTTAATACTAAGAAGTTTTTTATTATTCTCTTGAGAATGAAAAAAGTTTTTATTTACATTTAGTGATCTTACAACTATAGAAGTACTTAGTAGATATGCTTTATCCATATAAAATTGTTTTAAAATCTTTTTAATATAAGCTTATTAATAAAAAAGAATTTCATTTGTTAAGTACTTGATTTGTAAGTCGAGGCAAAATTTTATTTTTTCAAAATTTTTTATTTCAAATCTTTTTTATCAAATAATTAATTGCTTTTTGAAGCTCTTTGAGAGCTCCTATAATATTTAAATAATTAATAATACAACAATTATGACAAATTTTAATTTAAATATTTTTATAGAAGCACATGGGTAGCTTGGATTATTTTTATAACATTCCTTAAATAAATATTTGTTAAGATGATTATACTACACATATCCAAATTGTTTTAATCCATGAAAAGATTTATATAAACCTATTGAACAATTTTTTTTTAGAATCTTTACATGCTTTTAACATTTTAAATCTTTTATATATTTTCATATAAATTTCACTATCTAATGAGCCATATAAGATGTAACAACATCTATTAAATGCGTATTAATTTTTTATATACTGCTAGATTAACAAGATATCTAAAAGTAGTTGTATATATCCGTCATAGGAGAACATGTTTCTTTATAATCAATACCAAGCTTTTGTGAAAACTATTATATTACAAGTCATGATTTATATCCAACATTCCAAACTTTGTCATGTCATTGAACTTTTCCTTATCTCTACAAATATAAAAGTAGATAGCTTTTTCACCAAATAGGTCTGAATTGTTGAACTCTTTGCAAAAGTGTAAAGTTTTGTTCTCTCTAAATATGCTACCTTATCTTTACATTTTTATGTCTCTCTTTCTAAAAAGACATATAAAGGCAAAAGAGGAGGGAAAAATAGAGGATAGATGGTTTGAAGATAACCATGAAATTAATTAATTAATTAGCTAAATTAAAGCAAGAAATGTACTTATTTATCAACAAGATAAGACTCAAGCAAGTATAAAATGATGATAAAAAATGATCAAACTAATTTATCTAGTTGTTGATAAAATCCAAAACAATCTAATGTTAACATATTTAAATTTTAAAGTATAACATTTTATTTCTTCATATATCGTAACAAATTAACTCTTAACTATTTGTTATATCTAATATTTAATAACCTCATGACTAACCAAAATCACCTTGTGTCATTTGTTTTAAGAAAATTACGTTAATTTATGCCAATTATTATTTTTTAATCTGCTTTTTTAATTAACATAAGTAATTTTTCTTAAAACAAATAATAAACAATTTAAGTATAGTAAACAATTTTTAAAAGGTATAAGGGCAATATATTTTTTCTGTTATTGTTGTAGGGAGATTTTTTTAGTGATATTTCTGGTGCCTTGTTTTGTTGTAACATTTCTTATTTTTCATATTGAATTCTATCACTGTTATCAAATTTAAATATAATAAACAATTTTTCATTGACTCTTCAGATTTTTTTTTGGTTAATATATGTTTTTTTTCCCTTGTAGGAATGATATTCTCATTTCAAAACCAATAAAAGAAGAGACACAAAGCCACAGAATACAAGAACCTCAACAAGACTTACAAATCAACCAAAAATAAACAGGTGTCCTCGCTGGAGCATATAACAATTCAACTAAAAGACAAGACAAAGAGGCATCAAACCATTTTAAGAAAACCAGAACAATAATACCCAATCTCAACCCCCTGTTTAAAACCCTTCTTTTACTTTTTCTTTATTCACCCAGTTACAATTTTTTCAATATAGGAATTATGACTGTATATGGCGTGGAGGCTATGTATGGATTTGGTTATGGTAGGTTTAATGCTTTCTTAGTACCTTTTGTCCACATGCTTTGAAGAGGATGTTTCTAAAGCTGATTGAAATATGCCCAAATTTTAGTAATAGGGTATTCTGTTACTAAAGCTTTTCAGTAACAGAACTTGTATGGCCTCTAACCAAACAAGTTCCTCTTAAAATAAGCTTTTTACTAAAGCTTAAAAAGTATCTATTGTCCACACATGTTTGTTATTTCTAAAGATCCTTTTTTAAAGCTTTAAAAAGGATCTTTAGAAATAAGGAGTTGGCAACGGAAGATAGAAGGTCGTGAGAGATCTTAGAACCAGAGATTACTAGTTTTTACTGGACTCTGTATGAGGAGGGAAATTATTGTCATACTTTCATTGAAGATCTGAATTGGTGTCCTTCTAGTGTTCAATTGTTGATAAAGCCAGGTCGTTGAAGAAGGAGTTTAAAGGGATATTAAGAGGGTTATGAGGGCTTTAGATAAGGATGAGGATCCTAGTCTGATCGATGGACTTTTCTGGCATTCTTCTAGTTATTAGGATGTGGTGAAGGACTATAGGTGTGTTAAGAGTTTTCTTTTTTCATAATAGAAAAACTGGTTGCAGTATGAACTTCATGTTATTTACCTTGGTTCTGAAAAAGGATCTCTAGTTGAAATTAAAGGATGATAGAGCTATTAATTTAGTTAGTAGTGTTAACAAAGTTATCAATAAGGTCTTGTACATAAGGTTGCGTGAAGTTCTTTGGAACATTATTTCTACTGCTTGGACTGGTTTAACGGCTAGCAGGAAGATTCTTGATGCTTGCCTTGTGGTCTATGAAGTTGTTGAGGAATTTGAAGGCGGAAGGGTGGACTTCAGGTACTCAAACTAGATTTCAAAAAGGCTTATTATGATAAACTTAGTTCAGGCCTTTAGGGAATTTCTTAGATAAAAGAAAAAGCTACAAAGGCTTTATTTAATAGAGGAAGTGGATTAATGGTTATATTTCACTGGTGGTGTTTTGAGAGGTTATGAATGATCAACTTAAATCTCGGACAAAAGGGCTCTATCTCCCATTTCTAGCCTACATTTTGTACACGTGGTCACGTAGTACAACTTTAGATATTTGGAAATAGTGTACGTCGATAAAACAAATATCTCAAAATCGACAAAAGAACATGTAAGACAGACAAATACATTCTTCATATCTTTGCAATCTAGGAATCAAGGTAAGATAAACATAGTTTTATTGAATTTAATGAGTCATGTAAGCAGTGCATAGAAAACAGAATCAGTACTATCTAATTCCTTCTTCATAGACTTAGAAATTACCAATTTGTATACAAAACGAAGCTTGGTGGCCAGTCCAAGTATAGACTAATTGTTAATTATTCTTCATTTTTCCTCATGATAGCTTCTTTTTTAAAATAGAATTTCTTGGGCAATTAAAGTACAAACCAGTTATCAATTAAATGAGGATGAGAACTGCTCTTCAAACACTAATTTAGTTTGTGCTGTATAAACTGAGAAACCAACCAGAAAGAAGAGAGAGCTTGAATCTGGGAAGGAAGGAAGTGAAGATTAAGGAATAAGAGAGAGAGAGAGAGAGAGAGAGAGAGAGAGGCGAATTAGTGCCATATAATTAATGATGATGGCAATGGTGAAGACACTTATTAGTTACTACCAAGATTGTCAAATTCGTGAATTTAAATAAATTCGTAAAGGGAAGATAAACTCGAAACGTAGACTTGTATCATAAACTCATAAGAGTTCATATTTGTTAATAATCACCTATAAAATATAATATATAAACAAAAATTCATTTAAATACACTTTAAATTATACCAATTTTTTTAAAAAAATTATTTATATTCTATAATTCATATTTTTCAATATAAAAATTCCAATAAAATTTATACATAAATATTATTTTTGAGTCCCTCTTTAATGGATTGTACTAGATTTAATAATTTTTATCCTTTTTAAACTCAATTTGATTTAATTATATGAAAATTCGTCAAATTTGGTTCAAAACACATTAAGTTAATTGAATTTATCTAAATCAAAGGTAAATTAAACTGCTTTGTATTAAGTCTGAGTTTACAAATGAGTTAATATGATTTTCTTAAGTAAAAAATTAAACTCGTTAAAATTAGAGAGTCAACTTGTGAGTTTAACAACAATCTTACCACTATAATAACTAGACTTAGATCCACAGCTATAACAATCAATCAATCAAGCACTAATAATCTATGGCCCTTTTGCACATTGCATCGATAGCTCATTATAACAAAACACATAAATAATGAGAGGAAGATTGAGACAAACCTAAACTTTGTCTTCCTCTAAATCGTTCTTGGCTCTATAGTCTTCTTTTGATTGGATTGCTCAATTTCAATGCTTTAGGAAACTACTAGAACCTTATCGTGATTCAAATAAGTTTTAGATAGATGCAACATGAGAGAGTTGAGGGATTTGAGGGAAGCCTTTGCAAAAACAAGCGAATGTTTAATCTGCATAATTAGGGAAATGAGAGAATTATTATTATTCAAAATTTTATTATTGTTATTTAAAATGTTAACATTTGTTTAAAAATGGTTTTGATATTGCTAAATTTGTTTTTGAATAAATAAGTAAGATTATTTATTTATTTTGAAATAGATTTAGCATCATTTATCTAATCTTAAATTTTAGCAATAAATAACTAAGACAGTAAGAGATTATTATTATTATTTAAAATTTGTTTAAAAATGATTCTGATGTTGCTAAATTTGTTTCCAAATAAATAAATGAAAACTTTTTTTTTTAATTTTGCAACAAAATTAACATCATCCATCTATTTCTAAATTTTAACAACAAATATTGTCATTGCTAAGATGTTGGAAAATATGCAACTTCATAAATAAAAAGGAACACTTTTATGTTTCATACTAATTTCATTGCTAAATGTTCATTTTAGAAATAGAATTGATTGCTAGTGCTAATTTCAATAGCTAAAATGAAATTGTCTAGCAATGATGTCTACATTTTTTAATAGATTTAGGTTCAAGAGTATTGTATTATTTCAATGGCCCTATATAAAAAAATTTTCAATAACTATATCCTTTTAATTCTATCTTTTTTCTATAGTGACATAACTCATTGAAATCTTTTTATTATTTTTAGATATCTAAACCTCTTTTAAGATTTTATGATTAGTTATGTCTTGGATTTTTTTTTAAGTACTTGTTTCCTTAATATGATTATTTTAGTTATTCACTCTTTTTTTTTAAGAGATTCTTATTATTGGAACTGATTGGTTTATCACGTTTCAAATTTGGTTAGCTTTTATTTGTATTAACCAATTGTCCTATTGAGACATCAATCCAAATAAAACATTTTCAATTGGTATATGAGATTTGACAACTCTTTTTAGTTTAATAAATGCATCCTGTAGTTGATCTATAATGTTTGCAAATGTATTAGTTTCTAAACTTCTAATTTTATATTGCTTTGTGTAAGGATTTAGATAAAATAATGATAATACATTCCATATAATTACCTTTTATTATTGCTTATTATCTCCTCTAATATTGAGAAAACTATTTCATTAAAAGAGGACTCATAACTAACATTCAAAATCAATATAGATTCTCAACCTTCTTTAAAAATCCATCTTTGTGCATTGTAATGGAGAAACTAGAACTTATATCACACATTTAAAAATTCCAAGGTGGGAAATATTTGACTCTTAACCAAAAGCCAATTATAATAAAGAGAATTTATAATAATTTATTAGTTTGATACATATAAGTGTTGTTGTATGTAAATTCACAAATCCTTAAGTCAAAATTGAAAATTTTATTCTCATTTAATATAGCTATTAATTAAAGGTGTTTAATAAATAATTATGCTAAACTATTTTATGCGAACAAGAGTAATGAGCTTTTCAACTATTATTCCAATAGACATACAATAGTCATTAAAATCCTAAGATGTAAACTAATTGGCATTATCAAGATGAATTGTCTTAATTGTATGATCTAAAAATTGTGCTCTTAATTAAATTATTTAAGCAAGCAATCTCACAAATACAAAGTTGTAAGTTAATAATAAACATAAATGTGACTATTTTGTAGATGTATTTATCAAAATCATATAATATTTGAATGGTCTATAAGATAGATAAATGGGTCCACTTATATCTCCTTAGATATGTTCTAGAAATGCGGGGGATTTAATTTCAACTTTAGCTAATGATACTCTAGTAATTAATTTACCTTGAAAACAATTAACACATGAGGATTTCTTTGACTTGAAGAATCTTGTAGTTTTTAATGGATATCTACGTGAGTTTTTAATAATTTTTTGCATCATAATTGATTTAAATAACTTAATCAATCATGCCAAAATAATAGATATATTTAGATTAGTAAATTTTTAATTTCTTATAATATATGTTTCACTTGTATTAATATTTATATAGTATAAACCAAAAGATAAGGTAGCTATTTTTTGCAAAACACATTTTTTTCCTTATCAATAGCTATGATATGTAGTATTTAGTGTTTTTCTTAGGGATTTCGACTCAAGTACAATAAGGTAAATTATAAATTCGTCCCATGTATAACCATCAATCTTATTTCTCCATATACAATACATATATTTTCTTTTAATAAAATAATAGGTCAAGGTTTTTAAAAAATGGGTCACAGTTGATTAGCAACCGTGACCCATTTTATTTTTTTTATTATTATTTTAAAAATATGTTATTAATAACTTATTGTTTATGCATTAAATGAATTTTGTAAAATTTAATAAAATATTATTTGTAAAAAAATTCAGTTATATTAATATAATAGTTTTATAAGTAGAAAAAAATTAATATAAATATTAATTATAAGGTTTTAAAAGATATAAAAAATCAAAATTGTTTTAAAAAAATAAGGTAAGTATTTTAAAAAAATAAAAAGTGAAATAATTGAAATTTGATAAAATATTTAAAAATAAAATAATTTAAAAAAATAAAAGATCATTAGCTAAGAAAAATTAAATAATAATTCTTTTAAAGATGATAAAATGAATTAGGAAATTTAATTTTTTTAAATCTCTTTCATTTTTTATTATTTTTAAATTATTATAATTTATATTTATATTAATTTTTTAATGTATTTATTTATAAAATAATTAACTTAATACAATTAAAATCTTTTAGGATTATTAAACTTTCAAATTTCTAAAATCATATTTAATATATAAAAAATAGACAATTATAAATTACAAGTAAATTTTTTAATTATTTTTATTGGTTTCATGGTAAATAATTTTATATTTATTACAATTAATATTTTCATTACGTAAATTATTTCATCTAAAATTTTTTTCACAAAATATAATTTCATGATTAAATAAAAAAATAATTAAATTTAGGGATCATAATTGACCTTCCAACCATGACTCCTTGATATATTAAAATAAAAAAAAATTCTCTAATAACCCCAATTTTTCAAATAAACAAATTTCAATTAATAATAAAAATTCATATTTTCTGTAGGAAAATAATAATTTTAACTTATTCTAACTTTTTCTCTAAAGTTGAAATTTTTATTCATTTAATATTGAGGTCAATAATACTTAACAAGTATACTTAATTATTGATCAAAATTTTTAACACTCTTACTAATTATCACCTCTTACAAAAATTAAATTTTTTTCTAAATTAATTTTCGTAATTCATTTTATCATATTTAAAAGAATTATTATTTAATTTTTCTTAACTAATGATCTTTTAACCTTTTAAACTGCAAAAATTTTTAGATGAAGTAATTTACATAATGAAAATATTAGTTGTAATAAATATAAAATTATTTACCATGAAACCAATAAAACTAATTAAAAAGTTTATTTGTAATTTATAATTGTCTATTTTTTATATATTAAATATTATTTTAGAAATCTAAAAGTTTAATAACCCTAAAAGATTTTAATTGTATTAAGTTAATTATTTTATAAATAAACACATTAAAGAATTAATATAAATATCAATTATAATAATTTAAAAATAATAAAAATGAAAGAGATTTAAAAAAATTAAATTTCTTAATTCATGTTATCATCTTTAAAAAAATTATTATTTAATTTTTCTTAACTAATGATCTTTTATTTTTTGAAATTATTTTATTTTTAAATATTTTATTAAATGTCAATTATTTCACTTTTTACTTTTTTAAAACAATTTTGATTTTTTTATATCTTTTAAAACCTTATAATTAATATTTATATTAATTTTTTTTATTTATAAAACTATTATATTAATATAACTGAAAATTTTTATAAATAATATTTTATTAAATTTTACAAAATTCATTTAATACACAAAATAAGTTATTAATAACATATTTTTAAAATAATAAAAAAAAATGGGTCACGATTGCTAAGCAACCGTGACCCATTATTTTATTAAAAAAATATATATATTGTATATGAAGAAATAAGATTGACGGTTATACATAAGGCGAATTTATAATTTATCCCATTGTACTTAAGTTGAAATTCTGTTTTTCTTATTTATAGTCTTAATATATAACGAATATATTTGAAACTCAATAAATTTTTTCAAAATTTAGTAGAAATAATATGTCATTAATAACAAACTTTATCCTTTTGAATAATAATATAGTAGCTTTTTTAGAATCTTTAATTAGTTTTATACTACTTGATATAATATTAACATTAGTATCACTTTCTATCATGTGAAAAAAAATTTTACATGTTATAATACTATCTATGAAATATATATTTTTACTATAGATCTTGTATCCAACTATATAATAAAAAATATTTATATTAATTCTTTAGGAACTAACACTCACACACACAATATATATATATATATATATATATTATCATTATACATGTTTGCTACTCATTAGCAATATAATATTAGCTACTTCAATATTACAACTGTAGGACCACCATTCAAAGTATAGAATATAGAGTAATTAAGTTTACTTGTACATACTTTCATAATATATCTCATTTAAAAAAAAATCATCACTTTTAATATCTGTATTCTCCTTTAACTTATTACAAGGACTACTGTCTATTTATAGAATAATTTTTATCCAATTTTTCATAAAATTAGCTAGAAGTATAAATATGGTTAAAATAACGACTTAACCCTTTATTTATTATTTTCAAATGGTCCTTTAAATTTCTAAACTATATTATAAAAAGTTCTTTTAAGTGAAATTTTTTAAGACGTTAACACCTGTCAATTTTAACGATAATGTGATAGCTACATGTATTTTTTTTTCCTATAATTTAAGCGATGAATTGGCACCCAATCAACATTTAAACCAAAAAAAAAATTGAAAAAGAGATTATATCCAAAATGAAACGCATCATTTCCTTACTTCAAATTCATGCCCTTCCCTTCTCTGCCTTTCACCGTACTCCATATTCACACAACCCCAAATTAGTTTGTTTTATACTCCAAATTCCAAATCAATCTCTACCTCACAAATTCCCATTTTATTAATTAATTTGTTGGTTCTATATAATCTCAAATAAACTTATTTGCAGTAAATGAAGCAACGGAGTTGAGTTACAAAAAAGCATATTACCATTAAATAAATTGGCGGTCCCATCATGGTGACTAATCCATAATACTTGATTGGGACATTCAAGAGATTTGATCACAAACTTAACCTGAAATTCAAGCAATTCCAGTTGCTTGAACATTTCACCCCAACGCAAAGGACTTTTAGTGTTTATTCTTTAAAAGAAAAAACAAGAAATCTCAAAAAAATTGATGAGACAACATTAAAATCTAGATTTTGATAATTGATTTGATGGCTAAATTTAAAAAAGGTTAAGGAAATAAAGAGAATGATAGAAATTCTTTTATTACCCATTTTGCTAATGATTCAACAGAGCTTTTGCGTTAGAGTAGTATTGATTTTAAAAAGAGCAATGATGCATTGTACATTTAGAACTGTACATATTTTATAAAAATACTTATTTTTTATTTAAAATATTTTCTAGATTGAAAACAATTAAATGACTTCAAAATTAAATACTTATAATAAATACTTTTTTTCAAAAAGCTAAACAAAATAAATTCAAACTTTGTAACTTTTGATATTATGAAGTCAACATAATAAACAAAATAATTTAACTAAAAGACAAATGACAAAAATCTTAAATAATGAAAATGCATACAGTTTCTTAAATCAAGTATCACGTGTATATGATATATCTTTTTTTTTTCTCAAGTCTTACGTATATAAAAAAATTGTTTGGAGGTAAAAAATAAAAATGAATACATTTTCTTTTGTTTTCAAACATAATGGAGGATACCCACGTGTATAGGCAAGAAGTTGTAATTGGTCTTCTATTTTAAGATCTTAAAGTTTTAAAAATAAATTGTCATAACAAAACACATAATTATAACAATATGACTATTCAATATCTTTTAATCTTTTAGACTTTATAATTACTTTAGTCATTTTTAAGTTTCAAGGATTTATGACTATTAGTTTTGATGGTTTCCAGTCATATTCTAGCCATTAATCATAATTTTATGTCATTTCAATAACAATGGTAAATTATTATCAATATTTAACGGTTAATTTGTACATAGGTCATAAAGCTCTATTAGCCTTTGGGCTAAAGTACAAAAAACCTGTTAGGATTACCATTTCATCAAAATATGCTATGAAATTTTCTCTCTCTCTCTCTCTCTCTCTCTCTCTCTCTATATATATATATATATATATATGCACTATTTGTTTAAATAATGAAGTTAGTGGTTATAAAATAACCAAAATTAAAAGTGATGTAGTTGTTAGTCATTTAACATATTTAATCATTTGGCTTTTAAGACATTTGTTAATATCAAATTAATAATTATATTATGAATATAAATAAACTCTGAAGTTATAAATAATATAAAATATTGAATCTATAGATAATATAAAGTGGAACAAAAAGGTTTATGTACCTTTATGTGACAAATAACAAGTTCCAATGATTGATATCTATCAATTTGCTAGAGACTCACGCTAATAATGTATTGTAAAACTAATAAAAAATATAAAAGAAAAAATTAAAAAAAAAATTCTCATTCACTTATATGTTTTATACTTAATATACAACCCTTATCTACAAGTCTTCAATTATAAATATAAATTTATGAGTTATAATAATAAAAATAAAAAATAAATCTATATAATTGTATAATATAAATCTTTTAAAAGTTATAAAATATATATTATTAAATAAATAAAAATTTAAAAATTATTTTTTAAAAATTATTGATATCTATGTAAGTGACGTGTTTGCTGCACTCACGGATCACTTTTGTCACGTCACACCTTGCCTTTAACAAAATTGAATCTAACTATTATAGGCTGGTAAGTAAAGTGTTTTGTGATTTTAAAGTCACAGTGTAACCTACTTTTCGTACCAATGTTTAATTGAAGCTAGAAAATCTTCATGAAGGACAAAAGTAAAAGAAATTATTGTTGGTTCCAAACTATACATATATAAAAAAGATGATAATTATTTTTACATGGCTGTTACCTTGTAATTAATTTATAAATATTATGATGATTTATTTAATTAAGAGTTACAGTAATTGAAAAGCAAGTGCCTAAAAATAAAAAAAGTGCATCCACAAATTAAGTAACGCAGATCCTCTCTATTCACTGGGTGAATGCATGGAATGCAGTTAGGCGCATGATGAGACAGCACTCTTTTGGATGATTATATCCCTTCTCTCTCGGCAAAAGCACACTCATCGTCATTTCCAGACCTTTCATTAGCTGCATTCCATTCTCGTCTTGTCATGCTCTTAACTTCAGCGTTTTCCAAATCAAAATGCATCGTTTTGTTTTTCGAAAAAACAAAGAGTACATGTGTCACACAACGAGGCCACTGATGGTTTGGATGGCTAAGATGCACCTGACTGAGTTCCATGCATTCCCCTAGTGAATGGAAAGGATCCGCTTTACACACTAAGATGTGCTTCCAATAGTTGAAAGGAGGTAGGCTAGTAAAGAAGAGATACCTCTTGCTAGTTAAGAAAATATGCCTTTACTAGTTAAGAAGAGGTGTTTCTATGAGTTAAGAGAAGTTGTCCCCATTAATTAAAAAAGAGGTGCATTCACTAGCTAAAAGTAGGTGCCTCCACTTGTTGAGGAGAAGCACTTCCACTAGTTAAGAAGAGCTAGTTAAATAGAGAGGCTATACTCCCTCTTTAAGAGTATCCAACAAAACCATCCCTTTGATAATAAATGTTAATAAGGTCTCCTAGATTTTCATCCTGCCCAATGCGAACGCACCTTCGCTTGCTGTAAGATTTCTTCTTACTTTAACCATAGCCTTACCTAACACCTTGCTGCCTACAAGGTCTAGTCCTATTGCAACTCCCGTTGATAAAACTCTTGTTAAGTAAAGTACTTTAGAATGTCCAATAAACCTATTCCCTAGATAGCAAACTAGGATTACCTCACTCTCCTTTTCCTAAGAAGTTGAGATGAAACAGAGTGAGATTGAGTCATCTTTTTCCCTAAAGCCTCGTTTGGTAGAAGGGAGAGGGCATTCATGGAATAGGAAAAAAATGAGAGAACAGGAAAAACAAGTTTGGTACGTAAAGTGACTTTTTCTTTAAAAAAGTTAAAACCTTCAAACATGGGAGAGTGTAAATTTTCACACCTTTGGTGGAAAGTAGTCTAACTTGAAGAAAAGTAAATTTTCGGACCATTTTATCCCTATATGTTTGAATTTCTGGTGGTAAAGATAAATAAAATTGATTTTTTAAAATTAAAATATTATTATTTTATTATTATCAAAAATAAAAAATAATTATTTTTCTTATTTTTTATTATTGTTGATAATTAAAAATAATTATTTTATTATATTTTATAATTATTAACAATAAAAAATAATTAAAGATATTTTGTTCTTTCAATCTCTCTTTCATTTCATTTCAAATATACAAAAGTAAAAATATTCATATTTTTTCTTCCATCATACCAAACATAACTATGAAGTATAAGATTCATTTTCATTCTCATTCTATTTCCTATTTCTATTCCATAAAAAATTAATTCTCTGTACCAAATGAGGCCTAAGAGTTAGCATAGTATTGCCCTGAGAGGCATCATGCCAAGGTCACTTTAGCATAATTTTGAAAAGTTTTTAAAATAATATTTACAACTTCTTCTTTTTGAACAATTTGATGTTATATCTCCATAAACTAGCTAAATTCCAACTATACAAGTCCTTCAAACGAGTGGAAATAAGAGCTCTACTCTCCATATACAAAATAATTGAATTCAATTCCTTCAAAGACATCAAACACAATTATATTTTAAACAAAAGATTGGCACACTCCAACAAAAAAAAGGTGGTTTTAGCTATAGTTTTTTAATGGCTTTAACCATAGTTATAACTATTGCTAAATGTTTGGCAATAGTTTTAAATTTTATAGTTGAATTGTCCTTCTAAGAGGTTTAATCATAATTTTTTCTAACAGTTGGTAAAACTATAGTTAGACTATATCTAACCATGTTTTTTGTAAATTGTTGTTATTTTTTTTTAATTTAAGGTCGCGGTTATAACCATTACTACATATACACACCCATATAAATATATATAATATGACCTTTTAATATGTTATAAACAATGCAATAATAGGACTAGCTTGCATGTGGAACTCTCTCACAACTTTAATAAAACAATTTATAAGCCTAAAATGGAGATTAATGGTGTGGCTAATATAATAAGTGAAAGCAAAGTTTAACCAAATAAAATAGAACCCAGAATTGCATTTTGTACTATTATGATAGAAAGAAAATGCACAAGCCCCAAAAATAGACTCCAATAGAAAAAGAATTAAACTATTAAATTAATAATAATAAAACCCACACTTAAAATATAGACCTCCAAGAGGCATGCCAAAGTATATCACAGAGTGAATACATCATATCTTAAGCAATTCAAACTAGTTTGGTTGCAAAAACTTTGCCAATGTATTTTCTTAATATGTCCACCGATATACTCATACCATATTAGATTAACATCAAACCCTTTCTCTTTATCTAATAATAGTCTTCCCTAGTAAAGACTACGTATAGCTCGGCTGAGCTGCTGCTGAAACAAACTTAAATTCATTGTAAGGCTCTAGTGAAGGACTTTATAAGCATTTAGAAGCCATAATCAATACTTGCAAAGAACAATTTTAATTCAACAACTAATATTCCAAGTTATGTTCTAATTAATTCATTAATTAGTTTAAATATTAATAATCAATTTAGATAAAATAATATTTTGTCATTAATTTAAGCCAAATTGATCAAATAAATTCCCTACCAGTGAATTGACAAGAATCCTAATCAAGTTCATAATATACTTTTATTTGGAAGTTAATTATTTAAAATCATGCCCATTGCAATTTATATGACTGTAGAACTAGCAATTGTGATTTCTCATCCCTGTTAATACAAGGTATAAAGTTTTCTATTTTTATCCTTTCAACATTTCATTTTTAATAGGCAAAAATTTGTGCTAAGACTCCATCAAGGAGAATAAAGACTCCACATTATGTGAATTTTGCAACCTTGACTTTGCACATGATTCATGTTAATTGTCTTGACATGATAATAGTGATTTTATTAATGGACTATAGTTACTTAATAGAAAGGAAACTAACAATTAATTGCTACACATAAGCAATCCATAGAACATTTAGTTAGTAGAATATGTAAAATAACTACTTTGTGACTTTTTGTTTGTGAAATGAAAATCATCCTTTATATGTTGTTTAGCTACAAATAGCTGGCAACCACTATTTGAACACACACATAGAGTGTAGAATTTTGAACTTGGCAAAGTAATTGATATCCCACTCTTCACCACAGCAAAAGTGATATCCAAGTCTCTACCACATTATGGAATTCTTTTACATGTTTTAGCCTAAAAAACAAGATGGACATTCAAACCTTATTCACTACTTAAAAGTGGCAGAATGATGCAACTCTCCTATTAAAATAAGGTAGGTATCTAGATGACTCATTCTCTAAGATAAGCCTATATAAAGTTAGCATAAGGTTAATCTAATTGTAGTTACCCATTCTTATCGTTTAGCACTTCAAGTGCTTTCATTATCAACTATAAAAGCAATGGTATTATGTAAAAATTAGCTCAAATTTAGATCAAATCGATTGGAATGTGACAAAATATAGCATTTAAAATGAATTGGAGTCAAATTGATCACAAAAAGAAAAAAGAAAAAAAGGAAAATGGGGCTTGAAATTTTTTCCTTAGTTGCCATTGTTTTCTTTTTTACTTTTTATTTCTAAAATGCTAAGAATTTTAACTTAGATCCAAAACGGGAAACAAAACTAAAATTAGCCTATCAAAACTAATTTATCATGAAAAATAATTAGATTAATGGATTTTCTTTTTCCTTTAATTTTGTTTTTTGGAATAAAATTAAGCCATTCTAAGTTGCCTTTGTTTGAAACCAGAAAAATGACCTTAGAACCCTAGTAACTTAAAGCACAACAACTCTATAACTTAATATCACAAGAATACTACATATTAACCCATACTGGCAATTAAATAGCCACCAATGTCAAATCATAGCCTTATAAGTTATAAACATTATGCACTAAAATTGAGCTTTCAATTGGATTACAACCAAGAGAAAAAAAATATATAAATGAAAAACAAAGCAATGAAGTTGAAAATGATATACCTAAATATAAAGATACAATTGGCGAATATAAAAATTTTTTATTCCTGAACATATCGGTGCATAACCTTGCTTATGAGAAGAAACATGTTGATAAAAGAAAAGCACCTCTAAAAAGCATGCATTATAAGAGAGGAAGGAAACACAAGACAATCCTAAAGGTTGTTAAAGTTACATCTGTCCATAATTTTCCTAAAGAAATCTTTAATTTGACCAAAGGCAAAGACCAAACCATAGCTAAAGTAGGTGGTTAATGTAGTCAAGTAGGGAATCGAAGTCATCTTTAATCTCCACTAAAAGAAAAACTAAAGTTGGAATCAAAGACAAAAGCCAAATCTAGTTTCAAAATCAAGAAATTCTAAAAAAGGATTGTAGAACTACCTAGGCAATTTTGAGATAAGCATGCAAGCATAGGTCCTCACAGGAGAAAGAAGGATAAAGGATCCTACTACTACTAATAGTGAGCTAAGGTGGCATATGCATTTGCAATGAAAGGAGAAAAGGATAAGGTCACTTGAATCAAACCAACTCCAACATAGGGAATTGAACATTATTCTTAGAAATATCACACAAAAATCCTATAATCTCTTTCTCTCAGTGCTCTTTACTAGCTAAACAAAGAGGAAAGAATGAAGTAGGGAAACTAATATATAAAGAACATAAAAGAGGGTATTTTGTAAACAAAAATATATCAGTTAAGCTACAGTGCAAATGGTTGACATTGAGGGCAACGATGGGTGTAGGCTACGATGTTAAGTTTTTGTTATTAGCAAGGGTATTTTGGATTTTATAGGTGAATAAGTAAGGCTAAGGGTGTCATTTTACTTTAACTATTTTCATTAATGCTTTTAAGATTAAGGTTTATGTGTATGCTTTTGTATGAAATTCTTCCTCTGGTTTTCTTCCCACTTCTTCTCCTTTTTCTTCCCCTTTTTTTTCCCAATTTATCCCATTTTATGATTTGAAGCTTAACATCTAGTATCAGAGCAAGAATGTTCCAACCATGACTAATGCGACGAGATCAAAGGCAACGGGTAAAGAGTCCAATGATCATTTGTACTCGAAGATTGACCTAAGAATGTCAGTGATGGCGTAACAAATTGGTGAATTACAAGAATTGCTTCATGGACTGCCATTCCAGTTTATTAACATGATGAATCATAATGTGCATTGTGGTAGAACAAATCAAATTGCTAAATATTGGATTCTTACTCAATTTACCAAGGTAGAGTTTCCTTGGTTTACTACATTGGATGTGAATGGATGGATCTTGAAGTGTGAATAGTTTTTTTCCTTAATAGTACCATAAAAGACAATAAAGTAATATTGGCTAACTTATCTTTGGAAGAAGCTACATATTATTGGTTTCAAAACTTAGAGAAAAGTAAAAAATCGAAGAGTTAGCTGGCTAAATTTAGTTGAGGCAACTAAGATCAACTTCAAACCTATCTAAAAAGATCCAATGAAAGAATTAATGCAATTGGAACAAATAGAAAGTCTCATGGAATTTCAAGAAGCATTTGATTGATTAGTGTGTCATGTGGATTTAACTAAAGAATAAAAATTAAGTTGCTATATTGCTAGACTTAAACCAGAATTGGCAATAAAAGTTTAGTTGTTCCATCCACACCACTCATTTAACAAAGTTACAGGAACTAAATATGGATATGATGCCAAAAAAAAGTCTATACTCAGTAAGTAATGGAAGAAAGGGTAGTGATAGGCCATTCAAGGGTGAATCTGGTGGAAACAATATAGCAAAACGGTTTGATAGTAAAGTCAAGGGTTGGAAGGGATCAAATGACATATCTCTAAAAAAGGACAAGTAATGAACAGAAAAGCGATATTAGGAAAACTTTTATCAAAGTTTCAGTAAAGGCTAACTCGAGAAAAGGTTGAAGAGCATATGACTAAAAATCTTTACTATTTTTGTCATAAGAAATATGAACCTTGTTATAATTGTCCTCAAAAGTGAAAAAATGTAGTTATATATAATTGTAGTTAAAGAAGAATGTAATGATAGTGACATACACATGTACCACACCATGTGGAATTAGAAAATAATGTATCAATAGAGCAAACCAAAAAGTATACTATAACTCTTAATGTGCTGCATGGTAATACTTCTTATGTTATCCATGGTACTTTGATGTATCCTACCATTATATTGGAAGGACAAATAAGAAAAAAAGAAGTTATGTAGTTTAGTAGATACATGTAGTACTCATAATTTTATGGATGAAAGGTTCACTAATGAGGTTGATTGGAACATTAAAGACATGGAATTAGTCAGCATCATTATGGTCGATGGAGGTATATTGTAAAGACATAAGAAGTGTGGTTTGAAGTGGGTTATTTAAAGGAAAAAATTTGAAATTGATATTATTTTTATTCCTTTAGTAAGATGTGATATGGGGCTAGGAAAGCAACAGTTAAGGACTTTAGGATTTATTCATCTGGACTATTTGAACCTATGGATACAATTCTGGCCTAATGGTTAAACTATGAAGCTATCGATAGCTAAGGAACATGGCAATAAGCTAGTGACGGAAGCAACCTTACAGAAGATAGTTGCTTTTAATCCAAATGCCATCATGATGCATATGATGTTATAGAATTCAATAGCTAATTGTTATGCCATTAGAGTATAAGAAAAGATTTAATTTTCAAAACCTATTTAGCACTTGTTGGGAGAATTTAAAGAACTATTTGAGGAACCTAAGCCCCTTCCTCCATATAGATTGAATCATAATCATTCCACAATCCTTAAAAAGGGAGCTAACCCAATTAATATTAAGCAATATTGATATCTAGCTCAACAAAAAGACATAATCAAGAAAATGGTTAAGGAGATACTAGAAATAGGAATTATACAATGAAGCTCTTGCCCTTTTGCTTCTCTTGCTATGTTACTAAAGAAAAAAGATGATAGATAAAAAATGTGTGTATATTTTCTTGCACTTAACAAAATCACCATAAAAAGCTATTTTCTAATTCCATTGGTAGAGTATTTATTTGATGAATTAGTCTATGATTTTTTTCTAAGTTGGATTTGTGTTTTTGCTATCACCAAATCAGAATAAATGATGAAAATGTCTTTAAAACAGCCTTTCAAATACATTTGGGTCAGTTTCAATTCTTGGTCATACCTTTTGGACGAACCAATGCACCTTTCACATTCTAATGTGCTATGAATACCATACTTGAAGATCAATTGCAAAAATATATGCTTGTCTTTTTTTATGACATTTTTATCAATAGCAACAATGAAGAAGAGCATTGCATTTACTTGAAAGAGATGTTCTCATTTCTAAGGAGACACTATTATTTTGTGAAACCAATAAATGTGTTTTTGCAGTTACGCCAATTGAATATCTAGGCCACTTTATTTTAAAGGGGAAGGTAGCTATAGATCCTTCAAAGGTGAAGGCAGTGACTGACTGGCTAATACAAGTTATTATAAAACAATTACAAAGCTTTCTAGATTTGGGAGGGTATTATTGAAGATGTATCTAAAACTTTGGCATAATAGCTAGGCCTCTAACTGGTCTATTAAACAAGGATGCATTTGCATGGTCAACAAAAGCTAATAAAGCATTCCAATATCTCAAGGAAGCATTATCGAGTGCACTTATTTTAGTTTTACCAAATTTAACCCAAACTATTTTAAATAGAAACTAATGCTTTTGACATTAGAATTGGGGCTGCTTTGATGCAAAATAAGCATCCTTTAGCCTACTTTAATAAGGTCCTATCTCCAAGAAATCATGTGTGTCTATTTATGATTAACGATATTAGTATTGGTGTATGTAATAGAAAAGTACTAGCAATACCCATCAATTCAACCCTTTTCCATCTTAATAGTTCAACAAACAATATTTACTAGAGCAAAGACTCTTTATGTCAACTCAGTTCAATTGGGTAACAAAACTTATAGGGTTGTAGTACTATATATGTTAGAAGAAGAGGAAGCAAAATGCAGCTGTTGATGCGCTATCTTAAGGGTAACATGGAGAGTTGTTACAGCTCACAACTTCATTGGTGTCAACTAACTTGTAGGAAGAAATTAAGAAGAAATGGGTTGATGACCAAACTATACAAAGCTTGGGTTGTTTTCTATTAGAAAGGAATGCTTTCTGACATCAAAGATTTTATTAAAACTTATGAGACTTGTCTTTGTTGATAGCTTCCTTTAGTTTATTATAACCTACACTGATACCAAAGGGAATGTGGCAGAGTATTTCAATGGATTTTATTAAGAAATTATCTAAGTCTGATGGCAAAGAACTATTTGGGTTGTTATTGATTGATTAGGCAAGGATGCACAATTTGTCTCACTAGCACATCCTTTTATGGCTTCTCAACTAGCTTAAGTGTTTTTGGATAACATTTATAAGTTGGATGGAGCTCTTGTCAATATTATAAATGATTGAGACCTAATTTTCACTAATAGGTTTTGGCATAAGTTTGTTAAAAAGCTAGAGTTACATAATGTTTGTCATCAACTTACCACCTATAGTCAGATAGGCAAAGTGAAATACTGAATTGATGCCTTGAGAATTACCTATAGAATTTAGCTCGGTAAGCACCATAAGAGTGGAATCGTTGGCTGTCTATGGCTGAATGGTGGTACAACACTACCTTCCATTCGTTTATCAGTACAACATCCAATGAGGTAATGTATAGGCAAGAACCACTAATTCATATTCCTTACATTCCTTAGGATTCAATGATGGAGGTGGTGGATAGATAGAAGTTTTATGGCTTGAGAATCCATGTCATATGAACTATGACAAAACCTCACTTTAGCTATGCAACATATAGAGCAACAAGCTAACAAGCATAAATTAGAGAGGGAGTTCTAAATAGAAGATTATGTATTCTTATGGTTGTAACCATTTAGATAACACTTAGTTAAATGAAGGCAACATAAGAAGCTATCTCCTTATTTTTAGAGGCTTTGAGAAAATCATCCTAGTTACTTATACACTTAAGCTACCTTTCAACTCTAAAATTTATCCTACTTTTTATGTGTCAGTATTGAAATGCTATTTTGATTCTTCTATTGCACCACAATAGCTACTTAAAGTATGGGGCTCAATTTCAACAAAGTGAAAAATTGACCACACACTTGATGGTTGCATTGTGCAAAATCGCAACCAAACTATCATTGAAGTTCTCATAAAATTGAAAGAAGAAATGGAGGAAGAAGCCACTTGGGAACTTTGGTTTAAGATTCAATAGTAATTCCCTGAGTTTGCTAAGCTTGTGCATCCTTACGGACAAGGGTGAAGTTATCGGGGGAAAGTTGTTAGGTGTCTGTTAATAGTAAGAGCATTTTGGACTTTGTAAGTGAATAAGTATGGCTAAGGTTATCTTTTTACTTTAACTATTTCCATTAGTGCTTTTAAGGCTGAGGCTCACATGTATGTTTTCCCTTCTTTAGCAGAATGAAGTTCTTCCTTTAATTCTCTTCTCACTTCTTCTTTCTTATTTTTCTTCCCTCTTTTCCTAATTTATCCCATTCTATGATTTGAAGTTTAAAAGGAGAATGAAATGAAGGAGGAGCTTTTCTTTGCAGCATCACAGTAGATTTGGGTGAGGGGGCATGAGTTAAGTGAGAGAGAAGAGAGTGTTTTAGGGTAGAAGTTACGAAGCCTAACAACAGTTAAGCTTTAAGGCTTAATGACGATTAAGCTCATAAAATCTTAACTATGATTTTTAGTCAATTGTGGTTAGGATAAAGTAATAATGGTTACCTCAACTTGCCATTAAAACAAGGTCTAATGATAGTTAGGCTTAATCATAGTTAGACCCATGAAGCTCTAATGACAATTTTTAGTTAATGGTGGTTAGGCAAAGTTGTTCTAACCATAATTAGCTAAAATTATTATTAGGACAAGACCTAACAATAGTTTAAGTAAAACCATTGTTAGGCCTAATATGTCCTTACCATGGTTAGATAAAAATGTGGTTAGGACAATGTCTTGATAAGGTTAATGATTATTGTCATTTAATTGTTAAGATACCATTGCTAAATCTTTGTTTTTATATTTTGGTAATGGCACAACATCTTATGTGATTGCAAATTGGTCAAACCACTACTACGTATGCTTTCATAAGAGTTGTTTACCTCATTAGTATAGAGACAAGCTTATGAATTTGATCCATGGTAACAAAATTGTTATAGGGCTAAAAAATAAGAGAAAAATAAAAAAGGATGAGTCCAATAAACTCAATGAGTGAATACATAAAATATAATTAACTACAAAGTGATGAGAGAATGAAACTCCTAACAAAATATACTTAGTATATATAATATGCTTCTAGCATTTCCTTTCCTCAAATCCTTATTCTTATTATTTAGATATCAATTTTAGAAGATATGCATGATGTTACATATGTATGGGATCATGACATGATTATAGGGGAGAACACTTATGCTAGTACATCATGATGAAGCCAAAGGTTCTCCCTTTTGACTAATCATGCATATTAGATTAAAGTCAAAGAACTATTCAACTTGACTCAATGAAAGTTAAGAAATCATTCATCATAATTGAATTGAAGTCAAGGTATCATTTGTCTTGGCCAAATTTAAGTTAAAGAATCATCCAGGGAATCCTCCATTATGACTAAGCAAATAAATCAAACTGAAGTCAAAGAAATTCTTTATGTTGACTAATGAATTATATTGTGTAATTGGCTTGTTAAAAATTCAATTGAACTTAATATCATTTTCCTAAAGTGCATTAAGATGTTCAGCCTCATAAATAATCTATGATTCCAAAATATAACTATAGCATAAAACATACTTGAAATGGATACAAAATATTGGAACTAAAGCATATAAATTTCAAACATGATTAAATATATAACATTTCATAATCCATAAAAATACTTTTAATAAGCTATAAACAGTGTGTGAAAATAATCAAAATAACAGTATATATAATTATATAGATTTTACTCACTATAGAGGTAGAATACAAATAGAGCCTAATAACGCTCAACTTCGTTGCCAAAGGTTATATGGGAACTAATGGCAAGGTCTTGGACATCCCTAGAATCATAAAAGAAAAAAAATGTTTAATACACTATCATATGACCATTTCTACTTAGCTCGGAAGTCTAAAATCCCAAAATCCATATTATATTAGGGAATCTAAATCCAAACTTGTTTCTAACCCATAACTTACAACATCCCATAACAACTTCTAAGTTACCAATCTATCTTTAGGATGTCATATGTGATAAGATTAATTTCTATCTTAGGGTTAGAAGTTAGAAAAAAAATAGAATTAAGTTATCCAATCTATAACCATAAGAATGAAACCATATTCCATAGATGCATGATACATGCATCAAGCCTTAATCATTGTTAGGTGCCTTTAAAAATTAAAAACGAGAGGGTATCATTTAGAGCGTAGATTTAACTAACTTATGGGAGAAAAACTCTCTAGATGATAAAAAGGACTAATGAAAAGGAAGAAAATCATGCAAGACCTACTAGCATCTATGAAAAATTAGAGAGGATTAATGACTTACCAACAGTTGTATCTTGAAAGAAGAAGAAAGGAAGAATGGTGGAATTCGGGTTCAAAAATGGCTAAGTTTTAAGCTTCTAGGAGGTTTATAGCATTTTGATTGAGAGGTTGGTCAGAATTGCATTTTCAATTTAACTTTTAGAAATTACATTTTGACCTTGCCTTTATTTTTTAAAGTTACACATTTTCCACTTGATATTTTTAACCTTACAATTTCATCCCTGCACACTTTTCAAATATACCTTTTATCTTTAGAGAGATTGGGAATTAGTTTAATAGAAATGGAGATCCCATTTAGGAGATGGAGATTCAGTTTAATGCATGGAAATGGGGATCACATTCAGACGATTTGGGATTCAATTTACTTATAATGGAGATTCTCCTCTTGGAGTTTTAAGAACTAAGTTCTCAAGCTAGGTCCTTATATAAGATTTGATAAATGACTAATTATTGAGATAGAATACTTATTTTCACTTGAAATGTACAATTCCCAATCTTATAAAATTAGGAAAAATAATTTTTTAAGTTTCCTATAATTAGAGTCATCACATGCTCTAACTAAGTTCACCCCTTCTCTCCTTTAGCCTTCTCTTTTTTAAGGAGGTAACACTCATTGTAGACTATTCCTTAGCCTACCCCCACCTATACACGTCACTTCTAAGTCGTCAACAGCCACGATCACATGCTTATGGTTTTAGCGTACATCAACCATATATGATCTTACATCTCTTGTAACTTTGGCTATCTATATATCTAATCCACTACCCCATGTACTAAACTTGCAAGTAGTGATGCCTTTTCTAGTTTTAACCATCAAGCCAAATCCCTCACCATAAATAGACCCCCTAGCTAGCTATCAAACATTTTTACTCACCGATATGCACACGCATTACATGCTGCCTGAATTATTGATAGATTTCTCCGGAAACCTTTGAGTTTAGTAAGAACAAGGCTTTATTTATTGAAAAGACTTTGCTTTTAGTTTTTAAGTTCTAATGCTTTTTCGCGGAAAAAGTTGAACTAAAGTCATGGTTAAGCCCTTGTCTTACTCAAGAGTTTACGCAAAGTGCTTTTATTTTCCCTACTAGGACATCCCAATAATGGCCCATTTATTGCTTTGCACCTCTCAAGTCTGAACCCCCGTCCTGAACAATAATAATAATAATTATGTCATTACCTACTAGATCACATATAATGAAGTAAGTGCAAGGAAAAAACAAGTTAAACTGGAAATTGGAATAAAGAGTTTAATAATTACGGGACATTGAATTAATCTTATATAATAAATTAAATAATAAAAAAGAATAATGTACCGAAATAATAATATTACTATTATTAGTAGTTTGACATGTACATAGTATAAGTAAATTCACTTTGGGAATGAAAGTTTAGATCAAACTATTAGGAGAAAGAGGATGAAGGTTTTAGAGGAGGTAGATGAATGTAATTGTAGGTAGTTGAATTGCATATATTTAATTAAAAGAAAATTATACTTACGGGAAGTAGTACAGAAATTTCATAATTAGAGAATAGCTACCTAATTAAATTTTGAAGACGCCGAAATATATACCAAAACACACCAAGTTGTGACAAAAACATACAAAATCATGTTTAGGCAAGTCGTGTCTACCACGTTATACATAGATGACACTCACAGGTGGTAAATTTTTCGAAGAAATACGTACAATATTTTAGGGGCAGTCGTCCTTGATAAATTTATATATATATCTATATATATTCATGTATGTATATAATATTATTTTTTTCAAAAAAATTAAATCTGTCCCTCTAAAATTTTCTATCAGCTCTATTTAATGTTTTAAAGTATTAAATATATCTTTTAAAGATATAACTGCTTCTTATATTGATTATAAATATAAATTTTACAAAACAAATAAAATATGTTAAAGTTTTTTCAAAAGACCTCTTATCTCTATTTTCAAGGATGATTAATAATATATTTTCCACTCTCTAATTCTTATTTTTTTACAAAATTTTTCTTTCTTTTTGTTTCTTTAGTTATACCCTCGACTTATCGTAAAAATGAGATTTCGTAATTAAATAGAAGACGGCTTTCTTATAGACAATTTGATTGTTTATATTAAAAAAAATTATAAAAAATTTTACTATAAAAGATATTATAACGAATTCTATTTAATTAAAAACTAAAGAGCGTGCTCCTAATAGTTAATATACCTTATATCACTCTTAATATATACTTTTTTTTTGTATTAAGGCATTTATATTTATTTTGATATTATAAGCTGGTTTTTACTAGTATAAGTAAAGCTTTGCCTTAACTTATGATAATATATTATGTGTAACCTCACTCAGATTACAATATTACTGCATCAGATAAGTGTTCCAATGATTACAGCATCAAACAGGGTGTACGGTCCGTAAAAGAAAGCCAGAAACAAGAATTGGAAGGAACATGCTATGCAGGAATATCTTCTCCCACATATTTTGCCTTGGGCACCTTCGTAAAAGAGGCTCTGAAAAGATCCCAGTACAGTGGAATTTGTGCTGCTGCGTATAAGACCAATGGTATTAAACTAAGACTATACCATGGGCTAATCTTACGCTTTTCTCTGCGGTCAAGTTCAAAGGAATGCGCAGCACAAAAAGAGACCAACATTGCCACAACGGAGACAAAGAAGGAAGTTAAGCCCAAACAAAGCCTTAATGGCAAACTTCTTCGAAAATCTTTTGCTTGCATTCGAGAGCTATAAACGGCCAGAAATGCTGCCAATGAAGTGATGGAGAAGCAGAACGAAACTAATACCGAGATAGCAAATAAGTTAAATGCAGGCTGGCCTTGTAAGATGGGTTTGCCAGTTGTGTCATCATTGCCCCCAGGGACTGTATAGGATGTGGCATAGGTAACACCAGCAGTGAGCGCAGCCACTATAGAGTAAGAACCAGTAGTGTCCTTAAGCCAGGTGTTAGCTTCTTTTATGAGTTTCCTGTGCTTTTGTGCGAAGATCTCCTCCGGAGTTTGACCTTGGTTGTTATCTTGGAAAATGAGGTAAGGGGGCATAATTTCTTTCACATACTGCTCCAACGTATGTTATTACAGGATTAGTGATCAACGATCCAGCAGAATATTTATACAACTTTCACTTACGTACAAGATGATAACAGCTTTCGCTAAAGAAGGAAATGAATTCAATGACATTTTCCATTTCCCCCTCCACTATCCCCGTCCAAAGAAAGCCTTAGTAGTGACGCAACAAAAACAAGTGGAAAAAAGAAAAATTCAATCGAAAATTGAAAGATCAATTTCGCAAAATTTTATTCGTGAAAATCTTTAGTCAAAATTGAACAAAAAATGTGGATACGTTCCCTTTAATTAATTTCTGAAAAATAAATAAAAACAATGATAAATACATAAAAGAAAAAGTAAAAATAACAATAACTAGTCCCAAAATGTATGAAAATGAAAGATTTTAGTTTTGAAGAAAATAATCTCAACAGAGTGAGCGCGAGTTGAGTTTGGACAACGCAAGTTCTAAAAGAACCTTTAGTAAATATGCAAAAAAATTTAAAAATTCTCTTAAATTACAAGTTATGACGGTAGATTGCAAGTTTCTTCGACCACCATTTCTTTCGAGTCATGCTTGCCATTACGTTGTTCATTAAAAACCAAGTGGACAAATTTTTTGAAAGGAATCAATCATATTGTAAATAACCTTGTATAAAATATTTAAAGTGCCAAAGTTTATGTCAGGTTCATATATTTGTGTGTGTGTGTATGTATTTACCTCGAACCACTTGACTTCCCATTGCATTTGCATGGCAGAGCCATGTATTTCCCAAGGCATATGTTCTGGCAGGTTTGCTGCCAAGTGTAATGCATTATTTCCATCAGCATCCTCTACTTCTCTGATAGTAAGCCAAAGAGGGTGCTTTGTCAATTCCTCCAATATATGTGGTTGCCTTTTATGTACAGCTTGAAGCACTATGTTCCTCTTCTTTGTTGCCGTTTGGTCATGGATAGCCACTGGGAAAACGGCTAGGATTCTCTCCACTAGCTCGATCAGACCCAACTTTGTGGCGATTAACAGAGATGTCGATTTTTTGTCCTTTTTTGATTTGCCTGCCAAGTTCGAGTAACTCAAAAAGCTATCTTATTCTTCTGTACAAATGAAGGGAAAAAAAACAGAAAAAGGAAAAACAAAAGGGGTCCGAGTTACTCAATTTGATCCATTTTAAAATTGGATTACCTTGACTCTGTTCTTTCCCACTATTCTTTTTCATCTCCTCTCCCTTTTCCTTTTCCTTTTCGCTAATGTCCTTCTCCAGCTGTTTCGCTTCGGATAGATCTTCAGTACTCTCAATTTCGTAGAATTCATACTCCGAACTTTGATATACAAGTGCTTCGACGATTTGGTTAACCCATACGTGTTTCTCTTTCATATTCTTTATTGAACCTTGGTCAAACAAAGTGGGAAAGGAAAGTCATAAATATATAGCAATTTAAAAGTGATAGAGGTGGACCAAAGTATACATATCACTCATTTGGATCTACAAAGCATTGAGATTCAAGAATAAGCATCAACCTCGGGTGTGATGGCTCTTTGCTGGAGCATCAGCCTTCGAGGTCTGATGTGTGCCAGAATTATCAAACTTCAGCTTCTCCACTTGTATGTCTTTGCGCAGAAGATAATTGATGATACAAAGTTAATTAATTAGACTATAATGGGATATAGATGTTTGACTAAAATAATTCGATGCATTAAGTGGTAGAGGTTTGATTAAATTAATTACTTACACTTGTAGTACAGTCCCTGCCACCATTTGAGGCGAGTACCACCTCTAAAGGCAGATGGGTTGGAGGCAAGAGCACTCAAAGGCGTATATCCTTCTTCATTCACAGAGCGAACAATATTTTCTTCATATAGATGAATTATCTGAAATGATAAATCTGGCCACAAAGTAAAATTCTGGGAGGATTTAGAACGTTTAGTTCAGGAAATACCATTAGGAGAAAAGATTCTTTTAGGAGGAGATCTAAATGGTCATGTGAGAAGTGTATCTTCAGGTTACGAGGATGTTCATGGAGGACATGGTATAGGAGAAGCAAATGCAGAGGGTAAAACTATTCTAGACTTTTCATTGACATTCGATCTTATATTAGCTAACACTTGTTTTAGGAAACGTGAGGAACATCTTATCACGTACAAAAGTGGAAGGGTATGTTCTTAAATCGATTTTTTTCTTATAAGAAAATCAGATAGAAAACTTTGTATGGATTGCAAAGTTATACCTAGAGAGAGTTTAACTACTCAACATAGAGTTCTAGTTATGAATGTATGAGTTAGGAGGGAAGTAAAAAACAAAGGCCAAAATAGGGTGTTAAGGACTAAGTGGTGGCAACTAAAGGGAGATAAAGAAAAGAATATGCAGAAACGGATTGTGGAGGAAGGACCTTGGGAAATACAAGGAAGTGCTAATGATATGTAGAATGGAATAGCTAAAAAGATTAGGAAAGTGGCAAAGGAAATATTAGGTGAATCAAAAGGTTTTGGATCTAGAGATAAAGAATCTTGGTGGTGGGATGCAAGCGTGCAAGATAAGGTTAAAGTTAAGAGGGAGTGTTATAAAGTGTGGTCATTATGTAGGAGTAATGAAAATTGGGAGAAATATAAAGTAGCTAAGAAAGATACTAAGAAGGCAGTGAGCGAAGTGAGAATGAGGGCATTCGATGGGTTATACCAATCTTTAGGTATTAAAGTTGGGGAAAGAAATATTTACAAGCTAGTTAAAAGTAGAGAAAGAAAGACAAGAGACGTTGACCAAGTAAAATGTATTAAAGATGAAGAAGGGAAAGTCTTAGTCACGGAACAAGATATCAGAGAACGGTGGAAGAATTATTTTCATAGGCTTTTTAATGAAAGCCATGAGCTTGTATTACAATCAGATAGGTTAGACACTAGAGAAGAGGATCAAAATTATACTTTTTATCGTAGGATTTGTGAGGCAGAGGTAAAAGAAGCATTAAAGAAAATGGAGAGTGGTAGAGCAGTTGGACCAGATAATATACCTATTGAGGTATGGAAGGGTTTAGGAGGGAAAGGTATAAGTTAGCTCACAAAGTTATTTAATGAAATTATGAGATCTAAGAGAATGCCAGATGAGTGGAGGAGAAGTTCTTTAATTCCTATTTATAAGAATAAGGGGGACATTCAAAATTGTGCAAATTATAGAGGAATTAAACTCATGAGCCACACTATGAAATTATGGGAAAGAGTAATTGAGCAATGATTAAGGAAAGAGACCCAAGTTATGGAGAATCAATTTGGTTTTATGCCGGGAAGGTCAGTTATGGAAGCAATATATTTGTTGCGAAGATTAATGGAGCGATATCGAGAGAATCAAAGAGATTTACACATGGTGTTTATCGATTTGGAAAAAGTATATGATAGAGTACCAAGCGAGGTTCTATGGAAGGCTTTGGAGAAAAAATGAGTTCGTATACCTTATATTCGAGCAATACAAGATATGTATGGTGAGGCTACAACTGTGAGAACCCGACATGATGCAGGAAGGGAAGAAAACCGACGTGAAGAAGAATGCATGAAGTTTGACTATTCCATGCAAAAATCAGACAGCTGCCACGCATCGTTTTTTTTCCTCTGCGAGTTTACGTATGTGCCCCTCATCTCCTTCTTCCTTCAGCTGGTTTTTCGGTCATTACCTCCTCTAATTTCTGCAGCTTATATCCTCCAACGCAGCATCACAGAACCGCCAGAATTGTGCAGTCTTCATCCTCTGTTTCTGGATGCTACTTCCTCTGTTTTTTCGAGCTGCTGGCGTTGATCTTCTGCTTCTTCACGCCTTGAGTTTGCTTCAATTGAGTGCTCCAAAATTGCTGCTTCATCTAGTCGCATGAAGCTCCCTGCTGAACGAAGGCTAGGTGGACCAAAAACTGCAAATTCTTGCCCTCTGTTCAGCGCTGTATTGCCTCTGTTCAGCGCTGGTTTGTCCGAACTGTGGCTGCTGATGGTTGCTCCTTGAAGGTGTTAAGTTTCTGCTACTGGTTTTGGGTGAGAGCACGCCAGAAAATTCTGATTCTTCTCCTCTGTTTAGCGCCATGGTTGGCTAATCCAGTTTTCACTTTCTACTGCAGATTTTCCTCCTCTGTTTCAGCGCTGTTTTGGTCCGAAATTAAGCTGCAAGTTCCTCCTTGAATTGGTTCCGTTTTGCTGCTGGTTGCTGGTGAAACCAAGCCAGAAAAATTGAATTCTCAGGTCTGAAACTCTATTGTACAGATTGCCTTTGTTGGATTTCTCCTTCTTCTCCATTTTTCACGCCAAATGGTTCTGTGTTTCACTTTCCAGTACAGCCCACTTCCTCCTTGCTTGAGCTGCTTCGTGGATATGTGTCTGGGCTAAGAGAGCAACGCTGCATAGTGGATTTGGAGCCTGAAAAATTCGGAGGTATATGTTGCTTTTTCTGGTTGCCTTTCCATGCGTTTTTCTCCCCTGTATCTTAATGCAGTAAAACGTTTCTGTAATGGCTAAGGGGGTTCTGTGCAGGAGAAAAAAAAAGAGGCAGGAAGATGATTTTAGTTAGATAAAATTCTGATTTCAATTATGCTAAACTATACGCCCATTTCCCTATACATTAATTCCCCTAAAATTCTGCATATAGGTATATATATACCTATTTTAATTAAAGACCAAACCCAACTGTGCTCTTTTCTTACTTGTTAAAATATATGTATGCAGAATAAATGTCCCGATTAAAGATGGTATATATTTCTTTTGGTTTTTGAAGTTGGGTTTAGCTCCTAAGTGGAACCAAGGAAAAAGAAGCACAAAATATGTATATGGGATTTACCGTACGAGTTGGAAGGCGTAAAATTAGTAGAAGAATAAATTCTAAATTTTGATAAGTCCAAGTCCTTTATGAAATTAATTGGAGTGCTTCGTCTTCTAAACTTTGGTAAATGGGTCTTGTAGGGTATTCAGGAGACTGAGTTATAGCTGAAAAAGAGTCAGGGAATTTCTGTAGTATCTCAGAAGGTGAGTAAGTAGTGCGGACCAAAGACTCAGGAAATTATTATTTCTATTCTTAAGTTTCCTTGCAGTGTTTTCAGAATTTTGATTCTCTATTTATGGAGATACATAGTTCAAAATGTAGTCATATGCATATTTACCAAAATTTGATTTCAATAGGGAATTTTGCAAGTTCACGGATGTTGAGTTAATTGGAAATCCTACTGTGAAATTGATCTGAACGATACCTTGTTTGAAATGTTATTTGAAAATTTTATGGAGTTATCTGCTCAGAACCCTGTAGCTAACAGCAGTAGATGTTAGCCCTGGTGCACCATGATCTGAACCTCAGCTAGCAGGGGTGGTGCTAGCCCCATGTGCAGGCCACCACACGCGGAGTTATTTTATTTTCGCAAGCTGAAAGCTTTGCATCTGTAGTGATTTTCCCCGCGAGCTGTGTGCTCTGCGTCTGTTCCAATTGGTTCTGTTTAGATGCGTTCGGTGTATTTTGAAAAAGGAGTTTGTTTAAAATCTGTTTCATATGGTCTATATCTGTATATATATATATATGTAAACCTATTTGACCTATGGTTATTTTAAAAAGGGTCGGTGTGCTTATTCACTGAGTATTCGACTCATTTATATATATATATATATATTTTTTTTTTCAGAGAGCAGTAGGGACTCTAGTCTGCCCCCAGCCGCCTTCTAGTGACTGACCTCTTGAGACGTCCTTTGGCGAGCCTACGGAGCTCCTGTGAGTGTATTTGGATTGTATATGTATTTTGTTTGGAACTTTGTAAAACCTTGTAAATTTAGCTCCACTGAATCATAGTTAGGGTATCCCCACACCCCAGATGTTTTCTTTTGGTCTGATTGTACCCCTGTTGGGATATATTGTACTGGCTGAGCGTTTGTAGAAATATCGGGAGGTCTACGTTATAGAGGAGACTCTGCCAAAATTTCTACAAATGCCCTTCAAAGAAAAGCTTGTATGTTTTATATAATTCAGATTAAGGCCATAAGTATTTTTCTCTATGTTTCCGCTTCCGCGTCAGAGTACACAAATTTTGGGGTGTGACAACAACTAGTGTAGTAACAAAATGTGGACGTACAGAAGATTTTCCAATTACTATTGGTTTACATCAAGGGTCAACTCTGAGCCCTTATCTATTTACTTTAGTATTGGATGTGCTTACTGAACATATCCAAGAGCCGGTACCACGGTGTATGTTATTTGCAGACGATATTGTCTTAGTTGGGGAATCGAGAGTGGAAATGAATAAGAAGTTAGAGAGGTGGAGATTAGCTTTGAAAACTCATGGATTTCGTTTAAGTAGAAATAAAACAGAGTATATAGAGTATAAGTTTAGTAAGAGACACACCACTTCTAGCGTAGAAGTGAAAATTGGAGAACATATTATACACTACAAAAAAATTGCCATATACCCACGGTCATTTTTAGTGATAGACAAAATGATTGTAGGTAAAAATAAGTTATACCCACAGATAATTTAGATAACTATGGGTATAGATAAAATTATTTTTACCTACAATTAAAAAGTGTGGTTAAAAGTTTAAACTGAAAATTATTTCACTTCACCTATAACTATTTAGTGTGGGTAAAAGTTTGAGTTAAAAAATACCCTTCACTCACAATTATTTAGTGTGGGTAAAAATTTAGCTCCAAAATTTCACTCCACCCATCTAATATGTTCCCTCCAGGTGGCGCCAAAAATTTTATTCTATCTAAAAATTTCCCTCACTCACTGATTTTACGCAAGCGAAGAGGAGAAGGCAGAGCATGCCCTAGTTCCCAAATCTGCATCTGTCAACTCGCTTCTGTGTTTCAGGCAAAGAGCAAAATTTCACCCTAAATCTGAAGAGCTAAAGTCTAGAGGTAATTTCCCTCACTTATTGATTTCTTTTATTCGCATTGCGGAAGCAAGATATTTAAATCGTGTGACTTGTGATATATATCACAAGTCACACGATTTAAATATCTTGGATCAGTCATACAACATAATGGGAAAATAGAAGAAGACGTAAAACATAAGATTCAAGTAGGGTGGATGAAGTGGAGGAGTGCTTCGGGTGTTATTTGTGATAGAAGAGTACCACTCAAACTTAAGGGTAACTTCTATCGTACAGTTATAAAACCTGCAATGTTGTATGGAACTGAGTGTTGGGTAATAAAAAGTCAACAAGAGAATAAGTTCAATACTGCAGAGATGAGAATGTTGCGTTGGATGAGTGGACACACTAGACGAGATCGGATTAGAAATGAATACATTAGAGAAAAAGTGGAAGTCGTCCCTATTGTGGAAAAGATTGTAGAATCAAGACTTAGATGGTTTGGTCATGTTGGGAGGAGACCTATAGAAGCCCCAGTTAAGAAAGTAGATGAGATGGAGAATAGTCCAATAATTAGAGGTAGAGGAAGACTAAGGAAAATTATGGGAGAAATTATTAGGAAATATTTAGATTTAAATGATTTGTCTAAAAATATAATTTACGATAGGTACTTATGGCGTCGATTGATCCATGTAGCCGATCCCACTTAGTGGAAAAAGACTTTGTTGTTGTTGTTGTTGTTGATAAATCTGGCCACAAAATTTATAGTTTTGTTGTTTCATCAGCATACTTGGCCATTAAACAGATAGTGTTAATTGGGCTCTTTTTTTGTGTGTGTGTGTAAATAAGACAAAATTGTGAGGTTACATTTGGAAATACATAAAACTTTGAAGTACAAATTACACGCTTTGTTGATTGATCAAACTTAACACATGTCAAAATCAGGTGTAACATCATATATGGCATTTATGCGCAGAACAATTAATAAAACAATTTTTCACTTACCAAAGTACTGTCTCTCAATGGTACAGTGAAGTATAGTATCTCCATTTCTCCTTCTCCACAGGTCGGACTCGGACGTTGATCTTGTGGGCATTCGTCTGCAAACGTCGTGGAGATAAAGGAAGGTTTGCTTGTGATCCTTAATAGCAGCCAAGAAGAGAGGCGTCTCTCCATCCACATTACGCTTATAAATTAACGACATATCAAGACGTACTATGCGTTCACAAATATTGAGAAAACCTCGTGAGGCTGCACAGTGCAGAGGAGTATCCTTGCGGTTATTCTCAGTTGCAAGAGTCTCCACGGCGGTTGCGCCGGTGTTCTCAATTTTATGCATTAGACTTTGAACATACCACGCTGGTGCGCCATTACTGAGAGCCACGTGTAATGCAGTGTCTCCAGAATTGGTTATCTTAGCGGCGTGAATCTCTGGATGCTCAGTGTATAAAGTTGCAACTTCGAGCCATTGTTGTCCCATCACCGCTTTATATAGTTTTTTCTTTAGTTCTGATGGGGTTGTCGTTTCTCGGGGCGACGTTGCTGTCTCTATGCTGAAGTCGGAATCCATTTCCCTTGTTGGGGATATAGGAGATGATGAGGGGGAAAGAATTTAGAAGAAGTGTGACAGGACTTTTAATTTTAAGATTGGTGATGCTGATAGAATGCTGTAATTTGTTGGTGGCAGTGTATGTCATTTTAAAATACTAGTTCATAACCCCAATTACCTATGTTAATTAAGTTCCTTTCTTATAATACAATCCATGCTTTATCTTTTCTTCGTCCTGTAATCTCAGCTGTCATACTTTTTCTTTTTAGAAGGACAGCAGAATAAATCCATATATAGAATATTACTTTGGAAAAAGAAAGGGGGTATAGTTGAATTCTTCCTGTAAATAAAGAAAGAAAGGAAAGCAAATTTAATGTGTATTTTGTTTGTGCCATTTTGTTGAATACAAGCGTTAACTTCGGCCAAGTAAGGCACTGGAGAACTGAAAAAAGTAATCTTATGTAACATATAAGTGTGTCTGACAAATTTTAGGCTTAGCCTCATTCAAACGTACAGATATTTTTTAGTTTTCTTTTTGTCTATTGCTTGCTTGTAATGTAATCTATGTTCTTGATTTATTATATCATTTTTCCATTCAATAAAAAGGAAATATGAAATATTCTTCCTTTGAGATAGATACGGAAAATTACAGGACATGTTTCTTCTTTTGTTTTGTTTCATCATCCCTTCATTTCCTCCTCCTGTTTTAATATAGAGCATGACTATTTATGTGGAATTTCAAATATCAAAATTCATTTTTCTAAAGTGGTTATTCAACCTCGTTGGTCTCCCCATGGTGATTTTGTACAGAGTAAAAGAAGAGAAAGAGAAGAGAGGAAGGAAAAGAGAGAGAAACCAGGTTAGCTTTACGGAATCATATCTAACAGCATCACTAGAAGGGAATTCTTTAAAACAGTTTAAAAACTTAGGAATTTTTATGAAACAAAAGCTGTTTAAGAAGCTAAAATAAAATTTATAATAAATTTATGGGACTAAAATTGGGTTTGGATCTTAATTTTTACAATATATTGTAAAAAAATATCATTTTTTATTAATCTCTGTGATGTTTTGCTATTGAGAAATTGAAGAAAGACTTAAATTGACCGCATGCAAAATATAAAGAAAAAAGTCACCAAAAAAGGGGCTAAACTAAAAATAAAAATATTAATCTTAGTTTACATACTAATAAGACTCAAGACTTTTAACTTAATTGACACTTTCTTTGGATATATAATGCCAAGAGATTTGAAACAGATAAACACAACCGAAGGCGAAGCCACATTATGGTTAGGGAGGCATTGAATTTTGATATATACTTGGGGGTCATGCAATATATATATATGGTATTGAATTTTGATATTATACTCTTATATTTATTAAAATTTTGAATCCATTAAACTTATGGAATTTTCTAAACACATATATGTATTTTTTTATTATTTGGTATATTTTTTAATTATTTGGTGTTTTAAATTGAACCCATTAAATCTACACACGCATATATTTCATTCTTTTCCTTCATTTCATTCTATTTTTTTTATTTTTTCCTTTTCTTTTCCTCTTTTTTTTTCCCAATTTCCTTCTCATTTTTTCTTTTTCTTTTTTAAATTATTCTTAGTTTGTTTAGACTCTATATATTGGTTCTTCTATCTCCTTTTACTAGCTCATGCCTAATGTCCCTTTTTATTTTTCAACTTATATTTAATCAATGCATACATTTGATACACTATTGTAATTAGTAATTCTATAGAACATAATCAAATTTGAATGTCTTTCAGTTGAACCAACAATTGTCTCTAAAAATAGTGCAAAAATTTTCAAAATATTGTTAAAAGATAATTTTTATTATGTTTTGTAGATATATACTTTTGCAAATTGAAAGTCATAAATTTTTATACTTCATTAGGTAAACATTTTCCTTTAAAATGCTATTAAAAGTTGTTCATGAAATTATCATGATGTTGTTAGTAATAATGTATTTTTTTAATATACTTTGTTATGCATTACATAAAAATTGAATAAATATAAAATTATGTCTTTATGTATAAGTAATGAAACTATTGATATTAATATGAAGAGCAATCCGTGATATATTAATTATTTAAATTCATTTTTATTTCTAAATTTAGGAAGGAGAAAGTTAATATATTATTAGAGAGTTAATCTCATTTAGTTTAATCTAAAAGCTTAGAGAAGTATTTTATTTAAACAATATATTATAAAAATATAAATTTTTTTTAAATAGAAATCCCATTAAACCAAGGTCGTGGCTCTACTATCGAACACATATGTGTAACCTGCTTATATGTTCTGAAATATTTTAAATGTGTAACAAATCTTACACATTTTAAATATATTCGTCCTTGAAGGAAAGAAAAGGAAAGTAGATTTTATATACTTGTATTTTGTTGTAACATTTTGTTGAATACACAAGATTGAAACTAGGCGAAATCAAAGGCGCTGGAGAACTGAGAAATGTAATCTCATGTAATATATAATCTTTTGATGGTGTGTCCATTACAAAAGAATGCTGAAGCTAACTCGAACGTACGTACGGTTACTTCATAATTAGTTCTCTTTTTGTCCGTTCTTTTCCTCTGATGTATAAATCCATGTTCATGATTTATTGTACCATTTTTCCATTCAAAAAGGGAAAAATTAAATATTCTTCCTTTGACAAAGAAGAGAAAAATTAAAGGATAAAATTTTTGTCCGTTTCTTCTTCTCACTTGTTTTGTTCTATCATTCTTTCATTTTTTTTCCTAACTTTTTCTTGTGTTTCTCGTTTTGTTTTGGCTTTTTTTTTTTAAGAAAAAGAAGTTAAATATGGATCTTATATAATTGCATGGGATCTATGTTAATTATATGATCCCACATTTAGTTCAATTTTTTTTTTAAAAAAGGTAGATAAAATTTAAAAAAAATAAAGAAAATTTTAAAAAATAAAACTCAACCAGTTTAGTTATAATATTCTATAGTGAAAATACATTCTCTTTATATATATATATATATATAGATAGATAGATAGATAGATAGATAGATAGATATGTGAGATATTTTCTTTAACTTTAAATCCATAGAAGAATTCGACTCAAAAAACTAATGCAAGTGAGATCGTCTCAAAATTAATTTTAAAATTTACATGACTTAATAGAGAACATGGCATATCTCGTGCCACAACTATTATCTATTATTCAAAACTTGCAAGATTGAAGTGGAATTTTAAATATCAACATTCCTTTTGTAGAGTGCAACATAAGATTATTATTTTGCTAATATTGGGCAAAAAGCCAAAAGCTGCGGGCTCTTGTTTAACAACAACCCTAGTGGTTATTTGATTTCGACCCCTCTGGTCTCCCCGTGATCATTTTGTACTGAGTAAGAGGAGAGAAATTTATTTAATCTTTCTTTTTGACCCTTAATCTTTTTTCCTCTTCTTGAACACTAACATTTTTTTTTTTTTTAAGTTATCCAGGGTTTGACGTATCTCTGGGAAAATACTATGAAATTGTGATTTCAAAACTTCCACCTCACGCCTGTTGTCTGCGTTTGGATCTGAAGACCCATGTGATATATGTTCCCGTATATTGCATGCTGTGTAATCTCGTCAAATGGACTTAGAATTAGGGAGATACGTGTGCTGCCATGGCTACAAAGAGGAAACTGTTGATGCAAGCTGGTGGCAATGTTCACATTTTCAGGTAGTAAGGACGAGTATGCCTCCACCTTTTGATGAAGTTAAGGTTCTAATCTGTGTGCGTTTAATTAGTTACTATGTTTGTTCCCCCCCCCCCCCCCCCCCCCCAACAAAAAACAAAAGCAAAAAATAAAAAAAAAAGTTACTATGTTTAATTTTTAGGTGTTAGCAGACGAATGAATATATGGCTTAAAATCGTCTGCTTGTTATAATGTGAAAGTTGATTGTGGTTCAGACGTTGATAATAAAATTTGTTCTTTAAGTTTTTTTTGGGTATATTCTTTAAATTGATTTAATGTTTTATTTTTCTTACCTTTAATCTTTTTTTCTCCTCTTAATAGTATAACATTTTAAAATGTCTCTTCAAATAAAATATTAAAACACTAATTCCTTCAATAAAGCTAACAAAATTATTTGACCTAACATGTTTAAAATTACGCGTTCAATTTATCTACTCATCACCTGTGATGAGGAGGTGTTTTGCATTATAGGAGTTATACAAATTACATCTGCACGACTAAAATTTATTTATTTATTATTTTTTACATTATTATTTTTTAAAATAATAACCGTTAAAAAATTATTTTTATTTTACAATCTATCTCTTTTAAAATAAAAACAAAAACAAAATATAAAAAAAAAAAATTGAGCCATCTTGGATGACTCTTACAATGCAAAGCACCATTTACCCATCACAAGTGATGAGTAGAGGATTTGTTTATCCTCTCTCTCTCTCTCCGGAGGTCGGACGTCGAGGCCATGTCATTGCAAACGGAATGGAGATGACGGAAGGTTTGCTTGTCACCGTTAGTAGCAGCCAAGAGGAGCGATTTGAATTCTCCCCAATGGTCACAGCGATTGGAAAGATTGTAATTGTCTAAATATATATATATATATATATTATTTTAAAATTTTGATCTTAAATTATAAATTTAAAAATAAAAATTATAATTAAAAAATAAAATTTATAATTGTAAAAAAAATATGTTTTAAAAATTTTAATTATATTATACAGTTAAAATTTTAAAATATAATTTTTTATGATCACAAGTTATATTTAATATATCAAAAAGAAACAAAGTAAAAGGAAAATAAATAAATAATACTTATATCTTTAATTTATAAAAAATAAATATTATTAAATAATGATAATAAAAATGTAATTAATTTTTAATTTTTTTAAAAATATTTTTATTTCCTCAACTTTCTTTGCTTGATAGCGAAAATCATCGGATGCTCAGTATATATCTTTGCAACATCGTCCCATTCTAGTCCCATCACCGCATGATATAATTGGATCTGGATCCTCTAAATTAGATCCCTTTGCATTCTTCTAACAGTAAGTTTGGATGAAAAAAAAAGTGGAGAGAAGATAAAAGGAAGAAAAAATAAATAAATTTTTTTTTGCCCGGCTAAAAGAGAAAACTATAAGAAAAAAAAAAGTATTGTGAATTTTACGCAAAATTTTTTTTTTCATATTTGAGAAGATTATGAGGAGAAAACAATAAATTTCTTTTTCATGCCCTCGTCTTTGTCAATATATATATATATATATAGATATATATATAATATTTATAATATTTTAAAATAAATAATTATATTTATTTTATTAAAATAATAATTTATAAATAATTTTTCTAAAAATAAAATTTAATTAATTTTAAAATATATTTTTAAAATATTTTTTAATTTTAAAATCAATAAATTATATATCAAAAGAAAAAAAAAAATCCACCGCCTCTTACCGAATTCTAAATTATATTTACAATTATTTATTTTAAAATTTTATTAATATTATTTTAATATATATTAATTAATTTAAATTTAATATATGTAAATATAATAAACATTTTTAATTATAGTTATATATTATATATAATATATTATAATAATATATATTAATATATAAATATATTATAATAATATATATAAATATATTTTATTAAAAAATTTTAATATATATATATATGTCATCTGACCAAAATTTAAATAATGTGCGAAATATATTTTTTAAATATTTTTTAATTTTAAATTAATAAACTATATATCAAAACCAAAAAAAAAAACCATTGACTGATTGGATAATACTCTTTAACTAAATTTTGGTCGGATGACATATTATATATCTATATATATATATATATATATATATTTTAATATATAATATCTATATGTTAATTTATATATTATTATAATATATAATGATTTATTATGTTTATATATATTATATTTAAATTAATTAATATATATTAAAATATTATTTATAAAATTTAAAAACAAATAATTATTTGTTAAAAAATAATATTTTATTTCAATTTTTTTTAAAATTGATTTTATTTTTATTTTATTAGTGAGCTAAATTTTTTTTGAAAAAAATTAAAATGTAGTTTCCATAAATTTATTTTTTTAGTTCATTTTTTTATTTTTCTTTTAAAAATATATATGTATAAATTTAAAATAATTAATTTATATTTAAAATATAATTTTTTAAAATGTAAAACTTATTAATATTATACAGTAAGGGCATTATTGTCATTTTAAATAAACAAATTTTTTTTTCTATTTTCTTTTTATTTATCCAAACATTTAGAAAGAAAATATTTTTTTTCCACTTTTTTCTTTTCCCTCTTTTCCATCCAAACAAAGAGTAAGTGTCACACAAAACTAAAATTATTTTTTGAAACATATTTTTTTTTTAATACATCTCACCTTTTCTCTTTTGTATATCCCACTGTGGGGACATTGTACTGGATCTCACTATAGGATCCCAATCTGATATAGTTTAACTGTAGCAGTGCGTTTTGATGAGAAGAAAAGTGGAGAGAAGAGAAAAAAGGGAGAGGAAAACGGGAGAAACTTGCTTGGCTTGGAGAAAAAATTAGGGAGAAGAGAAAAAATGAAAAAAAAAGTATGGTGGGTCCCATGCAAAATTTTTCCCTCCACATTAAGAGAAATTATGAGGAGAAAACGATAAATTTCTTTTTTGACCTCGTCCTTGCCAAAATGTATATATATATATATATAATATTTATAAAATTTTAAAATAAATAATTGTATTTATTTTATTAAAATAATAATTTATAAAAAATTTTAAAAAATAAAATGTAATTAATTTTAAAAATATATTTTCTAATTTTTTTAATTTTAAAATCAATAAATTATATATCAAAAAGAAAAAAATAATTATAAAAAAGTTACTTTAAGAAAATATTTTATATTTTAATTAATTAATATTATAATTATTTATTTAACATTTTATTATGAAATTAATTAATAATAAATATATTTTGTAAAATAAAATTAATAAATTATATTTAAAAAAACACAAAATAATAACCAACTACAAATCAGTCAGTTATTGTTGTAGTGACTGTGTTTTGGTCGGATCATCTCATCCTATATATATATATAATTTATATTTTAATATAATATATATTATATTAAATAATAATATAATGTATATTTAATGTAAATATTTATTATATTTATATATATGATATTTAAATTAATTAATATATATTAAAATAATATTTATAAATTTTGAAAATAAAAAATTATATTTATTATATTAAAATAAGTATAAATAACTAATTTTTTTAAAAATAGATTTTAATTAATTTAAATTATGTATTTTTAAAATTTAAGCTTGATTTTTTATAATAAATTATTTTGATTATACTTTTAAATAATTTTTTATTTTAATATTTTAATAGTTTTTACAATTATTTTTTATTTTATTATTTAACTAATTTTTTTTTAAAAAAATTAAAATATAATTTTCATAAATTTTTTTAAATTTATTATTTTAATTTTTTTTAAAAAAATATGTGTCTAAATTGAAAGTAATTAATTTATATTTAAGACATAATTTGTTAAAAATATAAAAATTATTATTATTATTATAAATTAATAATTTTTTTCTTATTTTCTTTTCATTTATCCAAATGCATTGAAATTTTTTTTACTTTTCTCTCTTCTCCCTTTTCCTTATACTTTTTCCTTCTTTTATTTTTCTCCTTCCCCGTCCAAACACACTGTTAAGGATGAGCTGCTTATGTTGGAGTCTGGAAACTGGTAAAAGGCAATAATCATATATGGGAGAATTTAGAAGAGATGTGACACGAGTTTTGAGACTGATAAATGATAATGATGATATACGTACTATTGTAATTTCTCGGTGGCAGATTTGTGTGCGGGTGTGAATCTTCGGTTGCGAACACAGTGGTACTTTTTTAATTTTTTAATTCTATGTAATATTTTACTTGTATATTCTTTAGATCAATAGTTTCGTTTTAAGTTTTTTATAAATTTTATTAAACTAAACAATATATATATATATATATATAATATTACAGATTTTATTGATATAAAAATTTAACTGCATTTGAAGAAAATAACCCAAAACAAAAAACTATGCATATAATACATCACATCGTGTAGAGGATCCCCGTTCAACTTATGCTCCCAAGGAACACATTCGGCTAAAATTGACATTGACAGGAACGATGAGCAAACTGTGGGCTCATTTTTGGTATGTTTAGATCTCGTTTGATATGATTAAAGATAATACAAATTTGTGTATAATATTTTTTATTTTAATAATTATTATTTAATATAATTTATTAATTATTATTTAATTATTAAAATTATTTTTTATTTTTAAAATTATCTTTTTTTAAATTTAAATTTAAATTTAAATTTTTCACGTACTAAAAAAATAGTATTTGTTTTGGGTGAAAATTATATCCTATTTACAGTATATAATGCTAGCTTTCAATAAGATTTAAAGTTTGTTTGGTTTATAAAATTATCAATGATATAATAAAAAAGATAAGGTATTATATAATTTTATGTTTAATATGATATAAAAGAAAAAAAACATTTTATTAAAAAAGTATTGAAATAGAAAATAAGTCATACAAATTAACCAAACATACCCCAAAAAAATCAGAAAGTTTTTATATCTATAGGAAACAGAGGGCAAAAATAACCAAATCCAGATATGTGATAACTGAACTCACGTCCTTTCTCGTATTTGACGTTGGAGAGCATATGATTGTCATGATTTGAGTTCTGCAGACAAATGAGAAGCCATATAGTTATCAAGGAAAGAAGTGTGCTGATTTGCAATTTCATTCTCCAATCTCCGTTCGATTTGCGATTTCGTCATTTTGCAAAAGTTGTGCGAAAAACCAGTTGCCATTTGGGATTTCAGTTGCAAATTTTGTACTGTTCACTCGGCTGGTAGGGAAGGAGCCAACTTAGCTTCCATGGCTGTTCATCTGAAAATCGCTTTCCCAAAGTGCTCCCAATGTTGTGAGATTCCACTCTTCAACAGATTGAAGGCAAGGCCACGGCGTTTACATTTGCAGGGCAACGTCTGCAGTTGGGGACGACAAATTCGGTGTCAGGATCTTTTGCGGTGGGGGGTTCTTAGCTTGGGTTCTTCTACGATGGTGGGCTCTGCTGGAACACTTACGGGTGCTCGACCTTTTTGGAAGCCAGGGGCAAAATGGGGTTTCAACAATTTTGGCTCGAGAACTCTGTCCCTCGCGCACATTGAGGGTCACAAATCCAATAGTATGGCCCTCAACCCAACGCATTCAACGTTTGCAACCAAACATCTTTATACAATGCTATTTCCCTTCCCTGGGCTAAGCCAAATGGGTCCTAAAATCTCAATAGAAGACTATAAGATGAGAGTGAACCGAGGGTGCGAGGTGTTCCCCATGAACTAAAATTCTCCTACATAACTTCCATAAGCAATGATGAGTTGAATTGGGGCTAATTGCATATGCATTTGGCAAAACGCATTGTGTAATTATAGTATGCCGTGTTGTTATCTTTCTAAATAGGTTCACATCACAATAAACCACGATTGATAGTAAGAGATATGGACATGGATTTAGTGACTGTAAGAAATACAATTAAATAAATATTTGGCATGAATCTTCTTTTTTTTAGAAAGATAAAAAAATTTAATTGTGAGAATAAAAATTATAGTTATAAGAAAAAAAGTTAAGTGTAAAAAGGAATTAGACTCTAAAAATTTTAACTATAAAAATTTTTTTAATTATAAGAACAAAAAGTTTTGGTCCATTGAATTCTTAAAATAATTTTAAAATTCAAAGTTATTTACAATAAATATTTTCAACTTATAGTCATAAAGTATATATATATATATATATATATATAGAGGAGAGAAAACTAGATAAATAATAAAAAAAAACCTTATGATTTTTATAATATAATATGTAATTTTTTTTCCTCAAAAAACACATGTCGAACATCTACTTAACTGTACTCCTTGTAGTCACATATAGGATGTGTGTTCCTCCACTATGGAAGTTACAGAAGTCATGATCAAGAAACGGTGTAATAGGGGTGGGCATGAGATGAGAAGGTCGAGATTTGCTTCAATTCGAGTCTCGATGTTAACTTTGGGATGAAAAATTTATCTTGATCTCGACCCATGGGTCAATTAGGCTTTTTTTTTTAAAATTTTAAAAGTTTATATTTTTATATTTACTCAATTATTTTAGACATATAACCATTTTTTATTATATTTTTTTAAAATTTATACAATAAACATGAAAAAATATGAACTTAAGGGAGAAAATAGAAAAAATATAAATATAGTAGCTAAAATTTTAAAAAAGATGTATTTTTTAATTTTATTTTTCTTACGTAAATGTGATAATTATATTTAAGAGAGTTTTAACATAAATTTTGATTCCTCTAGTTATTTATAATTTATAAAGTATATTTAAAAAATTTTGGCTAAAATTATAAAAAAACCTTTAAAAAAAGAATTCTTTTTAATTTAGTTCATATCTTTTTATATAAATATAAATATAAATATATATATATATATATAGACCTCGGGTTCGACCAAGCCCAATAAGACTAAAAGGTTATCTCGAATCTCACCTCGACCTGACCTTATTTCAATTTTTTTAAAAAAAATTTTTCAACCTGATTCGGCCCAATGCCCTTCGAAAGGGGCCAATTGAGGCGGGACAAGTTTACCCACCCTTACGGTGCAAGGCTTTTCTTCTTCAAGCTAGAGAACATGCACTTAATTTGGGGTCTATTATTTAGAGGGAAAAAAGGAGAAGTGACAACATGGCAAATTGTGATGCGTTGGATCAGTTGAACGGTTAAATTAAAAATGATTGTATGAGATGACTGTAGATAATCCGGCTCCAGATATAAACAGGCATGGCAGGCTCCATTATAAGTTGAAAAATGAAAAATTGAAAAAGATTATATGGAAAAAATTTAAATTCTAAAAAGCTGTTGACTTGAAAACTTGTATGAATTGTAGGGTACATTAACTATAGATAATTTTTGGATTATTTGGACACTCAAAAACTACTGTTATGGGGATCCGCCCTTAATGGGCTTGGGGTTACATGTGCTTGCACATATAAGTCATGTAGATGTAAGTACTGACATGTGAGTACATGATGTTAGGTTGTAAAGAGTTTGTGGACTTTTCAGTATTTTAACTGTAATTGGATAGATAGTTCCGTTCGGGGGTAATTAACACTTCTACTCCACTCTTTTCCAAACTAAAGTTATATTTTTTTAATTGATTATTAAAGCTATTTTTCGACCATATGAAAATTTTGGAAAACATTCATGATGAGGGTGAATGTTGGGACCCATAACAAAGTTGCGATAGAAACATATAGAATAGTATGCAAATTCAAGTTAGAGTTCCGCTATAAATAAAGAAGTTAATATAAACTAGTTGTGAGAACCCGACGTGATGCAGGAGAAAGAAAACCGACATGCTGCATGAAGAAAAAAGACGCTACGTGATGCATGAAGGAGTTGACTTTTCAAAGCATAATTCTGCCCTTCTGCAACTTACATATATACCCTTCATTTGAATCACTTTCAGCTGGTTTTTCGATCTTCTCCCATCCAGCTTTCAGCAATGTATATCCTTCCAACAAGCAAGCACAGAACCGACAGAACTTCATCCCCTGTTTTCGCTGGATGCTACCATCTCTGCTCGTGCGAACTGCTGGACGTTGGTTCCTTGTCTTTGCACGCTGTGAAAATTCTCCTGGTGAGTGCTCCATTCCAGTCGCATACTCCTCCCTGCTGAACGAAGTTGGTATGGATTAATTTTGTAGCTTATCTTCTCTTCTGTTTAGTGTTTCTGGTTGCCCTGTTTCAGCGTTGATTCTTGTTCAAGTTCCAGCTGCAGCTTCTCCTTGAATTGGTTCCATTTTGCTGCTGGTTTTGGGTGAGAGCATGCCAGAAAAAATTCCATTACTTCTCCTCTGTTCAGCACCTTTTTACTGCCCCTGTATAGCGCTGATTTTTCTGGTTCTGGGTTGAATTTCAGCTGCAGAAATCCTCTCCCTGCATTGCTAGATTTCAGTGCTGGTTTTGGTAAAAATCACGCCAGAAACTCCTCTTCCCAAGCTAGCCGTTCTGCTGTATGTATTTCTTCTGCTGGATTTATTCTTCAACGTCTCTTTTCCCTTGTTTTACTGCCACTTTAGTTGTTCTGGTTGGATCCTTCTTGCTGTCTACTTTCTCCTTGTTTTATGCTAATTTCCATGGTCATTTTGGCTGGTGAAGTAACGCCATTTAGGTCTCATTAGGTTTGAAAAATTCTGTTGCGCGTGTTATTTTTTTTTTTCAATGATTGACGCTTCCCTCCTCTGTTTATCCATACTGTAATATGAATTAAGTAGAAGCTAGCTAAAGGGGGGTTCTGCGCAGGAGAAAAGTAGTGCAGGAAGTGATTTCAGTTGGATTAAGTTTGATTTTCATCATGCTAAATTGTATACCCACTTTTCTATACACTAAATTCCTTCAATTTCTGCATATACCTTTCTGAAATTAAGACACAATTTTGTGGTACTCCTTCTTACTTGTTAAAGTATAATTATGCAGAAGAAATTTTCCCGATTATAGATGGTATATATTTCTTGTAGTTTTCGAATTTTGGTTTAACTCCTAAGTTGAACCAAGAAAAAGAAAGCATAAAAAATGGGAATATGGAATATACTGTACTAGTTGGAAGGCGAAAAATTAGTAGAGGATTAAATATTAAATTTTGATAAGTCCAAGTCCTGTATAAAACTAATTGGGGTGATTCATTTTCTAAACTCTGGTGAACGGGTATTGTAGGAGATTCTGAGGGTTAAGGTATAGTCGAGGAACGGGTCAGGGAATTTCTGTGGTATCTCGGAAGGTGAGTAAGTAATGCGGACCAAAGACTCAGGAAAATTCTTATTTTTGTTCCTAAGTTTTCTTGCAGTGTTTTAAAAAATTTTGATCCTCTATTTATAGAGATACATATTTCAAAATGTAGTCATATGCATGTTTACCAAAATTTGATTTCAATTGGGAATTTTGCAAGTTTACGGATGTTGAATTAATTGGAAATCCTACTGTGAAATTGATCTGAACATACTTTGTCTGAAATGCTATTTGAAAATTTTATGGAGTTATCTACTCAGAACCCTGTACCTAACAGCAGTAGATGTTGGCCCTGGTGCACCATGATCTGAACCTCAGCTAGCAGGGGTGGTGCTAGCCCCGTGTGCAGGCCACCACACGCGGAGTCATTTTATTCTCGCAAGCTGAAAGCTTTGCGTCTGTGTTCCAATTGGTTCTGTTTAGATGCGTTTGGTGCATTTTGAAAAAAAAAGAGTTTATTTAAAATCTGTTTCATATGATCTATATCTGTATATATATATATATATATGTAAATCTATTTGACCTATGTTTATTTTTGAAAGGATCGGTGTTGCTTATTCATTGAGTATTCGACTCATTCTTTATATATATGTATATGTTTCAGAGAGCAGTAGGGACTCTAATCTGCCCCCAGCCGCCTTCTAGTGGCCGACCTCTTGAGACGTCCTTTGACGAGCCTGCGGAGCTCCTGTGGGTGTATTTTGATTGTATATGTATTTTGTTTGAACTTTGTAAAACCTTGTAAATTTAGCTCCACTGAATCGTAGTTAGGACATCCCCACACCCCAGATATTTTCTTTGGTCATTCTTTTTGTTGTATTGTGCTGGCTGAGTTCATCCCTTAGGATGTATTACTTTGTCTGAGACTTTGTAGAAATTTCGGGAGGTCTACGTTATAGAGGAAACTCTGCCGAAATTTCTACAAATGTCCTCTAAAGAAAAGCTTATATGTTTTATATGATTCAAATTAATGCCATAAGTATTTTCTCTATAATTCCGCTTCCGCGTCAGAGTACTCAAATTGTGAGGTGTGACACTAGTTTACTGGAATAACAATGCTACAGCATAAGATAAGTTCTTCAGTGATTACAGCATGAAATTAACTTGAGGTTACGTGGAGCATAAGAGAGCAGGAAACAATCGGAAGAAACATGTTATAAAGGCAAATGCAGAGCTATGTTTTAGTAAGGAGTACTCAATTTTGTAAAATTTGTTTGTATGTAATATTGAATTTTAATATTATACACTTATATCTTTTAAAATTTTGAAATTAGTAGATTTATTAAACTCACTGAATTCATATATATATATATATTATACAACATTTTAAATTGAATATACTAAATCTACATCGGTATGTTTTTTTCTCTGTTCTTTTCTTTTTTTCATTATCCTATTTTTTCTTGCCTTTCTCTCTCACATTTCCCTCGTCCTTATCACCGCCAATGTATACAGGAATATCTTGTCCCACGTGCTTTGGCTCGGGCACATTTGCAAAAGAGGCTCTGAGAAGATCCCAGTACAGTGGAATTTGTGCTGCTGCATATAAGACCAATGGTATTAAACTAAGACTATACCATGGGTTAATCTTACGCTTCTTTCTGTGGTCAAGTTCAAAGGAATGCGCAGCGCAAAAAGACACCAACATTGCCACAACGGAGACAAAGAAGGAAGTTAAGCCCAAACAAAGCTTTAATGGCAAACTTCTTCGAAAGTCTTTTGCTTGCATTCGAGAACTATAGACGGCCAGAAATGCTGCCAATGAAGTGACGGAGAAGCAGAATGAAACTAATACGGAGATAGCAAATAAGTTAAATGCAGGCTGGCCTTGTAAAATGGGTTTGCCAGTTGTGTCATCATTGCCCCCAGGGACTGTATAGGATGTGGCATAGGTAACACCAGCAGTGAGTGCAGCCACTATAGAGTAAGAACCAGTAGTGTCCTTAAGCCACTTGTTAGCTTCTTTGATAAGTTCCTTGTGCGTTTCCGCAAAGATCTCTTCAGGAGTGTTAGCTTCTTTGTTATCTTGGGTATTGAAGTAAGGAGGCATAATTCCTTTCACATACTGATTCAACATATAATAGAATTAGCGTCGATGACTGAACAGCATAAACAACTTCAGGTGAAGTTTTTTTGGGCATTTGCTATATTTTTTTAATAAAAATAGTATGAAGAGTTTTGCTCACGATAGGTTGATTTTTTACCATTAGATCCTCAGAGATTCTTACATTATTAATAAAAAAAGATAAAGAAAAAAAGAATCTCAAAGTAGATAATGATAAAAGTTCTCAACAAGAGACAAAACTTTCCATAGTAAAAAGCCTTGAAAATATTTAAAAAGCCTTAAAAATGTAAGTGGAACAATTTGAAGGAATGAATCATGTAATTCTCAACTTCAGGGAAAAACAAATATATCAATATGTTATATGTTTTAATTAAACCAAATAAAGTTGTGTCGTACATTAATTACATGCATGTGTTGTGTGTGTGTGTGTGCGCGTATATATATATATATATCATATACCTCGAACCACTTGATTTCCCATTGCATTTGCATCGCAGAGCCATGTATTCCCCAAGGCAAATGTTTTGGTAGATTTGCTGCCAAGTGCAATGCATTGTTCCCATCGACATCCACTGCTTCTCTGAGACTAGGCCAAAGAGAGTGGTTCATCAATTCCTTCAATATATGGGGTTGCCTTTTCTGTACTGCCTGAAGCACTACGTTCCTCTTCTGTTTTGGCGTTTTGTCGTGGATAGCCACGGGAAAAGAAGTTAGGATTTTGTTCACCAGCTTCTTCAGACCAAACTTTATTGCTATTAATAGAGCTGTCGCTTTTTTCTCCTTTTCTGGTTGGCCTGCCAAGTTCCATGACTCAAAAAGTTTCTAACTTTTCTCTGCAAAGGAAGGATAAAAACAAAACAAAAAGTGTCCGAGTTGCTAAACTTTATCCGTTTTAAAATTGAATTACCTTGCTGCTCCTGTTGAATCTGTTCATCCCCGCTAAGCATTTTCGTTTCGCTCATCAGTTGTCTCTCATCGGGTAGATCTTCAAAGGGAGCACTATCAGTTTCGTTGAATTCGTACTCCGAACTTTGGCTTACAAGTTCTTCGACGATTTGGTTAGCCCATACGTGTTTCTCTTTCATATTCTTTATTGACCCTTAGTCAAAAAAGTAGCGAAAGAAAGTCATAATATATAACATAATTTGAAAGTGGTAGAGGTGGACCAAAGTATATATATTACTCATTTAGATCAACAAAGCATTAAGATTCAAGAATAAGCATCAACCTCGGGTCTGATGATGGTCTTGTGGACCATCATCCTTCAAGTACTCGGTTGGAAGTGTGTCAAAATTATCAAAATCTACAATTTCGGACTCTACAGGATACTTCAGCTCCTCCACACGCATGCCTTTGTGGAGAAAATAATTAATTAATGCCACTTTTTATTATAATGGGATATAAATAACAAGGATCACTTAACGTTCACGAAGTTTACAATTTAAAAACATCCAATATTTCATTGGGTTAAGACGTGAAAGCAACTGAGAAATGAGATGACTAAGATAATTACTTACAGTAGTAGAAGAAATTTTGCAGCCAGGTGAGGCGGGTTCCAATCTTAAAGGCAGATGGATTGGAGGCAAGGACTTGGAGAGGTGTATATCCCTCTTCATTCACAGAGCCAGCAATGTTTTCGTCTTTAAGCAGATGAATTATTTGAAATGACAGATCTGCACTAGTTTTTCAGTCGCACGTTCAACTCAGAATTTATAACTTGTTTTGGCTTAGGCTTAAATACACTTATAATCTCTCTAGTTTTTAAACATTTCATTTTTGTCTCCCTACATTAAAAGCACGCAATGTTAGAGTCTGATTTTTCAGAATGATCCAATTTTTTCTCTGCCATATTCATTTCAAAATTTAATGTCAATCCGATTTGCCCAAGAGAGTTAACTTGTACTCAATTTTGGGATACAAATCAACAAACTGATAAATATTTCGTTAAATTTTTAATAAAATTGCGACAGAAGGACAAGATTGGATCACTAAAAGGGAGAGAAAAAAAAGAAGAAGATAACATTGCTCTCCTTCCAAGTAGAGGAACCAAATTATAAATGTTATAAAACTAAAAGGACCATAAGTTCATTTAAGCCTTTTGTTTTTTATATGACTTCACTCATGAAACGACAGCCCATCTTAAAAAATTAAGTGTGTGTTTGTTTGTACGTTGGAGAGGATGAAAACGCGGTTTCAACAGAAGCACCAAATTATTACTTCTCCACAAAAGGGGTTTGTAAAAGTGGTTTTACCTTTCTTCAATCCACAGCCAAACACAAGCTAACTTGTTTGGATGAGAAAGCATGGCAACCGTACGTTGAAAATTGAAATAGTACCCCAACAGTTTAGTCTTTTTTAACGTGCTCTCTTCATGGCTTAAATAGTACTCAAATCAAATTTAACTTACCAAAGTACTCTCGTTGAATGGTACAGTGAAGTATTGTATCTCCATTTCTCCTTCTCCACGGGTTGGACATTGATATTGGGGGCATTCGTCTGCAGACCCCGCGGAGATAAAGGAAGGTTCGCTTGTGACCGTTAATAGCAGCTAAGAAGAGGGGTGTCTCTCCGTCCACGTTACGCTTATAAACCAACGCATCAGCAGCATCACGTTCCAAGGATTTATCAAGACGTACTATGCGGCGACAAATAGTGAGAGCGCCACGTGAAGCCGCACAGTGCAGAGGAGTATCTTGTCGGTTATTCTTCGCTTCCAGAGTCTCCTTGGCGGTTTCGATGGTCTTCTCAATTTCATCCACTAGTTTTGAAACAGTGCTCTCTGGTGCGCCATTAGTGATAGCCACATGTAATGCTGTGTCTTCGGAATTGGTTATCTTGATGGCGTGAATCTCTGGATGCTCAGTGTATGTCTTTACAACTTCGCCCCACTTTTGTCCCATCACCTCATCATATAGTTTCTTCTTTAATGCTGCCGCATGCATCTTTGGAGGCAACGCCCCTGTCTCTGTGCTGATGTCGGAAGCCATTTATTTTGTTGAGGATAAAGGAGATGGTGATGGGGAAAGAGTTTAGAAGAAGAGAAGCGTGACAGGAGTTTTAAGACTGGTGACGATGATAGAATGCTGTAATTTCTTGGTGGCGCTGTATGTCATTTTATAATACAAATTCATAACCCCAATTACCCATATGAAATAAGTTGATCAAATTCCTTTCTTACAATACAATCCATGCTCTATATTTTCTTCGTCATCTGATCTCAGCTGTCGAACATTTTCTTTTAGGACAACAGATTAAATACATATATAGAATATTACTTTGGAAAAAGAAAGAGAGTTTGATTGAATTCGTCCTGTAAAGAAAGAAAGAAAGAAAAGAAAGCAGATTATTTTATTTATTTATTTTCTTTTGCGGTAAGGAAAAGGAAAGCAGATTCAATGTGTATTTTGTTTGTGCCATTTTGAACAGTACAAGCGGGAACCTTGGCGAAGCAGGCACTGGAGAACTGAAAAAAATAATCTTATGTAACATATAATAAGTGTGTACATGACAAATTTAGGCAGAAGCTAATTCAAAGGTACGGATATTTCTGAGTTTTCTTTTTTGTCTGTTGCATGCTTATAATGTAATCCATGTTCTCGATTTATTTTATCACTTTTTATTCAAAAAGGGAAAATTAAAAAATTTTCCTTTGATCAAAGAAAGGAAAATTAAATGACACGTTTCGTCTTTTGTTGTGACAGGGGGATAATGATTACAAATTGAAAGGAACGCATCTGTGCTGCATGCGAAAGGAGCCAAAATAAAAGAAAAATGCGAGTTTTGAAGCGGATGAGTAGAGAAACCTGCTCTTTCAATCTTGACCGTCGCTGTGATCTGATGTCTCAAGATGTGTCACGTCTATTAAGTTAAACGGTGTGCATTCAGTGGCTGAACCCATCCAAGCCGTCCACGAGTGTTGATCTGATCCGCCTAAACGAAATGCTTTCCCGCGCCATCTTCAAGCCCTGTTTCATCGCACGCAACATCTTTCTTTGTGAAGCAAAACAGAGGCGTGAAGTGGGGCAGTGTAGCAACCTGAAGTGGGGCAGTGCAGCAACTTGAAGTGGGGCATCCAATCCTATCTACTGTATCAATGTGAAGCAAGATTATTATTTTAAATCTAGAGCTCTGGTATTTTTTTCTGTTACCTTGGTTGATTAGAATAATAGAGAGACATTATAATAATGCAAAGAGGGTGATTATTTCAAACATAATATTATAATAATGTAAAGAGAGTGATTATTTAATAGAACCAAGATTATTATTTTAAACAAATTATCATCTTAAACATAAATAAATTTTTGGGTGATTAGAATAATGCAAGTACAATTAGAGGTTACGTACTTGTTATGATCTTAAGATTTGAGATTTGAGACTAATGATATTTTTTTATTACTGTAAGTGTAAAGTTTAATTCAATGAATGAATTTTTTAGGTACTAAATTTTTTAAATAAATTCTTTGTTGCATACTTATAAAGTTTAACAAAGTTTAGAGTGATTAGAATAATACAACTAGAGGTCATTAATGAATGTGTTTTCTCCATGATAATGGTGAATATGAACTTATATTATTTATGAAAAGCTTTTGGAAGCAAAAATAATTTGGTCTGTATTTTTTTTTCAGATATCAATTATCTATCCATGGAGGTTGATTTGATCCCTACACTCGGTTTAGAATTTGATAGTTTAGAGGAAACATGATAGTTTTGGGTTGATTACGGTGGGAGAAAAGGATTTGGAGAAAGAAAACATAATTATACCAAGAATAAGAAAGACAACTCCATATGTTCATATAGATATGTTTGTTGTAAAGAGGATTTATGAAGACAAAACAAAAGGGATTTTAAGACTATCAAACCTCGACAAGAGATTAGAACTAATTGTAAAGCAAGAATGTCAGTTGCACGAGTTAATGGAAAATATAAAGTCAATAACTTTGTTGAAGAACACAATCACCCACTTCATCCTCCAGAAATAGTTTACATGTTGGCTTCACAATGCAAAGTAACTGAATTGCAAGCTTATGAGATTAATTTGACAGAAAATTCTGGACTTCAATAAAAAGAATCTTTTCAGTTGATGAGTTTGCATGCTGGTAGAAGAGCCAATTTAGGGTATATCCGTTTGGTTGCAAAAAATTACCTTAATTCAAAAAGGTAGTGGAGCATGATGTACGGAGAAGCTGGTTGTTTGTTATGATATTTTACACAACAGGTATATGAAAATATATCATTTTATCATGCCTATCAGATGGATACAGAAGAACAAATAACCAATGTCTTTTAGGCCGATACACGAATGTTGATAGATTATGCCTTTTTTAGTGATGTGATTTCTCTTGATACAACATATAGCACTAATCGTGATCATAGACCACTTGCGATATTTTTAGGTTTCAATCACTATAGAGGCGTCATCATATTTGGAGTAGCTTTACTCTATGACGAAACCACTGAATCATTTAAGTGGCTAGTTGAAACCTTCTTAGAGGCACACAATCAAAAAAGGTCTCAAATAATTTTTACTTATCAAGATGTAGCGATGGTAAGAGCCCTACGTAAAGTGGTTCCAGATGCAAAGCATGGTTTATACACATGGCACTTAATGCAAAATGGTGTCAAACATCTTGGAAACTTGATGAAAGACGAATCAACTTTTAAAAGGGATTTCAAGAAGTGCATGTTTGAGTACTTGGAGGAAACATGGCTTGAAACAGCATGGAATTGCTTGTTATTCGATTATAATGCACATGAAAACACATGGTTGAAGCAGGTGTATAAGATAAAAGAGAAATGGGCATGGTGTTATATACAGAATGCTTTCACGCTTGGCATGCGCAGCACACAACTCAGTGAAAGTGTGAATGCCAACATCAAGAGATGTATAAAACCTGACTTGGATATCAATCAATTCTTCACACAATTCAATCGGGTTATTGATAATACAAGGTATAATAAGTTACAATGAGATTTTGAGACACGACAAAAGTTGCCAAGATTGATTGTCCAGCATTCACCTATGTTGCAACAAGTAGCTCAAATATACACACTTCCTATCTTTGACTTATTCCAACATGAATGGGATCTATATGCTATTGCTTGCATAAGACACAAAAATGAAGGTCAATTGGTGTTTGAATATGTTATTGGTATGGTAGACGAGCAAGGAGAATGGAGAGTTTGATATCATCCTATGTTTAGGCCAATTACATGTAGTTGTCATAAGTTTGAAACTTGGGGAATATTATGTTGTCATGCTTTAAAGGTATATGATGTGCTCGATGTAAAAAATCTTCTTGATCAATATATTCTAAATAGGTGGACAAGAAAGGCGCGAAGTGGTGTAATATATAATATTAAGGGAAATGATGTTAAAGCAAATCCTAGGTTACAGAGCACACACCGGTATAAATAACTCTGTCCCATGCTTATAAGGCTAGCAACTAAGGCATCTAATTGTGAAGAGACATTCTCTTTGGTGCAGAAAGGTGTTTTAGAATTGAGAAAGCAAGTCATAGAGTTTTGGTTAAGGCAACAGGGTCCAAACAACAATGGTGATGCTTCCACAACACCACTAACCGAATGTATTGCACCAAGCATAGGATTCAAGAAGAGAGCAAGTATTAAGCGGAAGAATAGACTAAAGAGTTATCTTAAGAATCAACCAAAGAAAAAAAGAGCACAAATAGTTTCCATGCTTGGAGCCTCACAATAGAATAGACTAATGCAATATGTTGAAGATGTGACAACCCTTCCTTCTAATCATTATTGTAAATATGGTTAAGTATACGATTAATAATTAATTATCAAGGTTTGAGTGGTTACAATTTATCACATTGTGAAAATGCGAAGAAAATTTGAACCTTGATGTTAGGGTCATCACCATACCACCATAACAAAACAAAATTTGCTTAAAAGGAATCCTACTACCATAAGGGGTTGATGATTCAACCGTCTATCGGTTTTAATACCCAATAACCTCCCACAAGTGTTCCTATATCATTTCTTATCATTACCATTGAAGAAATTAGGGTTTCTAGGCTCATAGTAGGAGTTTGGGGACTTGAGCCGCAGCCAGCCATGATGGCGCCGCGGCGAAAATGCCTCCTGGAACTACTTTTCTCAACCCTACGATTCTCGCCTCGGCGCAATATATTTGCGCCTCGGCGGGTTTCCATTCTGTTAGCTCCGCCTCGGCGCAATATTTTTCCGCCTCGGCACGTTTTCATTTTGTCAGCTTTTAGGCAATTTTTCCCACTTTGCGCCGCGGCCCAATTTATCAGGCCGCGGCGCCATTTGGTTCTGTCTCTCATTTGGCCGCGGCGAAGCCCTCTTGGCCACGGCGAGACTCCCTCCTGTGACTACATTACCTAAATTTCGACCCCTACACTCCAATTCTCATCTTAGGGACACTCTAGGACCACTCTCCCTTCATTTGTGAACCTCTAATGGTATTTATCTACTTGATTTACCTAGTTAATCTATCCTTATCTATCTCAAGATTTAAAGTATTATTTTGTACTTACCAAACTACCACACATCAACAAAACCATAATTTAATGACAGCGAATGTATTCTGGTCACAAGGTGTATGGGGTCAATGCTTAATGTTCATATGAAATCGAATCACTTATCCCTTATTAGCCAATTACAATCAGAATGTTCAATTCCATGATAAACAAATTACATATACAATCTCTATGCTTGGCAACTCATGATACAATGCAGCAATGATACAAAACTAGCAATTTAGTTACAATACATTTTATCAAGGCTCCTAAACTGATGTGCTACCAAACCATTTAGCAACTCCCATTAATTTTCTTCTTGCCACTAAGAGGTCCGGTCCCTGAAAATGTTAGCCCACAACGGGGTGAGATATATAATCTCAGTAACAAAAGGGAAGATTCCATATATACATGTACAAGTTAATCAATTCAATGCAATTTCGTGTCATCAATACCAGAATCATCGATTCAATTTGCAAATGAACTAGTTGACTACAAGGAACTACTGTCCCATACCAGCAGTCATACACAACATGTTAATGGCCAATAACACCGGGAATGGTCCATCCACGGCACCAACTCCCCCAATGAGCACAACCAGGGCTCAGTGCATCGGGGTCTGATCACAACCCAGTGCCCGATCAAAGCACATGCACGGGTGGCAGCCGCACCACAGCTCCACCATGGACTCACAAGGTCCAATCACAATAACAATTCAAATAGTCAACTAATCATTTAGCATTTCAAAATCATATATGTGCAACCAATATCAGATCAACATGAACATATACATGGAAGTGGAAAATAACCCTAGTTACCTCAATGAAGCCAATTACTCTTCCCCTAGCTACCATAAAAATCCATATGCACACCAAGCCTATAACAAGCATAATTATCATCATTTCTAATCACAATCAAATATCCAAAGAGTTAAACTACTAATGATAGACTAGAGGTTACTCACCTAATTACCAAGGAATTTAATTTCGGATTCCAACTTTCCCACACCAAAAATTGCCATAGTTCATTCCAATTTCTGGGTAATTTCACATGAAACTAAAGCCCATATCATAGGTCAACTATAGGGGTCTCAAACTAACAGAAAATGCATCAAAATAGGAAGGATATACTCACTTAACAACAGCCATAGCCTCACCTCCGAAAATCCACCATGGGCTCACCAAAATTCGCATTTCAATCATCAAGCCCAAAAAATTGGGTTTTCCACCATTATCTCCTTGTAATTTCACACAATAACAGAACCCATTATGATAATACATCCTTAGGAGCATTTTCCAGCAATGTGATACACAAAATGGAAGGGAAAAGCTTACCTAATCCTCCCTCTAACCTCTAAGTCCGAAAATCTTGCAAGGAATCACCCAATACCAAATTTCAAGTTTGGGAAGGAGATGAAAATACTCAAACCCAAAAATTAATCGAACCAAAATGAAGAGGAGGATGAGAGGGTCAAGTTATATATAACTCACCTTGGCTAAATCATCCTCTAAGAGTCAAAAATGAAGCCTCCATGTTGGTAGAACCCTAGCCTCCCTTGAACCTCCGAATTTCCTCTCTTAAGTTTCAGCAAATGAAGGGGAGGCTAAAGAGTTAGGGTTTAGTTGTGTTTGTGTTGGGTCTCAAGTGGGTTGTGGGTTGACCCATCAGCCCAAGGTCCAATTAGGCTCATTATTTCTAGTGGGCTGCAGAAAATTTAAAGCTAGAAGTGGGATGTGCTGACCCAATGGCCCAATTCTTTGTGGGTTCAGATTTTGTATACTTGTTGGGCCTTATTTCATAAGTTGGGCTACAGAAATATGATGGGTTAGGCCAAGTTCCAAGAGTCAATCTAACTTGGGTCTGCATAATGTGTATTGGGCTATCTATAAGGGCTCATGTAAATTGGGTCTTGGGCCTCCATTCCACTAAATCAAATTGGACTATTACTAGGTGATCTCTCTTGGCCCAAATCTCATGATAAGGAGTTGGGCTTGCACTTAAAATCATTGGGCCTCCATAAATCCTTACCCATGGCTTATTTAAATTGATCTTGGGCCCAAATTAAGCTTTAACCCAAATGAAATCTTGAACCTATATTATCTCTATAAATTCTCGTTCATATTGCTTACCCAATTATTCCATAATAATTATTCTTAAATTAGTCCAAACACATTATTAACACCTTAATTAATTTTGGGGTGTTACAGAAGAAGTGTGATTTGTAATTAAGAAGTGTTGATGATGATTTTCTCTTTCAGGATAATGATATGCAACATGGAGTTTCTTCTTCAGCACCTCTAAATTGTCCTCAAACATATGACAATGAACTTACGTATACTCAAATGTTAATGGTGAAAATAGTTAATTTTTTTTCTTATATGGTATTGCTATATATTTAGTGTTTATATTTTAATTAGTGTTCTTTTAATGTGTAGGCCCCATTTGATGTTCCTATGCCATCCCTTGACACTTTGGAATTCAGTTAAGACGTCTTACATGGTTAGTAAAAACCATACTTCATGATTTTATATTCTTACAAGGAAAAATATATTATTGATGATTGCCTGTATCTTAAAAGAGTTTCATGAATGCATATTACTTTTTCCTTCCCTTTTTGGTGATATTAAGTAGTCCTTCTATTTTGTTCAGAATCAGAAGAATGTGTCACTAAGCCAAAATAATGTAGCCTTTCAGCTTTGTAGTTTTCTAATGATATACATGAGTCCCACATGGTACAAATAATAAAAACTATACAGAAAAATGAAAAAAAAAACAATTTTATTGAAATAATCTTGTTCATATACTTTGAACTTTTGCTTGCAACTCAAATTGAAACATATTGTTTTGAACTCTTACTTACAACTCAAACTGAAACATATTGCATTGAAATCCTGCTTACAACTCTAGGCTACAAGCAACAAAGTGACAAGCCTTTGTAGAAGGGTTCAAGAAACAGGCAACTGCATGTCTATTATTTGTGCACTATAATGAAATTCCAATTCAGACTTCTTGCTTCAGATATTTCAAGCCACAGCAACTTCAGCACAGTATTTTATCTTCAAGTTCTCCACTATCCAAAGACAATGCAATACCAATTTTTGAATGTCATGTAATTATATTTTGTAAATGGATTTGGTTTATTACATTGAAATCTCAACACAGTTCAATACAGCTTATGTCTCAATGCACTTTATTACTTTCTACTCCTAATTCAGTACAGTTCAATATTATGGCTTCAAGTGCTTCATGCTCCTTGTGCTTCAATTTTGCTTAACTCCTATAATTATACAAAACACTCATAATTGAATAACATATAATCAGCAAAATGTTATTTTCAAACAAAAGTGATAGAGGTTCACTAGCAGATTCACTTCATAACATGTCTATGCTAGATCAATTTAACTGGGCAGCAGAAAGAATAGCTTGAGACAAGATACATCATGTGTTGTTAGATCAGAACAAATGAAATAACCTCATCCCAATTCAAGATGGTGAACAATAATGTAAATGATAGCCATTAGGTTTTGATATGAGAAGCATCACAGTTTTTTTATACAAATTAATTTTTCTACTCTAACTATCCTTTGGAAGCTAGGATACCATGCAACAAGGAATTTTAGTTTGGATGTATATTACAAGAAATGAAAGAAAAGGAAAAATTCGATGAACAAATTTTATGTGATTAAAATATAAGATAATGCAATTCTTTAGCAATAATAGATATTTCTTAGGCTTCAAATTGCCCTACATCAACTAGGATTCTATGCATATAATAGAGATGAGTACGAAAAAGAGCCATTGGAGATGGGATCTGGCATATATGCTTCGGGAAGGTTCTAATTGCCATGAATCTCCTTTGTTTTAGTATATACGGGTCATGCATGGATTGAATTTGTTGTCAAGCTAAAAATTTCATACTAAATCACTTAATAAAAATAACACAAATGCTCATGTGCGAAGAGCTCAAATCTTAGAAGGAAAAATGTATAAAAATGCATAGAAAGAAAAGGAATTGTTGAATCATTAAAAAGAAGTTTCTGTTCGCGTCACTCAAAATGGAAAGAGAGAAGAGAATGTAAAATTATTTAAACAATTTAGATCTGGCAATTTCATACCATACTCTAAATTGAAGCATAGAGATGGGTTTAAACAATGTAGATGAGATGGATGTGGAAGGGAAGAAGATGACGAAGAGAACAAATATGGATCAAGGGACGAATTCAAGTTGCTCTGGATCAGGGGACGAATTCGAGTAGCCGTGGATCAGACGACAATGAGAAGGAGAAGGGGTGCCTGCCTGCTGAAATGCGTGTTTTCCCGCTGAGATAGCTGGACCAGATCGTGGAACGTGGACGGCAGAGATCAAGGCTGGAGCATTTTCAATGTTTAGCCATATGGTGTGCTTTTGGGATGTTGGATCACAGCGACGGTCAGGATTGAAAGAGCAGGTTTCTCTACTCATCGCGCCTATATGTAGAGAATCTGCTTCCCTACTTCCTCCCCTGAAGATTATTAAACTCTTCTCTTTATATATATATTTTAATAACTTTTCTGCCTTATAACTCATCCTTTCGTGTTTTATGTCCCGTTATTTAGAAATATTTTCTCCAACTTGAATTCAAAGGAGAATACAACACGACATTTTAATTTAAGTGAGATTATGTTAAAATTAATTCTAAAATTTACATGGAATTTCAAATATCAAAATTCCTTTTCTAAAGTGGAACGTAAGATTATTGTTTCGCTAATATTGGGCAAAAGCAGCGGGCTACTGTTTAAGAAGAACTAAAGTGGTTATTCAGCCTCTCTGGTCTCCCCATGGTGATTTTGTACAGAGTAAAGGAAAGCAAGAGGAGAGGAAGGAAAAGAAAGAGAGAGAAACTAGGTTAGCTTAACGGAATCATACCTAATAGCGTCACTAGAAGGGAATTCTTTAAAAACAGTTTAAAAACTTACGAATTTATATGAAACAAAAGCTGTTTAAGAAGCTAAAATAAAATTTAGAATAAATTTAAGGTACTAAAATTGAGTTTTAACTTTAATTTTTAGAATCAATTCTAAGAATTATTATTATTTATTAATTTGTATGAATGATTTGCTACTGACAAAATTGAAGAAAAACTTAAATTGATCGCAAGCAATATATAAAGAAACAAAAATCACCAGAAAAGGAGCTAAGTTAAAAATAAAAATATTAAACTTAATTTACATAGCAATAAACTAATTAAGGGCTTAAGGCCCAAAAGTTTTGACTTTCTTCCCAAATACAATGTTAAGATATATGAAAGAAATATATTTAATATGTGAAATCTGCTTAAACCAGAGGTCTTATTTGAATATATGATACTTGCTTGATTAATAATAAATTTTATACACTTTGTATTTACTTTTGTTAATTTTTTTTCTTTAAATTGAGAAGATCCAAATTTACAATAAATTTACAATTTTTTTTATTGGATAGAGACTAAGGTTAAATTCTGTAGGTGCTAATTAGGATATTCTTTAATCAAAACACTATACATACATTCATACATACATACATACATACATACATATATATATATATATATATTTATATATATTATGGATGGATTTGTTAAAAGAACCATTTCTTATATTTTTGCTATGAAATTATCTAATTAAATATGATAAATATATAATTTTTCAATAATATCATGACAAATATATGATTTTTATAAATAATTGTATAGTCTTCTAATTAAACCATGCAAATGTTATAGTATTATTAAATAATCATATATTTGATATATTTTAATTAAGAAATTTGGTACAAAAAATATAAGAAAATGCATCTAAATCTATTTTTTAAAAACACTTAGTCATATAATGTTTGATTATAAAAAATTTACTTATAATATTTTTCTGAAAAAAATTGATAATATTTAGTACTAATTGTACGTAAATTTTGTCAATATGCCTTGCGTGTTCAAGTGTAAAAGGAAACGAAGCAACGCGCAAATGAAGGCCCTGCAGCAAGCCAGGAACTATTCTTTGGACATTGACATTTCGTTCTAGTTTTCTTTTTGTCCATTCCTTTCATGTAATGTACGCAATGTTCCTGCTTTCTTATTTCATTTTCCACATTCTCTTCTTTCTTTCTGACTAAAACACATTTAGATTGGAAGAAAGGAATATCCTTTCAAACAAAAGAGTAAAAAAGGAGTTGGGGATATAGGAGAGGAGATGGGGAAAGAGTTTAGAAGAAGACTAGTGTGACAAGAGTCTTAATTTTAAGACTGGTGATGATGATTGACGATGGAATGCTCCAATTTCTTGGGGGCAATGTGTTTATCATCTTATAATACATGTTCATTACCCAACTATATCCATATGAATTAAGCTGATTTTCTTTCTTTCTTATCGTTGCTTCATCTTTTCTTCGTCATCGAACTTTACTTTGGAAAATGAAGGGGAATTTAATTGAATTCGTTCTTTAAGGAAAGAAAAGGGAAAGCAGATTTTAATATACTTGTATCTTCTTGTGCCATTTTGCTGAAAACAAGCGTGAAGCTAGGCAAGGTCGTATGCACTGCAGAACTGAGTAAAGTAATCTTATGTAATATATAAGCTTTTGATGTTGTGTCCATCGCAAAATAATGCTGAAGCTAAGTCGAATGTAGGGATATTTCTTATGCCTTGTTTGGTACGAGAAAGTATAAGGAAAAGAAAAAAATAATTTATTGAATAATCTTTTTTAATACAAATTTTACCAAATTTGGATTAAAAAAAGGATTCATTTCATTTTGTAAAAATGAAAATTAAAAAATAATTTCATTGGCTTTTTGACTGAGATATATATAAAAAAAAACATAAGAAGGATATGTATAATAGTAAAAATTAATTCCGGATATATATAAACAAATTATTTTTAAAAATTAAATATATTTTTTTTAAAAAAATTTGGAATGTGAAATATGTGATTCTGCATTCTTCAAAAATAAAAAAAAATAATTTTTTTTATTAGGGGTTAGTGTCCACTAATCCCCGATCACATCAGTGACCCTTGGGTCAGTAACATTGAATCAGTAACCCAAAGGTCAGTGATTCAATCGACTCACGGGTCGATTTGACCGGTGGGTCATTTTTTTAAATTTTTTTAAAAATTAATATTTTAATTAATTTATTTAAAATATATAAAATAATGAAAAGTATAAATTTTAAAAAATATAAATTTATTGTAATGAATATTATTTAATTTATGTATTATTTAAATTTATATTAATTTTTTTTGTATATTAAAAAATATAATATTTTTAAATTTCTTTATAATTTTATTAATTCTATAAGTGTTAAAAGTTTATATTTTAAGAAAATTTAATTAATTTTATTGAAATTTGTAAAAGGTGAAATATAACCAATAAAAAAAAGTAAACAAGAATTTAAATAAATTAATAAAAGTATTTCTAAAATTATATTTATATGTGATTTTTTTAATTGGAAAAAAATATTAATCTATATATTGAAAAATACAATGATTTAATTTGTATATATAATTTGTTTAATTTTATAATTATAAGAAATTTATGTGTTGAAGAATAGTAATTAATTTTATTTAGATTTTGAACAGGTAAAATATAAATAATAATTTTTAAAATATTCAGAAAAGAATTCTTAAATATATTGTAAAAGTATTTGTAAAATCATAATACAATTCATTTACTTTTGAAATTTTTGTAAAATTTTTTTGCGTGCAAATTAAAAATTTTTTCTTGATCGTTGAACTAATTTTATACAAATTTAAATAATAAATATATAAATAACTATTTTGTTTTACAAATTATTTTATTAGTTTTTCCATTTTTTATTAATTTTTTCTTTGCAATTTAAACAAAATTAATTAATATTTCTCAAAATAATTTAAACAAATTAAGACGTTATGTTCTTCAAACTATAAATAAGAGAATTTTTTTTAAGCAAAAAAATTTTACAAAAATTTCAACAATAAATGAATTGTATTATAATTTTACAAATACTTTTACAATATGTTTAAGAATTCTTTTCTGAATTTTTTAAAAATTATTATTTATATTTTACCTGTTCAAAATCTAAATAAAATTAATTACTATTCTTTAACACATAAATTTCTTATAATTATAAAATTAAACAAATTATTAAACAAATTAAGTCATTGTATTTTTTAATATATAGATTAATATTTTTCCCTAACTAAAAAAATCTCATATAAATGTAATTTTAGAAATACTTTTATTAATTTATTTAAATTCTTGTTTACTTTTTTTTTATTTACATTTCACCTTTTCAAATTTCAATAAAATTAATTAAATTTTCTCAAAACATAAATTTTTAAGACTTATAAAATTAATAAAATTATAAAGAAATTTAAAAATAATATATTTTTTAATATACAAAAAAATTAATATAAATTTAAATAATACATAAATTAAACAATATTTGATACAATAAATTTATATTTTTATCATTTTATATATTTTAAATTAATTAATTAAAATATTAATTTTTTAAAAAATGACTCATAAGTCAATTTGACTGACCTAACAGGTCAGTTTGACCCATTGGGTCAATTGAATCATTGACCCTTGGGTCAATCATTCAACGTCACTGATTCAAGGGTTAATGATGTGACTGAGGGTCATAGACATAGACCTCTAATAAAAAAAAATTATTTTTTTAAAAAAATTTTTGAAGAATGTAAAATCACATATTTTGCATTCCAAATTTTTTTAAAAAAAAATATTTGATTTTTTAAAATAATTGATTGATTATATTCAGAATTAGTTTTTACTGATATACATATCTTTCTTTTATTTTTTTTATTTTATATATCTCAGTCAAAAAGCCTAATTTCGTTTAATACACATTTTACAAATTTTGAATTAAAAAAATTTATTTCTATTTTATAAACACAAAAATCGAAAATAATTATTATAGTCTTCTCAATTTCATTTACTAGTTTTTGAACAATGCTCTCTGGCGCGTTATTAATGGCAGCCACGTGTAATGCAGTGTCTTCGGAATTGGTTATCTTGGTGGCGTGAATCTCTGGATGCTCAGTTTATAGTTTTACAACATGGCTCATTCTTGTCCCATCACCGCAAAATACAGTTAGTTCTTTCTTTGACGCTGATGCGGTTGCTGTCTCTCGTGGAGACGTCGCTATCTCCAAAAATTTATCTTCTAAAAAAAGTTACAGTTGAAAAATTAGTTTTATTCTATATTTTACATCTTTTAAAATAATAATAATATTAAAATTTAAATAAAATAAATCTAAAAAATATAAATTTAATTTGGATAGTTTAGAATAAAAATGCCTGCCCTGCACTTCCCAAAAAATGTGTTGAAAATCGGTTTGATACAATCCATATGCTCTATATTTTCTTCATCATCTGCTCTCAGTTGTCAAACTTTTTCTTTTTGGAAGGATACCAGAGTAAATACATATATAGAATGTTAATTTTTTTTCCCAAAGAAGGGAAATATAATGGAATTCGTCCTTTAAAGAAAGATAAAGGAAAGCAAATTTTCTCTCTTTTTTTTTCAAGGGTAAGGGAAAGAAAAATATATTTAACTGTTGTGTATTTGCTTGTGCCATTTCAATGAAAGCAAGCTTGAAACTAGGCAAAATCAAAGGCACTAGTGAAAATTAAATATCTTTTGTAATTGTTGAAAAATGGGTTGTTCTTGATGATGAGTAATTAATTAATTAATTAATAATTTGAATTTGAATTTTAAAATTTTAAATTCAAAATTTGAATAATGGTTTGGTTGCATTTATTTTGGAGTTAATTTAATTGAAGTTAGGGGTTAAAGCTTTAGGTTGAGAATGATAATGACTAAGAGTAAATTGAATTTAGATTGAGTAGCCATGAATTTATTATTGATTTAGTGTTTTTCTTTTGGGTTACAAATGGAGGGGGACTCACTAGGAAGGGGGGAGGGGAGTGGGGGTTCGAACCCCAACACTTTGCCTATATAGGCAGAGGAGGTGCCATTGGCCACTAGTGATTTGGTGTGTTTGAATGATATGTTTGGTTTTTCCAACAATGAAGTGGTACCATTGGATTTCAACCACAATAATTGTTGACGATATATGTTTGGAAATACTCATTCCCCAAGTAAGTTAAAATCAACTAAATTGATTAGACATTTGCACCAATATATGCATCAGTTCATTGCTTACTCTTTACTTAGGTGTGGTGAGGGCAGGGGAGCAGTAAATTTGAATGAAGTTTATTTTCTATCATGCATGTCTAATGAAAGTAAAGTAAATATTAAAGTTTGGCTACATAAGCATTTCCAACATGTGGCTAAGGGGAAGCAGGGGAAGATTATAGCGAGTAGATACATTACTCATATAGTGCATGCTCTAGGCATCTTTGGCATCGAGATTCCCTACAAAGGTCAAATAGCTACACATCCATGCTCCTATTTCAATTCCAGCAACTTGATCAATTAAAAAACCAAATGCATGCCATGTCATTGCAATACCAAACACACCGTTTCATGTTTAATGAAATGGTGCATTTTGATCCTATTTTTTTTGGCTAATCTAAAAGTGTATCTAGGCTTTTAGTTGCAAGTAAATCTAAGCCATCCCTTTCAATACCAAAAAATCCATGCATTTTATGATACATTTTGACCCAATTGCCAGTATGGATTTGCATTTCATCCTTGTTCTATCAACAATTGTTCATTTTGCACAATAAAACCATATTTTGGCTTAAAAGAAATCTCATATGTAAGGTATGGTTTCAGATGAAGTAAGATTAACCATTTTCACTCTTCTTCTTGCCTACAATATGCTGTTATTAGATTTATATATGAAATCATGTTTTATGTTGTTGGATTCTGATTATTGAGGGAGAGGTGTTCTTGAACGGAGGTATTGTTATTATTTTAATTACTTGTATATTGTAGAAGATTATTGGACCCAACGTTTAAAAAAATAAAATGTTATTTGGGGATATTCAAGAGTTTAATTTTGGCACATTGAATAACAATAAAGTGATTTTTCTTTTTTTAACATTTGAAGAAGGTGACTACATCTTACATATGAAGAAAACCAAAGTCATTGAGCTATGTCTGTTTTTTTTTTTTTTTTGGCTATTTGTACATTACATATGATATTTAGAAGTTAAAAACCTTGATGTAGCACATTGCACATTAGCACATCTATCGACTACTTTTTGCTATTTGTTAACTGTAAAAACCTTCTATATTGCATATAGATGAGGTGATGTGATTTAGTCTTGTAGAATCAAAAAAAGAAGAAGAAGAAGAAGAAGAAGAAGACAATACAAGATAAATATACAATAATATATCAATTTTTGGTTTGCATTATTTCTTTTATCTTTAGAAAGAATGTTAACTTGAATTATTTTGTCTTAATTTTTCTTAGAAACCATTTTATGGAGGGTAATCTGATCCCTAAAGTTGGGCTAGAATTTGATAGCCTAGATGAAGTATGGAAGTATTAGGTTAATTAGAGTGGGAAAATAGGATTTGGAGTTAGAAAATATAATGGAAGCAAGAGTACAAAAGATGGCTTCAAAACTTCATATAGATATGTATGTTGCAAACAGGGTTTATGAGGACCAAACAAAAGGGATTTTAAGACAACCAATCCTCTGCCAGAGACTAAGACCAATTGTAAAGTGAGAATAATAGTTGAATGTTTGAATGAAAAATATGGGATAAATGAATTTGTGAAGGAGTATAATCACCCACTTCATCTTCTAGAGATGATCTACATGGTAGCATCTTGATGAAAATTAATTGATGTTCAAGCCTATGATATTGAGTTAGCAAAGGAATTTAGGCTTTAAAAGAAAGAAACTTTCCATTTGATGAGTACATATATTGGAAGAAGAAGAAGTAATTTTGGCTAAACCTATAAGGATGCAAAAAATTATCTCAGGTCCAAAAGACAATGAAACATGGTGTATGGAGAAGTCGGTTGTCTCCTATGATATTTCCAACAATAGTTATATGAAAATCTATCATTTTATCATATCTTATCAGATAGATATAAAAGAACAAATAACAAATGTTTTTTAGACTGACATAAGAATGTTAATTAATTATACCTATTTTGATGATGTGGTGGCTCTAGACATAACTTATTGTACTAATTGGGATCATAGGTCGCTTGCAATATTTTTTAGTTTCAATCACTATAGAGGAGTAGTAATTTTTAGGGAGGCATTACTTAATAATGAAACCACATAGTCATTTAAGTAGCTAATTGAATCTTTCCTAGAGGCATATTAGAAGAAAAAACCTATCACCATTTTTACTAATGAGGATCAAGCAATAGCAAGAGCATTGTCTAAAGTCATTTCAGTGATAAAGCATGGATTATGCACGTAGCATTTAATGCAAAATGACATCAAGCATCTTGATGAAGGAGGGCTCAAATCTTTTAAGGGATTTTAAGAGATGCATACTTAAATATGTGGAGAAAGAACAATTTGAGAAGGCATTGTGCAAATTGATATACGATTATAAGGTGCATGAGAACACATTGTTGAGTTCACTTTACACTATAAAGGATAAATGGGCCACTTTTCATATAAAGAAAACTCTTACACTTGGCATGAGGAGCACACAGGTGACTGAATGTGTGAATGTAGATATTAAGAGTTACATAAAACCCAAATAAGATATTAACCAGTTCTTCAATCAATTTAAAAAGGTCGATAAAGATAAGTCATACAATGAGTTGAGACGTGATTATAAGTCTTGGCGAAAATTGCCAAGGTTGATTGTCTAAAGTGCACTCTATTGGGTTTCTCAGTGATCATAGGAATAACAAAAATTAAAATTTTGATCATTGAAACCCATTCCTAAGAACATGCACAGTAACATAAATCAAGATAAGATAAAAAAAGTTACCTTTTGTTTGAATTGTGATTTGAATTACATGAGTAGATCTAGTGATCTCTATCTCTACAATATCCACATGAAATGGATGAAACTTTCTCTCACTTTGCATTTCTACTAAGAGATACTTTTCATTTCTAGAGTTAAAGTCTTTCAAATTTCTAAGTGAATTAGGAATTCAGAGGCACTCTTATGCGTCGCTTATGTTGCCCCCTTGTGGTTAACCAAGGCTCATACTTAGTTAATGTGCATGGATTCTATCTCAGATCTCATAGCCTCAATCCATTTCTTGGATGTTAGACCCTTAATAGCCTTTTGGTTGGTTATGGGCTCATTTTCGTCTGTATATCACCATATTGCGTCACAAGAAATCCATATCTCTTAGGCTTATGATGAATCCTACCAGATGTATGTTGGCCTTGTGTCACTCGAGTAGGTTCTTATTCCACAATGACTTGTGAAACTTGTTCAAGTTCTACAAGAGGTTTAATGTTATCTTGCATCTCTAGAACCTGTTCAAGTTCTATTTTCCTCCCATTACTTCTTCTCGAAATGAATTCTTTTTCAAGAAAAATCCCAGTTCTTATAATAAACACTTCACCTTCAAAAGGATTGTAGAAATAGTATCACATGGTTTTCCTAGGATACCTTACAAAATAACATTTATTTGATTTGTGGCCAAGCTTATTTGAGACTTATTTCTTAACATAAGCCTCACACCCCCTATATCTTTATAAAAGATATACTGTGATGCTTCCTAATTCCATATCTCATATGGCATCTTTTGAACCGCTTTAGAGAGAACATGATTGAGTATGAGAGCTGTTGTTTCTAAAGAAAAATCTCTAAAGTAAATGGAAAGATTTGCATAACCCATCATTGATTGTACCATATCCAACAAGGTGTAATTCCTCCTTTCTAAAACACCATTCCATTGTGGCATTCCTGGTGGAGTGAGTTATGGTATAATACCACACTCCTTTGGATAGTTATGGAACTCTTGATTTAAGTATTCTCCACCTTGATTTAATCAAAATATCTTGATACTTTTGGCAAGTTGGTTTTCTACTTCATTTTTAAACTCTAAACTTTTCAAAGTATTTAGATTTGTGTTTCATAAGATACACATACCCATACATACTAAAATCATTAGTAAAAGTGATGAAGTATTGAAAACCACCTCTAGTAGGTGTATTCAGAGGCCTACATACATCAATATGTCTTAGGCCTAAGATATTGTTAGCTCGTTCATTGAGTCCAATGAATAGAGCTTTTGTCATTTTGTCTAGTAAATAAGACTCATATGTCTTATATGATTCAAAGTCAAATGAGTCCAAGAATCCATCTCGGCGGAGTTTGCAAATGCGTTTCTCATTTATGTGGCCTAAGTGGGAGTGCTAGATGTATGTTGGATTAATATCATTTGACTTTAAATCACTTTGTATTAATGTTATATATAGTAGGCTCAAGATCTAGAATATAAATATCATTAAACAGTTATACACTATAATAAATTATTTTCTTAAGATAAATGGAACAACACTTGTCATTTATTATAAATGAAAAACCTTTCTTGTCCAAACAAAAAATAAAAATTATATTCCTACTAATTGCTGGCACAAAATAGCAATCTTCTAATTCTAAAACTAAGCTCAAAGGTAATAATGGAGAATATGTTCTTGTAGCTAAGGTAGCAACTCTTGCTACATTGCTACGCAGGTTCACTTCACCTTTAGCTGGAGTCCTACTCATTTTGAGTTCATGCACATTTGTACAAATGTGAGAACCACATTCGGTATCTAATGCCCAAGATATAAGAGTAGATAAATTAACTTCTCTAACAAAAATACCTAAAGTGGAAGTCTTATTCCTTTCTTTGCTTTTAGATCTTCAGTTATTTCTTGCAATTCTTCTTCTAGTGCCCAATCTTATCGTAATGGAAGTATTTCCCTTCCTTTTGCCACATCACCCTTAGGTTTTAGTGCTTTAGATGTAGGCTTAGGCTTGTTTTTTTAATTTGGAACTCTTTTTGTTTTTATCCTTGACTTTGTCTTTATCTTTACCTTTTTGAATCATCATCATGTTCAAGGGTTTAACCTTTTATAGGTTTTACTTAGCAATTCTCAACATGCTTAACAGTACTAGCAACATTTTGTCAATTTCATTCATGTTGTAGTTTAGGACAAGTTGATTGTAACTTGGTGGCAATGATTGAAAAATCAAGTGGGTGACTAATTCTTAATCAAGTGGAAAACCCAATTTTCTCAAATTTCTTAATGTACCCAATCATCTTGAGCACATAAGGTCCAATAGGGCTTTCTTTTGCTAGCTTGCACTGAAATAATGCTTTGGAAATGTCATATCTCCCGTGACATGCTTGCCCCTCATACGACTTCTTAAGGTGTTCAAGCATGTCATAAGTTTCCATGTTTTCATATTGCTTTTGAAGCTTAAAGTCCATGGTTGCTAACGTCAAGCAAGCAACTTCCAATGCATCCTTAGAGTGCTTCTTATGAGCATATCTTTCAATACAGGATGCTTCTGTTTCAAGTGATAAAGGAATAGGTTCTTCTATGACATATAGTTTTCATTCATGTTTGAAGACTATCCTCAAGTTCCTATACTAGTCAAATCTTATTTAGCTTGTCCTTCTTAATGATAGATCGTAATGACAAGTTACTTAAAGTGTTGGCCATCCAATATTTATAACAGAAATATGCAAACTAAGTATCACATTTTGAAAATATTTAATAAGGACTTTTATTAAATGCTACTCCCAATATTTTATTCAAATTAATAGCCCTCATTATTAATTCAAAAAATTATATCACATATATTTTCAAGTAGGCCAAGATCCATATTTCATCTAATATTGAGTTAGCTTTAGTTGATCGCTGATGCTCACTAGATAATGACACCGTAAGTGTACAGGTCGTAGAAGTAGTACGTGATGAATCAAGGTCGTTCTCTCAAAGAATCAGTATGATTGGTGAGTAGGCATTAGAGTTCTCATGTTCATTTTAGTTAAACAATCAAATTGTAATTGAGTTTTTATGAAAATTAATTCAAATGCAATTGACAATAACAAAAGATGGTTGTAGTTGAAGTTATGTAATTAAAAACACCCTAGGAATTTTAATCTCCTTTATCTACAATATCAATTATTCCCCTTTTCAATTAATTGGCTTAAGGTAAATTTTAGAGTCAAGGTCTAATTGGGTATAAATGTCTTTCGATCCATTTAAACCCCTATACCAACTCACTCTTGATATCTCAAGGGAGTAGTTAACACTTAATTAAGCGCAGACCTTATCTCGACTACCTAAGGCCCTTGAGTATATTTCTATCTCAAGTGCAAATTAAATTATATCTAATCCTAAGTTATTTAACCAATGATCTATAAGCAATTTCCTTCTTTCAAAAGTTAATTACCCAATCCATAATCAAACTAAAGGAGGCCAATCAATAGAATGAACTATAATTCAGATTAAACACTAAAATTTTCAATAATTCGCATAATCAAAAAGGGAAACAATCTCCAAAGATTAAAAGTTTATAAAATTCCTAAGGGTTACAAGATCTAGCTGCTCATGGCTGAAATCCACAAATTATCTTAGCAAATATATGAACTATCATCAACTAGAAGGGAAGATGGAGTAGAAACACCTAATCGGAAGGATAAATAACAGAATTAATGGATTCCTAATCAAGTTGAAGCTTCCCCAACACTTTTCGTGTATTTTCCTCTTCTCCTAGTCGGCCAAAACGTTCCCTCTTCACTGAATAATGAAACCCTAGCCTCTTCTTCTCTATTTTAGCTCGCTAATCGAAGCTGTGCATTTCAGAGGCTGATCTCGCTATAACGAGGAGTGCTTCTCAATATAGCGAGAGCTCATAGATTCTCAGATTTCTACTGCTCTCGCTACTGCTTCGCTATGGTGAGTTGCTTCTTAGAATTTGTATGCCTCGCGACTTCACTATGGCGAAGTACCTTCCTCGCTACAGCGAAAGTGCATCCTTGTTACAGCGAATTGAGTTCTAGCTGTAGCGAGAGGACTTGTTCTACTTGTACTTTTTACTTCTTAGCTTCCCTCTCTTTTTTTAATTCTTTCTTATTTCTTTTACTTTTCCTGAAATTGAAATCAATCATAGAATGAGGCTCAAACTGATAAAGATATTACAATAGAAGCACTTTCTTTATTTTGTTTGATTGAATACAATTTTAATCCTATTAATCAATAGAAAAGTGTTTTACCTCCCTAATTTAATCTCAAATGTATTTCTTTTTCATCCTAAATTAAGGAGTCATCAAACTCCCCCACACTTAAATCCTTGCTTGTCCTTAAGCAATTCTTAGAAACGATCAAACAATGTGATTATTTATTTATTTCTGTTCCACAATAAACACCCAATCAATCAGAATTTCAGACCCCCCTACACTTAGAATGAAACTAATGTTAGAAACAGAAGTTCAGCAAAACTCAAATTGAATTTCAAAAATAATGCAATCATAGTAACACCCTGATTTCTAAAGTGTGTGTGTGCTCCATAGATAGATTTTCAAGGAGCAATCAAGTAACCTTCAACACACCCTCATTACATTTTCAAGACCAATCCAAATATCCGCTCTGACTTCAATAATCAAAATTCATTAAAAGAGGTTTTTATTGTTCACTAGAGAACTGCTTTCAACATAATCATCATTTTTTCTTTTTTTTTTGGGTTGGCTTTTTACCATTCTTTTTTTTTATTTCTGCTCAATTCTCTTAATCCTTTTGACGCGAATGACAACATTGGTTATGAAGCCACCCGGTTACTCAGATTAAGGAAGTCCTCAGAGTGCTTACTAGCATACTTTTAGTTTTTATCACCATTTGATGCGAAAGTTCACACTTTTTGGTGCAAATCCCTGGTTACTAAATGATTTCAATCATTGGAGTAGAGTTTTTTTCTTTTTTCTTTTTGAATGAACTAATTATCCCTCTCAAATGACAATCAGATATCCATCAAAAGCAAGTAAATTGGAGGGATCTAAAAAAATAAATGAGTGTTAACTAAAGAGAAAACTTGAATAACTTCAATGATCATATTATGGATGAGTGGTCCTATTATGGGTGCATACTACAACTACATTGCTTTCTTTGTTCATTTCAAGTTTGCTTCACCTCCATATTCATTGATTAGTATTCATCTAAAGCAAGAAGGACTGGTTCTGGTTAAAATTGAAGACATTAAGTCCAGATAGGTGAGATCCAAGACATGAGGCTCATAGTATCTGTCTTTAACCACACCCCGGTCAGAGAAGAGCCTCTCAAAATGGAATTCCACTCTGGCTGAAGCAAATCGATCTTTATCATAGGGTTTTTTCTTTTGCTTTGACGAGGAAGCTTTACCAGTCTTGGTTTGCTTTTTGGGGGCCATGACTTTGAAATTCAAAGAAGAAATAGAAGAAAATCAGTGCAAGCAGTAAGAGAAAATAACTGGATAACAAGGGAAATGGGGGGCTACATGCATAGTGATGAAAAGATAGAATTCATAAAATAAATACATGTGACATGCTTGCAATAAGGAAATAAGCCTTGAAAAGCATACAAGGGAATAGGTGAAAAAAGAAGATGGAAGCAAACAAGGAGGGAGTACCTGGAAAAGAAAGGACATTTTTTGGAAAATGTTTGAACTCGTTATAGCGAGTTGACTTTCGCTATAGAGAGAACGAATTGGTTTCCAGAAACGATGATTTCACGTAGTAAAATGCCAAATTAATTGAAGCTCCCTGCACAGAAACATTCGACCAACATAGCGCAAGCATACAAAATAGTTTATTTACCCCTAATTACATAGATTCATGCGAAACGACATTCAGCCTTAATGACCACAGAAATGACTCAAACCACAACGATTTAGGAGAAAAAAAGGGATAATCAACTGACCTGATACAAGGAGAGTGGGGCGCGAGGGGAATGGGAGCGTTGGACTTAGGAAATTTGGTCGAAGAAAATGATTAGAGGGAGGAGAGCTCAGAGGCGCTATAGCAAAGGGTAGCGAGAATGAAAGACGAGGGCTGCTGGCTTTGCAACAGCGAAAGTTCCTCTTGCTATGGCGAGTAAACTTGTACAAATATTAGGTACTGAAAAATCTCGCTGTAGCGAGGCTAAGCGAGAAACTCTCTGGTGTTTGTATGTGATTCATGAGTATGCTGCATTTGCTATAGCGAGTTGACTATCTCGCAATAGCGAGGAGACTTCAAAATTTTTTTTTCACATGTCGCTTGTTATAGCAGGGCTATAACGACATACTCCTTAGACTTTGTACCAGATTGGACGCAGAGATCTCGCCATGGCGAGATGGTTGTCTTGCTGTAGCGATGACACTTAGCATTGCTTACTTGGCTCGCCATAGCCTAGCCATAGTGAGGAACTCTCTGGTTACTATACCTGATGTAGAACAAGCAGCCTCGCTATAGCGAGGTGGACTTCTTGCTACAGCAAATTTTTTTTTAACACTTGAATATTTAAATAGGTATTTTATGACCCCATTTATATTTCTTATCGACTTAACCCACTACCCTCAAATTTTAATCAACATAGCAAATGATCAATATTACTAGAATACATATTTGCAATTCAAAGCAAGGTGAGAAACTCTCTAAAAATCATATCTGAAGTTGTTCTTTCCTACCAATCACTTTGTTTCCAGTATCCAGCACTTTAGTACCAATACCCAACCTACAAAACACATAAAGAAAATGGAAGATCAAAACAAAAACACAAGAATGATAAACTTAAATATAAGAATAAGAAGAAAACTTGGGTTGCCTCCCAAGGAGCGCTTGGTTTATAGTCCTCAGCCAGACTTTGTCTGCTAATCAAGAAGGTTGAGCCAAGCTATGGACTATAGTCTGTTGGTCTATTTCGCCACCCAGATAATGTTTAAGCCTTTGATCATTTACTTTAAACTGATCTCCTGACTTCTCATCTTGAACTTCAATGGCTCCATAAGATGTCACGGAGATCACCTTGAACGGACTAGACCACCTTGATCTCAACTTACCTGGAAACAATTTCAAACGAGAATTATAAAGTAACACGAGATCTTCAGGTTCAAACTTCTTTGGTAAGATGTGTCTATCATGAGCTCTTTTAATCTTTTCTTTGTAAATTCTAGAATTCTCAAAAGCTTGCAATCTAAACTCATCTAACTCATTTAGTTGTATTAGTCTTTTCTCACCCACCTTAGCCATATCATAATTCAGTTTTTTGATAGCCCAAAAGGCTTTATGCTCTAGCTCAATGGGCAGATGGCAAGCTTTGCCAAAAACCAATTGATATGGAAACATACCTATTGGAGATTTAAAAGCAGTCCTGTATACCCATAAAGTATCATCAAGCTTATCTGCCTAATCTTTTCTAGTGGGACTTATAGTCTTTTCTAAAATTCTTTTTATTTCTCTGTTAAATACTTCACATAAGCCATTGGTTTGAGGATGATAAGCCAATGCCATTTTATGGGTACCTTCATATTTTTCAAGCAAACCTTTGAACAATCTATTGTTAAAATGAGTTCTCCCATCACTAATGATTGTCCTAGGTGTGACAAATCGAGTAAAAATATTCTTTTTAAAAAATCGCACTACCATATTAGCATCATTAGAATGGCAAGCTACAACCTCAACCCACTTACTCACATATTCAACAGCAACTAATATGTATTGATGGGTTCTAGATGAAACAAAAGGCCCTATGAAATCAATGCCCCACACATCAAACAATTCTACCTCAAAAACACCTGATTGGGGCATTTTCTACCTTTTTGAGATATTACCTGTTCTCTGACATGCATCACATTAACTAACAAACAAATAAGCATCTTTAAACAATGAAGGCCAATAAAATCCAGATTGCAACACTTTGTAAGCAGTATGTTGGCCACTAAAATGACCACCATAATGAGCAGAATGATAAGCATGAAGAATGTTATTTTGCTCAGTTTGAGGCACATATTTTCGCAAAATTTGGTCAGCACATTTCTTATACAAAAATGGTTTATCCTACACAAATCATTTCACATCATGCAAAAACTTTTTCTTTTGATAAAAATTTAATTCATCAAGCACAATACCACTGACCAAGTAGTTGGCATAATCAACATACCAAGGTACAGATATACAATTCACAGCAAATACAGACTCATCAGGAAAACTCTCATTAATCAATAGATTATCCATACAATCAGAACTATTCACAAGTCTAGATAAGTGATCAGCAACTTGGTTTTCAGTTTTTTTCCTATCACCAATCTACACATCAAATTCTTGCAATAATAAAACCCATCTAATCAACTTAGGTTTAAATTCTTTCTTACACAAAACATATTTGCTAGCAGCATGATCAATATGAACTATAACTTTAGTACCCATCAAATATACCCTAAATTTCTCAAAAGCAAAAATAACAACAAGCATTTCTTTTTCAGTAGTTGAGTAATTTACCTGTACTCCAGCTAAAGTTTTACTTGTATAGTAAATAGGGTGAAAAATATTACCATGTCTCTGGCCAAGCACAGCTCCAACCGCATAATTGCTCGTATCGCTCATAACCTCAAAGGGTAGTGACTAGTTAAAGGCCATTATAATTGGTACTGTGATAAGTTTTTGCTTAAACTCTTCAAAAGCTTTCAAGTAATTTGCATCCAACTTGAAAGGGATATCTTTTTCAAGTAATTGAGAAAGAGGCTTCGCTATCTTGGAGAAATCTTTGATAAATCTCCGATAAAACTTAGTATGCCCCAAGAAACTTCGAATAGCCTTCACATTGGTGGGTGGTGGTAATTGCTCAATTACTGAAACTTTAGCCCAATCCACTTCCAATCCCCTTTTTGACACCTTATGCCCAAGTACTATACCTTCACAAATTATGTAATGACACTTTTCCCAATTTAGGACCAAATTGGTATTCTCACACCTTTGCAAAACCCATGTCAAATTGTCCAGACATTTTTTAAATGTGATGCCAAATATTGAGAAGTCGTCCATAAAGACTTCCATGATATGCTCAATCATGTCAGAGAAAATCAACATCATACATCTTTGAAATATGGCAAGAGCATTACATAATCCAAAAGGCATGGAAGTCTTTATGGACATGTGAAAGTGATTTTTTCTTGATCCTCAGGGGTAATGGCAATTTGATTGTATCCAGAATAGTCATCCAGGAAACAAAAAAATTCTTTTCCTGCTAATCGATCTAACATCTGATCGATGAATGGAAGCGAGAAATAATTCTTTCTTGTAGCCGTGTTCAACTTTTTGTAGTCCATACAAACTCTCCAGCCTATGACTATTCTTGTGGCAATCATTTCATTCTTCTCATTGTTCACCACTGTTATACCTCCTTTTTTAGGGACACACTGCAACAGACTTACTCAGTCACTATCTTAGATAGAATAGATAATGCCAGCATCAAGTCACTTAATAATTTTTTTCTTGATCACTTCTTTCATTATAGGATTTAATCGCCTTTGGTTTTCTACTGATTTCTTATGATCATCTTCTAAGAGAATTTTATGCATGCAGATGGCTGGACTGATCCTTTTTATATCAGCTATGGTTTAACGGATAGCTCTTTTGTGCTTTTTTAACACTTTTAACAGTTGCTTTTCTTGGGGAAGTGTCAATACAGATGAGACTATAACTGGTAAAGTTTCTCTTTCCCCCAAATAAGCATATTTTAGATGCGGCAGAAGAGGTTTCAATTCCAACATTGGAGGTTGCCCAATGGAAGGTGGGAGAGCATGGGTTTTTCGTGAAGTCAACTCCAGTGATTCAAAATGTCCATTCTGCTTAGCCATAGGTCTAAATGCATTGAACTTGTGCTCAACTTCCATTTTCATCACTTCTTCTATACTTGGCTTACCAACAAGTACTATTTCAAGAGGATCGGTGAAAGCATAGGAGTTTAATTCTTCCTGAATCATTTCCTCAACAATAGACACTTGTGAGCATTCTTCAACATTACTCAGATGCTTTATAGCCTTCTCCACACTAAAGGTGACTCGCTCATCTCCAAGTCACATTATAATCTCTCTTTTTTTCACATCAACTAGTGCCTTGCCAGTAGCTAGAAACGGCCTCCCCACTATCAATGAGATATCTCTATCTTCTTCAATATCAAGCACAATAAAATCAGTGGGATAGATGAACGGGTCAACTTTCACTAGCACATCTTCAATGATTCCATGCGGATAAGAAAGACTTCTATCAGCCAGTTGCAAAGTGACTGTCGTTGGGTTAGCCTCACCCATTTGTAGCTTTCGAAAAACGGATAGGGGCATGAGGTTCACAGCAGATCCTAAATCATAGAGTGCTCGACCTTCAAATTTATCCCCAATCATGCAAGAGATTGAAAAGGAACCAGGGTCTTTGCACTTGGTTGGAAGGTTGGATTTGAGGATATTAGTGGTCTCCTTTGTCAAAGCCACTGTTGCAAATTCAGTGAACTGCTTCTTCTTGCTAAGCATGTCCTTAAGGAACTTAGCATATTTAGGCATTTGCTATAAGGCTTCAGAGAAGGGAATATTGATGTGAAGTTGCTTAAACATGTCTAAGAACTTCTTATACTGTTCATCCAGGACTTTCTTTTGCAATCTCTGTGGAAATGGGGGCAATAACACCATTTTAGGATGTACTACTGCCTTTTCTTCAGACTTTTCCACTTTAGACTTCCCTTTCTTGTCCTCTTCTTTGTCATTCAAACTAGCCGCCTTTTTCTCTCTTTTCTATTGAAGTTCTTCACTTTCAATTTGAATGGTGCTTGATGGATCCTTAGAATTTACCTTAGTTGGTTCCTTCACTTGAACTTGTACTTCAGGGAGTTCTTTACCACCTCTCAAAGTGATAGCTTTACATTCTTCCTTACCATCTCTCCTTGGGTTAGGAATTGTATCGCTTGACAAACCTCTTTGGTGCAATGCATTCACAACAGATGCTAGTTACCCCATTTGTACCTCTATGTTCTTAAGGGAGGAATCCACTCTTGCATTAATACTGGCTTGCTCTTCATTATTTTTGATATGAGTGGTCATGAACTTAGTCAGCACATCTTCTAGATTCATCTTAGGCTCTTGAACGGGCACATTCTATCTTGTCACTTGAGAGAACCCAGGAGGTTGAGTTGGCCTTGCTCCAGAAGATCATGGTTGATTAAGTAATGGACCATTCTTCTAAGAGAAATTTGGATGATTACGCCATGCAGGATTGTAGGTGTTTGAGTATAGGTTTTGATTCTTTGGAAAGTTCTCCATATAGTTAACTAATTCTGTAGATGCAAAGGGGTAATAATCTGTTGAGTGTAGATCTCCACAAGTTTCACAAGTAGTTGGGGTCACTTGAGTATAACAAACATTCATATGCTGGCCTCGTTGCACTTGAGATTCTAACATATCCAATCTCTTGTTCAGAGCAGAGAAAATAGTTGTAAGTGATACAGAAGAGTCTTCTTGAGTGCTAGCAATATTAGCAGTCATCCTTCTATCACCTCCTCTTTGCACATAACTCTCAGATAATGTGTCCAAAGCCAGAATAACATCATCTACATGCATTTCATCCCAACTCCCATTTAAAATTGCATCCAACATAGTATCAATTTGTGGAGTTAGGCGTGTGCAGAAATTCTGAATAATGGCACAGTTATCCATTCCATGACTCGGGCATTGGCAGAGTAAATGTTTGTATCTTTGTCATGCAGCATACAAATGCTTATCTAAAGCTTACTTAAAGTTGATGAGCTCACGACAGGCATCTGTTATTCTATTATTTGGAATGAAGCGAGCTCTGAACCTTACCTTTAGCTTATCCCAAGTGTCAATTGAACCCTCTGATAGAGTTAACAGCCACTCCTTAGCTTTTCCTTGCAGAGAGAGTGGGAGCACGGTTGGGATCTTCATCAGACCTCTCACCAGTAAACTGACCATTGAGCTACAACATGGAGATCATCACAAGCTTTAGTTCAAAATTAGCAACTTGAAAGTCTAGGACCACAATGCTAGGCTGAGTGGTTCACATGGTTCTTCCCATAAAATCTTTTATAGTGCGATTCTGATTATCTTCGTTTGCCATATTTGTAGCAAGAATGATTATCTCACTTTCAGCTTAGATTAGGGTAGATCCCTCAGCCAAAATATCCGTTAAACTCCTTGTCTTTCTAGGTGTTCTGTTGGATTTGGATTTAAGTGACATAAACTATGTACCTGTGAAAACAAAAGAGTGCAGATCAAGAGTCTCACTAAGCCAAGGAAATCAAAAGGTAGTTACTAAGAACATATTAATAAAATTACTATAACTAACAACTAAAAATGTAAATAACTAAAAAAAAGTAGACGCAAAGAAACTAAGTGTTTAAGCTAAAACTACTTAAAACCCTCTAATTCTCTCCATCAATTGCTTTAATTCCCCGGCAACAGTACCAAAAACTTAATGCTCACTAGATAATGACACCGCAAGTGTACGGGTCGTAGAAGTAGTACATGATGAATCAAGGTCGTTCCCTCAGAGAATCAATACGATTGGTGAGTAGGTATTAGAGTTCTCATGTTCATTTTAGTTAAACAATCAAATTGTAATTGAGTTTTTATGAAAATTAATTCAAATACAATTGACAATAACAAAAGATGGTTGTAGTTGAAGGTATGTAATTAAAAACACCCTAGGAATTTTAATCTCCTTTATCCATAATATCAATCATTCCCCTTTTCAATTAATTAGCTTAAGGTAAATTTTAGAGTCAAGGTCTAATTGGATATAAATGTCTTTCGATCCATTTAAACCCCTATACCAACTCACTCTTGATATCTCAAGAGAGTAGTTAACACTTAATTAAGCGCTGACCTTATCTCGACTACCTAGGGCCCTTGAGTATATTTCTATCTCAAGTGCAAATTAGATTATATCTAATCTTAAGTTGTTTAACCATGGTCTATAAGTAATTTCCTTCTTTCAAAGGTTAATTATCCAATTCATAATCAAAGTAAAGGAGGCCAATCAATAGAATGAACTATAATGCAGATTAGACACTAAAATTTTTAATAATCCGCATAATCAAAAAGGGAAACAATCTCTAAAGATTAAAGGTTCATAAAATTTCTAAGGGTTACAAGATCTAGCCACTCATGGCTTGAAATCCATAAACTATCTTAACAAATATATTAATTATCATCAACTAAAAGGGAAGATGGAGTAGAAACACCTAATCGGAAGGATAAATGACAGAATTAATAGATTCTCGATCAAGTTGAAGCTTCCCCAACATTTTTCGTGCGTTTTCCTCTTCTCCTAGTTGGCCAAAACGTTCCCTCTTTACTCAATAATGAAACCCTAGCCTCTTCTTCTCTATTTTAGCTTGCTAATCGAAGTTGTGCATTTCAGAGGCCGATCTCACTATAGCGAGGAGTGCTTCTCGCTATAGCAAGAGCTCATAGATTCCCAGATTTCTGCTGCTCTCACTACTACTTCGCTATGGCGAGTTGCTCCTTAGAATTTATATGCCTCGCGACTTCGCTATGGCGAAGAACCTTCCTCGCTACAATGAAAGTGCATCCTCACTACAGTGAATTGAGTTCTAACTGTAGTGAGAGGACTTGTTCCACTTGTACTTTTCACTTTTCAACTTCCCTCTCTTTTCTCAATTCTTTCTTCCTTCTTTTACTTTTCCTAAAATTGAAATCAATCATAGAATGATGGTCAAATTGATAAAGATATTACAATAGAAGTACTTTCTTTATTTTGTTTGATTGAATACAATTTTAATCCTATTAATCAATAAGAAAGTGTTTTACCTTCCTAATTTAATCTCAAATGTATTTCTTTTTCATCCTAAATTAGGGAGTCATCAATCGCCTCATACAAACTATTTAGGTAGGCAACTTTTGCTAAGTGCATCTCATGCAACTCTTGGATTGTTGGGTAAACAAATCTTTTTCCTAATTCATGTAAATAAACTAAAGCCTAACGTTATGCCTCTGGATCCCAATCCTATTAAGAACAACCTAATTAAGTTAAACCCAATGTGGCAAGCGGATGTCATTGTTATCTTTCATTCCTCACCAAAATATATAGGATACCTTGCTTTAGCAAGCCTACCCTTGGTTGCTCGAGGCCTTGACGAGTGCCATAAATTGGAAGGCATAACAAATTATTGACTTAATATTTTATTTGATAGATTTATTAATTTTGTAATCTCACCATTACATTCATGCACATTAGATGAATATCTATCATTTAAGGTGTATAATTACAGGGTAGGATTTATATCTTAAAAGGTTAGGTTACTTTCATCATATGAAGACCGTAGTATATGGCCTACACTTGTGTGTGAAATTATGTGTGTGTATGAACTTAAATATAAAACCATCACATGCTTTTAAATTAAATATCATATAACAAATAAACAAGAAACATATCATACTTTAAATTAAATATCACACGCATACATTGCACATATATGTAAAATATATTATACAACAAATACAACTATTGCATAGTTAAAATAATTATTATCATATAATAATTAAATTAAAATTAAAATGCCACATAGTATGCCCTAAAACCTATCATCTAACAATATCCTAAGCTAACTCCTTAGCTTCTTCTCGTGTTGCCTTCATTCATATTACAAATGTAAAGTAGAAACCTTGAGTTACATTGGAGGGGAGTAAGATGAAAAGAAAGTGTACATCATAAGATAGAGGGAGGCATGACACATAGGTCGTATTAAAAATCAGACCGTAAAAACTTTATAGGCCATATTATGCAACATAAATATGAAATATTGTAAATATATAATGTAAATATCATAAATAGCAAGACAAATATAATTTTATATTCACAAAATAAAATCATTATAAAATCTTGTTTTTAAAATTGTGCATTTTGAACAAAAGAAATTTTTGCACCCATTGTAGAGTTGACATAGCGGTCCTAAAACAAGAATAGACTTTTTAAATGGCATCATTGTTGTGGCACAAAGGTAAACCTGCATGCTATAAAATAGCACCATTTTTGTGGCAATTTGTACTGTATTATTGTCGCGATAATTCTTAATACTATCAGATAGCACCACCATGGTAAATCTACTTGCTTATCAAATAGCATCACTATGGCATATTTGCATGCCATCAAATAGTGTCATCAGCATGGTGTTGTTTGCCTATGCCATGGCAATGTAACAACTCATTAGGTAAAATGAAAAAAGAACATTCAGATCATAATTAAAACATTCAATTCATGAAATCCAATTTATGTACGCACATTTAGGCTTTAATACCTCTGTTGGGTTTCTTAGAGATCATAATAGTGAAAATTAAAATTTTAATCATTGAAGCCCATTCTTAGGAACATGCTCAATAACATAAATCAAGATAAGACAAGAAAGTTACATTTTATTTGAGCTGCAATCTAAATCACATACATAAATCTAATGATCTGTGCCTCTATGATCTCCACATAGAGTAGATGAAACTTTCTCTCACTTTGCATTTCTGTTAGAAGACACCTCTCACTATCTAAAGTTAGGGTCTTTCAAATTTCTAAGTGAATTAGAAATTCAGAGGCACTCTTATGCATTTCTTATGTTGCCTCCTCATAGTCTTATATTTATAGACTTAAGGTTTGGAACTTTTTTAATCCTACTCAAATTTTAGTTCCTAGTTCAACTTAAACTCTTAGAACCTTAGGCCAAGTCTAATAGAAAGCGAGGAGATATAGGCCTAGCATAATGTAGCATTATTTAATATTACTTTAATATTAAATAATACCATGTAATCATATTACATAATTATATTATTATTTAATAATATAATATACTATAATATTATTTAACATTACTCTAATATTAAATAATATATTATGCTATAATATAATCCAATTATTTTATACTAGGCCTTATTATTGGGATTTCTAATTCAACTAAAACCCCAATAATATTATGATATTTCAGTTTTATCTTTATTCTTTGTGTGTGGCCCTATAGGTTCTTATTACATTGGTAGTGACATAAAAAGAATTCTATTTTAGAATCATAAATAGTGAGTGGTATCTAGTAATACATCATTGCCACCCAAGTAATAAGAATATCTATGATTTGACATATCTAATCCATGACCAATACTCTATGATATTTAGTCCCTTTTGTCATGATATCTAGATTGAACTTGAGGCATTGACTATGTCATCCTTTTTATAATTTAATCTATGTGTTTGTTTTTTAGTATACTAAATCAAAACAAATAATTCAATATTACATATTAATTTATTCGACTACAGCCATACATTTCTTAATTTCACTCAAGTAAGGGGCCCTCAAATATTACTTTTCTAGGCAGGAGGGACAAAATCCCATCTACATCACTCGTATCACTTTACATGATTTGCTATATATCTAATCACCTCCTATTGGCCATCATAGTCCCAAGGGGCCAAGGAAATGTCAAAATATTCGACTCCTCATGTAGGGCACTATAGTAACTTCAGATCAAAGGACTTCCTTCACTAGAGTCACATGATAATTGTTAATGACATTTTATAATCCATGTACCATTCTCATAGTGGGTCAATTCAGTACATTTGTTCTCTAATGTTTTTATTTATTGACTTGATATCACATATCCATGACTTAAAGTCATCAGTACTAGTCTTGATGTATTATTGCTATCTTATATCACAATAACACTTGACTAGAGATAATTTAAAAATAACAATTATTTTAGGGACAATTACCATATTAAGCTATGTTGTGCAAATATAAAAATAAAATATAATAATTGTATTACCTCAAAAAATATGACACAATGTATTTTATTACAATTACCTCATGATTGGCTTTTAATGCATATACCAACACACCTATGCTACAACAACTAGTTTAAATTTATATGCCCCTTGTCTTTGACTTGTTCCAATGGGAATGTGATAAATTTGCTACTGCATGCATTAAACATAGAAATGATGGTGGGCCAGTAATTTGTATATATTGTTGGGATGGTTGACAAAGTGGGAGAATGGAAAGTTTCTTATCATCCTAGGTTTAAGTGAATTACTTGCAATTGTTGGAAGTTTGAATCTTGGGGTATATTATGTTGTCATGCTTTAATGTGAAAAAACTTCTTGATCAATACATTTTAAACATATGGACAAAAGAAGATCAAGTGGCATGATACATAATATTAAAGGAAATGAGGTTGAAGTAAATCCTAAGCTACAGAGCATGCAACAATATAAACAACTCTATCACATGCTTGTAAGATTAGTTATACATTGGTGCATAAAGGTGTGCAAAAATTGAGCAACCAAGTTACAAAACTACATTTACAGCAATAGGTTCCAAAGCATTGCCAATTGAGTGCATTTCACAAGGTATAAGGTTCAAGAAATGATATGGCGTTATGAGAAAAAATAGACTAAAGAGTTGTCTTGAGCATTAACTAAAGAGAAAAAGAGTAAGAACATACTCCACTGTCAGAGCATCACAAAGTCAACAATTTAAGGTATAAACATTTGGTGATTAGTGTTGAAAAAGAATCAATGTTTCCTTCCTAGTCCTTATTTTTATATTGTTGCTAATATTTTTGGATAAGCAATTGCAATACAAAGTTTCTTGCTCAACACCTCCAATACTGTATATTTGCCCTCACATAAATGAGGGTGAACTTACTTATACTAAAATGTTAATGCTATACACTGTCAACTTTTTCATACTATATGGTATTACTAGATAATTATTACTTATGTATTGATTCTTTTAAAATGTAGGCGCCATTTAATTAAATGACAACTTTGTAAGAAACAAAAGAAAAGAATCACTTTTATTTGAATCAATAATCTCATTACATTCAATTACTTGCAACATTTTGCTTGTCATATTCTTATTCATTCCTGAGCAATACATTCTTGAGCAATTGAATTTTGCTCTTTGTAAATATAGGTTCAAAGTTCAAACCTATAGGAAGCCATTGAAAAATTCAAACCCATGATAGCAACTTCCATATTCAATAATCAACACCATGATACAAGTCAATAAAGCATAAGTTTTTTTTTGTACAATTGCTTAACTGTAATAATTATGTAAAGAATTCTATTGTTCTTTTTGTAAATCAAATAGCACAACACATTATTCTTTTTGTAAATGAGATACCACATCCTACTGAGGGAAACTCATATGAGCCAAATGCATTCATTAGAAACAAGTTAAAAAATACCCAAAGTGTGGCATTTTCTTATGATAGTAAGAGTTCAATGAATCCTACTTTGCCACAATAATTATTAAATGCCACAATGCATGTTTTTGTGCGTTTGAGTGAGTGCTTTCTTTTTAAATATTTTATATGGTTTGGCTACTAATTGGTGTATACATATGTTTTGAACACCTAGTTGACTAAGCCACCTCCTTTAACATTTTTCAAGACATTTTACATATTAAAATAGAGATAACCAGGAAAAATTAATTTCAAGTCACTAGGTGTGATCTAGTGGTGAGGGCTTTGGGTAGTTTGCATGAAGTTAGGTTCAATCCTTTATGTTAACATGTAGAACCTTTCTCTTTCACATGCTAATATGTAAAAACCAAAACAAGTTGCAATTGTAAACTGCATCAACATTTAGCTTGACATATATTGGAAGTGACTTCAATTTTCACTAGAGACATGTTTAAGTCCACTTTTAAATAATAAATAAGATTGTATTATAAACTACATTAGTTTATAAAAAAGTCCATTATATTTTGGAAGCATGCCAATTGATGTCAATTTAATCAGCTTTCATAATGCTAGTAGAGAAAAGAATACATCTTAAATAAATGAATCCATATTTCTTAAGAGGAAAGATTGACTAGCAACTCTCTAAATTGTAGGAAAGAGGTACTTAATCTTACTAGTCAACTCATTGGCTCCTTTATATATAAATTATTCGATTTTAGATAAACCAAACTCCTACATAGGAAAAGGTTACAATTTACATAATCAAAAGCTATTCTTTATAGATGGTAGTTAAAAGATTTACATTGCAAGTGAAAGTATCAATAAAGCATAAAAGTGAGAATGCTAAGGTTCATATTTTTTATTTGAAATTCCTCTATTAACTCTGTAACAAGAATGCAATATTCATATAGACAATACCTATTGATTCATTTATATAGAGACAAATAATGAATAAGTTGTCACTTCCTGGTCTTGAGAGAAAAACACTAGCGAATTCATGCAAGCAATGCATGAATCAGCAAGATGAATGCATGAAACTTGTATAATTCACTAATTCTAATCAATTCAAACAGTTAAAAGAGAATCAAGAGAAGGGAGTAGGAACAGACCTTTAAAGGCTAAAAGATGAAGAAGCATTGTGCTGGCCTCAAAACGTATGCTAAAACATTATATCCATCTTGTCTAGAAAAGGCTTTGAGACTCTTTCATATTGTCCTTGGTACAATTAACGAATGAGCACAACAAATATATAGATGATCCATTTAAGGATCCCAATAAAGACAAAGAACTGATAAATAAGCACAACAAAGACAAAGATGAAATTGGTTCAGAGATGTTTGTGCACCTGAATTTGCTCGATTTTGAATTGAAACCCCTTCTCCTTGCACCTGCCCCTGCCTCTGTGTGATGCATTTGATGGTGCCGTGCAAGAGAAAGGAACAATGAGGAAGATGATATTAAAGGAATGGCCACAATTGATTCCAACCAACAACCTAGATGCATTTTAACCTTAGCCAAATTAATGAAGCAAAAATGACATCTTTGAAGCAGAAGCATGGGCATAGTGCTGTTTGGCCTTTGCAAAGAATCCGTATCCTGTGCCTTTGACCTTTAGAAGACTACCCTCACCCACCTTGAGGGAAATGAGCAAGTAGACATTGAGCTTTTGATATCTATGATATTTTATGCCGCCATAATGGAGTAATATACTTATTAGACTCAGTGGGACACAAAACATCGATAAATTAGGATGCCAATGACCCGATGACTAATAATTCCCATGCACAGCACATGGGCAGAGACCAACCTCCACCTCATGAGACTTTCTTAGGTCCAGTTGATCATCCTCAGACCAATTTATCACACACCTTTATATTGGAGGAACTCTAGATGGATGAAGTCAATGGATGCATTCATGTGCCAAAATTTCAATCAGGTTCATCAAAGACTTCAATTGACTGAAAACCATAAGGTTTTCTTATCTTTCCCTAGGAAATCTGTCTTGCCACTACCACTCTCAAATAGCTAACTTCCCTTGCCCTATTATTTTGGATAACTGTACCGAATTAACAGTTGATTATTAGTTCTCTTGTTTTGATTTTGAAAAACCATTTCAATCCAAGCATTTGTAATCTCCAAAATTACAGTCTCAATGTAGAAGATTAAGGAAAGAAAAACTTCAAAAGCCCTTTCTATACTGAAGCCTCATATGATTGACGAGTACATATAATAATGCAAATAATCGGAAGTGTCCAAACATTGAAATAAGAAATTGAAAAAAAATTAAAGTAGAAGAGAAATTAAAGACACAAAATCTTCATTTGTTGTCTAACCGATTAAATAAAAACTTTAATTTCATCACATCACTTCAACTCTTTCCTAAGGAGGAAATGCTTTAAATATCATTACTTCAGTGCAATCACATTATTTAGTTCATTAAATTATTCAAATCATATAACAGATAATAAATTGATAAATATTAAATGTGGAACAAAGGCATCTCATTTGAGACATCGGACTTTTGTTTCAAGTGAAATTTAAACTTTGTTGTAAATCTGTCACTGAATGTTTATTTTATAATCAGTAATTAAAAAAGCAAGAGGTAAGTATGTATACTGGATCTTATAATTATTTATTTAAAAATTTGTTAAAAAATGTATATTAGAAATTTAAACATATTAGACATGTTAACAAATAAAAAAAATAAATTCTATTTTACTTAAAAAATCAAATTTTGATGTGAAATTTAGAACCAAACTTGGATTATAAAATCCAAAGGATTGCAGTGATTGCCCCTTGTCCCTATTATGGTTTGAGAGCCATGAATATTAAATTAAAAAAAAACTAATGCATCCATACAATAATTTATCTGTGGCCCTTTAGGAATTAATAATTAAGAAATTAAGATATACAATAAATCTTGAAAGTATCTGTTAATTTATAGCCATAACATACAAGCCACGTGGATTTTTTTTTAGTACTGTTTTAAGTGAGTATTATAAAATAAAGTAGCAGTAACCCTTCCAAATTTAAGGTTGTAAAAAGAAAAAGGGTTCCACAACCAAAAAAAAAAAACAGAAATTCAGAAAATTTTTTAAAAAAAAATATGTATGAACAATGTAGCATAATATGTAAACAGTATATAACAGTATATGACCAATGCATAGTAACGCAACGTCATAGACAATGCAAGTAACAGTACAAAATTAATAGTGAAAAAGGCCACCACTTTTCATATAAAAGGAATATTGGTACTCTGAGTTCACATTTTGAGAGGTGTCAATTTATAGGACTTTTTTTTTCTTATTATCTACTATCAAAATACATATAGATTTTTTAAAATTAGAAGATAATTAAAATACTTTTAAGGATAATTTTTATTTTTTAATTAAAAACTTAACATTTTTTAAGTTTATTTATTTTGTGTTAAAATATAAAAATAGCCCTGTCCTCTTCATTGTGTTAATAAAACATGAACTTTCCGTTATCTATCCGTGCATCTCTATCTCAATACTTGAAAGGAACTCTTAGTTAATAAAACATGAACAAACTGGCTATACCTGGATAAAACAATAGATTGACGGCGAAATATTATAAGCAAACTAAACACAACAATATTAATTAAACATAAAACAGAAAACGTTATATCAGAATATCAAAAGAAAAAAAAAAAAAGAAACATCATACATAAGCAAGTAGCCCTGCTAAAACAAAATTGTAATAATAATAATAAGTATAATAATAATAGGTTTTTAATCCATTTTTCAGGTCTCAGCCTTTATAGCTTTTTTCATGTTGGACGACATAACTTTCGTCAAGTTGGATGACATCTCAACGGGAATACCTTCAATTTCCTTATCATTAGCCGGATTGTTTGGCAAAATTCTCTTTGCAGCGGTTAAGCATTTAGAGGTGGCAAACTAAGAATCAGTGATAACCAACTCTACTACAATCTACAAATGAAAAACAACAGAATTTATCAATACAAGGACAAAGAAATTTTAATCCATTTCCAGCACTCTGCTAAGACAAAGATACAATAATATCAACGTAAGGATAAAGGAATTTTAATCCATTTTCAGGACTCTGCTAAGAGAAAGATACAATCATTAGAATAATAATAATAATAGATTTTTAATCCATTTTTCTGGTTTCATTCTTTACATCTTTATATAGCTTTCTTCTTATCGGATGACATCTCAACATGAAGACCTTCAACTTCTCCACCATCCGTCGGTTTGTGCGGCAAAATTCTCCTTGCAGGGGTCAAGACATCAGAGGTTGCAACCTCAGAATCAATGATAGCCATCACTACTTCAACTTACAAATGAAAAACAACAGAATTTGTCAACTGGCTGTATCTCAACTGATGACGCAACTCATATGAAGAAGAATTATTTTCCTTGTTGAAGTGTTCTTGAAATGATAACTTGGGCTGTTCATATTATTATTAGAGCAGATTTTTCTTATGCATGGGTAATCTTGATTGTCGGATGACATCTCACGAGCTCTCTTCTACATAATAATTTTTATATTTTTAATATTTTTTTTTATCTATGATCTAGACTAATATTTTTATATTTATAATAATTTATATTAATACACTTATAATTTATTCAATAAATTTAGTAGACATTTATATTTTTACATTATTATTTTTAAAAAATATTATGTTCAGTATACATACGGATATGTTTGAATATGAAATGATATTATTTAAAATATTTGTATGAAATTACATAATGGGGACCCGTCTTATAAAAATAACGTTGAGCCAAAAAAACAATCACTACTTAAACCAAAAAGAAAAACAATACTAAAATATTTTATTTTATTGATAATTTTTAAAAAGTATTCTACATGGACCTGTGGCATATCAAGCTTGCTAGCCCCAGACCCGTGGCACATTAGCCATGAGTGCCATGTACTCGTGTGAGGGGAAACACGGGGCCGTGGCATAGTTCATCAATTTAAGTTTTATTTTTTTATTCATAAATTTTAAAAGACATGCTAGCCACGAAGCCGTGGCACATTAGAAATGAGTGCCATGGACCCATGTGAGATGAAACAGTCATAGTTCACTTTTTTTTTCAGTTACTTTGCCACGTGTAGTTTATATTGTTAGATTGATATTTTTGTATTTATAATATTTTTAATATAAACTTAGTATAATTTTATATCAATGATTTAAACTTAAGTTTTAACATTTATAATAATTTATATTAATAGTTTAGTGCAGATGTGTGGATTAAAATAATTAATTAATATAAATTTCCTATGATTTTAGAATGATGACACGAATCAAATTGTGCCTTTTGGTTGGTAGAACTAATAAATTTAGTACAGGCAGATAGAAATATATAAATTTCCGTCGCAGATGAAGATATATATATCTTGGCTATTCATAAGAAAAACAGATATTACATTCTCAGATGTTCCAAGACTATGCGTAGGGTTCTCCAACTTCGTAATCTGGCCCAGTATCATTGTCACCAGAATATGCACGAATCAAACCATCATCATTACTCACACGATGCACCAAGAAGATAGAACTAAGGCCCCTTGCATTTCTCTCATTCACAACAATCCTGAAAAGAAATTCTTTTTCCTACAAGCTCATCCAACCTTTCAGGAACTTGATTCGTATCACCATAGTTCTACGAACCAAAAGGCACAACTTGACTCGTATCATCATTCTAAAATCAAAGGATGCCGAGATATCAAAAGCTATGCAACTCATTCCTTACAATGTGCAGAGCATCACACAAATCTAAGGCAATAGGTCGAAAGAACTGAGAGACTTCACGATCAAAAATTATAAAGACAGCATTGCTAGTATCATCAATAACCTGCAACAACATATTGAACCTTATGGGAGATTAGAGAAAACAAATATATAAAGGTAAAAAATGACAGAAGTGAACTATTTACACAAATATATAAATTATTACTGAGGAATAACATAGCTCACAATTGTCTGGCATTTCTCATAGTATAATGCACATCTATCTGGCAAAACTTCTTTTGTGCATTTCTTGCATAATTGTAATACCGCCCATGATCTCCTTCAACGTTAACAATAGTAGTTAATGTTAAGCAAGTACCCTCCTATAAACATGTGACAAAACATATCAATGAATTTGAAATGATATTTGTTTTGAAGTACAGCTTAACAACCACGAATATTTATCATGTGGCACTCTTTAATGTCATCTATCATCTTCCTCTCCTCATTCTGCAACATATCATCCATTGTCGCCTCGCTAGTTTGAACAGAAATCTTAATAGGTTGCCAAGAGCATACATCACAATCATCCTTTATCATAAATTCAATAATCACACCATAACCAAAATAAAAAGGTGACCCAATGTGAAGCTAGATCGATAGTTATATGAACTTCTAATTCAGCATTAATTAATCTTACCTTGAGATAATGTCACGAACCTCAACAATGGGAGCATTCATCAATATTCGGGATGCATAGAGTGAATTTGAGATTCGTCTTACGCCTAACAATGAAAAGGTCATTAACATATACAAACATGTAAACCAGAATAAGAATTTTGCATACCAGAGAAATCTCGGATTTTATACCATTGGATAATTAAACAATTGGACAATTGACATGGTTTTGGGTCTAAGCAAGCTCATGGGCAAAGGTTCCCCATAGAGTACAAATTAGTTTATTACCCCTTTGAAAAATAAAGAATAAAATAAAAACAAAGAATGATTTAACCAAATGAATTCTATAAATGACACTGGAAAAATAATTAAAAAGTTCATCAATTATTTAATGTCTTCCAACTCTATCTCCTTCTACTTGTTCAAGATAACATCCTTAAAAACCTCTTCAAGTTCACTAATTGCAGACAACTGGCCAATAACATCTTAAACATCACAACAAAGAAAGAAAAACCATCCACTAAAACATTATATATTTAAAATATATAATAAAAGTTAAAAAAAGAAACTCACCCACTAAATAATTATCGCCAGCATATTTCGATGAAATGACGGGGAAAGAAGTAAAATTAAATCCATATTTCAGAATAGACGACACATCAACTGAAATTTGAATTACTGTCGAGAAGTGAAAGTTTATTTTGAAAGGAAGTATAGTTGTTTGGCATGCCCCCCTATTCTCGAGAACTCCAAATTGGCTTATAACAAATATTCTACCTTCAGGCAAAACATTTCTAAATTTACTGATGAAGCATGTTTCATAGTGCGTGGATTAATTTTTCCTGAACATGATAGAAACAATAACTAAAAGTAACAATCCAAGATCATTGTTGGAATAAACTAAACTCACAACTTGTGCTTGTATCGATTCATCTTGAAGAACCATCTCTATACAAAAAAAAAATTCATGTAAATTAAAGCCAGGCATGGACCACTAATGAACAATTCTTGTCTTGATCCTCCAATTCTGGTGCACTGGTGAAATATCACTTATCACAGCCATCTTTGAAAACTCTCACCTAGATTGCAAAATGGATGAAAGACTTTTCCCAAACAATAGCTCATAGTTCGGGCCCTAAACACGAGCATATATATATAATGGGGAGATTCAAATAGTAGATTGCAATCTGTTCCCTCTATCGCACAGGTTCAACTGCCGCGTGCTATTCCCCCTCCATTTGCTTGCTTATTGCCACACGAAAGTTCAACAACATCATTACTTGCAATTTAGATTGGTGCATTTCTTCCTTACTGCTACACAAAATCTCAGACCCCACTTTTTAATTGATGCCACACGATATCAAGTGTTCAAATTTCCCTCCAAACCTTCCCTCCAAGCCAGTAAGATATATTTGATTTTTATTTACGCCAGGCTTTCCCTCCAATGCAATCTGTTCCCTGTAACTTCCAGTTTGCAAGCACAAGTCCGTGTTCATAATAACTTAGTCGTGGCATGTATATTCCACTAAAATGTTTGTAATGACCGACGTGTAGAATATATATATGTATGTAGGGGAAGTTGACTTTTCAATGAAAATTTTGCAGCTGCCACGTGCCAGTCTTCACCCTTCTACAATTTACTGATATATCCTCCTTCTAATCACTTTAAGTCTGATTTTTATGGCATTTACCTCTCCAGTTTCGGCAACCCACGTCCCTTCAACCAGAGAAGACTGCAGAAGCATTCTGAGGCTCTGTTTTCCATTGCTGTCACTGTGTGTTGCTCCTTCGGTTTCTTCATGCTATGCGAGTTGTTTCTATTGTCTATCTTATGGAATAGCTTCATTTCAGTCGCATAAAATCTCCTCCTGGATGAAGACGGGTGCTGACTGAAAAAAATTCCATTTCTTCTCCTCTATTTAGCACCATTTTTGGCTGTCTCTGTTTCGAATTTCTGCTGCAGAGTTCTCTCCTTAGGTTTGCTAGGTTTCGGTGCTGGTTATTGGTGAAATCACGCCAGAAGAATCCTCTCCCCAAGTTACAAGTTCTGTCGTGCGTGGTGCTTCTGCTGGACTCATCTTCAACGCCTCCTCTCCCTTGTTCACCACCACTTTAATTTGTTCTGGTTTGACCCTTTTTGCTGCTTACTCTCTCTTGGTCTTACGCTGAGCTCCATGGCCATTTTGCTGGTAGGTTAATGCTGTTTTATATTTTCCCTAGGACTGGAGTCTTTGGTTGTGCGTATTGCTCCTCCCCTGCTTTTTTTTTTAGATCTGAACGTCCTTCTAGTGGGTGGCCAGCTAAGGGAAGTGCTACGCAGAGAAAAGAAATAATTATTGTAGGAGGATGATTTGGTTGGAACAATCTTAATTCCCTGCATAATAAACTGTAATTCCACTTTCCCATACGTGTTTTTGCGCTGTTTTTTTTTCTCTTTGATTTTGAGTTTAGTTGAGGAAATGGTACAAGAATAGCATGGTCTTGTTTTGGTTGCCCCTTGAGCGAATGTGAGCCTTGGAATGAGAAATCCCAAAAACGCCCTACTGTAATATATGAACATACATATATATATACATATCTATATTCCTATATATGTATATTGTGTATACGTATGGAGGGCGTGAAATTGAGTAGAGGAATAAATTTTAAATTAAGATAAGTCCTGTATCAAATTAATTGGAGTGATTCATTTTCTAAAATCTGGTGAACGGATCTTGTAGGGTATTCAAGAGACTGAGTTATAGCCGAGGAAAGGGGTAGGGAATTTCTGTAGTATCTCGGAAGGTGAGTAAGTAATGCGGACCGTGAGTAAATGAAAAATTATTATTAAGTTTCCTTGCAGTGTTCTAAAATTGGGTAATCTATTTATGGAGATACCTATTTAAATGTTTTGTTATATATATGGTTACCAAAAATCGATTCAAACATGAAATTTTGCAAATTGACGGATGTTTGAGTTAATTGGAAATCTTACTATGAAATCGACCTGAATGGTACTTTGTATGAAATGTTAATTAGAGAAAATGTATTGTTTTATGAAGTTATCTACTCAGAACCCTGTAGCTAATAGCAATAGATGTTAGCCCTGGTGCACCATGATCTGTACTTCAGCTAGCAAGGGCGGTGCTAGCCCCGTGTGTAGGCCACCACACGCGGACTTATGTTATCTTCGCAAGCTAAATGCTTTGCGTCTGTAGTTATTTTTCCCGCGAGCTGTGTGCTCTGCGTCTGTTTCCAATTGGTTCTGCTTAGGTGCTTTCAGTGCATCTTAATAAAACTTTTGTATAAAGCATGTTCCAATGCAATAAATATATATATTCTTGGCTTTATCTCTATTTTAAAAAAGGTTAGTATTACTTATTCATTGAGTATCAAACTCACTTTTCTTTTAAATTTTTTTTCAGATAACAGTGCAGACTCTAATTTACCTTCAGCAGCTTACTAGTTGCTGATCGTCGTCCATTACTGTTGCTAGTCTACAATTGTGCATGTGGGTGCAGTTTGTTGATACGTGTGTGTAATCTATTTTGTTTGAAATAGTGTGAAGTTGGTTCCATTGAATCATAGATAGGGTATTCCCCCTCTTCAGAAGTATATTTTGGTTTGAACGGATATGGGTTGTATCTTTTGGGTGTACTGTGTTGGTTGACAGATTGTAAAAATATCGAGAGATCTAATATATAGAGGAGACTCTGTCGAAATTTCTACAAATGTCATCAAAAAAAAAAACTTATATGTTTTATATGATTTGAAAATGATACCTAGAATTATTCTCTTTATTTTCCCCTTCTACGTTAGCGTATTTAATTTGTGGGGTGTGACAATGTTGTCGCTGTAAATATTAACCATAAAATGCCGTCCCCTATAAATATTAATATATCAATGAATATTATCCCTGTGCATGTGTCTTCCACTAAAATGCAATGTATCTTCCAATTTGGAAGGAACCCTATTTGCACCGCGGGTCTGTGATATTTGGGCACAAGGAATTCTATTCGCAATGTATCTTTCAGTCTGCAAAGACGTGCATTTTGTTCTTTTGTTTTTCTTTTTTGGTAACTACAGAGGTGCATTAAATGCTGCATTAAATACGGCTAGTGGAGCCCTTTACATATGTTACAGAGATAATAATAATAATAATAAAATAACTATACACTCAAAATGATCTTATTAATTAAAGACAACAATTTTATAATGAAATTAAAAGATCAAATTAATAACTTGTTGACAGTTTTTTAAAAGCATTTTTAGATACAACAATTACTCTAAAAAGTATGTAATTAGAGCAAAGAAGAGCAAAAGATGTCTGATTGGAAGAAACATTCTACATAGTTACACTTTCTCCCACGTATTTTGGCTGCGGCACCTTTGTAAAAGAGGCTTTGACAAGATCCCAGTATAGTGGAATCTGTGCAAATGTGTAAAAGCATAGTGGTATTAGAATCAAACTGTACAAAGGGCTAACCTTATGCTTGATTCTATGATCAACTTCCAAGGTATGCGCAGCGCAAAAAGAGACCATTATTGAGACGATAGCAACATAAAACGACGATAACCCCAAGCACATCTTCAGCGGCAAACTTCTACGAAAATCATTTGGTTGCTTTCGAGAACTAAAAACAGCCAAGAAGGCAGCTAAGGAAGTGATAGAGAGGCAAAATGAAACTAGAATGGAGACTACAAAAATGTTGAATGCAAGCTGGCCTTCTAAGATGGGTTTGCCAGTATTGTCATCAGTGCCCCCAGGGACTGTATAGGATGTGGCATAGGAAACACCAGCAGTAAGTGCAGCTACTATAGAGTAGGAACCAGAAGTGTCCTCGAGCCACTCGTTACTTTCTTCAAGGAGTTTCTTGTGCTGCTCCAGGAAGATCTCATCCGGAGTGTCACCATCATTGTTTTCTTGGGAGCACAGGTAAGGAGGCATGTTTTCTTCCACATACTGCAATACAACATGTTATAATGTTAAAGGATCTTGTTGATTTGACTAACTATGCATATCATATCTTTGATATTATGAATATCCATGATTAATACCACCAATAAGAGAGGTTAATTGTAGATGAGAAAATGAAATTTGCTTATGAGATGTGACATGTGATGCCACCTAAGTAGATGGGATGAATTGATATAAATGATATATATATTTATAATATCAAGATGACAAATAATAGAGATAAAACGAATGACACATGAATAAAAATTTAATGATAGGAAATAAATAAAATTTTTTTTAAAAATTATTAGTTCATATATATACATTAATTACATGTAGTGCAAAGCTCAACTAAGTGTTTTATATCTGAAATCACTTGGCTTCATATTGCATTTGCATAGCATAGCCATGTATTTCCCAAGGCATATGCTTTGGTAGAAATGCTGCCATGTGCCAGACATTATTACCATCGACATCCATCGCTTCTCTGAGGCTATCCCATAGTGGGTGCTTCATCAATAACTTCAATACATGGGTTTGCCTTTTCTGTACTGCCGTATGCACTATGTTTCTTTTCTTTGGTTCTGTTGTGTCATAGATAGCCACAGGAAGAACATCTAGGATTCTCTCCACCAGCTCAATCAGACCATACTTTGTTGCCACTAACAATGCCGTCGATTTTTTGTCCTTTTTTGACGGTTTTCCTGTCAATTAAGTAGCACTAACTCAGGAAGTTATCTTATTCTTTTTATTCAAGGAGGAAATAAAAATTGAGCTTAAATTATTTTTTCACAGTTTTACTTCATTTTTAATTTAATTCCTATATTTTAAAATTTATAATTAAATATTTAATTGTAGTTTTACAAATTTTTAATCTAATTCTACCATTAAATTTCTATTAATATGCTATTATATTTTGTTGTCGTGGTTAACCATGTGCCATCTTAATGCTTTATGTATGATTCAAATCAGCTTATCCAAGTCAGGTAATATAAACTATAACACACGCTATATATGGGAATTTTTTTTTCATTATCTATTTTTATTCCTTAATTTTGTGGACATAAATCAATTACACATATTCAAAATGTTAAAAATAACACAAGTTGGTGATGTAAACAAAATTTAATAACATACTAATGAAAATTTAATAACAGAGCTAAAGTAAAAATATTTTAAAGGGAGAATTACAATCGAGAACTTAGGGCTCGTTTGGTTTGCGGAAGAGTTGAGTGATGGAAAGGGAAAGGGAGTGGGAATGAAGAAAATGCCTGTTTGGTAGGCGGGAGACCTCTTTCCTGGGAGACAACATTCTCACTAACATGGGAGAGTTCATTCCTTTGTTTTTCCGTGGGAGAGAACTTTACTGAGTAGGGAAAAGCTTTACTGAGTAGGAGAAAAAAAGTTAAAATTATTTTATTCTTCTCCAAATATTTTTTTTTTCTATTAAAAGTAAATTAAAAATAAAATTTTAAATTAACATGTTATTTTATTATTTTTTATTATTATTGATAATTAAAAATAAAATATTTTATTATATTTTATAATTATTAAAAATATTTTAATTTTTTAATTCTCTTCTTATTTTATTTTTATGTCATTTTTATCTAACTAAATATAAAAAAAATAAAAATATTCCTATTTCTTTTTCCATCATACCAAACATAACTATGGGGTACAAGATTCCTTTCCATTCCCATTCCATTTCCCATTCCCATTCCATCAAAACCTAACCCCTCATATCAAACGAGCCCTTAGAGTGAAAAAAATTACTCTGAATGATTTATTACTATTGTTTTAAGATAGATTATCATTAACTTTAAATAAAACTCTTAAATCTAATAATAATAAATCTTTTAGAATAAATTTTTTAATTTTAACTTTTTAACTATAATTATCTCTTTTTTAAACTACAGAGAGGCAAAATTTTAAATTATAAAGATTAAATTAAAAATTGAGTAAAATTATTAAAGCAAAATAATAATTTAACCAAAAATTTAAAAAAAAAGAGAAAAAAAAAATAAAACAAAAACAAAAGAAAGGGTCGACTCTGAACTGTTTTAATCCTCTTTGACATTTGAGTTACCTTGCTGGTTCTGTTCAGCCTGTCTTTTCTCGTCTGTCTACTTAGTAAGATTCGTAAGATCGTCTGGATAGGGAGCAATCTCGTTTTCGTGGTACTTATACTCAGAATTTCGTCCTAAAAGTGCTGCCATGATTTGGGTACCCCATAAATGTTTCTCTTTTATCTTCCTCATTGATCCTTATCGAACATGAAGTCAAAGAAAGTCATAAACATACCAAAAAGTAACCATTTAGATGAACAAATTAAAGCATCAAGAATGAAGAACAAGCATCAACCTCGGGTCTGAAGGCTCCCTGGTGGAGCATCATTAATCTGTCAAAATTTCCAACGTCCAGATCGTGGCTTTCGGTTTGAGTATCGATTTTCAGCGGCCCTACGCCTATGTCTTTGGTGGAGAAACAAAATAATCACACAAGTCATAACGATCACTTAACCATTACCAAATACTATACCAATTAATACATCAAGACAAATGATACTTACAATCGTAGAAGAGTTTGTGGTGCCATGTGAGGCGTGTACCGCTTCTGAACGCAGATGGAACAGAGGCAAGGACTTGAAGAGGCGTAATCCCTTCTACATTCTTAGAGTTAACGATGATCTTTTGGTCATCACCATCATAGAGATGAATTATGTGAAGGGCCAATTCTAGCCAGAGCAAGCACGCACACCGTACGTTAGAAATTAATTCAAAAATGTTCTAGACATATTACATGAATCATGGACTAGAATTCAAGGCCATCCAAGGCACTAGCTTCACAATAAGGCATATCTAGTAATTTCCTTAAATTGGATACTTTATCATTATTATTAGTGTTAGTGCTTATTTAATTATTGCAGCGTACGACTTTAAAGTTCTCTTAGGAGTGCGTACTTTATAAGGCTAAGACTTTATGTAATGCTCAAACAATGACATGATGAATGACCATATATGACCGAAAATTCTCTAAAAATCAGACTATGACAATCTATTTACCATAGACTTTTCATTTTTAATAGTTCAAACAGGTAGATATGAGCGTCTGACACAATCCTGTTAACATTATACATCTAGCTAGCCAGTATAAAAGGTCAAATGAAAATAATTTACGTATACGTACATACCAAAGTATTCTCTCTGAATGGTACAGTGAAGTATGGTATCTCCATTTTTCCTTCTCCAGAGGTTGGACGTTGAGGTTGAGGCCATGTCGGTGCAAACAGAATGGAGATAACAGAAGGTTTTCCTGTGACCGTTAAGAGCAGCCAAGAATAAAGGTGTCTCACTGTCGTTGTTACGCTTACAGGCCAACGCTCGGCCTTCTCGGGACAATTTATTAACGCGTATTATGCGTTTACATACAATGGTCGAGCCTTGCGAGGCCGCATAGTGCAAAGGAGTATCCCCTCTGATATTTTTAGCTGCGAGAGTCTCCATAGCAGCTTGGGTGGTCTTCTCAATTTCATCAATTAGATCTACAACAATGTGCTCTGCTGCGCGAAGAGTGATAGCCAAGTGCAATGCAGTGTCTTCCGATTTGGTGATCTTGGTGGCCTGAATCTCTGGATCTTGATGCTCCGTGAATACCTCTACAACTTTTTCCCAATTTCGTTTCAACACGGCATTAGTTCCGGGCGCTCTATCTCTACAATGTCGGATGCCATTTCCGTTGTCATGTATCTCGTTGGATATATTGGAGATGGAGATAGGGAAGGAGTTTAGAAGCAGAGAAGGGAGACAAGAGTTTTAATTTTAAGACTGGTGATGATGATAGAATGCTGTAATTCATTAATGGTGGCGGTGTGTGTCATTTTATAATACACATTTATAACCCGGATTATATATATTAATTAAGCTGACTAAGTTCCTTTCGTGTCATACAATCCATGCTTTTCTTCGTCATCTGATTCTCAGCTGTCAAACTTTTTCCTTTTGGAAGGAAAGCAGATTGGATATGTAATAATCGACGTGTAGAATATATATATGGATGTAAGGGAAGTTGACTTTTCAATAGAAATTTTGCAGCTACCACGTGCCAGTCTTCAACCTTCTATAATTTACTGATATATCCTCTTTCTAATCACTTTAAATCTGGTTTTTATGACATTTACCTCTCCAGTTTCTGCAACCCACGTCCCTTCACCCAGAGAAGACTGCAGAAGCATTCTAAAGCTCTGTTTTCCATTGCTGTCACTGTGTGTTGCTCCTTCGGTTTCTTCATGCTGTGCGAGCTGTTTCTGTTATCTATCTGGTGGAATAGCTTCATTTCAGTCGCATAAAATCTCCTCCTAGATGAAAGCTGGTGCTGACCGAAAAAAAATTCCATTTCTTCTCCTCTGTTTAGCGCCATTTTTGGCTGATTCTATTTCGACTTTCTGCTGCAGAATTCTCTCCTTGGGTTTGTTAGATTTCGGTGCTGGTTATTGGTGAACTCATGCCAGAATAATCCTCTCCCCAAGTTACAAATTCTGTTCTGCGTAGTGCTTCTGCTGGACTCATTTTCAGCGCCTCCTCTCCCCTGTTCACCACCTCTTTAATTTGTTCTAGTTTGACCCTTTTTGCTGCTTATTTTCTCTTAGTCTTATGCTAAGCTCCATGGCCATTTTACTGGTAGATTAATGCTGTTTTATGTTTTCCTTAGAGCTGGAGTCTTTGGTTGTGCGTATTGCGCCTCCCCTGTGTTTTTTTTTTTTTTGAGTTCTGAATGTCCTTCTGGTGGGTGGCCAACCAAGGGAAGTGTTGCGCAGAGAAAAGACATAATTATTGTAGAAGAATGATTTGGTTGGAACAATCTTAATTCCCTGCATAATAAACTGTAACTCCACTTTCTCATACGTGTTTTTGCGCTTTTTTTTTGTCTCTTTGATTTTGAGTTTAGTTGAGGAAATGGTACAAGAATAGCATGGTCTTGTTTTGGTTGCCCCTTGAGCGAAGGTGAGCCTTGGAATGAGAAATCCCAGAACGTCCTACTGTAATATATGAACATACATATATATATATATATATACGTATCTATATTACTGTATATGTATGGAGGGCGTGAAATTTAGTAGAGGAATAAATTTTAAATTAAGATAAGTCCTGTATCAAATTAATTGGAGTGATTCATTTTCTAAAATCTGGTGAATGGGTCTTGTAGGGTATTTAGGAGACTGAGTTATATCCAAGGAAAGGGGCAGGAAATTTCTGTACTATCTCGGAAGGTGAGTAAGTAATGCGGACCGTGAGTAAACAAGAAATTATTGTTTTATTACTAAGTTTTCTTGCAGTGTTCAAAAATTAGGTAATCTATTTATGGAGATACCTATTTAAATGTTTTGTAATATATGTGTTTACCAAAAATCGATTCGAACATGAAATTTTGCAAATTGATGGATATTTGAGTTAATTGGAAATTTTTCTATGAAATTGATCTGGAAAGCATTCTGTCTGAGATGTTAAATGGAAAAAAAAATACATGGTTTTATAAAGTTATCTGCTCAGAACCCTGTAGCTAACAGCAGTGGATGTTAGCCCTGGTGCACCATGATCTGTACCTCAGTTAGCAGGGGTGGTGCTAGCCCCGTGTGTAGGCCACCACACGTGGAGTTATATTATTTCCGCAAGTTGAATGCTTTGCGTCTATAGTGACCTTTCCCCGCGAGCTGTGTGCTCTGCGTCTGCTTAAATTGGTTCTGCTTAGATACTTTCAATGTATTTGTATGAAAGAATTTGCATAAAACATGTTTTACACGGTATATTTATAAAAATGTACCTATATATCCGTGACCCTACTTTTATTTTAAAAAGGGTCGGCGTTGCTTATTCATTGAGTATCAAACTCATTTTTTTTAAATTATTTTTTCAGAGAGTAGTATGGGCCCTACCCTACCCCCAACAGCCTTCTAGAGTTGATCTCTTGAGTACTTCTTTTGACGAGCCTGCAATTGCTCATGTGGGTGTATTTTGGTTGTATGTGTATTTTGTTTGAAACTTTGTAAAGTTAGCTCCACTGACTCATGGATGGGTCATCCCCACTCCCCGGAAATTTCTTTTGATTTGATTGGATATGGGTCATCCCTTTTGTTGTATTGTGCTGGCTGACAATTTGTAGAAATATCGGGAGGTCTAATTTATAGAGGAGACTCTGTCAAAATTTCTACAAATGTCCCCTAAAGAGAAGCTTATATGTTTTATATGATTCAAATTGATGCCCATAAGTATTTTCTTTATGTTTCCGCTTCTGCGTCAGAGTACTTAAATTGTGGGGTGTGACAGGATACATATATAGAAATACTACTTTAGAAAAAGAAAGAGAATTTAATCGAATTTGTCCTTTAAAGAAAGAAAGCAAAGCAGACATAATTGCAGTGTATTTTGTTTTGCTATTAAGGGAGTGTTCAAAATCAAATCACATTAGATTAAACTAATCTAATCCAAATCAAACTGATCAAAAACTGTAGCAAAAAGATCCAAATCAATTTTTAATAAGTCAAAACTCTGCGACTGTCAGTTTAGTTATCAATTTTTAATAATTTGGATTGATCAAAGCCAATGTTTTATATAGAATTTTCTTTTTTTTATTAGCACAAAAGATTATGTTAGTATTGTTCAATACTTGGCTAAAAACTTTGATTTAAGACTACTTTGTAGAGTTTTAGGCCCTACAAATGTAAAAAAAAAAAAAAAATACATGTAAATTTAGAAATTTTAAAAATATAAGCTTAAATAAAAAATTTTATTGTAAGCATGAACCAAACTAACTATGCACAAAACCAAATATATAAATCCATTTTGTATAAAAAAAATAACTTGTTTGATTCAATTTAATTTTAGTTCAAAATCAAACCAAATTGCACTTAACCTGTGAATATCCCTTGTTAAATTCAAGCCTGAAACTATGCGAAGTCAAAGGCACTGAAAACAGAAGAAAGTTTTGGAGATTACCGCTGATGAATCAGGATCCTTTGTTCTGACTGATTTTCATATGTTTTGTCCTTCTTTCTTTGTACCTCAATCCAAAAAAGAAAAAGGCACTGAAAACTGGGAAAAGTAATCTAATGTCATATAAAAGCTTTTGATGGTGTGTCCATGACCAAATAATGCTGACGCTAATTTGAACGTTCGAATATTTCTTAGTTTTCTTTTTGTCTATTCCTTCCTTGTATCGTTGTCTTTGATTTATTATATCATTTTTTTTCATTCAAAAGGGAAAACTAAATATTCTTCCTTTTAGAAAGAAAGGGAAAATTAAAGGACACGTTTCTTTTTTTTTTTTTTAATATTCTATCTTTCCTTTGTAATTTCTTGCCAACTCTTCTTTGTATTTCAAGTCCTTTTTATTTTAGAGATATTTTCTTAGACTTGAGCCCGAAAGAGAATTCAACTTGAAAAATGAATTTAAGTAAGATTGTAAATTTAATTTTAAAATTTACATGACTATTTACTATTGGCATATCTCATGCCACTACTACTCCAGTGGTTAGAGAAAGAGGAAGAGATGAAGGTAACACCAGCAGTGAAGCAGCCGCTACAGAGTAAGAACCAGAAGTGTCCTTGAGCCACTTGTTGCTATCTTTGTCGAGTAATTTCTTGTGCTCTTCTACGAAGATCTCGTCCGGGGTGTCACCATCTTTGTTTTCTTGGAAACTTAGGTCAGGCAGCACACTTTCTTTCACATACTGCTTCAAGATATTATAAGAGTAGGGAATGAACAAGCACCATGTATACATTAGAGAAAATTGAAATTAATTAGGTGCATCTAAATTGGATGCTATTATTATCTTTTTTTGGAAGCCCGTGGTGGGACTTGGGGGGTAATAGTCCTCACTGTGCCTCCTAGCACTACTAAAAATTAGGTATTATACTGCAATTCCTTAGCTGCGATTTCATTAATTGCAACCAATCCACGTTTTAATTGCGGTTAATTTAATCACATTTAAGACTAAAATTTTAATTGCGATTTCAACAAAACGGCAGTTAGACACAATCCTAATTGTGATTTCACAAAAAAAAAAAAAAAGGCGATGAGGGCCATTTTCATAAGCGTAGTTTTTTAAAACTGCAATTAGGACATACGATATTCTAATTGCGGTTAAATAAAACCGCAATTAAGACAGTTTCTTAACGGCGGTTTTAAAAGAACTGCAGTTAGGGCATTTTTAGAATTTTAGTTTTTCGCCCTCCCTCCACTGAGCCCACCACCGAGCTGGCCGGACGGCCCAGCCACCAACCATTGAGAGGGCAAAAAACGCTGACCAGTCCGCCACAGCTGCTAGCTGTCGTCCATCGTTCAGATTCATGATTTTCATTGAAGAAGTCGTGATTTTCCGATTTGCAGAACTCTTTGTATGTTTTTTCAGGTCTGTTGATTTTTTTTGTTTGTCTCACGTTTTTGTTTTGTTTTTTGCTGTTCCTTCGATTTTCAGTTTGAGTATGAATGCAATTATTCCCTGTTGTTCTCTTTCTCCCTGTTGTTCCCATTTTTATTTACTGTTGTCTCCCATTTCTCTCATATCTCTCCATATGATGTTATTACCAAAGCACGTTCATGTTCTTGTTTATGAAGACATCTGCAAGGGTTCACTGGACCAACATCTATCATATAAATTTAATTCAACATTATGGAAATATGTACATTTTCTTGATATGGCTTATTAAAGGCCAAATTCTTCTAATTTGTTGCAGAACACTCTCGAATTTCTCTTAGTTGGGAAGAGAGGATCAAAGTTGCTATTGGAGCTGCCAAAAGGCTTTCTATACTTGCATGATAATAACATTATACAGACATATAAGACCAAACAATATCCTTATCACACATAATCATCAACCACTGGTAATAAAGCATACATGCAATTTTTTAATTTATTAACTGAGATACGATTCACCCACTGAACATAATCTATGTATGTCTTGATCTTATATGATGCTGAACGAAAAAACAAGGCATACTAATTCCAATCAACAATGACGCGTCCAGGAATGTTTAGTAATGTTGGTCCAAACCAATGCTTAGGTTTTATTTGTTGCACAATAATGAGACAATTGAGATATAATACACTATCATCATCATTGCATTAGACATTTAATTATTAACTTATAGCCCTAGTTGCTTTGTGTTGGCTGTCACAGAAGGAATTGGAGTTCCGTTGGACCCCTTGGTCACACTCATATATTGTGCTTGCTTTGAAATTTTTGTTGCCTTGTCTAACATTATTTGTTGTGTTGTTATTGAATCTCTATGTTGTTTGTGGGGATTGCTTCGGCTCTAAGAAGACTGAAATTCACAAGATAAAGTCATAAATTTAATGTTGGTTTTGGGATTGTTCTGCACATCTAGGTTGAAGTAGCTTTAGGAAGACATATCTACGTTCGTTTTGGGGATTTCTCAAACTATGAATGCTTTTCTCTCTTCATCATCATTGACAACATCTCTTTATATTGTTTTGAAAGGGAGTTAATTAATTCAGCTTTTCATCCGATCTCTACCGCTGATTTTCTAAAAAATTAAATTTTTATTATTAAGTGATGTTAAGATCAATTCGAATCAGTTTACATATATTTTAATTAATTTATTTTTCTGACTCAATAACAAATATATCAGCCAAGTTGGTATTCAAAAAAGTATATAACTTTTCAACATCTCAATGTTTGAAGCAGCCAAAAGAAAGAAAGAATATCCCAATCAGCTCATTCTCCATTTTGATGCTTTGGTAATTTATGATCATTTTAGTGCATCGTGCACCCTAATATTGCTTTGGTTGATACATTGGTAATTTTTTACCATTTGGATTCACTGCTTTTTATTCTAAATTTTAGAATTATATATATATATATATATATTATACCAACCTTGAACTGATGGGGCAACAAAAAAGGTAATGTCATTAAATTTAATGCTTGCGTTTGATCCATATATAAAGTGAACTAATTAAAGATGACGGTTTTTTATTTGACTATGGTATCGAGATTTTGATTACAAACATATATCATCATGTGAATTAGAAAGGCTTTGATAAATTCTTCAATTACTTTCTCTATGTTGAATGTTGTGCACGATGAAATTTAGGGCATATAAGAAACTTTCAACAGAGTTGTTGTTCAAATGTTGTAATTAAAGAATGCTCTTAGAAGGGGGTGAATTGGTGTTTTTACAGAAATATAAAATTTATGTCTAATTAAAATGAATTAGATGCTAATCTAATACAAGATGCAAAAAACTTAAGTAAATAAATTTCAGTTACAAATTTTGTAGATACAACAAGATTTTGTCGACAAGATATTATAAAAATGAGCTACACAGTTAAAGATTAAGGAGATAAAATAAGACTTCATTGATAAGGTTTTCAAATAGAATGCAATGGCAGAGACAGGGAACTAAGTGAAGAAAAAAGTATACTATATATATGGCAATTCGATCTCCCCAACCTATATCAAGTCCCCTTGCAATCTTTGAGAAAATTTATACTATTTAATTGAAGTTACGTAGCATTGAATACACTTTAAGATTCCAAATTCACCTATAATTTTTACGAGTGGTTTTACAACTAACACACAAACTAACTCTCCCCTTTAAGAAAAGATTTACATAGAAAAAATATAAGTTTTGATGAACCCTTATCAACTAAGGATTTCAAGTAATCTCTCAAGGTGACTCTCAAATAGTTAGATAGGACAATTACTAAGCACAAAGAAAATTTGGAATAATGAGAACAAGAATGATTACAACAAATTTAGAATAAAAAAACTTTGTATGCATTGAGTTGGTTCTTCTTGTTTTGCATTTCTTTTCTTTATATAGTCCTTCATATTTCTAGCCATTGTGAGACAACTTTAGATTTGTTTGTTGAAGTAATAGGCCATCATGATTCTTGAGTAGCCATAAAGGAATAAAGTGGCTCTTCTTTTTTGGTTGGTTTGGGAGATTTTCAAACCATTAGACTATCTTTGTTTTCTTGAATAGCCATGCAGATTCAATAGAAAAGGCACCATGCAACAACTTCTCCAATTGTCTTATCCTAATTAATGCTCACTAATGCATTCAAATAACCTAAAAGGCAAATTGAAGTGAGATGAACTTTTACCTTTATCCAATGTCAATTAAATAGAGATGACAAAGTAGCAAAAAGGTATAATGCTTTTTGCTTTTTAGTGAAAGAAAGAATAATTAAACAAATGAAGTTTTGTCTCTTTTACACTCTAAAATTGGGCCAAACAAGAAATGATTAAGAATGAATCAATAATTTGGGGTTTTATCGAAACATCAATTTTGGAATCATCACACATAATTGAGCTTGTGAGAATTTATTAGGCTAACAATGTTCTCCTTTTGATTATGACAAAACTAATATGATAAAAGCAATGTTTTTAGAATCGAACTGGTTATTAAACTGGTAAAGACACTAGTTCAAGGTTTATTGGTTTGACTGTCTTTGAACCATGGTCGAACTGATGATAATATATATATATATGCTTAATATAATTTTAATATTATTTTTATCAGTATATTTATATAAAGGGTTGCATTTGTTTCCAAGGACCTAGTGTAAGAGACCTAGCCATAATGTTGCATACATGTTCGCCAATCGGCTTGCACTACAAGTGCATAGGCCATGACAAAGTAGTATAAAAAGATTATTGTTCCATCTAGGATGGGAGTTAGATTTAGTTAATCATTAAACTCATACTTTAAACTAAGTTGAGCAAACTGATTGATTATCAAAGTTGAAAGTAAAAGGAAAAAAATTGCTTAGTGAGTAAATTCATAAAAGAAGCCAAAAGATCCTTCGACTTCAAGTGTAAAAAGGGACTTAGGATTATTTTTTCCCCTTGTACTTCATAACACAAAAACAACTTCCTCTTATAACCATGACTAACAATTATATGTGTTAGCCTAGGGAGCAAATAGTACTTGAAAAGGCTTTCTCAAATCAAGAATAAGTGTTCAATTCTATTAATTGCTTGATCACTCTTATAATCAATAAAATCCCAATTTTAAGTTCAGACCCTAATGTGACTATGCAAGGTTAGTGAGTGTATCTCTACCTCACCAACAAAACCATCAGTTCAATTCATAAATTTTGAGTTCTTGCACGATTAAACTCAAGTTCTACACTCAAGGTAACTCTCTCAAGCATCGCTTAAGTAAACAATGAACTAATTGGTGGCCAATCAACTAGAAGCAATAAGAATAAAGTGAAATCAACACATATATATCATTAATCATATAAGTGGAGGAGAATCAAGTGTCAATCCATATAAGGATTCAAAATAATCCTAGAACAAAATGTCTTGCTACTCATAATCAGCCATAAGCTAACAAAATGCAAGGAAATCAAAGCCATAATAGAATACAAGAAAAAGAGAAGAGATGAATCAGAAAAACCAAAGGAAAAAGCTTCAAATCTCTCCTAAACTTTAATCTTTGGTTCCGATCACCTCCAAACTCTAGCACCCAAGCTCTCAAGGCACCCCAGAAGATGAAAGATATTCTTCCTCTCGAAGAATGAAGGATATTTAGAGCCCTAACATCTGTTAAGCCTTAAAATACAGTGTTTCAGTAAAATAAAGTTCGTCACGACTGACATATCCTTCGCCGTGGTGAAGTAGTCTTGAGTTTGTTTACCAACTTCATTTCCAAGTATTGGCTGTAGCGAAGCATTCTCTGGGTCAATCTATTTCCTTCATGAGTGAATTGGCTATGGCCACATGTTTATTTTCTCGTGGCGAAATATATTCTTCCAATCTAGGCTTTCAACGTGCATCTTAGCTTCTAGTGGCTTAATCAAAACATTCCTTACCATCTGCAAAAGTATAAAACTATGAAAGTATTAAAAGTATCCTAAAATCTGATTAAAAATTGCATAATTAATCTAAAAGTGAGATAATTAAGCTTACCTATCAAAAAGGCACATTTTCCTATTTTGAGCATGATTTATATACAAAAGTACATCAAAAAGTATGAACAACTCAAGGAAAATATGCTAAAAATGTATGAATTTAGAAAAGCTATCAGCTATGCAACATCATTGTTATTTGACAATGGTTTTCTAGAAGTGATTTTCTTTGCAATGACTATTTAGAAGTGGTTGCAATTGTTGTTAAATATCTTAATAAACCCTTTTAAGATCAAATTCAATATCAACAAAACAAATTTTGAAACCCCTACACTCTAGTGCTATCTCTCCCAGCCAAAAACCCTTTCCTCCCTATCCACTCCAACCACTGTCTAGCCAAATGAGCAACAATCAACCTGTTAAAACACGTTAGTGCCATTCATCTAGCTAGTGCAAATTGTTCTTCCATAAGATCCACCACATTTTAGCTACTCCATCATTTATCTTCCATTTTCAGCCATTTTTTAAGTATTTTTCTCTATGTTCTTCCAATTTTTAAGATCTGCTGGATAAACATGTTGCTCTTGCTAAAACATGGAATAGTAGTACACCACTCTGGCTTGCTCCCAATTTTGAAGGAAGTGATTGAGATCTTATTTCAAGAAAAGTTAATTAAGGTAAATGGAAGAAATAATTAGATAAGATGTTATTTGATACATTATAAATAATTTTAATTTCATTTAATGCTTAAATTATTTATCTCAATGAACCATAATCCGATAAATCGAGAGTTTATATCTTACAATAATCCTTCCAAATAGTAGTTGATAACTTTTGCTATTGCCTTTGGTCTTGTGTACCGTGGCTTGCTATTTGCACCCATGTCTGTGCCCTTATGGACTCTATTCTGGTTTTTTGAATCTTTAGGGATAGTGTTTTTGTCGTTTTAAGCCAACTGCTCATTCACTTAATATATTGATTAGAAGAGGAATGATCCATGTGGGCTTTCCTACATATTTATGTTGATTATTTCACTAACTGCTAATTACTTAAATTCTTATGTTGAAATTTGGTGCTTGCAATGTCAGTATTAAGTGTATATAGTAGGCTAAGCTGAATATTTTATAGTCCAACATTGCTTACTTTACTTGCAATTTAGTCTTTTCCTTAATATAATACAGTGTGAGCTAACCTCTTTACACTTTTCTAAGTATTTTCTATTTTCCTTTAGCTTCTACTTGATATTAAAGCATGAGATAGAGCAAGGTTATATTTAATCCCTAGTGTTTGTTTTGGTTTCCATCATTCCATAATGATCTTTTGTTAGCTTTTGGTGTAGTGTCTTTCACGTTTCATCCATACACCAAAAACAAAAAAAGATTTTCCAATGCCATATTATTCTGCCTTTAATCATTTTAAAATTAATTGTTATCTTTTGACTACTATTCCCCCATTTGCATTTCAGTGCCTTTTGTTCAAGCCACAGCATGGTTTTGAAACAAATGCGCTATGAGGATAGTGACCCTGAAATTTGCTTTGTGATTTATTTTAGGAGTTCCAAGTTGATCATGCCATTCCTTATCTTGAGGTTTGTTCAAATTTATAGAGGCTGGAATTAAAAATCGCTTTGACCATTCCTGGCTAAAGGAAGGAATGGAGTAGAGGGGCACCCGAATTCGTTAAAAATTGACCTTTTCGACCATGTGAGATTTGCTTTCTAACGGTCTTCGTTATTTATGTTTTGTAGTTAATTTAAATTTCACACAAACCATGTGAATCTTTTTCTTTTACAGAAAAATATGTCAAAAGAAAAAAAGGATATCAAGTACAACTGGAGGAGAATAAAAAAAATCTCCTAAGAAGTAAAAATAAAAGAAAACAAGGAATCAACTCAACAAAAGAAAAAAAAAAGTATAGCTATTTTAGATGACAATTTACTGATGTGAAATTTCTTTTTTGGTAGTGGTTTCTTTTTCTAATAATCAATACAACCCAACAATGATTTTCAATTGACATTTTAGTCGGAAAGAGTCAGAAATCATATTTTTTCAACTGATACCTCCATTGGTCAATTTGTCGTTATTTTTATTGTCATTATTTTGTTTTGACAGTTTTTTTGTTGCCTAACAATGCCTTTCTCTCTCCTATGAAATCATCTAAAAAACTGTCATGTCATGCGTGTCATATCGCACATTTAATTTACTATTATCAATAAAAATTGTAGTTAATATAAATATAATATTAATAAAAATTCAAATATAAAGACTAAATATTAAATAATATTATTAATAATTAAAATAATAAATTGAGATAATTAATTTAATTAATATAAGTAATCAATAAAAAATTTAAAAAATAGAAAAAATAATTTTAATTTTTATTGTGAAAAAATTATAATTGAAAAAAAATAACATGATAGGATAGGTGTACAACCATGTAATTGTCAAAAAAAATTTTGACGGAAGCTTGGTTAAATACATATCCAACTAAATTTTAGTCAAAAATTATTCTTTTTATAAAACCAATTATCTTTTAAGGTTTTATTATAATTTTTAATATTTTTTATTATATATATTAATAATTAATAATTCACATATTACAATAAACTAAAAATATTAATTATATTTATAAATTTTATATTATGATTGTTTATAATTAATAAGTTTGTTATATTTAATTTAATTTCAGAGTATTTATTATTATTATTATTATTATTATTATTATTATTAATCATGTCTTTTGCATTTGGGTATTTTGGTAAATCAAAACTCAATTAAAAACATTTGAATAAAAAATGAAATAAAAAACTTCAATAAAAAGTATTTGAACCGCATCTTGAATTTTTCAAAATTTAGTCAGACAAAATTTCAAATTTTCACCTAAAAAAAAAAGCAATCATGATTTCAAATTTTCACCTAATAAAATGAAAAGCAGATGAGAGAAAAAAAAATTAACTGAAGAGAAAATAAATAGTGAAGCTAAAACATGAGAATTTCTTTTTTGGCCAATAAAAAGGGAAAAAATTGAAATTCATTGAAAGAAACCAAATCGTGAAAGTAAATAGAGAAGTAAAAAACAAATTAGTAAAAACTTACAATCTAAAACAAACCAGCAAAAGTCAACGGAGAAAATAAATAAGAAATGAAAAGTAAGCAAGCAAGCAAACATATAGAAGAGGATTGAAAGTTATAAGAAAAAAAAGACTAGATAAATAACCAAAGAAAAAAAGATAGAGTTCAACAGAGAACCAAAGAGAGAACCAGAGAATGAGAGAGACTTGAGCGACTAATTCAAAGAGAAAATGAAAATGCTGAAAACGTTGAGAAATGGAGAAAATAAAATGAGGAAAACAAAATTCCAGACAAAACTTGCAAATTTACATAGAGAAGAAACCAAAAATTGCTTTTTCCTTTTTTAGGCTTGCGCCTCTACCTATTTACACGCGCTTCATGGTAATTTTTTCCTACTCTTTCCATGCATACCCATGTTATTTAAGCTAGCGCAACGAAATAATAATTTTTTTTTATATTCTTTTTATGCGTACCCATGTCCATTTCCGTGCCGTAGACATGTTAATTTTTTTTTTGTAAAATTTTTTGTTTTGTAGTATTATATATATTATTATATTTATTAACCAAATATTTATGAAATAAAAATATTAAATTTAAACAAAATAAAAATACATAAATTACATAAATTTAATTACACAAATTAAACTGCATAAAATTTTAAAGAATCAACAATCACTCACTTACTCATCTTCATCATCATTTCCTTTGTTATCTTTGTAATTATTTAAATGACACATATCTGACCTATACACAGATTTTTTATCAGCATCATCTTGACATTGCTATTGTAAGTGTTGTTGAAAAAAATTTCTAAATTCATCCAATTTTTGCCACTTTTGTTGAAGGTGTGTTCTCTTCAAGTTTAGCATTATAAGTTTGCATTATTTGGTTTAAAAATTATTTTCTTACTATTTCTTAGATATAAGAAAAACGTATTCTAATCATTTTACTTTGTAGAGGAAGGGCCTAGTAAGAATATAATTTTCGTGTTATCTTAAAAAAGAATAAAATGAGAAACACACTGCGAAGGCGTCAAACTCAAAGCCAAAGGTGAACAAATATTATGAAATCCTAATTACTTTTTAAATGTTGTTAAGTGATGTTATATAGAAATTTGTCATATTCATATAAGTATAAAAAAAATGTTTGATTAAGAATTTATAAAAACTGTTTCTAAGAGTAAAATTTTTTTAACAAATATTATGAAATCCTCATTACAATATTAATATATAAGATATGTGTGTGTGTGTAGATATGTATGTATGGTCTTATTTAAAAACACGGATTGGTATCATGTGTTATAAGCTCACTGGCAACAAACATATATTTTATATGTTCTTACTCTGTTAAAAAAGTCAAAGAGAACTTAATTTTTCATGGAGCAATAATTATCCGATATAAGAATATTTATATACTACTTGTTTATATCTAATTACAAATAAATAACATGCATCACATTATGAAATTTAATTGTAATTGTGTCCACATATAATTAATTCTAGTATTATATAATTTCATAGCACGAGACATGAATGAAAAAAGATATGCACACGTACTAGAAAAAATGATATAACGATATAATGTTTCATTTTTAAGAATAATTTTGGCAACAAACGAAACACATGAAACATTGGATAAAAAATAAAAATTTTAAGCTTTGGCATAACTCATAAATCATAATATATAAGCTCGATCACCCGAATAACAATATTACAACGCAAGTAGTAAATTGTCCTGTTCCAATTGATAATTGGGATATAGAGAAATAAGATCATAAAACTAGAAAGTACTTAATTATAGAAAAGAAGAGCAAAGGAAAAAAAAAAAAAAACAATCGGAAGAAACATGCATCGATCCTACATAGTTACATTGTCTCCCACGTATCTTGGCTGCGGCTCGCTTGCCCAAATGGTTCTCAGAAGATTCCAGTACACTGGAATCTGTTCATATGTGTACAAGCACAGTGGTATTAAAATCAAGCCATAAAGGCTAAACTTATGCTTGATTCTAGGATCAAGTTCAAAGGAATACGCAGCGCAAAAGGAGACCAACATTGAGACAACAGACAAATAGAACGAGGTTAAGCCGAAACAAAGCTTTAGTGGCAAACTTCTAAGATAATCCATTGGTTGCTTTCGAGAACTAAAAACAGCCACGAAGGCAGCCAAGGAAGTGATGGAGGAGCAAAATGAAATTAGAATGGAGATAACAAAAATGTTGAATGCAAGTTGGCCTTCTAAGTGAGGTTTTCCAGCGTCATCAGTGCCCCCAGGGATTGTGTAGGATGTGGCATAGGTAACACCAGCAATAAGTGCAGCCACTATAGCGTAAGAACCAGAAGTGTCCTTGAGCCATTCGTTGCTTTCTTTGATGAGTTCCTTGTGCTGTTCCGAGAATATCTCATCTGGAGTATCACCATGTTTGTTTTCTTGGGAACCGAGGTAGGGTGGCATATTTTCTTTCACATACTTCATCAAGATATTGTAATAGAATTAGTGACAATCACAACGCGAATATACCCAAATATGTCAATATTTCTCTTCCATATAAAATGTGTAAATAATATTCACATAAAATACGCAAGAGGAACGCACATTGAACAGAAACTCGCATCCAAATGCCTTAATTGTCCCCAATTCTCAGGAGCTTTCAAAAATGTGCACAGCTATAAAATTTGAATGGTCCAAATTTAATATGAATGGTTTAGATTTTAAATCTCTTATTTTTTATTTAAATAATTATTTTTTGAAAATTTTATAATTAAAAAGTTATTTTTTATTTTGTGTTCTACTATTTAAATGATTGGATGTTTTGTGTGTGCGCACGGGTGCGTGTGTATATATATAAAGCATTTAATTCCTACTGCATCTGGGACAGGCCAGTCATGGGAGCTCATATATGCTGGTGCAAAAGAGTTGTTATGGAAGTTTGTTCTTTAGCTAAAAGAGGCCATTGAAAGCAACTACGAAATCAAGGCATTCTGACTGAAAGTATATTTCATCGTGGAAATTCGTCCTTTAACTAAGGAAAGGCTATCCAAGGCAACTAGCTAGAAAATTCAACACAATCTGACACTAGCACTTAGAACTAATTAAGAAGTTTTATATGCAAACACACCTGTGTATTGTATCACACAATGTTTTTAAAAATTAGATGATCATTGATCATGAATTGGTTCAAAAATTTATTTATGATTTATTAATTTAATTAGGATCAAATTATAATCAAATTGATTATTATTATTATTATTATTATAGATAATATATTATATTATATAAAAAATATATTACATAAAAAGTATATATTTAGTAATTCAGAATAAAAATTTAATAACATTATATACTTGTATATAACAAATAGAATCATAATTTAACATAATGCAAAATATAATTATTAATACTGATAATTATAATAACATAGATAAAATAACAATAATTAAGTTTTAAACAATTTATATTATATTAAAAAAATTATCTCATATGTCGTGAATTAGGTAAAGAATCAACAAAAATAGATTTGGTCAAAAAAATAAAAATAATAAACAACCAACAAGATGAAGTACACATTATATACAAATATATATATATATATATATATAGCGACAACAAACTTTTTCTATCTATTTGCAAGTGTTTTGAAATCACCAGTGCATAGGCTCAATCTTTAGTGGTGGCGAGTTCAGAATATTTCCCATTTGACCCGGTTCAAATGGTGAACCAGCCGATTTTGTGAACTTTTGGTTTTTAGGACTGTTTAGATCGAAAAGCCAGCCCGTTTACCAATGTTTTCGTTGAACTAGTTGGTCTGGTCTAAATTTTAGAATCATAGTATTGCATATCATTTATGATAAACTACATGTATTTAAAATGAGTTATAATTTCATACCTTAAACCACATGGCTTCGTATTGCATCTGCATAACAGAGCCACGTATTTCCCGAGGCATATGTTCTAGTAGAAATGATGCCATGTGCAAGACATTATTTCCATCGACATCCACTGCCTCTCTTAGGCTATCCCAGAGTGGATGATCTATCAATGACTTCAACACATGGGTTTGCCTTTTTTGTACTGCCAAAAGAACTATGTTTCTCTTCTTTGGGTCTGTTTTGTCGTAAATAGCCACGGGAAGAACATCTAGGATTCTTTTCACCAGCTCGCTCAGACCATATTTTGTTGCCACTAACAAAGCTGTCGATTTTTTGTCCTTTTTCGATGGGTTTCCTGCCAACCAAATACTAGTAACCATCAGAAAGTTATTTTATTCTTAATTACGCACGAATGGGAAGTAAAAGGTAGAATAAATTACACTATTTTGTCTAAAATACAGTTAAATTATACCCAATATATTTTTTTCTTTAAAAATATAATTTTTCTCCTTTGACATTTGATGATATGTATTACAAAAATCTTTCTTTCAATTTATTTTTTATTAATTAATGAAGTTAACTTTTTACATTATATATATTCTTTCTAAAAATAAAATTTATTTGTTATCTTTGTTATCATATATTAAAAATAAAATCACAATCTCATAATATTATGCATAAAGTCAACTTCATTAACAAAAAATAAATTAAAGAGAATATCGTTTCTATAATATATAACAAGTGTTAGAATAATTAAATAATATTTTGAAATAAAATGAGTATAAGTGTAATATAACTAACTCTTAAGAGAAATTAATATAACTTACCCTAAATATTAAAAAAAAAGGAAAAACAAATTGAAAAGGTCTAACTTTGAACTATTTTGGTCCGTTTTAACATTGGGTTACCTTGCTGATTCTGTTCATCCCGAGTCTCGTTTTCGTTGTAGCCATACTCAGAAGTTCGCTCTAAAAGCTCTTCCATAATCTGGGCACCCCATACATGTTTCTCTTTCATCTTCCTTATTGAGCCTTGCCAAACATGTAGCCAAAGAAAGTCTTAAATAACATGGTTAAAATAGTGCAAATGGACTGAAGTTACCCATTTCGATCAACGAATTAAAGCATCAACCTTGGGTCTGATGGCTCACTATTGGAGCATCAGCCTTCAACAAGTCAGGATTTCCAAAATCCAGAACGTGGCCCTCGATTTGAGTATCAATTTTCAGCTTTTCTACGCCAATGTCTTTAGAGAAGGAAAATAATGACGCAAGTCAGGTAACATGAGACATGGGATCCGGATATTTTTTGTGAGATGATATGATGGAGTCATAATATTAGTGGCTTGACATTGACAAACATACATGTTATAATTATCTACTTAATTTATTTTTATCTAAATTTATTGAATAAAAACTAAACTATAGCTATTTTACTGAAAAATAATAGAAATGTAAATAAGTACTCACACTCTCATATCACAATCTATTTTTGTTTTGTTCAACTTATTATTATTATTTCTCTTAGATGGCTCAAGTACCGAACACTCTTAAACACTAACACTTACTAATATAGATATATCATGAATGACAAGGATCGCCTTAAATTGATACAGTAGGGCAAATGATACTTACAGTTGTAACAAAGTTTCTGCCACAAAGACAGGCGAATACCGCTTTCGAAAGCGGATGGAATCGATGCAAGGGCATGAAGAGGTGTAATTCCATCTTCATTTTTATAGCTAGCCATGATCTTTTGGTCATCATAGAGATGAATGATCTGAAATGCAAGATCTGGCGAAGGGCATGCATGCACGCACAGTTTATTATATACATTTTTGTTTTCTGGAGCTATATCTAGCTAGCTAGCTAGCTAGCATAAAATTAAGTTCAAATGGAATTGATTAACATACCAAAGTATTCTTTCTGAATTGTGCAGTGAAGTATAGTATCTCCATTTTTCCTTCTCCATAGACTCGACTTTGTGTCTGTGTCCATCTTACTACAAACCGAATGGAGATAGAGGAAGGTATGTTTGCGACCGTGAAGAGCAGCCAAGAAAAGAGGTGTCTCTCCCTCCTTGTTACGCTCACAAACCAACGCTTCGTGGACGCGTATTATGCGCTCACATATAGTGGGAGAACCTCGAGAGGCCGCATAGTGCAAGGGAGTGTCCTCTTGGTTATTCTTAGCCGCCAAAGTCTGCATGGCAACTTCGGTGGTGGTCTTCTCAATTTCATCAACCAGCTTTACGACAATATCTTCTTCTGCGCCAAGACTGACAGCCACGTGCAATGCAGTGTCTTCCGATTTGGTGATCTTGATGGCCTGAATCTCTGGATTGCTATCGTATATCTTTGCAACTTCCTCCCATTTTTGTCCCAAGACTGCTTTGCACAGTTCATGCTTTCCATCCATTTTGGAAGCCAACTTTCCCTTCTTGTCTGGCTATTGCTACCACTTGAAGTGATTGTAGCTAATTAAGAGGCGATACTCACACTCACACACGCATATATATAGAAGTCTCCTTAATTTCTTATTATACAATCCATGCTTCTTTAATTTTTCCCCGTGATTTGAGCTTTCAAACTTTTTCTTTTGGAAGGAAAACTTAAGGCATACATTTATACTTTGAAAAAGTGCGAGTGGTGGGGCTGATAGGGAATGTGAGAGAAACAAGATAAAGTAAAGGCACGTGACGGGTAAGATATGTGGGGTAGGTGGGTTTGGGAGCGAATTTTTGGTTCATTCCTTGTTGCCACCTATAAAATCAGGGCAACATAACACAAGTGACACCAACAATAAATATATAACAAGTGGCATGTGAGACCCATAAATAAAGCTAATAGATTGTAATTAGTTTGTAAAACGTTAAAAAAACTTGGAATATATTTTTGTTATTATAAAAAATAATCTCAATTTTAAAATCTGTATCAAATTAAAATATACAATTGCATTATATTAGACACCCAGTTATTAGTAGTAAATAAAGAAGAGTCATTAATGTCATCATCTTGAATGTAAATAATAATTTATAGCAAAACAGTTTATGACAATCATACTTTAAAAAGTTATTTTACTGTACGAAATAATAAATTATTCACCACAAATTATTTTATCTTTTGCAAACAACACGCGACGTGGGCTAAAAATTTTATCTATCAATATTATTACAAATGGTTTTTTTGAATGAATTTTTTAAACTTCACTCTAATAAATTATTAATCTTTCAATATATACCGTTAGATTCGTATCATATATATATATATATATATATATAACGTCCTAACTCGTCATTTTCAGTCTCTTTTCAGCTATATCGGGTAAGACACAATACGATTCCAAAGTAAGATACTTAAATTTTTTATTCTATTGGGGAAAAATTACACGCTCAAATTATGACCGGTAGCACCAAAACTCGTGGAGAGCATCTACATTTGTTGAGGCATATGCACAGCTGCATTTGAAGAAGTGTGAGCCGTTCCTGCGATCAATGATTCTCCTTTCGCCACGCATTCAAGGTATGAAGCATGCATGCATTCAAGGTATACAATCCTTGATTTCTTGTGGCTTTATTTATTTATTTATTTATATTCCTTATCGCTTTCTTTTGTAAAATAAAAGTTAAACTCCACCTTGAATTGTATTATTAATTATAAAGGATGGCCTCTTGTCGCTTTACATTACAAGACTGCCGGGACAAAGAAGCCAAGAAGATTATCTTTACAGTAATTCATTAAGCAAAAGAGTAATGGTTAAGAAAGATGGAGTTATAGGGTATTTATTATATATGCCGATAGACTTTCATTTTTCATTTTGTAATCTTTCCAATTCTAACTGCAACACCATTGCTACGTGGCAGGCCAAACACCGTGGGTATTCCTTTCTTATTAAACCTTTTTCTTTTGGAAGGAAAACACAAGGCATGTTTATATTTTAACTATGGAAAAGGAAGAGCAATTTGATTCTCGTGTTCTTGGGAACAAAGAAAAAGACAGAATTATAGTTAGTATTTTGTTGTGCCATTTTGCAGAATACAAGCCGTAAAATTAATAATTAAGCCAACGGCCCTGGAACTGAGAAAAGTAATTTCCACACATATATTAGTTTTGATCGTTTACCAACCACAAAATAATGCACAGGCTAACGTTATTGCTCAAAGCCTAGTTCGTACGTATATGAACATTTCTTTATTCTTTTATATTTTAAATGACTTAAAACACTTACAAATTATTCACATATTTCATTGCTGGGGGTTAATTTTTTTATTTTTCTACTCTGTTCCTTTCATGTAATGTACTCAATTTTCCCAATTTACGATATCATTGGTCCATTAAAAAAGGAAACATTTAAATATTATTTCTTTAAAGAGAGGGAAAGGACATGTTTCCTCTCTTTGTGTGTCTTAGTCCCCACATTAATTCCATCCCTCGCGTTTCATACCTGTTCCCCTTATTTGGGAGATATTTTCTTGAACTTAAGTATATATGAAGAAGAATCTAACTCAATAATAATAATAATAATAACAACAACAACAACAACTATCACACCCAGAAATATGTTTCTACTCTTGGCCTGAAAAATGAAAAAGATTACAAGATTAAAACGTAAATCTATCTGAATATATAATAAATAAACTAATAATTAGATGCTAATCTAAGAAATAAGCCATTCCAAATGGAACCGGAAAATGTTTAGATTAAGAACGATGTATATATTCAATAAATCCTCTAAGAAATAACTCCATCTTTTCTTTTCTAATGAAATCAGTGACTTCTTTTTATCTTATCCATTACTGTTTTGCTCAATGAATTACATATTAATAATCTTCTTGGTCTTTGTCCCGGCAGTCGTGTAACGTGAGCCACAAGAGCTCTTCCTTTACAATTAATAATACAATTTGAGGTGGAATTTAACTTTTACTTTTGCAAAAGAAAGTGACAAGAGTAATAATAAATAAATAAAAAGATAAAGAGAAAAAAAATCAAAGATTATATATCTTAATGCTTGCATGTATGCAGCATGTCTTTTCTTTTTTGTTTTTTTGTTTTTAAATTTGTTTTGTTTGTTTATTTATTTATTTTTATTGTGTAGGACACATGTTGGGAGGAGAGCTGAGGATCGGGGACATCTAAACTCAGGAACTAGGATTTAAAACTTTGAAACACATGGAAGCAAAATGTCGTTGGCCCAAAACTAAGATGGATCGATCGAGAAATTTGTATGTTAGAGAATTTAGGAAGTAGGCTTCGTAACAGCCTAAAATCTTAAATTTCAATTCCTCTGAAAAAAAAAATGTTGAGGTATAACAGGAATCGTGGGTAGCCTCCATCTTCGGCAGATTGAGCCATAGGCACAGAAAGAAGGACAAAAGTATAAATCGTGGCTGTTTATTTTTGATAAATTGAACCTTTGAATTCTTAATGCTACTTATCTCTCTATCTAATCTTATCACAAGGGTTAACTACTTATTTGGCAACCATGGGTGTTTAACGAAAGTAATGTTGAGCATTGAAAATCTTTCGTCAAATTGGATAAAGGGGAGAGATTAATTTTTAGCAGGAAAATTTTCTTACACATCTGACAAAATATAAGCTGTTCATATATATGATTTAACCTTACGCAATTATTTTTTAGATTATTATGTTGTTAAAATTTGTGTAAAGCCTTTTTTACTTCATTCATAAATATAATAAAAATTTATTTGTTAAACATATGAAAACCATAATCAAATTTAATTTTTAAAGAATTTTCGCTGTCATCAAGAATAAACATTGAATGTACGATGTTACTTTATTGATTTTTTTCAAATAAGGGATGTGAAAGCAATTCCATACGAGGACATCCAATACAAAGGCGCGAGTATAAATGGTGGACGGAAAACCGTCTTTCCAAATTTTGGAGAAAAACCTAAGAAAACATTGAAAGAATATTATCCAAAAAAGAAAACAATTGTGATGATCATATATATTTCGCATTGAAAAAAAAAAAGATGAAAGGAAGAATTATAGTTGAAGACCCAAAATTAAAAATAATTATTCTAAAAGACATATTATTGTTTTAGGATAAAGTAATACTGACTTTGACTAAAATTAGTAGTAGTAATAGATTTTTTAAAATAATTTTTTTTAATTTTAGATCCTTAATTCTAATTCTCTCAAAATGAAAGTCGTCACCAAAGTTTTGTTAATTAAATCGTTGTCTCCAGAAGAAGAGTCGTTTCATGAGTAATGCAGTGTTTCTGGGCTTCGTGAATCCCTGGATATGCTTCTCATCATCATCATCAAGAGAACTTGTGACTTCTTTCTGTACGCAGCGGCTTGTGCATCTTCTATTCTGCTTGATATCACTTCAATAAATGCATGAAATTCAGCTATTGATAAATGGAGATGGCACTAAGGAGAAGTTTAGAACAGATAGATAGGCCAGGGCTGGGAATGCTGATAATATAATATATGTGGTGCAGCGAGGAGTGGTTTAATTCTTATATATAAGTTGCATTCTACTCTTTGACGGCGCAAAAAGAAAACCCATTGACATATATATTCTCTTTTACGCAATATGCATCCAAAGACAGAAAATAAAACTAATTACAAAGTCAGCAATTAGTAAAAAAAATACACTACAAAAAAATAGACTTTTAGTGGCGACTTTTGTCGCCACTAAAAGTTAAAAAGTCGCCACTAATTAGTTTTAGTGGCAACATTTCATCGTCACTAAGTTGAAACTAATACTACTGTAACAAAAAGTTTTTAGTTGCGACAATAATTGTCATCACTAAAAATGACATTTAGTGGCGACAAAAATACTATTTAGTCGTAACACATATCGCCACTAAAGTCCCACCTTTTATAAAGGTTGCCACTAAAGGATAGCTTTTCGTGACGACGTTAGTCGCCACTAAAAGTATTATTTTTAGTGACAATACACTAGCTTGCCACTAAAAGTATTTTTTTAGTGGCGACAATAGTCGCCACTAAAGCTTCATTAATTTGATTTTTATAATGCCAGGATTAAAGTGGGCTTACCCTTTTAGTGGCGACCTTAAGAGTCGCCGCTAAAAGTCTTTTAAATTTAAAAAAAAATTAATGACAACTACAACTATCACTAAAGAATTTTTTTTAGTTATTTTAAATATTTCTAATTGCCCATATAAAATTAATTGCAATACTATTAAATTCAAATTTAAATTTATCAAAGCAACGCTTAATTTTCATTATTCTCTTACATTTTGGTCCCTCAAATTCTTTTGAATATCCTGTGGACTCAAGGGTGTTTTCTAACGTATAGTCTTATCTCATTTACACTATCCACTTTTCATCAAGTTATATTACTATCTATCTATATCTATTGGTTGTCTACTGACTATTGTATTTATGCAAAACCAACTAAAAGTAACCAAATCTTCAATATAAACCCATTTGATCATTCTTCCTCAAGCTTATTGTATCCACTATTAACCACATCAAGTAACAACATGCCCTTGTTAAGTTCTTAGCCAAACTATCCAACAAGAAACGTACTTCCCCAAGATCCTATTTCAGTTTATGATAAAGATGTGTATTACAGTGAAATGGGATGCATTGATTTAGAATGAAAATGAAATAAGTCAGTGTACTAAAAGTCTACCCAAAAACACTAAGTTGAAGTCACCTTTAATTGCTAACTAATTTGATTCAAGTGAATAGGCAAGCTAGAATAGTTCTATATAAGCCAAACTTGGCCATAGTTTCCTCAACTCATAATGTTTTTCAGTAACTTGATTTAAATATTATTAATATTACATTTTTACTCATTTATATTTTATAATTATTGTAAAAGCAACATTCTAACATAATATGTTATAAAATAGATGTAACCAAATATTAGACAAAGGATGATCCAAATAGTAATCGATGTTGATGTATAATGATGGTATGTACCTGTGCAACATCATTGGAAAACCTTTGTTGAATAAAAACTTTAACAACATCCCTCTTTCAAGAGACTTCCTTGAGAAAAAGATCACAGAACAATTAAAATATTTCTCACAAAGCAAAAATTTAAAGTGTTTAATAATATATTGCTATCAAGGAATAAAACAAAGTGAAAGACAGAAGTTAATATGTAACTAAAATGACAATGAAAGAGATAATACGTGCTTAGAGAACCTTAGCAACATGAAAGAAAGAGAATTAGAATGATTTACATGCATAAAATTGTGGCCAAATTTATTTTCTGATGGAAAAGAAATTTTATTAGCAAGACAAGAGTTATCTAGCATAAATAAATGAGGTACACAACCATTGCATCCTAAGACCTAAACTTAAGTTAATATAGGGGCCATCACTCCTCACTCTTATGACAATTCAACTACATGTCTACAACATATTACATAATCATTTAAGATGAAAAAAATCTAAATATACCTGCCAAGTTAATTGACATGCTTAAAAATAAAATTATTTGTTAACTTACAAGCACTTGAACTACTAAAAACTAATTTATTTTTAAACTACAAAAACCAAACAAAACTTCTCAATAACAACGATTTCAATGACCCCTTGGAAATTTAAATGCCCTCCACATCATTTCATGTTAAAAGAACAATAAACCCGTTAAATTAATAAGCCTATGATAAAAGAGTAAGAAAACCATATTATGAGGGTGTCCCTATCCTACCAATCATGGATCTTACCTTTTAACCTCTAGTTCCCTTACCCAAGCATGTATAGTAGAAATATCAATTGCAAGAAATGACATTGAGTGCATTTATTGAGGAGATTGCAGTGCCCTTGAATTAATCACCTTACAGGATGGGCAATGTGCAATAGCTAGCTCCTAAAATTCAAAAAAAAAAATCTTCAAGGGCCACAAGCATTGCTTGTTTGTGCTTGACTATCTCTTCCTTGACATATTGAAAGAAAATTAATAAATAGTCCAATAGGCCATATATACTTTAATGACATGAAAAATAAACTGCTTAGTAGTTTCAATCATAAAAGGAATACCCACATAATGTTATTGTCAATAAAACACTCATAGTCTTAACACATATTGCAAGCAATATAATAAAATTTGAAATGTTCATATATAGATGATTTGAAGACTATGACTATGAGAGTGTTGGAGGTAGATATGGATGGCATGTTCATCTCTTGGGTCAAGTAGCTTATCAAGTTTGCATGAAATCCACTTAATGCAAATCTATTACATACTTTATTTGCTATATATTTAAATTAACCTCATGCCACCATATCATTTTAAATTAATTATGCAAACATTAAACATTAAATCAACGACAAAAATCAACTTCAGATTCATCACAATGTAACTGGACAGACATCATTAGAATTATAATTGAAATTAATGTTTGGTGAGAGAATATGAAAATTAATTAAGACATTCTCTTCTTTTTAACTTGATTCCCATACTTTCACTTCATTTTTTCTTCATTTTCACATAAGTACTTTCAATTTAACACCTAAATATTCCTTTAGCCGAATGAGAAATTTAACAATGTTACAATAGCCACTCATGATGAGAACCATAGTGCAGAACACACGCCAGTGTGTTGCCAGGTTCAAGTCTTCTTTGTATTGCACTTTACAGAGCCAACGCTCACACTATATGCCCCACACCAAAAACTAGCTAGGAGGCCCCTTAAGGTAAATGTTATGTTCTATAAACTTTAGAAATCTGTGGGTCTGTTCCTGAATTTAGCATCAATATTTGTGCCAAAAAGTTACTACTCCCCACCCTCACCAATGTTTTTGAGTAAAGCTTATACTTCATGGACCATCAGTTTCATATCCATATGATTTTTTTTCTCCTTTTATTTTTATTTTCTTGATATACTATCGTATAAAACTATGTATAACTCTCTTGAATCTAATTACAATGTTGGTAAATATAGGGGTGTTTGACATTACTTACTTTGGCAAGTAGGCTGCTTAATTTTTCAAAAGTACTTAGTTAATTAATTTTCATAATATAATGTAGATAAAAAAGAAAGCATGTCTTAAAGACAATTGGACAAAAAAAAATGATACCTCCGAAATTTAAGATCTACTAGCTAGAATGGCCCATACACTAGAGCTTGGTGGCTATGTTAAATAGGTCACGAAGTTTTTATCCAAGAACATGAAAAATGAGGTGTCTCTGCACGTAATTAATTTGAAATAATGTACCTAAGTACTGTTGAAAGAAGACATTAATTTTATAAGATAATTAAAAAATGTGAAAAGAAAGAGACAGTGTAAGAACATTGGAATAGATATTGTCATGGACAGCCTAACAAGAATATTAAATACTAATCGGAGACAAAAATTTCCTTCTCGAGGATTCAATTATTCACTTGCCCCCACTTAGGTGCATGTACTTTGTAAAACCACATGCATTTTTGTCAACTAAACTTTCTCTCTCTTTGGCTATTGTTTACAGCCTTAAAAGCAAGCTCCTCATTCAAAATTGGATTACTGGTTATTCCTACGCATGTGCATAATTAAATATCCTTTTTGTATGTTTTAGAAAAGAAAGATATAATTAGTATGGGAATTTTACTTAGTAAGCAAAGTTTGTTAACCGGAATCTTCTTAACCACTGTTATTTTATATTTTTTAATCTTTTAAATATCATCTACAATATTTAGTATTTTCATCTAATACAATCTCAATTTCATCTAGCACGCAAGGAATATAAACATATAATATATACAGTTGAGATTTTTCACAGTCTACAAATGAATTGTATATAATATAGTTTAAAAAAAAAGGTACAAAAAGATCAAGTTAATTTTGTACATATTATCATATTTTTGTATTATTTTTTCTTCAACTGTACAATTGCACTATACCACTATTTCTTTTTGAATCTATTTCGTAAGTTCTACATGCAGGCACAGGAAATACAAATTGCTTTGTTAAAAGATTAATGTCAACGCTGCAAAAGGTTGGGAAAATTTGGAATTCATTCTACCAGGAAAAAATAATTAAAATTGAAAATGTACTCCAAAAAATGAAATTAAAGAATAAAAATTGAAAATATTTTAACCAAGCACATTACAGATTTAAAATATAGCCTGCAATACAAGTTGCCTATATATATAATCTGATAAACAATTTCGCACTTGCTCACTTCCTGAAAACTAAATAAAGATCTTTCGATACATGAAAGCTAATTTTAAAGAAAGTCAATTGATCCAAAACTACCAGAAATCAATTTCAATCTTGTGTATAAACACACACATTTGACATACGTCAAACTACTTATGATTATGACGCAAGCAGAAAAGGCAATCACAGGAAAACAAAGACGCAGATAAAACGAAGAAATTAAGCAGCAAAACAAAACAGAGAATCTAAACAACCAAAGCTAACTAAAGAAAAGAGAAGAATAGGAAACTCAACTTCAAATCAAAAGCTTCAACATCCCTCTTCTACTTCTCATCCAATTAGTCGAAAGTCCCTAAATCATAGCAACCTTAAATCAGAAATTTTTGCTCAAATGAAAAATTAATCAGAGAGGGTTGTAGGGCAAGGAGAGGAGATGAGTTTTTCCTAAACTTACCTAGATTGAAAATGCTTTCTTCACCCATTTGCAAAGCTTGAAGGTTAGAAATGGTGGCTCCATCCCTGCGTTGTTCTTTCCTCTCCCTTCAGCGCTGCACGCATCGTGAAATTGAAGTGGCTTGATGGCTTAAGTGATATATTGGCTAGGGTTTGGGTAATTGGGTTAATGTGTTTTTCTTTTTAATTTTTAGTTTTTTTCTTTTTATATTAGTATGTATTATCTTATTATTAATTTAAATTTCTTATTGAGTTAAAATAGCATTATTATTTATTTAATAATATTATTTATTATTATTTAGATACTTATTTAGATTATGTTATTTAAATTAATTAGGATAAAAAAATGATAGGCTAATGTTTCAACTATATATCTTAATTATATAATATATAATTAATTAATAATAATAATTATTATTAGATAATAATTTATTTACATATTTTTTATTTTATTTATTTTTATTTGTCCTATTTCTTTAATTTAGTCAATTTTTTATTTTTGTTTTTATCCTTTTATTCTAGCAGTTATTATCTTTATTAGATAATTGTTTAAATTAATTAAGATTAGGCTAATTAGATTAATTAGGATAAGGAAAATACAAATTAATGTATCAACTGTATATCTTAATTATATATAAATATATATAGTTATATAATATGTATAAATATAAATCATATATTAATTAATATTAATAATAGATTATCATTTACTTTATTTTAGTTATTTTTATCTATTCAATTTATTTAATTTAATCAATTTTTTATTTTTTTTAACCCTTTTATTTGAAAAGTTATTATCCTTAATAGATAGTTATCTAAAATTATTAATTCAATTTTCAAATGAGAATTAATTAAAAATTTTAAAATGCTTTAAGTTAAATTTAAAAAATATTATTAACTATTTAATAATATGTGCAAATATAAACGATATAATTAATTAATATTAATAATATATAATAATCTATTACTACTTTTTTATTTTAGTTATTTTTTATTTGTTTTATTTATTTAATTTTATCCATTTTATATTTTTTCTTTTTCCTTTTATTTTAGGAGTTATTATCTTTATTAGATAATTATCTAAATTAATTAGTATAAAAAAATACCTTAATTATGTATAATATATAATTATATAATACATATAAATACAAACAATATAATTAATTAATATTAATAATAGAAAAAAAATTATTGACATATTTTTTAATTTTAGTTATTGTTGTTTGTCTTATTTATTTAATTTAGCCAATTTTGTATTTTTATATTTATTCCTTTATTTTAGGAGTTATTATCTTTATTAAACATGTGCTTTAGTTATGTTTTAGATTTAAAAAAAAAACACTGCCATTAAATGTTTTTCGCGTAGAAGAGTAAGTGAAAAGAGTTGTTAGGGTTTTGAAAAATTAATTTTATGTATTCTTTGATTTATTTTTATTTTGAAAAATTAATTAGAGTTATGAATAAATACTTTCTTTGTCAAATTTTTAGCAAATTTTAATGAATAAAAATTTTGAATTATTCAATTTAGCCAATTTAAGAGGAAAAAGTTTTTAATTTCATAAACAAGTGTTATGATTTTTTTTTTTCCAAAATATGTCTTTGTGCTCATTTTAGTCTTCATTTTGGATTAGTATTTATCTTAAATAAAATTATCTATTTCAATTATCTTATAAAAGGGGTTTTTTATGTTTGATTAATGATTGGATAACTCCAAAAATTAGATAAAGAATCTTTAAAAAAGACTTCCAATAAATGCTATATATATAAGAAACAAGTTCATATGATAAATATATCCTTTGAGATTATTTAAGTTAAATTAATATGAATTTTTATAAAATAATTATTAGAATTTTAATAAATGTTGTGCAACTTTATGAATATAATTATCTTTTTAATTAGAAATTAAATAATTATAATACAATTATCTATTTGATTTATTTTTTATTTTTATTAATAATTAGATAACTCTTAAAACTAGATAAAAAGTGAATACAAAGAAATAATTGATAATTGGTATGTATATATATATATAGTTTAAGTGATAAATATATTATTTGAGATTATAATAATTAACACCATTTCTCACTTTCCCTTCTTTATTCTTACCACCCACTTCAGTCATTGAATAAAAGAGAGAAGATGAGGCATACAAATATGAAACAAATGTAAATTTGAATTTAACGGAAGGGAAATTTAAAGCAAAATGGAGGCGGAGTTTCGAATTTGAAAGAAGAAGTGGATATGTAGGCAAAACCTTGATATCAACTTTAAATGACAAATAGGTGAATTGGAAAAGAGAATGTAGATCTAAAAATTGAAGAATAAGAGAAACAGCTGAATAAAGAAAGAAGTATGGGCATAAATAAGTAACAAAAAAAAAAGAACAAATATGATTTGTGACTGAAAAAAAGGAGAGAATGTGAAATTTAAGATTAAATTAAGGACATTTTATATTTTTATAAAATTATTTATAAAAAAATGATATATATATATATATATGTGTGTGTGTGTGTGTGTGTGTGTGTGTGTGTGTGTGTGTGTGTATAATTATAAAAAGATTTTATCATTCAATGTTAAATAGTAAATAAATAAATCTTAAATATATAATATTTTTAAAACTAAATTAGTTATTGAACTAATGAAAGCACTAATTTAAAATTCATTGGTTTTACCTGAGGTGAATTGTGGTTAAATTGATGATAATTAAATATATATTTTTAAATTTTATACATTAAAAATTTAATATAAATAATAAATATTAATAAGTTTAAAATATTTAATTACTAATTACTTCATATTGAAAACCATTGATAATTAAAATTTAAGAGTATAAGGTTTCCATCATTAAAAAAAAAGGACTTAAAAATAACAAATTAAAAAAGTAATTTATAAAATAAAAAAATTTAACCAAATTAAAAATATAGTTATAATTACAAATAGTATATATATTAATTTTGTTATTTTTATATGTTATATATGATATATATAATTATTTGATTTAATCAACTAAAATGTTAATAATTTGCTGTAAGATTTTTAGTTCAAGTCTCAATAATGTCATTTTTATAAATAAAAAATGTTGTCAAACTTTTCATGGTGATGTTGACACTAAAGTTTTTTCATAAAACTAAAAAAATATTTTTACTAAACATTTAGTGGTGACAAAATGTTGTCACTAAAATTTTAGAAAAAAAAATTAACTAAACTTTTAGTGGCGACTAAATATTGACACTAAAAGTTTTGGTATAAAAATATAAGCAAAAAAAATTTGCTAAACTTTTAGTGACAACGTATAAGAGTCGCCACTATAAAAAACTTTTAGTGGCGACCAAATATCATCACTAAAAGTTTTAGTACAAAAATTTTAAATATATTTTTGTCAAACTTTTAGTGGCAACACAATGTCGCCACAAAAAGTTGCTTTTAGTGGCGACAATGGTTGAGTTGCCACTAAAGGATTTTTTGTGATGACATTTTTGTCGCCACGAAAGTGTTTTAGTGGCGACTTTTCTATGTCGCCACTAAAGATCTTATCAAAATAAAAAATATTATTTTAGCGACAACTTTTAGTGGCAACCTAATAAAGTCGTCACTAAAAATATATTTTTAGTGATAATTTTTTTTAGTCGCCACTAAAAATCGTCACTAAAAATCTATTTTTTTGTAGTGATAATAGCTTTACCAAATTGGAAACTGCAAATTTTGATACGGGAGGAAAGGAGTTCTTTTGCTAAAAGAATTATTGAGCATGAAAACTAATAATGGCCATAAATGTTATAATAAAGAAATGTATATAGTGTGTTTTTATGTAAGGTTAAAATTCTGTTTCGATCACAAGAGTATATTTAATAGAAATATTATATATATATTGATCTCAAAAACTGTTTTGTTTTATATAAACTCTCAAGTTTTAACAATATTTTCAATAAATCTGTAAAATCTGACGCCCTTAACCTCTTTCATTAAATATAACGTGTTATGCACGTGACACATGTTTCAAATCAAGACCACATATATCTCATCTTAAAATAAGCAGCATTGATGGAATTATAAAAGCAAAAATAATGTCAATATAGTGAGATTATCCATTCGTACAAGATTTTTTCCCCATTGACCCTAATGCTGTCCAAACTGATCTTTAATGAGGTTTTCAACAATCTTGTCTTTCTTTTTTTCTTTTCTGTTGCTTTCACTTTTTATCTTGTGATATTTTTTGGAAAATAATAAAGTAATAAAGAACTAATTTAAACAACTATCGATCTCTGTATATAATTTAAGCTACATACAATTTAGCAACTTCAACCCACATTGAGATATTTGCGCTAAAAGACTCCATCGAACTCAACCAAATGTGACATCGATTTCAAGAAGCACTATAAAGATGGTGAGTGGGTTCAGATTCGGGGAGCTTCCGATGTTATCTGGGCTTGTGATGAACGATGAGATTCAACGGATTACTTTCCAAGGTGCTTATGATTTTGGGAACTTGTTGAGGTTTCTTATTAGGAAGGAGCTTCCAGAGACAGAAGGAGGGTTCTTCAATACTCGAGGTTTTCTTCCCTAATTTTTATGGAGTGAAGTACTTGATGAAGCCTACCAACAATATGTATGGTGGGTTGGATAATGTTGCTGGCCATTTGAACGTGAGGAGAGATGGGATGCCTCACCAAGCTGGTTCGGATAGTGGTGCTTTAATGGTACTTTAATGGAAGGCCCGGCAGACATTGTGGTGCTTTGTTTGGCATGGGTGGGTTTTGACCATAATGATCATAATCCTCTAAAGCGGCTATAAATTCTTTTTTTGTTTTTGGGAACAGCAATTAATGTGAGATTGTGCTTTCTTTATGGTATCGTTCACCCTTAGTTACTCTTCAATCTTGCAAAGAATGTGTCTAAAACATACTAAGACCCATTTGGTTAGCATTAACGTAGACATAATATATTTATATAATCTCTGTAATATTTATAATATTTTTTTATTTTATTTATTAAATTATTATTTTAAACATCAAATTATTTTTTAAAAATAATAATATTAAAATAATTTTTTATCTCACCAATTCATTTCTTATATTTCTTCTCTTTTTTTATCATCCAACTAAACGAGAGATCAGTTGGCCATTTTTGTCATCATTGCCACCTGGCACTTGAATGGATGCATGGAAGGTAACAATAGCAATGATTGTAACAATTAAACAGTAAGGCTGTGTCATTGACGAGAACGGAGACTGCATGAAGCAGTAAGCCTTGTTAAGGCTATTTTTTAGAGATTAAAAAAATTAATTGAAAAGATAAAAATTGCAATTATAAAAAAAATTTAATTACAAAAAAAATTGTATTTTAAAAAAATTTAATTATATAATACAATTAAAATTTTTAAAGTATACTTTTTTTAATTTTAACTGTATTATTTTATAATTTTTTATCAAATTTTTTTTGTAAAAATTATAAAATGATCACTAAAAAATAAAATTTTATATGTTTTTATAAAATAAATTTATTTTAAAAAAAATTTATAAAACCAAGCTAATCCAGACCAAACTTAACTTATATGGTTGGGTTGAATCTTGGGCCTGAGCCAAGCTAATTTGATTTAGTATCAGGTTGGGTTTGGTTTTTAAGTTGATCAAGTCTTTTTTTTTTTTTAAGTTTTTGGTAAAATTTTATAAAATAAACCTTAAAAAATAAAATTTTAATATGAATGTGTGCGGTGTGTCTATCTTTAAGCAAAGGACTTTTTTATTAAAAGAATTAATTTTTATTTTATTCCGTGTTATAAAGTACACTATTAAATATAAAATAATATTATTTTATATAATATTATAATAAATATTATATAATTTTATTAAATTTTATCTTATATAACATTTCAAATAGGTTTTAGAAAATATTACATTTTAAAATGTTGAGTTCAAATGATTTTTAACATAATAGTAAAACCTTTATGATCAAATGTGGTCTCGAATTCCATCACTGCGATCCCTTATAAAGTCATGTGACGATGTGTCTTGGTGCGTGGATGCTTACAGCCAAGGTGGACATAATAATTAAGGCCCCATTTGGCATATCCCTATTTGAAAGAGAAACTAATTCCTAACCTTTGACGCGTTTGCTTCACAGATTTGGCGGAGGAAAAGGAAAGTGAGCTACTGTGCACTTCCCGTCCTTGAGCCTGCAAGAAGGATCAGCATTTGGAGCCAAAACGCTAAAATGCCCATTTTGCCTCTAATCACCCATACAAACTGCCATTCCCATCTCAGCTTCTTCCTCGCTTTGTGTGTTCACCATTATCTTAATTGCGTGTTCCATTGCAGGTGCACCATTAGTTTTCAGCACCGTCACATCATGATCGGACTTCCTTCCATCACCATCAACCGACCACCGTTGTAGAGTTGAGTTCTCCTTTTGAAATTTCAACAAACCTAACCCTAAACAAAGCCAATAACGCACACCACAATCTTTCACTCAATACAATAATGCGTTGGACAGAGAAAGTTGGGGAAATACAAGAGCAAACCCTAGATAATAATGCGTTTTGTACTTGATCAATAAAGACGACCAAAAAAAAATAAAGGTTATTATTTACTCTTTTGGAATATTTTGATCACTTGCACTCAACTACTTTTCATTTTCTCACTTTTTTTTTACCTTATAAAAAAAAAGGCATTTCATTTCAGTTTCTTATTATATCAAATATAATTAATTCTATTTCATTTCATTTGCCATTCCACTTTCATTTCTATAAAAAGAAATTTTGTGTATCAAACAAAACCAAAATTATCATTATAACTAATTAAACCCATGTATATGAATAATACTTATCTAGATACATGAACCAAACTAATTTAGATACATAATCATGGCTTCTAAATAATACACAACCACACACTCAACTTCATTTTTGTGATTTAATAGGGAACAAAGGGGGAAAAAGACAGAACTATACTTGTGTTTTGTTGTGCCATTTTGTAGAATACAAGCGTAAAATTAATAATTAAGCCAAGTGCCCTGGAACTGAACAATAATTTCCACGCATATATTGGGTTTGATGCTTTACCAATAACAAAATAATGCATAGACTAACGTTATTGCTCAAAGGATAATTAGTACGTATATGGACATTTCTTTATTTCTTTTATTTTTCATATGACTTCAAGCATCTTGCAAATTATTCGCATATTTCATTGCTAATGGGTTCTTAGTTTTTTTAAGCCCTTCGTGTGTTCCTTTCTTGTAATGGAGATAATTTTCCTGATTTACTATATCATTGGTCCATTAGAAAAGGAAAAAGATTGAATATTCTTTCTTTAAGAAAAGAAAGAGAAAAGGACATGTTTATTCTCTTCTTGTGTCCCATCCCTTCATTTATTCATCTTCACGTTTTATACATGTCCATTTTATTTCAGAGATATTTTCTAAAATAAATTACATAATTTTTTTAATTTTACTAAAATTGTATAAACATTTTCTCTATTTTTAAAATATAAACTTTAGCCTAATTTTAAATTTTTTGACTAGAATACCCTCCATAAAAAACATATAAGAGTATTTTGGTTAAAAAATAAGTATTTATATTAATTAAGGATTTTTAGTCAAAAAAATTTAAAATTAAACTAAAATGTCATTTAACTTCTTATTTAAAGAGAGGTGTGTGTATATTTTAAAAATAAAAGGATGGTTTACACAATTTCAATAAAACTTAAAGGAAGTGTATATAATTTACTATATTTTCTAAACTTGAGTATATGAAGGAACATCTAACAAAAAAATACTAATAATAATTATTACACCCAATAATGCAACATGAATATTATTTTAGAACAAAAAAAAAGATAAAAAAATGATTCTTGAAAACACTTCAAAAATCCTTCTAAGAAAAAAATTTGAAAAAATTTTTTGAGAAAAGAATGATCTAACCAGAGTTTAGTTTGGAAATCAGTCGAACGTGAAAAAGGTATTAAGTATTTCACATAAGCTGCTTCTAAGAACAATTACTTTTAGTGTACAAATTTTAATAATATGATTTTAATTTTATTTTAATTACTCTTATCAAACACATACAAAAGAAGAAAGAAATAAAGAAAATAAAAAAGAACTTAACTAAAAGAAAACAAATGGAGAAAATTAATGGAATATTTACAAGTATAAATTTAACTTAAGAATGAGAGATACAATACAACCTATATATTTTGCCATATGAATCAAAGTTTATATATGGTTTGAATGGGTGAAAAATGTGTTAGTTGGTTATTGACTTTTAATTAATGTTGCGAAGGTAAGAACTTGATAATTAGATTTCAAAAATAAAATGAGTTGAAGTTAATTGATGTTTTAATTTATGAAATCAAAATTGTATTTCTTACCCTCTTTTTTTTGTAAATTTTTAGAAATAAAATTTTTATTTTTATTATAATTTAGAAGTGAGAAATTTTTGAGGAGGATTAATAATGTTTAAAGAAAAACCTTTTTGGGTTTTCAAAGTTATTTGTAACTTGAAATTTTAATTAAAAAATTGAGAAAAATTCCGGTATGTGTAGAAAAGTGACTTATTTAATTTTATAAAAACTAATTATTCTATTTTTGAATTATTTGAAAGTAATATATATATATTAAGGGGTGAAGTAATTTTTTGCATTTTATTTCCATTAAAAGAGAGGAATTTGAAAATAAATGATTAATTTCCTAAATAAAAAATTTATCAATATTAGGAGAAAAGAAATTTATTTATTTTTTAAAATTATTTATTATTATTATTATCGTCATCATGATCTTCTTCTTTTTAATCAAGAGAAGAATGTTAGATACAGGATTATGAAACCCAACATTTATTAAAATGTAATTATATAACCTAATTAACATTGGTAGCCAAGAAGATTTAGAATTATATATAGCTTGTCAATTGACACTTTATGTATTTGCAAAGATTTAAATGTCACCTAACAAACTCTAAAATATAAAATTAGTAATAAAATAATGCAAAAAAGTTAATAAAAAATACAATATCAAATATAGGTGTGTATGCCTATGTATTTAGTTAAATATTATTTATTCAAATAAAATTCATCAATTGATAAGAAAAAGAAGTAAACCCAATGTGTCAATTTTTTTTTCTTTTTTATTTTTCACAAAAGAGGTATTAGGCCTTGAGAGAGAGAGTTGGAGGAGGCAAAAGGGACAAAGTATGAGTCAAACTTAATATTTTAAATTCTCTTAAAATAAGAGAAGTGAAAAAGGAAGAAGAAGCAAAATATGGGTCTAACCAAGTACGTCAAGTTTCCTTAAAACTTTAGTTTTAAAGAAATGTTATGTTAATTAAAACTCTTTGGCTTTAGTCCATTCTTATTTTTACTCTGATGAATTTTCTTTTATACTCGCCAATCAAAGAACCAAATTAAGAGAATTAATGATTAGTTTAAGAATGATAGTAGACCAATTAAAAGAAACCATAACATCCTAATTCTAACATAGAATGGGGGATCCTACTTAAACTTTTGTAATTATCAAAGTTGCATTGTTATTGCCTCTAAAATAAATTCCAAAATTAAGTTTTTTCTTTTTTTGGGGACCAATTCTTAAAGTCATATGCTTTCTTGTCCTCTTAGTTCTACGCTAGCTGAAAGATGAGGAGTCTTTAAGAGCGAGCTTGAGGCTTATGCAATAAAAATTTCAGTAAACATAATTCCAATCGAATACGATCAACTTGGTTGCCAAATGGACTCCTATCCTCTTAACTTCATTGACTGAAGAGAAGAATCCTTGGAAAGCTTGACATAGTATACATGAACGCAAAAGATTCAGCATCTAGAGTAATATTAAAATCATGTAAACTTGCAAAGAATTCGCCATCTCTTGCTTTCATTATTTGAAAGTAGAGCATTTGGGAAGTAAGCAACAAGGCATCCTCAAGCTTAACACAAACAATCCAGCACTTAAAGTATTTATTAACCTCAAGTTCACCCAAGTAACTGGCCCCATTTCTCGAATTATCATTAATTGAAAGTAGAGAAATTTTAGGTAAAGAAACAAAGAGACGGAGTTGATAATCACAAGCATTATTCATAATATAAGTAACAACATACTAATTAACATAAAGACAAGCATATTTATCACAAACCAAATAAAGGCCTATTTATTAATTAATCATTGAAAAGCAAATTTATACAACTAGCTTTTTTACATTGCTTTAATTTTAATATTTTAATTTGAGCATTAAGAATAAATTCAAACAACAAACTTTTTTGTATTATTTATTTTCTTTCTTTTTTTAATTTTTGCTTTACTCTCAACTTTTTAGGTAACAAGTAAAATTACCCCCATTCACAACTAGACTTGCCAAGACCCAAGACCCACTAGCTTGCATTTTTTTTCAAAACCAAAACAATTTCTTTTAGAGAAAAGAATTAACTGAAATGAGAAAGAAGTTGATGCAATATTAGAATCATTCCTTCCATGAACTGGACTAGGACAACTTTTACCCAAAAGATTATGCCTCACACCATGATTTGACCAAGAATTTTAAAGATTATGGCAAGCTTGAATTTTAATTATTCACCAATGAAACTCCAATTCCCAATCACCATTAATTAATACAACAGAGAGGCAACATCCAAGGACTCGATTATTTCAACATTAAAAATTTAACACCAAAGATTAGATTTCAACTCTTAGAGACCATATTTGAGCTATGAATATTTGGGTGCCAAGTTTGTATTCATATGAATTTACGGATGAAGTCCACCCCAAGATATTGAGTAAGGTTAGGAAGAGCCCATTTGAACAACTTCAATTATGAATGCCCTCTTTAGGTGTCCAAAATTGACAGGGCAAAACCGAGACCAAGAAAGTAGTGTAGCATTTGATATGCAAACCATATGAACTATGAAGACATAAGAGAGGTGCTAGAAGTAGTGTAACATTTGATATGCAAACCAAAAAACGTTTTATTGCGTTTTTTTTCTTATTTTTAAACCAAATGTGCACTGAAGAGATAGCAACAGAGTTGCTAGCTAAGATTGTTTATTCTATGTATGTAGCACCCTTTTGACAATTTTTATGTTTATTAAACGTATTGTTTCGTTTAATTGGTAAAGCTCATAGGTGAATTACAATTTTAATGCATTAGACTTTTTAAAAATAGTTTCTATATAATTGTACTTTCATAGATCTATTATGGTGATAAAAAACACGATGTGCATTACACTTTTAAATATTTATTGTAAGAGATCACAATTGAGAATTTAGACAAATTATAAGGATTAAATTAAAATTTTGAATAATATACAAAGACAAAATATAATCGGGAAGTTCATATCAACATCGTTTGTTGATATGTTAATAGTTTGTTAGCCAAATTAGCATCAAAATAATAATCACATGATAGATCATAACTTTTAGAGTTGAATAAAAATTGACAATAAAGTATAAGAACTGATTAAAAAAAATATAAGTGTCACACCCCACAATTTAAGTACTCTGACGCAGAAGCGGAAAACATAGAGAAAATACTTATGGGCATTAATTTGAATTATATAAAACATATAAGCTTTTCTTCGGAGGACACTTATAAAAATTTCGGCAGAGTCTCCTCTATAAATTAGACCTCCCGATATTTCTACAAATTGTCAGCCAGCACAATACAACAAAAGGGATGACCCATATCCAATCAAATCAAAAGAAATTTTCGAGGAATGGGGATGACCCATCCATGAGTCAGTGGAGCTAACTTTACAAAGTTTCAAACAAAATACACACACAACCAAAATACACCCACATGAGCAACTGCAGGCTCGTGAAAAGAAGTACTCAAGAGATCGACACTAGAAAGCTGCTGGGGGTAGAGTAGGGTCCGTACTGCTCTCTAAAAAAAAATAATTTATAAAACAATGAGTTTGATACCCAATGAATAAGCAGTGCCAACCTATTTAAAATAAACATAGGTCAAATAGGTTTACATATATATATATATAGACCATATGGAACAGACTTTATACAAATTCTTTCTCCAAATGCTCTGAAAGCATCTAAACAGAACCAATTGGAACAAACGCAGAGCACACAGCTCGCGGGGAAAATTACTACAGACGCAAAGCTTTCAGCTTGCGAAAATAAAATGACTCCGCATGTGGTGACCTGCACACGGGGCTAGCACCACTCCTGCTAGCTGAGGTACAGATCATGGTGCACCAGGGCTAACATCCACTGTTGTTAGCTATAGGGTTCTGAGCAGATAACTTCGTAAAATCATGTAATTTTTCATTTAATATCTCAGACAGAATACCTTCCAGATCAATTTCATAGTAAATTTTCAGATAATTCGAACATCTATCGATTAAAAAAAAATTCACATTCGAACTGATTTTTGGTAAACATATATATATAACAAAATATTGAGATGTGTATCTCTATAAATAGATAATCAAAATTTTAAAACACTGCAAGGAAACTTAGGAACAGAAATAAGAATTTCCTGAGTCTCACGGTCCGCATTACTTACTCACCTTCCAAGATTTTTATAGAGATTTTCTAACCCTTTCTCAGCTATGCCTCAACCTTCAGAATTTCCTACAATACCCGTTCATTAGATTTTTAGAAGAGGCATCATTCCATTGATCCCATACAGAACTTATCTGATTTTAAAAACAATTATTCCGCTACTATTTTTTTTTACGCCTTCCAAACTCGTACAATATATACCATATACCTATATTGTACTTTCTTTTCCTTGGTTCCACTTAGGAGCTAAACCCAAATTCAAAAATTAAAGGAAATGCATACCATCTTTAATCTACAGCCACACTTTAAAGGGAAGCTTATTCTGCATAATAGAATTTAGCAAGTAAGAAGGAGTACAACAAAATTGTGTCTTAATTTAAGAAAAGTATATGCAGAAATTGAAAGAATTTAGTGTGTAGAAAAGTGGGTATACAATTTAGCATGAAGAAAGTCAAACTTAATCCAACTAAAATCGCTTCCTGCACCACTTTTCTCCTGCGCAAAACCCCTCCTTAGCTGGCTTCTACATAATTCATATCACAGTATTGATAAACAGAGGGGGGAAACGCCAAAATTTGGAATTAAAGAAGCAACACATGCAATAGAAATTTCAAGCCTAAAGAGACCTAGATGGCGTTACATCACTAGCCCCACACAGCCACAAACTCAACTTAAACGAGGAGAAGCAAGCAGCAATAAGAATCAAACCAGAAAAGAGGCACTGTATCACTGAACAGAGGAGAAAGAATTTGCAATTTTTGATCAACCCAGCCTTCGTCCAGCAGAAGCACTTCGCCTGACAGAACTTGTAGCTTGGGGAGAGGATTCTTCTGGCGTGCTTTCACCAAAACCAGCAGCAAAAACGGAACAAATTCAAGGAGCAATTCAGCCACTGAAATTCGAACCAGAACCAACGCTGAACAGGGCAGCAAGTAACGCTAAACAGAGGAGAAGAAATGGAATTTTTTTCGGTCAGCACCAACTTTCATCCAGGAGGAGACTTTATGCGACTGAAGTGAAGCTATTGCACCAGATAGATAACAGAAACAGCTCGCACAGCATGAAGAAACCGAAGGAGCAACACACAGTGACAGCAATGGAAAACAGAGCTTCAAAATGTTTCTGCAATCTTCTCTGGTCGAAGGGATGTGGGGTGCAAAAACTGGAGAGGTAATTGCCATAAAAACCAGACTTAAAGTGATTAGAAGGAGGATATATCAGTAAATTCTGGAAGAGCAAAAATTCAATACGTAGCAGCTGCACAATATGCATTGAAAAGTCAACTCCCTCCATGCATTATTCACGTCGGTTATTACAATAAGAATCAATTGAAAACTCAAACAAATTATAAAGATCAAATATATAATTAACCTCAAAATGAAACTTCACATTAATATTCTTAAAATTTTAGAAGAATTATTTAAAATTTCAAATATCAAATTAAATTCCTTATAGAGTGAACGTTAGATGATTGTTTCGTAGAGACATATAGGGCAAGCGGCTATTGTTAATCAATAAATAGGAAAAAATTTGGCACAATTTTTATATTTTTGTTATTAAATTTTTTAATAAAAATATGATAAACGTATAATTTTGGTAATTTAATATTATTTAATTAAATCTTTTAAAAATTTTTATGCACATCATATGTTTATTGAAAAAATTAACAAAAAAAATATAAAGACTTAACTCTAAGTCCAATGTCTAGAATTTAAATATAAAATTTGACAATTATAAAAAATTTTCTTATTTTGATAAGGAAAAGTGGAATTATAAGACCTAATAAAAATTAAACAAAATTAAAAAGATTACAATTTTTTGTCTTACATAGCTCCCAATGTCTCATTTAAGAAAGAGAGTAAATTTATGATTTTATTATCCTTTTTTTATCCCATCCTTTATTATAGTTTTAGCTATTATCTCCTTTTTGTTTACTATATCGCGGACATAATCTTTTTTATATGATTTATGTAATATTTATTTATATCTTTATATTTATTAATTTATTTATCAAATTATTTTATTAAAAATAAAAATAAAATAATAATTTTTTATCTCAATTATTTTTGTCTATTTATATTTTATATTTTCTTTGTCCTTACATTTTTTTACCAATCATATTTTTAAGTTCCGATTAGTTCACAACATTATGAATATAATTTTTTTATATAACTTATATAATTTTTATTATATTTTATATTTATTATTTTATTTGTTAAATTATTTTGTATAAAATAACAAATAAAATAATTATTTTTTATTTTATCTACTTTTTACTTATTTATTTATCTATATTTTATATTTTATTAATATTTTATATGTAGCATTAGTCTCACCCACTCCCAGTCTGAACGCCTAGATTCATTGAGCGGGAAGCAAGCCAGCAACCGTGCCTGCCACAAAAATATCTGCTCTTGTTACAGGGACAATTCCGTAATTGCGCACTAGTATATCATGGCCGCCGAGCAAAAAACGTGCTCCGTAGAAAGCAAAGGGAAAACCGGTTCTGTGGAACCAGTGAAATAAAAGACGCAAGCTTTCGCTTCTTCTCTATTTCCAATCGTTTTTTGACTCTCTTTCCTCGAAAATTAGGCTAGCATTTGTAAATTCTCCTCTAGTTAGGGTTCTTTTTTCATTTTCCTTCATATCTTTCTATCTTTATATAAATTTTGTATATACAGTAGTTCCTTTCCTTCTCTTTTACTATACATCTCAATCAGATTTTGAATCATTGAATTCCTTCAGTGTCCTTTCTCTGTACACACAAGTAAAATACTTTTCCTCTGGTTGAGTTACTTTTCCGAAATTGGTCGTTGCGATACAGTAACTAGGTCGGTGTAAAGAGGGGAACCACTGTGGGTCTCTGAATATCATCGGGCTTTGCAGAAATTGTTTCTGGGTTGCAAGGGAAACCACTGTGGGTCTCTGAACATCATCGGGCTTCGCAGAAATTGTTTCTGGGTTTCTGAAAAAAAGTTAAAAATAATTGGGTTATTCTGCAAAATTGGGTGGTTTTTCAAGTAAATCTATAAAAAGAAAAAAGAAAAAGAAAAATAGCTCTTTTTATTTTTTATTTTTATTTTGTTGCCTTTTGAGTTTGGAATCCCTTACCCAATTTGAAGAAGAAGCGGAAGCAGCAGGGTTATCGAGGATGGCAGTTTCTACTATAGCTTTATACGGAAGCCCTCCAAACAGTGTTTGTTCGACGCCGCACTCTTGCCAGATCAACGGGCATGCGTCCTACGACTTAGAATTAGGGTCTCGATCTTCTTCGTCGTCGTCTTCGAATACGGCATCCACGTGTCAGAAGTCAGTAATGGGGGGCCTTTCCTGCTTGTTCTCTTCGCCGACGGTGAAGCATGCTCCGTTATCAAGCTTTTCTGGTGCAGGAGAAGAATTGGGTTCTTTATGGCACGAAAGAGGGGAAGAATTAAAAGAATTGAGCAGCTCCTTTTCATATTCTCCGAGTAAGTCTACTGGGTCTTCCTGGAAGAGGGATCCCAGTCCAGTTTCGGTTTTCCAAGGACCAATTTCGTGTAGCAGTAGCGCTGTTAGTGGGGATATGAATTATCAGAGCTCAATTCGAGGTGGGACTAGTGGATTGTTCGACGGGTTTGTGAGAAATGCATTAGGATCCTGCTTAGATTATGATTCGCCAAGTTTCGAGGTCTCTCGTGGTGGCTTAGATTTGGGTTCTTCATCTACGTCAGTGGATGAATTGACCTTCAATTTGGAAGATGCTTTTGTGGAGGGTAGTTCTGAGCCATGCGCTAAAGAATTGCTGCAGGCTGCCCAGTTGAGGCACAAGATCTTTTGTGAAGAAGTCGTTATTAAGGCTTTTTATGAAGCCGAGCAAGCGCACAGAGGACAGGTCAATAGAAACTTTTATGTTTAGAATATATGTTTTGTGGTTTTAATGATGTGAGTTTAAAGGCTTTGAGTCGCTTACTGTAGATGCGAGCTTCTGGTGATCCATATTTGCAGCATTGTGTCGAAACAGCAGTGCTTCTTGCTTTGATTGGTGCCAATTCCACAGTAGTTGCTGCAGGGCTTTTGCATGACACCCTTGATGATTCTTTTGTGACATACGATTATGTATTTGGGACATTTGGCGCTGGGGTTGCTGATTTAGTTGAAGGGGTGAGGAACATGTCTTCTAATTCATATGCATAAAATTAGATACAGCATTTTTTATATTATCTATTTGTTCTAAATTAGCATTTAAATTTGCCTCTCCTATTTACATGAGGTTAAGTTGATTGCAGTGTCAATGTTTCTATGCATTTATCAATTGTGTAAGTTTACAGCTAGAATTTGTTCAAATTTAATATAGATGGACCTCAGTGAAAATTGAGCTGGGAATTTTTTTTTTCTAGGACTGTATAGCCTTTTATCGGTTTAGATTCTTGTGAATGAGATAAGCTGTCCAAAGTAGCTTGGAAATAGTGGAAGTGAGTTCTTCTCACTATTGGGGTGTGAGGTTTAAGGAGTGCCATTGATATGGAACCTAGGATGGTTTCTTTTATGTGGCAGGATACAAACACTCACCTGATACTTTTGGTGATTAAGATATGGATGTAATCGCTATACAACTTTCAATATGTCTAAGGAGGAATTTCTTTTTCTTTCTTTTTAGCACCTATGGATATCTCTAATGCTTTATTATCTAATGTGTCTGTCTAAATATGAGTTTTGATTTTATGGCTTGCAATTTTGGAATCTGTAGCCCAAAACATCTGTACTTATACTTTTAGATTTTTGATGGTGTAACCCCTTGAAGATTCTGACTAATCTTTATAGCATTTCAGGTTTCTAAGCTGAGTCACTTAAGCAAGCTTGCACGGGAATATAATACTGCTAGCAAATCAGTTGAGGCAGACCGCCTGCATACTATGTTCCTTGCCATGGCAGATGCAAGAGCTGTCCTTATTAAATTGGCAGATCGGTTGCATAATATGATGACACTAGATGCATTGCCATTGGTGAAGCAACAAAGGTTTGCAAAAGAGACCTTGGAGATTTTTGCACCTTTGGCAAATCGCTTGGGAGTATCTAGTTGGAAGGAACAATTAGAAAATTTGTGTTTTAAGCATCTCAACCCGGACCAGTACATGGAACTGTCTTCAAAGCTTGTGGAGTCGATTGATGATGTAATGATTACTTCTGCCATAGAGAAATTAGGGCAGGCATTGAAAGATAAAGGCATTTCTTATCATGTACTTTCTGGGCGGCATAAGAGCTTGTATAGCATTTATTGCAAAATGTTGAAGTATGTCATCTCTCTTTCCCTCCATTTGTTTAGCTGCAGGAAGGTTCCAAGTTGTGCTTGTTATCTTCCATTTGGCATATTAAAAAATTGTGCAAAGATAATGAAAGGAGTTTCGTTTTCTGGTGGGTGAGGAAGAATGTTTAAAGAGTAATAGATTACATAAACTTGGTTGAGATACAATATAATTACGGTTGCTGCAAATACTCATTTATGTATTGAAATTGCCGTTTGCATTGTTTGATATCGGGCTATTTCATGGTTTATGGTGTATAACTGCATAAAACTACTATTTGTTAATGAACAAACATTGCATCCTTAATACCAGAAATGCTGAAGTATATTGTTTGTACAGTTAAGATTCTTAATAATATTCATTGATCTTTCTATTTGCAGAAAGAAGCTAACTATGGATAAAATCCATGATATTTATGGGCTGCGCTTGGTTG